>CM031615.1:21235496-21277996 GCA_018398815.1 Conus ventricosus
CGGAAGTGCCAGTCGGGTCTCGACAGGGAGACCCCCAGCGAAGAGGTAGTAAAAGTACTCACTGGACTACCTGCTACAGCACTGGAATAGGTAGAAGTTACCGTAGTCGAAGTACTGGTACTAATAGTAGGGACTACAGTAACATTTTGAATACCCTTCTTCTTCGACGCACGCGTCGCCACACCACCAGCGCCGGACGTCGCCATGACAACATATCCTACAGTTTTCCAAATACAGGGGAAAAACAATTCCACTAGAGAAAAAAAAACAAATATTTTAGGGGCATGTGTATATGTGTGTATGTGTGTGTGTGCGTGTGTGCGGACAAGTTCCGGCTGCTCCCACTCTGGCAAACACCGCGCTCTACAGCACGAGCAACAGTGCGGTGGGGCTCACCGAAAAAAAAAACGAAACAAAAACTATGTCCGGCTGCCCCACTCTGGCAACACCGCGCTCTACAGCACGAGCAACAGTGCGGTGGGGCTGGCCGGAAAAAAAAACAAAACAAAAACCTAGCAGACGGGATCCGGAGAGAGGAGAAAAAAAAAAACACTAGCGCCCGATACACCCCCTGTACTCAACAACCCGGTAGAGAAAAAAAAAACAAGAATTGGCTAAATACAAAACAGGAATGGAAGACTGAGCGGCAACAGAAGGGCAAGACTTACGGCCGTACCTGCGTGAGGTACCGGCGGAAGGAGGTTGGAAGCGGTCGATTCTCTTGGTCTCACTCGACCCCGAGTCACGCCGGATGTTCCCTCGGGCCACCAAAAAGGGACTCCCTTCACTCTAGAGTCACCAGCCAACCACCCACGAACAAACACGACAAACTAAACTAAACATATACAAACAGACAAAACTAAACAGGTACTCTGCGAAACGAGAGAGAGACAGCCAGAGCCCTTCACATCCCGGACGAGCCCCCACAATTGGCACGACCGACCCCTGGAGGTCTGCCCTGACAGGATCGGTCTCGGTGGGAGTGAAGGGAGTGACTGACCTCACACGCTCCGCAAGAGACCACACAATAAAGATTACGATACAACCCCCCATTTATTCACACCAGCAAAATAAACATTCCAAACACACGCACCATGCACGATCACAATAAAGCACTCCAACGCACACAACATGCACAATCACGATCAAGCACTCCAACGCACACAACATGACAATCACGATCAAGCACTCCAACGCACACAACATGCACAAATCGCAATCAAGCACTCCCACCCCACAACATGCACGATTATAAATAAATATTTCACCATACGACGTACAAAATTTCACAATTACAGCTTTCCCAGCACATATGACATGTACACAATTATAAAGAAATATTTCCAGTATTGACCTTTCTCACACCACGGAGTGCGTCCACATCCCTGCCCCTGTCAAGTCCGCAGGGAGCACCCTGTCGCACTAGGTGCTCCGAGCCGGGTTGGTTCTCGCAGGGAGTCGCCCAAAGCCGACACCCTCGACTCCCAAGCGGGCAGTGAAGAGCGTGTCCCGGGGGGGGGGGGGGGGGGGGGGGGGGACGTAGCTGTTATGGAGGTCCTGGACGGGGGTCCAGGCGGCCAGTCGAGACGGCGGGCCCCCCTAGCAGTCCACGGTCCCGACCAAGGCGTGGCCTCGACCAGGGGTTTGGCACCATCTCGTCCGTGGTCTCAGCCAGAACGTGGCCTCGACCAGCACGTGGCACATCCAGTTCGTGCTCCAGGTGAAGCCCCCGGGAGGGGGGAGGACGTAGCTGGGAGGAGAGTCGGAGAGGAGGAAAAGAAGAAGGAAGGAGGAAGGAAGAAGGGTACTGGAACCCTGCCGTCAGTACCGTTGACCATTGCTGTCAAGTCTTATCAGCACTCGCATGATGGGCGAGGGGAAGTGTATTAAACGCACACAGTACACCCATTGAATCAAGTTTCTCACACGATGCAGGTAAAAGACTGCATTAAATCAACAGGTTATAAAACAATATGAATTATCTTCACCCTTCTCTCACTCACGCTTAACGTTTTCCTTCTTAGGAAATAAATCAAACACAGCGACCATCGCTTAATAACTGCCACCACATTTGCAAATAGTAATTCAATGGCATAATTGTCACATTTTATAAACACATTTCAAAATAACACAAAACTCCAACCACGCATCGAACGACAAATCATGCGTACGCACGCTCGTGAACATAAAACTCGTTCTCCTTGCACACACAAACAGACGGTGGCCGAAGGATAAAAGTCCGGCGAATGTGACAGGGGCGGACGAGCGAGACCAAGCAAGTTCCAACCCTGAATCACCAGGTTCTCTCCCTTCCCCACCGACTACCGCATCACCAGATACATAAACAGGAGAAAGAATTTTGGAAATAATTTAGAATGGCCAGGTTAAAGATTGAATTAACCAGAGAAAAGGTCTCACACAATATTCTCTTACAATTTCGAAAACAAAGAAAAATTGCGCAAAGTGAAGACTAAGCGGCTAACAACAACAAATCAAAACAAAAGACCCCGAAACTGATGCTTACCAGCTACCCGTGGGTGACCCCGAAGAGGCGGGTCAAAGGACTCTCTCTACCTCTGTCCAGTCGAGAGGACAGAGGCGAAGATGCGGAAACAGAAGAAATGATGTCCCTCTCTACAGGCCGACTGCAGGAATTGAAAGTACTGACTGTACTCTCGATGATAAGGTAAAGAACCAGGACTGGAGCAGGCGCCCCAGAGACATCTTCCGCTCGAGTGAAGAGCTAACCTCCCTCAGCAATGGCGGCCAACATGCCATGCTGCGTCACAGAGTGAGCATACTTCAAACTAAAAGAAACGAAGCACGTGCGACAGGTAAAAGACAGGCGAGAGGCGATAGACAGAAAGTTCGAGAGAAAGGTACCGGCCACCGTGAACTTGCAGGATGAATAGCACGGGCGGTGGAATTAGAGAGAGAGAGAGAGAAAGCAAACCGAAGTTGAGCTGAACCACACCAAGGTGCAACTGCACCACAAGCCACACCAAGGGACGGATACACGACAACAGCAAAGACAATAAATAAATAAGTAATTCCGCCACCCTAGATGGGTCAAACGTCGTAGGCCTCGAGACAAACTCGTGACAGCTGCCCTGGCTCAGAATTACTTGTGAGACACTCAGAGGGCAAGAAGAATGGCTGGGGGGTGGTGGGGGTGGTGTAAGGACTGGCTAGCCTGAAGACACCTATGTGTTGTTTCAAATTCGATGCAGCTAGGAGAATCCTGTCGATTCACAGGCCCTAAATTTGAGGACTAGAATTGAATTGGGGAGGGGGGGGGGGGGGGGGGGGGGGGAAATTGCATTGAGTCATACTCGAAAATTGACCACAAAACTCAAGTTTTTGTGGATGATACTCTGTTGAAAAAGAAACCCATTTTTAGATACACTAAAGTCTCACAAGAAGTAGTGAGAAAACGCTAATTCAGGCACGAATGCACATTAAAGTGAATGTCGGTAACAGATGACACACCAAAACATGGCATGAGGCATTTGTTTGGACAGGTAAGCGTGAGGGGAAAAAACAACAGATAAATAAATCAGAACATCTCAAAGTAAGCCGACTCTGCAATACTTACAATAAATGCAACACTTGGATATGGTTTTCTCTCTCTCTCACTCAACTAACAGGGAGAGAGCTTGTTTGTATAACTTCTGTATTGTGAAGGCATTATCATGTTTAGTAAACAGTTCTATGGAACTTCATTAAAAAGAAGAATCTGGAGGGCTGAATTGATTTTACAACCAATGAGAGGCCCTTTTTTTTTTTTTTTTCTTTCCCCCCCCCCCCCCCCTTTCAAATGCTGAAATGCAAGGGAGCATACTCTCTCTGACTCCCCAACGGGGTCTTGCCCCTGCAGTCTACCAGCACCTGAACACCAGCCTCTTTCCTCTTTTGGGGCTTCAGCAGTTCGACCATTTGAAATTTCTTCTTTATTTTTTTTCTAACGAGTGAAATCCCATGCCTGTTTATGGGTGCAGATGGACAGAGTGACTTCATACAGATGTGAAGACTGTATGGTGTTGCAGATATGAAGACTGTATGTTGTTGCAGATGTGAAGACTGAATGATGTTGCAGATGTGAAAACTGAATGATGTTGCAGATGTGAAGACTGTATGATGTTGCAGATGTGAAGACTATGATATTGCAGATGTAAGACTGTATGATGTTGCAGATGTGAAGACTATGATATTGCAGATGTGAAGACTGTATGATGTTGCAGATGTGAAGACTATATGAATGATGTTGCAGATGTGAAGACTGTATGGTGTTGCAGATGTGAAGACTGAATGATGTTGCAGATGTGAAGACTGAATGGTGTTGCAGATTTGGAGACTGTATGGTGTTGCAGATGTGAAGACTGTATGGTGTTGCAGATGTGAAGACTGTATGATGTTGCAGATGTGAAGACTGTATGGTGTTGCAGATATGAAGACTGTATGATGTTGCAGATATGAGGACTGTATGGTATTGCAGATGTGAAGACTGTATGGTGTTGCAGATGTGAAGACTGAATGATGTTGCAGATGTGAAGACTGTATGATGTTGCAGATGTGAAGACTGTGGTGTTGCAGATGTGAAGACTGATGTTGCAGATGTGAGGACTGAATGATGTTGCAGATGTGAAGACTGAATGATGTTGCAGATGTGAAGACTGTATGAATGGTGTTGCAGATGTGGAGACTATGAATGGTGTTGACTGTATGGTGTTGCAGATGTGAATGTATGTATGATGTTGCAGATGTGGAGACACAGCTTTACATTTCCGTCCTTATTGAGACACTTAGTGAAAGGGCAAACAAACAAGGCTTTACACATTTGTAATCCAATATTTTTGTTGCTGTAGTCTGAGCAGAGGCATGTATCAAACTTGTGTACTACTTAACTATGGAAAATTAACTTCCCAGAAAGTGATGACGTCATTTTTGCACAATATTGTGTTTGTTGTCATTGTTCTAATATTGCCTGACCACTTGCGTACAAGCTTTCATGCGGCATCTATGTTATCTACAAGAAAATAAACCCAGTCGAGTTTGGTATTAAAAGAATTGTTGGGAATTCGCCAATTCAGTCATCTCAATAGTGCAGATGTATTACATTTTTCATGACAATAACTAATTATCAAACCTACAGCCCCATTTGTAATGGCCGCTCAACCTTGCCGAATGCATTGCTGCCAGACCAGATATGCACAGATGACATTAAGTTGGCCGAATACAGTGCGGTTAGCTGGCTGGTGGGGAGCGGCCTGCAGAAAACATTCCTTTCCCTCACCTGCATTCACAGCTTGGTCTCTGCAGCTGTAAACTCCCCTGCGACTCAAAACTAAGTAACTTGCTCTGAACAGCCGTGGAGATTGTATCATGTTGCAGATGTGAAGACTGTATGAATGATGTTGCAGATGTGAAGATTGTATCATGTTGCAGATGTGAAGACTATATGAATGGTGTTGCGGATGTGGGAACTGTATGGTGTTGCAGATGTGAAGATTGCATGTGTGATGGTGCAGATGTGAAGATTGTATCATATTGCAGATGTGAAGACTGTATGAATGATGTTGCAGATGTGAAGACTGAATGGTGTTGCAGATTTGGAGACTGTATGGTGTTGCAGATGTGAAGACTGTATGAATGATGCTGTAGATGTGAAGACTGATTTTACAGATGATGTTGCAGATGTGAAGACTGTGAATGATGCTGTAGATGTGAAGTCTGATGTTACAGATGGTGTTGCAGATGTGAAGATTGCATGCATGATGTTGCAGATGTGAAGATTGTATCATATTGCAGATGTGAAGACTGTATGAATGATGTTGCAGATGTGAAGACTGTATGAATGATACTGTAGATGTGAAGACTGATGTTACAGATGATGTTGCAGATGTGAAGACTGTATTATTATTATTATTATAAAATTGATGTTGCAGATGCGAAGACTGTATGATGTTGAAGATTGTATCATGTTGCAGATGTGAAAATTCTATGATGATGCAGAAGATTGCATCATGCTGCAGATGTGAAAATTGTATGATGATGTAGATGTGCAGACTGCATGATGTTACAGATGTGAAGACTGTATAATGTTGTAGATGCCAAGATGGACTTGTGTGATGGTTGCCAGCTGGAAGATGAAGTGTGTACTGATTGAAGCCTATTGTGTAATGATTGCAGATGTGGAGTTGAACTGTGTGATGGCTTCGGATGTGAAGATGTATTGTGTGATGACTGCAGATGTGGAGATGATCTGTCCGATGATTGCAGATGTGCATAGTGACTGATGATTGCAGAAACAAAGATCAACTGTGTGATGATTGCAGATGTGAAAACCACGTTTGCTGAAATTGCAGAAGTGAAGATGAACTGTTTGATGTTTGCAGATGTAAAGGATGGACTTTGTAATGGTCACAGACGTGAACAGAGACTGTATGATAGTTGCAGATATAAAGATCGACTGGTTATAGCTGCAGATGTGAGGATGGAGTGTATGATGTTGCAGACGTGGTGCTCAGTATGGTCCACAATGCCAAGGGTCTGGAGTTCCCCACTGTGAGGATCGCTGATGATTTTCTGTGCCTGATCTTTCAATTAATGACACCCTCTGCATGGGTGCTGGTAATTGCCTTTCTTTCCGTTTTGTTTTTACCGCTGCATATTTGTTTGTATGAGTGTGGTATCAGGCACAAAACCACTTTGTTTTTATATACAGTGTGTGCTTTTTTTTTTCCCCCTGATTAGGGTCCTGTTAACTTGAAAAGGGGAATGAAAGGTTGACTTGAGAAGCATTTACCAGTAACTCACTTTTCTCTGAGCTTGCATGTGGATGTGTTACTGGCGCCAAGCCCTTTTAGTGGTGGTAGTTGTACAGACATGCCTACCGTACCGGAATAGCCGTATTTGTTACGGAAAAAACATAAAAATCGAGGTTTGTTCCGGACGTTACGGTCAAGGATCGCGTGTTCCGGAAAAAAAAAAAAAAAAAAAAAACGAAATCAAACGAGTGGACAATTTTTCACTGAGGGACAAACGGATGACGGTTAGGACGATTGAATTGAAGCGCAGTGCGCATGCTCACACTGCCATATCCGTCGACGAAACGTACCGAACGGAGCCGAGATTCAGACAAAGCGCGCTCGACTATCAAACATGGCTAGCATGAAGACTGCGAAGCGAGTGTGCGAGACAGATGATGATGAACCTCAAAATGGACCCCAGCGGCAGCCGGAAAAAAACAAGATCGCCGTCGGCAAACCTTTCGTAAACAATACAGTGAGAGGTGGTCATGTTTACAAGAAGGACGGAAAGGGGAAAACTTTTGCTGGTGCACGGTTTGCCAGTGCGAGTTCTCCATCGCGCATGGCGGCCAAGATGACTGTCGTCGACATGTCGAATCCAAAAAACACAAGGACTTTGAGATATCTTGTGGTCACACTCGCAAGATTTCTGGATTTTTCACCAGTTCGTCGACCAGCAAAGCAGAATCAACAGATGAAGTGATTCGTGCCGAAGTTATGCTCGTCGACCTTGTTGCTGAACTGAATCTGCCTTTCACCGTTTTGGATACTTTTACAAAAGCGTTCAAACTGATGTTTAAAGACTCTGATGTGGCAAAGAAGTTTCAGTGTGGCAGGAGTAAGGGGACAGCCATTATAAAAGAAATAGCGGCGAAAACAATAGAAGACCTCGGACTATGCAGACCTGAAGAGTGCCTACTACAGGTCTCTGAAGTCTGCACAGTGAAAACCATGCATGACATGCAATGTACATAGTGTAGCCTAAATAAAGGTAAGTTGTTTTTTCTGCCTGAAAGAGAGGGGTTTTGCAGAATTGTTATGGCGTTTGTGTGTGTGAGTGTGTGTGTGTGTGAACCTACACACGCGCGGTTGTGTCCACAAAAGGAAGGTTGAGTGTTCCTGAAAATTTTTGAAATTTTCAATTTGTTCCTGATTTTTATAACATCTGTTCCTGATAGTAAGATTTTGGGGTAGGCATGTCTGGTTGTAGTATTCATTGTTCTTGCGTATGCCCGTCCTCAGTTAAATTGGAGCTCTTAAATCATCTGTGTGCTTGATTTTTATTTTTTCGCTTCTTGCACTTCTTATTTTAACCTTTACCAGCCGAGTCATCCAGTAGTGGAGGACAGGATTTCTTTCCCTTGAGCCGAGTCATCCAAGTCTGGATGACGGACAGGCAGCAGTACATTCTGCCGTGTCATCCGCTATCAGATGACGGGAAGATAAAAAAAATTCCTACACTTTCCAGAAAATGATCCAAGGGAAATAAGCTCTGTAACTAGTCTTGGGGATGTTGGAGCGAGTTGTAGACCATACTTTCAGTGGCCTATTGTGAACTTGGCTGACCCAGGAGCTTTGAAACAAAGAAACTGACGGCACCGGCGCGCGGCACGTATTTCCTATGCCAGAAAAAATGTCTGTGAGGCGAAGGGGTGGTAGTGATTTCTCGCTCAGTGACTGAAGCGCTTGAAATCATATTACAAAGTGGATCTGGTGATGAGGGGAGTGATAGAGAGATAGAAAAGTGAATTGTTTGAAGATGCAGCCATCCTTCATCTTCCGATTTGGTGTTGTGAAAGAACGGAATAGAATGCAAACAAAGCATTTTTTTTTACTTGTCAGACATGTTTTTCAACGCACAGTCGTGTGTACACATTGAAAGTAAATGATTTGAAATTACCAGAGCTGCCAACCCTTCTGGTTTCGCCGGATTTTCTTCGGTCAAATTAATTTCTTCCGATCTTCTGGTCAATCGGTATTTCTTCCGGCGAAAAAAAATCTGAAATCTTCCGACCATCCATTTCCAAAAGTAAACGCTCAGCTTGCACAATAATAGTGCGAGTAGCTCAAGTCGCTCGCTTTGAGACAAAGCTAGCCGATGTACTGGCCTACTGAACGCTCAGTCTGACAGTCTCTCAGTCTCTAACACTTGTGTTCAACATGCGTCGTCTGCTACTGTAGCAGGCGACACAAGCTGCGTGTGGCAGGAGTGTCTAGCCTATCGCGAGACTTTGCGATTTTCACTGCTCTCTATCAGACTATGGCGGACAAAAGCGCTGTCGCAAAACGCAAAGGCACGAATGATGAAGGGCCAGCGAAAAAGAAGACCTCGTACCATCAGAAATTCCTGCCGCACTACTCGAAGGAGTATCCATGCATCATCGCTTCTAAAGTTTCTACCAATCATGCACGCTGCGTTCCATGTGAACTGGATTTCAAGATCTGCTATGGCGGGCTGGATGATGTAAGTCGCCATTGTTCCTCTGATCGCCATGTGGAGAGGAGCAAGGCGCTGAAGAAGACGGTCAAGTTGAGTAATTTCTTCTCATCCAGCACTTCAGAGGGGAGTTCAGAGCTGTCGACGATTCGGGCTGAGACATTGTTTTCTCACTTTCTGGTGGAGCACAACATCGCTATCAGTGCTGCTGACCATGCAGGGCCCCTGTTCCGAGCCATGTTTCCGGACAGCAAAATTGCTAAGGAGTACAGCAGTGGAAGGACGAAAACAACTCAGATAGTCAAAGCCTGCAGCAGAGGGAAGGCTTTAGAGCTCGCTGCCAGTATGAAGAAGGGGCCTTTTGTTATCGGAACAGACGGCAGCCAGGAGGGTGGAGACCAGACATGCCTACTGTACCGGAATAGCCGTATTTGTTACGGAAAAACATAAAAATCGAGGTTTGTTCCGGACGTTACGGTCAGGGATCGCGTGTTCCGGAAAAACAAAAAAACAAAAAAACAAAAACGAAATCAAACGAGTGGACAATTTTTCACAGAGGGACAAACCGGATGACGGTTAGGACGATTGAATTGAAGCGCAGTGCGCATGCTCACACTGCCATATCCGTCGACGAAACGTACCGAACGGAGCCGAGATTCAGACAAAGCGCGCTCGACTATCAAACATGGCTAGCATGAAGACTGCGAAGCGAGTGTGCGAGACAGATGATGATGAACCTCAAAATGGACCACAGCGGCAGCCGCGAAAAAAACAAGATCGCCGTCGGCAAACCTTTCGTAAACAATACAGTGAGAGGTGGTCATGTTTACAAGAAGGACGGAAAGGGGAAAACTTTTGCTGGTGCACGGTTTGCCAGTGCGAGTTCTCCATCGCGCATGGCGGCCAAGATGACTGTCATCGACATGTCGAATCCAAAAAACACAAGGACTTTGAGATATCTTGTGGTCACACTCGCAAGATTTCTGGATTTTTCACCAGTTCGTCGACCAGCAAAGCAGAATCAACAGATGAAGTGATTCGTGCCGAAGTTATGCTCGTCGACCTTGTTGCTGAACTGAATCTGCCTTTCACCGTTTTGGATACTTTTACAAAAGCGTTCAAACTGATGTTTAAAGACTCTGATGTGGCAAAGAAGTTTCAGTGTGGCAGGAGTAAGGGGACAGCCATTATAAAAGAAATAGCGGCGAAAACAATAGAAGACCTCGGACTATGCAGACCTGAAGAGTGCCTACTACAGGTCTCTGAAGTCTGCACAGTGAAAACCATGCATGACATGCAATGTACATAGTGTAGCCTAAATAAAGGTAAGTTGTTTTTTCTGCCTGAAAGAGAGGGGTTTTGCAGAATTGTTATGGTGTTTGTGTGTGTGAATGTGTGTGTGTGTGAACCTACACACGCGCGGTTGTGTCCACAAAAGGAAGGTTGAGTGTTCCTGAAAATTTTTGAAATTTTCAATTTGTTCCTGATTTTTATAACATCTGTTCCTGATAGTAAGATTTTGGGGTAGGCATGTCTGGTGGAGACAAATGTTATCCATCGTCGTTCGGACTGTCTGTGATGGCATGATCAAGACGGAGCTTTTGTGTAATCCAGTCTGCAGCGAGTCGTCAACAGGGGAGAACATTTTCGCCATACTCGACAAAGAGCTTAGTTCTCTGGACATCCCATGGAAGAACTGCTTAGCATTAGTGTGTGACAACGCATACGTGATGACAGGGGCCCACAAAGGTGTGATCTCGTATGTGCGCGAGAAACATTCAGATGTTTTCTTGGCTGGATGTGTTTGTCATCTCATCAGTTTGGCACTCAAGAGAGGCATGAAGGCCAGCGGAAAATTTGACATGGATGACATCATGAGGCAGCTATCATGGTACATGTCCAAGAGCAGTGGAAGGCAGCAGCGTTTTCAGGACTGTCAACAAAAGTGCAGTGTTCCCCAGCATCAAGTCATTTCACACGTTCCCACCAGGTGGCTGTCCCTTGGCGCCGCTCTGTCCAGAGTCCTTGAGCAGTGGGAGGCCCTGAAGATGTTCTTCAAGCAGGAATGCTCCATGAAGACGTCAGACAGATCATCTGATGAAGCATCGTCCATCAAAGAAAAGCTGAAGGAATTCTTCTGCCGACGGACAGCGAAGCTGTATGTGCATTTCTATGCAGCAGTCATTGAGATCTTTGACAAAGCCAACAAACAGCTCCAGACGGATCATGCCAGGATCCATCTCATCAAAAGGGATCTGGAACGTCTGTTCAAGAAGCTGCTGCTTTCATTCGTGAAACCATGTGCTTTGAATCAGGGGGCTCTGATGGAGGTGGACTTCAAATCTAGTTACAACATCAAAGGTGATGATGATCTCTTCATTGGCTACCAGACCCGACAACATCTGAAGGAGGGCATTCAAAGCAAGGAGAAGGAGATCTTTTTCAAGAATGTGAAGGCCTTCTTCCAAGCGACTTGTACATACATGGTGGAGAAGATGAACCCCACAGATCAGCCACTGTGGAGACATGCAGAGGTTGCAGATATCAGGCTGAGGAACCAAGCAAAGTCTGCATCCCTGGATTACTTCATTCATCGCTTTCCTTGCCTGCTACAAGATGGTGCTACCCAAGATAATCTCCTCTGTGAATACCTTGAGTACCAGTCTGAGGATTCTGTGCCACCTGATGTGATGGATCAAGAATGTGCTGAGCTCCAGTGGCAGATGATGGCCAAAATAACAGATCACAATGGAAGTCTCAAGTTCAAGAACCTGGCAGCAGTCATGCAAGGAATACTCCTGATTCCTGTCTCCAACTGCGCATGTGAACGCATCTTCTCTATGGTGAGGAAGAACAAGACTGATTTCAGGGGGACCATGACTTCTGACACTTTAAGTGCCCTCATGGTCCTCAAATCTGGTGAACGTGTGCCGTGCCATCAGACTGCCTTATCTGAGAAACTGTTGCAGACCTGCAAGTCTGCAACAAAGAAGTCCCTGTAGACAGCTTTCTTCTTGTATATAGTGTACATACTGGTGAGCTCAACTTCATTCACTTCTACTTGTTTTTCTATAAATGATGAATGAAATTTGATTTTTTTATGAATTTCTTGCGCGCGCCAGATTTTCCTGTCAAAATGCATTTCTTCCTGTCAAATTTTCAAAATCTTAAGGTCAAGTCATCAGGGGGGTTGGCAGCTCTGAATTACTATGTTCGATTAGTTGAGTGTTTGTTCTTTCCTGTGAAACCTAACACAAGACCGTCAGTTGTTGTCTAGCTACCGTAAAAATAAATTAAAAAGTGGCCAAATATGTGCGTCGGCAGGGAATGAGCGCTGTGCGCGAGCGTTCGGCAACAGGGAATCGTGCCGTCCGTCGCTCTCGGCTGGATACTATTAATGCTTTATGTGCGTATACCCGCAGAACTGGTCTTTACCTGTGCAAGCGCAACGTGCATGATTGCGCAGCCCTTGCCTACGCAGCATAATTGGCAATTATTAATTTTTTTTTCTGGGTCAGGTCTTCTATCTAGTTTGATTACTGGCAGTTTTGGATAGGTAAGTTCAATGTTTGGCAGTTTTGGATAGATAAGTTCAGTGTCGGCTCCCTGGATTTAGTTTAAAATAATTAAAACAAAAGGGTTTTATATGATGCTGTGCACTCAAGACTGTGGAGCCACCCAGTGCTGGGAGGGTACCTTGTGAACTGAGCATAGCACTGGAGCCACCCAGTGCTGGGAGGGTACCTTGTGAACTGAGCATAGCACTGGAGCCACCCAGTGCTGGGAGGGTACCTTGTGAACTGAGCATAGCACTGGAGCCACCCAGTGCTGGGAGGGTACCTTGTGAACTGAGCATAGCACTGGAGCCACCCAGTGCTGGGAGGGTACCTTGTGAACTGAGCATAGCACTGGAGCCACCCAGTGCTGGGAGAGTACCTTGTGAACTGAGCATAGCACTGGAGCCACCCAGTGCTGGGAGGGTACCTTGTGAACTGAGCATAGCACTGGAGCCACCCAGTGCTGGGAGGGTACCTTGTGAACTGAGCATAGCACTGGAGCCACCCAGTGCTGGGGGGGTACCTTGTGAACTGAGCATAGCACTGGAGCCACCCAGTGCTGGGAGGGTACCTTGTGAACTGAGCATAGCACTGGAGCCGGTAGGTGGATCCCAGTGCTGGAGGGTACCTTGTGAACTGAGCATAGCACTGGAGCCGGTAGGTGGAGCCCAGTGCTGGAGGGTACCTTGTGAACTGAGCATAGCACTGGAGCCACCCAGTGCTGGGAGGGTACCTTGTGAACTGAGCATAGCACTGGAGCCACCCAGTGCTGGAGGGTACCTTGTGAACTGAGCATAGCACTGGAGCGGGTAGGTGGAGCCCAGTGCTGGAGGGTACCTTGTGAACTGAGCATAGCACTGGAGCCACCCAGTGCTGGGAGGGTACCTTGTGAACTGAGCATAGCACTGGAGCCACCCAGTGCTGGAGGGTACCTTGTGAACTGAGCATAGCACTGGAGCCGGTAGGTGGAGCCCAGTGCTGGAGGATATCTTGTGAACTGAGCATAGCACTGGAGCCGGTAGGTGGAGCCCAGTGCTGGAGGGTACCTTGTGAACTGAGCATAGCACTGGAGCCACCCAGTGCTGGAGGGGTATCTTGTGAACTGAGCATAGCACTGGAGCCGGTAGGTGGAGCCCAGTGCTAGGAGGGTACCTTGTGAACTGAGCATAGCACTGGAGCCACCCAGTGCTGGGAGGGGTATCTTGTGAACTGAGCATAGCACTGGAGCCGGTAGGTGGAGCCCAGTGCTGGAGGATATCTTGTGAACTGAGCATAGCACTGGAGCCGGTAGGTGGAGCCCAGTGCTGGAGGGTACCTTGTGAACTGAGCATAGCACTGGAGCCACCCAGTGCTGGAGGGGTATCTTGTGAACTGAGCATAGCACTGGAGCCGGTAGGTGGAGTCCAGTGCTGGAGGATATCTTGTGAACTGAGCATAGCACTAGAGCCGGTAGGTGGAGCCTAGTGCTGGGAGGGTACCTTGTGAACTGAGCATAGCACTGGAGCCACCCAGTGCTGGGAGGGTATCTTGTGAACTGAGCATAGCACTGGAGCCGGTAGGTGGAGCCCAGTGCTGGAGGGTATCTTGTGAACTGAGCATAGCACTGGAGCCACCCAGTGCTGGAGGGTATCTTGTGAACTGAGCATAGCACTGGAGCCACCCAGTGCTGGAGGGTATCTTGTGAACTGAGCATAGCACTGGAGCCACCCAGTGCTGGAGGGTATCTTGTGAACTGAGCATAGCACTGGAGCCGGTAGGTGGAGCCCAGTGCTGGGAGGGTACCTTGTGAACTGAGCATAGCACTGGAGCCACCAGTGCTGGGAGGGTACCTTGTGAACTGAGCATAGCACTGGAGCCACCCAGTGCTGGAGGGTACCTTGTGAACTGAGCATAGCACTGGAGCCCAGTGCTGGAGGGTATCTTGTGAACTGAGCATAGCACTGGAGCCGGTAGGTGGAGCCCAGTGCTGGAGGGTACCTTGTGAACTGAGCATAGCACTGGAGCCGGTAGGTGGAGCCCAGTGCTGGAGGGTACCTTGTGAACTGAGCATAGCACTGGAGCCGGTAGGTGGAGCCCAGTGCTGGGAGAGTACCTTGTGAACTGAGCATAGCACTGGAGCCGGTAGGTGGAGCCCAGTGCTAGGAGGGTACCTTGTGAACTGAGCATAGCACTGGAGCCACCCAATGCTGGAGGGTATCTTGTGAACTGAGCATAGCACTGGAGCCACCCAGTGCTGGAGGGTATCTTGTGAACTGAGCATAGCACTGGAGCCACCCAGTGCTGGAGGGTATCTTGTGAACTGAGCATAGCACTGGAGCCGGTAGGTGGAAGACAGGCAGGGACAAAAGTTAACAGGCAATGAATTTTGTCTGCTTGTTGCCTGATTCCTTTCTACTGTCTAAAAGCAATGGTTTCTTTTGGATGATAAGCTGATGTTTTCATCCATACCCATTTTTGTCTTAGGTCAAACCTCCATGGCTGCCTGCTCACTGGAAATTGTGGACAGTTTTTTGCTAGCGTCTCATCGGCAGCAATGCTGTTTGCTCTGATAATGGGCTACATCTTTAGGAGAGTATCACACCCTGAGGCCAGGAGCCAACAGTGTGTCTTCTCTGCAACATTTTCAAGTTCCGGGATTCTGAGCACTGACGTTTGGCCTTGGCATTTGTCAAGAGAAGAAGGGCTATGCCTTGGCCCTTGAATCAGAGACATGCACTGGCCCTTTTCGTGCAAACATGCTCCAGACCTGCATTGTTGCCACTGTCAAACTTTCACACAGGTGAAAGAAAAAAGTACAGCAGTCTTCAGATTTTCAAACATGTTGAACTCTTCAAGTCTTTCATGCGAGCCACCCGTACTTCAACTTGAAAACTATGATCAAGAGAGAAGATGGCGAACAGAAACAAGGTGGCGAAGCTCCAAGTGATACACTCCTAAAGTCTAGTGAGAAGTATCCCTAAGGCAGACTGGGGGTGTACAAGTTAGTTATACCTGTATACATCTACATCACTCTCTGAGTCTCTCTGTATATCTACATGTATATGTATGTATGTGTGTATATATAAATATATATGTGTGTGTGTGCATTTATACATATATGTGTGTGTGCATTTATACATATATGTGTGTGTGTGTGTATATATATATATTTATATTTATATAAATGTAAAATTCTTGGTTTTTTTGCATGTTTATGTTTGTGTCATTCCTTGTCTTCTAGAGATACGCAATGTGGAAGAGGAGGATGCCAACTTGCTCTGTCTGGCTGTCACCCGAGCAAAACACGCTCTGATCATGTCTGACACCCTCTGGAGAATGCTCATGAACTTTGGGGTAAGTGGATCATAACGATACAGCCTGGCATTCTCATATTAACTGGGATCATAATTGTACAGCCCAACATTCACATGGTAGTTAAGTGGAGGATAGTTGTACAGCCCACATTCACATGGTAATTAAGTGGATGATAACATTACAACCCGACATTCACTTGGTTGTTAAGTAGTTCATAATTGTACAGTCCAGCATTCACAAGGTAATTAAGTGGATCATAGCTTTACAACCCAGCATTCACGTGGTAGTTAAATCAAGTGGTTTGTAATTGTACAGCCCGGTGTTTACATGGTAATTGAGTGGATGATAACATTACAACCCAACATTCACATGGTAGTTAAGTGGTTCGTAATTGTGCAGCCTGACATTCACATGGTAATTAAGTGGATGGTAACATTACAACCAAACATTCACATGGTAATTAAGTGGATGATAACGTTACAACCCAAAATTTGTGTGGTAGACAGCCCGACATTCACATGGTAATTAAGTGGATGATAACATTACAACCCAAAATTTGTGTGGTAGACAGCCCGACATTCACATGGTAATTAAGTGGATGATAACATTACAACCCAAAATTTGTGTGGTAGACAGCCCGACATTCACATGGTAATTAAGTGGATGATAACATTACAAGCCTAAATTAGTGTGGTAGACAGCCCGACATTCACATGGTAATTAAGTGGATGATAACATTACAACCCAAAATTTGTGTGGTAGACAGCCCGACATTCACATGGTAATTAAGTGGATGATAACATTACAAGCCTAAATTAGTGTGGTAGACAGCCCGACATTCACATGGTAGTTAAGTGGATGATAACATTACAACCCAAAATTTGCGTGGTAGACAGCCCGACATTCACATGGTAGTTACAGTGTTGATTCTAGAGCGCGCCCTTGCGGGATTCCCGCAATATTTTTCTGAAGGCCGCAAAAAATCGCGAAAGACGCGGCCCAAAAGCCGCAAAAAAAAGAGAACGAACGCGTTTTTGCACAACCAGCGCGGCTTCGCCGCTGCCGTGTGTATAGCCTCCTGAGCAACTCCTTTAGCCGAACGCGCGTTCTACCAAATTTTTTCATTGGCCGAGAAGCAGCAGTTGAGCCAATCAGCGGTACTGGCAGTTCAACAGTCCTCATGTCGGCTTCAACGATGAAGCGCGCGAAGCCAAACACTCTGTTTTCTTTCGCCTTCACGAAGAAAAAACGCACTGATATATCTAAAGATCATCAGCTGGAAGCCGATAATGAGTCTACAGCCACCGTTACGGCTACTCAGTCAAGCGATAGCGTGTCTCAGCCGATCGACGCCGGAGGCGAAACGGTTGAAAGTGCCAGTGAACCCGAAGATCAGCAAGATAATGAAGATGGTGAAAACGAAGCCGATCCCTCCAGTTCGAACACGGAGGAGCAGAAGAAACTCTACAAGGCGTTTCAAGAATCATGGTTGAAAGACAGACCCTGGTTAAAGAAGGAGAAACAGGCTGAAAGAAGACAGCCTCAATGTGCTGATGACCATCAAATGTGAAGGTCCTCCCATCAATGACCATGACTTCACAGCTGCTGCAGCAGAGTGGAAGCAACAGAAGGATAGGAGGATCTACAAGAAATGAATGGAGTTCTGTATAAAGCTTTTCAGTTGTGTATGGTGAAGGTGTACACAGTGACTTTTCACAGTTAAAGGGTTTTCTTAAGGTGATACTGATGGTATATAAATCTTGACAATAGTGATGGTCACTTCATATTTAAAGAGACTGAATTAATTGTGGGGTAGGCTTAGAGTTGTTGGATTCTATGATGAGGTGACAACAGACTTGCTCACTTGCTGTATGACTGCCAAGAAGGGAGCTCAGCTGAGTACATGCACCACCAGAAAAAGACAAGTCTTCTAAGGTATGTCAGAATGTGTGTGTACTCTGTGCGTGTGTGTGTGTGTGCGTTTCTGTAATAAAATGTAACTCGTTTCTTGTTTCTTTTTGTTGTTTTAGTTTACTTTGGCCATAATGTAATCATTGTGATTAAGCTTTAAAATCTGAATTTTCACGCGTTTTGAGGGCCTCCCATTTTCACCTATGGGCCCCCTTTTTTTATGTGAGGGGGCCCTTGGGCCCCCTTTTTTGAAATCCTAGAATCAACACTGTAGTTAAGTGGATGATAACATTACAACCCAAAATTCACGTGGTAGACAGCCCGACATTCACATGGTAATTAAGTGGATGATAGTTGTGCTGCGAACATTCACATGGTAGTAGGTATCATCAGCAATCTGACCACACACCCAGCAGAAAGTGCAAATTCTATTCATATTCTCAAGTGTCTCATTCAACAAAGCATGCACCTATAGACACAAAACTTAATGCAAAATAAAAAGGAATGCTTATACTTTAAATCTGTTGTATTTGTTTTATTGCTTGTGAGGAGTGAATTAGGAGAAAGCACTGGTATAAAAATAAAGTTTCGTGTGCCGCACTCTGGCATACATTCTGAGCTGAAGTCATCGGGCAAATTTCTTCTTTTTTTTTTTTCTTTTGCTATCCCATCTTCTGTGCCACCTCAGTGGCAATGCATCCACACCGCTCATTCTGACCCTCCCGTCCACAGCCACAGCCCGGTGCGGCCCTCCACAGGCCCGGTACCAATTCGGCGCAAGGTAGGCGTTGAATTATAATACAACATTCACATGGCAGTGAGTGATTTGGCAATGATAACAATACTCAACGCCTATCTTGCGCCGAATTGGAAGAAGATAAGTGATTGCTCATTCATTTTCGTTGTCCCGAGTGTCATGGTTCTTGACTGAAGAAGACCTAAGAGGTCGAAACGTATTGAGTTTTGTCTTGTGTGATTCTTTTGTCTATGTTCTTTGGCGGTGCTTTGTCAATAACTTTTCAAATTTGATTTGAATTCCGCCTGCAGTCGCCAGACTTTGCAACTAGATCTCCACTGATTCAACTAAAATTCAGGAAGCGTTACTGTTTGTGTGCAGTGTTTGCAGGGAAAATGACGGCGGAAGCTGGTTCATTCATGTTTGCATGGTTTCAGGGAGGAGGTTTCTATCCCGTGCTGACGGAAGATCTGCAGAGGAGAGGAGTGAAGATGAAGTGCCTCAACACAGAGAAACGCTTCAAACCCCAGACTATAACCATCTACAGACCTAGATTCACACTGGTGAGGAAATGTCACTTTTGTGTCGAGAAGCACTTACCCCAGAGTGAAAACATCATTTTTTTTTTCTTTTAAGAGTACTTGTTTAGCCCTTGCCCTCAGAGACCAAGCTTTAAGCCTTGCTTTCATTTTGCACAGCAATGGGGAAGCCCATTCATTTAATTTCATTTCTGATGTTATTCTGCCAACTATCAATCATTCAGTTTTGCACTCATTCCTTCGATTTTTCACGGAGGATGCATGCACATGCTGGAGAACTCTTCCTGGATCTGAGGATTTCTGACAAAATTAAATGACTTGCAGAAAACTGGATATCCAAGGAAAATCGAGGAGAAATATATGAGGAATGCACAGTTGTCAGTTGTTGGAGATAGGAGTGCACGGAAACGCCTACAAAATTGAGCAGTTTCGGTCAGAGTTTTCCAGCTTGTTTTTGGAAAGTGAACAAGCCAGGATTGGCACATTGTTATTTGGTCACTTTGTTAAACAGAGTTGAACTATGCCAATCAGTTTGAACAGCACTTTTTGACCATGGGCTCTGCAAGAAGCAGGTTGATGCTTCAGGAGCGTCAGACAGCAACCAGAGCAGACAGGATTTCTTTGATCGGATTATTGTTTCCCTCCTCTTCCTTCCTTCCTTGTTTGTTTGTTTGTTTAGTGTGTGGGTGAACTTAAACAAAGAAGCTCAAGTTTGTTTAGTGTGTGGGTGAACTTAAACAAAGAAGCTCAAGTTTGTTTAGTGTGTGGGTGAACTTAAACAAAGAAGCTCAAGTTTGTTTAGTGTGTGGGTGAACTTAAACAAAGAAGCTCAAGTTTGTTTAGTGTGTGGGTGAACTTAAACAAAGAAGCTCAAGTTTGTTTAGTGTGTGGGTGAACTTAAACAAAGAAGCTCAAGTTTGTTTAGTGTGTAGGTGAACTTAAACAAAGAAGCTCAAGTTTGTTTAGTGTGTGGGTGAACTTAAACAAAGAAGCTCAAGTTTGTTTAGTGTGTGGGTGAACTTAAACAAAGAAGCTCAAGTTGTGTGCTCTGCTGCACAGTTGAGTGGACTGCGTCATTAGAACCAACAATGACTCAGCAACATTTGAACAGGAAATGACCACCACAGCCATTTGACTGGCCAGTTTCAGGAAAATGAAGAGATTGGTGATTGCAAATGGCCTAAGCGGAAGTTTCAGCCAGAGACACCAGCAGCACATGCATGAAATTTACAGATTGTGATGATCTGCTAAAAAGAAAAGTTTTTTTTTTTTTTTTCAAATGCTGGAAAAGATAAGGATATTGTGCTCAAATGGACATTTTAGATTAATATCAGCGGGTACTTTGAGCGAAAAACAGCAATGATTTGGATGGATTTCGAATCATGGTCCAAGATTGGAGGTACTGAGCCTAGATCATACAGATCAATTGACAGGATTTGTTCTTCCATTGTTTCTTGATCGAATACTGTTACAAGTTAAAATCATACGGCAAGTGAACTTCGGAAATCTATCCGAGACATAAATTTTGTATAATTCAAGAGTCTGTATTTTATTGACTCGGTTCGATTTTCTTTTTTTAAGTGAGGCTAAGAATGCACTCAGAATTGCAGCATCACTGAGGGACCCATTTCAGTGCAATGATAATGCTTCTGATCAAATTCACAGGTGTCAATAATAGATTTTTTTGTTTTGTTTTTATTTGCTGTTTTACTTTGGTACTGTAGTCTGTTAAGCTGAAACAATTATGCAGGCCGTTTATTAAACTTCAACAAACTTGACAGGCTTTTTTTGTGACTTACTCGATTCATAAAGTCTAAAATAACTTATGAATTCAAGGTTAGATCAAGAATTTGTTTTTGGTGATGAAAGAAAAATTGCCCGCATTTTATCAGCTAGGTTATTCATCACAATTCACTCCTTTTTCATAGTAAATGACAGCTTGTTATGGTGTTACAGGACAGTGTTATTGTTACTGGCAATTTTTCACTTTCAAGTGATGGTATTGCCTTTATTTTGTTATCAATAGTAAAAATTTTGCATGATTTTATAGAAAGTTTATTTCCGAGTCCTATCATATACAGTACACAACCATTCACTAGAGAGCAAATCTTTTGGAAAAAAAACAAACAAACAAAAAAACACAAAAGCATTCAATAAGGGAAACCTGAAACTGGCCAGCACACTGGAAAAGGTTCAGATCAGAGGCCTGAAGATCACCCAGGGCATCCAGCTCAGAGGCTGGACCTACGAAAAGTTGCCTCAGGTGGAAAGGGGTTGAAGCTTGGGAAGACTTTGGATAAACTGAGGTACCATTTTCAAGGCATTAAAAGTCTAGAAAAAATTAACACGGATTGGTGAAAGATTGTAAATGTTATGTTATCTCCTTAAAAAAAAAAACACACACACACACACACACAAAAAAAACAAAGAAAGAAAGTGTTTGCGTGGTTGTTGCAAGTGAATTCACTTTCCAGCATTGGATTCACATAACCACTAGAACTTACTAGTTATTATGGATACTTTATACCAAGCATGGACATTTCATGTCCATTGGTTGCCATCAAAGCATTCATTACTATTACATGGATGGACAACCACACACATTTTATATCCAGCGATGGCCTTGTCAAATGAGACAAAAGAAAGAGGGAAAGACAGGGAGACAGACCAACAAATGTTTTGGCCATCTGCTCCAACATCTCTTGCCGTGTTGCCAAGAGCTTTTCATTTTGGGCAAGAAAGGTAATTCAGTGTGAAATCTCGAGAGAAGACAGAAAGTACTGCGTGCACAACTCCTCATTTTCCATGCAAAGATGTCTGTGGCATGCTGTGCTCAGTATGATTGCTTTTCAAGTCGCCAGTAGAGATAAAGAGTGATCTGCTGCACACAACTTGTCAGTACTGACAGAAAACATTGGTGGACATAGGCAGTGTGTATGAGTGTACCCTTAGAAATACGCGAAGAAATTGGACCCTACCAACAATAGTATAATTATCAGGGAGTCCTTCCATTATTGAACATATCAGATACCCCTTATCTCAAATATGATTTTGTTTTTTTCAAGTGACTTATAAGCTGTTTTGGGTATATATCCAGGTAGAAAATGTAACCCATGGGATCTTGAAAGTTTTCAAAAAGTTGTGAATTTTATGCCCTTTGTAGAATATCAACCCAGTATATCAGTCAACAGGGGAACAAATCGTCGGCTTTTTTTTTTTTTTTTTTCAGACCTTCAGTTTTAGCGCTTCCTGCATTCACTGCAGCTTCAGCTTTCTCAGAAACGAATTGAGCTTTCTCTGGTCATACGGGTCACTCAGTATGCAAAAGGGCCACAACTTTCCAATCGGATGTGTTGACAGGAAGAAGATAACGAGTGGCTTGCTTGTCCTTCCCCCCCCCCCGCCTCCCCCCCCCTCTCTCTGTGATTGGCTGGTATGTCAGTGTTCAAAATCTGGACATGTGTTTGAAGTTGTGAATTTGTTTGTTGGACAGGCACAAGGAGAGACAGTGCGAGCGGGCGTGTTGTCACCAGCTGAGCTGGACAGGGACTATGCCGGCCTGTTTGGTGGTCATGATCCTTGATGACGATCTACTGTGATGTCGACATCATTTCTTTCCCTTGATATAAACCTGTGGTTTTCTAGCTGAGCATCTGAATCAGTAGCTCTGAATCAAATAGGAACTGCAGGCTTTTGTGTTCAAAGACCTTTGGAATGTTTTGTACTCCAGTCTAAACTAATAATCAACCAAAAACAGTTACAGCTCCACAGTAACTCCAAACATACACTTAAAACATTACATTAACCAGGAAACATATGTATCACAATAATGCAAAAATACGCTTCAACACAGTGTCCCAACACCTACACTTAATACACCACACTACCCCCAAAATACACAGTTATGCACCATGCTACCCCAAACTACACCTAAACAATCTTGCAAAGATTAACTCTGAACCAATTTGTGATTGGTCCTCGGTTTACATTGCCACAACCAGTGTAGTCAGTTTTTTTTTCAAGCACTGTGCTATGTCCATTTATTCTCGCCCTTCTTTAGAGCAAATCACATTCACGTTAACCTTTTATCTTTAAAGGAAGAATCTTTTGAGCCAAGATACGATCAAGAGCAAAGTTTCCAAAGCACAATTTTTCTGGAAAAGACCTGCGGTGAACAGTACTCCCAACAACCACTGTTGGATGCACGTCTGAAGAGTCTGGTCGGCTGTGGTTTTTAAGTGTGTGAAGCAAAAGCTTTGTTGCAGGCTGGAAGTGTAGGGTTGAGTGTGTAAGAAGAGGATTGGCAGCAAACAAAGACAGCTTACACAACTACAGTGCTGTAGTACACTATGCAAAGTGCTATGCCTTGCCAAGTCACACTAACAGCATGGCAAATTTTGACACCAAAGGATGTGATTTGTTGCACAAGATAATAGTGTAGAGCGCAGAGGACTGAAGAGAATACAGCATTAGTGTCCTTATCAATCAGCTTGAAAGAAAAAAATCTTGAAGTCTTTGGCTCTTGATGCCCAGCTCTCATGGTGATGTTAGTTTCAGTTTCCTCTTCAAAAAGATACTGGTACGCTGAAAGACAATGTGACTCGGGCCATGTAATGAAACGGTGCTGTTGTCACCATTGGCAGGACAGTAATAGTACACAGAAACATCGTAAGACCCCTGTAGAATGACACGGTCACTTAACATAACAGATACAGCAATGTGAGGCAATTACATTCAATAGATACAATACGGCGCTTGTTCTGAAATGTGTGATCATGGAGAAAGCGCTGAAGAGCAGTTAGAAAAAGACGGTGGTTCTGGTTCTGTTTAGTGTTGAAGGAAGATAATGAGAGTGAGAAAATTAAAATGACTTCACTTTGCTCAGGAGTGGAAATTACATTGGTGAAAGTGGACGTCTGTGCATACGTGCCTGTCTACCGGTTCACCTCAAAGAGATGAAGATTGAGAATCAGGCTGAACTTAGTATATTTGTCATTATGTGTTGGTGTTAGCTTGCACACACAGTTAGCTTGCACACACAGTTGTAGGTATGTGCATTTCAACATGGGGTACTCGGTCTCCTCAGTGCAGGGCAGTGTAGCATAGACGACAATGCCACCAAAGTAGTATTGAAATGAAAGTAAAATTAGTGTTTATGTTTTTTAGTCACTGTATTTTCATGTAAAAGATGATTTTGTCGTAAGTCTGATTCACTTGGAATGTTGTTAACTTTGGGGTAAAAAGTTTTGTATGTAGGCATGCTTGCTACTGACGTAAGTGTTTGGATATAGAATGTGCTTTTCCCACGTGTTTTCCTTATACTTGGGAAATGTTTTTTACCTGCTGTTTTTGCATGTGGCTGCTCAGTCTATTCCATGCAAATGATTCCACGTTTGTTTTCTGTCATTTTAGATATGTGAGTGTGTATGTGTGCATGTGCTTTTTTTTTTTCTGCAAGTCTGTGATATTCACATTGGATGATTATCAGCTTGGTTCTGTTGATCATTACATTATGAATATTATTTGTCTTAATCAAATGATGTGTGACTATATCATCATGCATACACATACACATTTGCATGTATATCTGCAAAGGCCCGCATGTGCGCACACATGTGTGCATACAAACACACACACATACACACCCACAAACGCACACACACACACACAGCTACAGATTGTTGGGAAAGACCAGGATCTGTGTGATCCTAGGAAGGAGAAATGCAACTCTCTTATTAGAAAAAATGATTTTTTTTAAGCTGGAAAATACCCTTTCTTGTGTGGCACTTGTGCATAATACTCAAGAATACTTCAGCATATCTCATACATAGACACACACACACACACACAGTGTTATGAAGAAAAATGTTGCCTCATATGTGCAATTCATTATAATGCATTGCAGAACGCCACATAGTTCCATATCATGCGACACAACACACGATCTTTGTGTTTTCATCCAGTATAATTTTGAACAAGTCTAAGCTTTGTCTATTCATCCAGTATATTTCATTTTGAACCAGTCTGTCATATGTAGCCTTGTCATCCAGGAAAACGAAATATTATATGGATTGATATTGCATGCATTCATGGATTTATGAAAGAAAAATAAAGTGCCCACCACAAGTTAGCGGTATTGCAGCACACAAAGTGTTTCACTGAATTTGTAGAGAGGGTGTGATCTGTTGACACTGTCGTGAGGCAGGTGTCAAGAAATGGGCGGGAGGAGAGGGGAGGGGCCTGAGGAAAAAGTGAAGGAAGTAAAGTTGGTGCTTGTATGCTGCCTTCATACCGTCGTTAGCTTCAGTATTGAAAGCAAAGTGAGTGGACAAGGTCCCTGTCTTTCCTCGGTAAGGATCAGGAGGGGGAGACTTCTCACACTGGAAGCAACGTGGATGATGGTCTAGGAAGTGAATAATGCTCTTGCAAGAGTAATCCTTTAGTTGTGAAAAGAGCAAAGCTTTATGCTCTGAAGAAGCGGTGAATCATTAATTACTTCACCATTTAGGCATAGTGCTTTTAGGATGGTGCTTTGCATTACTCTTCCATTTCACAGCTGTGATATCCAAGTGGTTTAACATAATAGCCCTGTCCTGCGACTGATTGGAGCAACCTGGGGACAGTTTTTGGCAAAAGATTTGAGTGATGGGGTTAGAGAGATGACAAGAAATGTTGGTCCCTAAGGCAAAATCCATTGGGTGTGCATGAATACCATCTGTTAGTAATCAAGAATTTGTCTCTGGCCATGTCAAACTGAAAAATCTGTATGGGGGAGTACCTAAACCACAAGCTAAGAACAAAATGGTGGTGACTGTGCTGCCCCCTATATTCTGACTAAAACATAATGTACAGAATACATTACATACAATTTCTGATTCAAAATAAACACAAAACAACAACAGTGACAAAAATAGGGACATATTTCAAATGAAGACTGTGAATGCACCTGCTGACTATTTACAAGCACTTTAACCCTCACTTCAAGGTGTGTTTCATTGTGAAGAATCGTGATAGTACATCAGCAAAACAAAGTGCTGTACTGACAGTAGTAAGCAAGTCCCAGCTGTAAGTTTGCCTGCACCATCTCTCTCTCTCTCAGAATGGAAAAGACAAAAGTCACATTCTGTTTGTAATAGCCAGCAAACTAGCTCTCTTGTGATGTTGCTGTGCGCACCTGTCAGGTGAAAGATCCATCAACAGACATGGGACTTCTGGTTGGTGTACCTTTGGTAAATACGGTTTTGTGTTGGCCAAAGGGCAGCACAACTTGCACTGGCTGGAAATTATAGGCCTTTACCTTACTATGGGAGCAAGTGTTGCTGTGCTTATTTGTTATGTGCCAAGTATTTATCCTATTCAGTATACTTGTACAATCAAGTATTTTCAACCTGAAAATAAAGAGACTTCAGTTGTGTGGGGTTGTGGATGGAGTTAACTATATACTATGGGGCCCAGTTCTGTTTTTGTCGACTGAAGTCCTAGAACATCCATTTTTTTAAAAGATGGTATACGACTTCCTGTGCATAAATGTCATTGAGATTTCAGTTTCGTAAAGATCTATGTACATGATTCGTATTTACAACAGTGGTATAAAGTGAAAATTGCTGACTCCACTCCAAAAACTGACTCACAGAACTTGGGGTTTGTGGGGTATTCTGAATACAAAGTCACGCTTAACATGACAGGTCTAACAGTGAGCCTTCCAGCAGTGTATAATGGAGAGTCCGATGGAGGGCAGTCTTAAAGGTCATCCTAGCATGGGTGGAAACAAAATGTTCCTGAAAATCCAGGAGTTTGATTTGGAAGCACGGTAAATTCAACAACAGAGTTGAAAAAATATTAGCTCAGGGTGTTAGGAAGGTGGGAGATGGGCGATCATTGGTTCAGTACCTGTTGAATATGTGCCATTTGCATAGTCAACATATCGCAGACTATTTGGAAGGTTTGCTAGTTGTCTGCACAATCCAGTCATAGTAGCGAGAGACGTGGGTGTAGTACCCATACTGGTTCTCTCGATCACACCCCACGCCCCACGACACAATGCCCACCAGCACGAATCGGCCGGAGTACTCCATGACATAGGGGCCACCGCTGTCTCCGGCGCAGGCGTCGCCACGCATGCTCCGTGAATAACCGGCACACATCATACCATCAGTGAAACTGGCATTGACGGCCTCGGCTCTTTCCGCACACATGTCCCTGGGAACGTAGGGCAGCTTCACCTGGGAGAGTTGAAATTGAAAGTTTAAGATCAGAGAAATGTGTGTAGGAAATAAAAAAGTAAAAGAATTCTCACGCACACGTTCGGAAAAGAGATGGTTATGAGCAATTGCTGTTGGTTCTAGTTATTGATAAAAGAGATGGGCTATGAGCAATTTTTGTTGGTTCTAGTTGTTGATGAAAGAGTTATGAGCTATAGTTGTTGATTCTAGTTATAGGTGAATTCTAGTTATACGTGAAAGAGATAGTTATGAGCAATTGTTGATGGTTCTAGTTGTTGGTGAAAGAGATAGTTATGAGAAATTGTTGATGGTTCTAGTTATCGGTGAAAGAGATAGTTATGAGTAATTGTTGATGGTTCTAGTTATCGGTGAAAGAGATAGTTATGAGTAATTGTTGATGGTTCTAGTTATCGGTGAAAGAGATAGAGCAATTGTTGATGTTCTAGTTATCGGGTGAAAGAGATAGTTATGAGCAATTGTTGATGGTTCTAGTTATTGGTGAAAGATAGTTATGAGCAATTGTTGATGGTTCTAGTTATCGGTAAAAGAGATAGTTATGAGCAATTGTTGATGGTTCTAGTTATTGGTGAAAGATAGTTATGAGCAATTGTTGATGGTTCTAGTTATTGGTGAAAGAGATAGTTATGAGCAATTGTTGATGGTTCTAGTTATGGTGAAAGATAGTGATGAGCAATTGTTGATGGTTCTAGTTATTGGTGAAAGAGATAGTATGAGCAATTGTTGATGGTTCTAGTTATCGGTGAAAGAGATAGTTATGAGCAATTGTTGATGGTTCTAGTTATTGGTGAAAGATAGTTATGAGCAATTGTTGATGGTTCTAGTTATTGGTGAAAGAGATAGTTATGAGCAATTGTTGACCTGCCTTGGCTTAAGGCTGTGGTCAGGCTAATTGACATAGGCTAGAACACCAAGGCTACATCAAAAGGTTGTTATGCTCAGCATAGTTATGCGGGGATTGTCTTCATTTTGTGACAAGCTCCTAGCATGACATTATCAGTCTCTAAAATCCCCCGAAGTCGGAGTGTGGCTGCCCATGTGGCGGGATAATCAAAAACGGTCACACCACGTAATGTTCTCGTCCCCAGCTGATGCATTTGTCCCATAGTGTTCAAGTACTTCGGCTGTCTGGATGATCCCTGGAGTCTTTTAGCCAGGGTACGACAACAACAACAAGCAATTGTTGATGGTTCTAGTTGTTGGTGAAAAAAGTTATGAGCAATAGTTGTTGATTCTAGTTATTGGTGAAAGAGATAGTTGTGAACAATTTGGTTGTAGTTGGTGAAAGATTCATGAGCAATTGGTGGTTCTAGTTATATGGTGAAAGAGATGGTTATGAGCAATTTTTGTTGGTTCTAGTTGTTGATAAAAGGGTTACGAGCAATTGGTGGTTCTAGTTATTGTTTGCTGCCGTCACTGCTTATATCATAATGTTTGCCTTCCTCTTTCTGATTACTTCAATCAGATAGATGAGGAACTTGAAACAGTGTGCATTTGTGGTTCTCTGTCTTCTGTATGACATAAGCTCAGTTCTTACAAGGATAAATCTGTGTCCTTTCACACAATAATTGAATACAAGAGCAGTGCTGCAGTGTTGTTCAGGAAATTTGAGCAACACTCTCAGAAACGCATCCATTAAGTGGATGAAACTCGACTGTGTGGTCCCAGTCTTCCCAACCGAGTCCGCAGCAAACTCAACTCTGGGTATAGGAGCCGGTCGGAGCAGAAAAACCCACGTGGCTCTGATGGGATTCGAACCCATGACCACCCAGCCAGGAGTCTGCGACGTTTATTCAATATTTCGCCCTCTTCTTCCTCACCCCTTTCTCCCTACTGGTCTTTCATTTTTCTGCTGCCTCTATGTGATTGTGTATTTTTCTACACCATGTTTTCTCTCTTTTTCGTTTCCCGAAGTCTTGAACAATTTCCAAATTGCTGCAACTATGTCTTGAAAACAATTCAACCCCCCTCCCCTCCCCTGGCCCTTTCCTTGTGCCCCTTTTTCTTTCGATCACTGATTTCTGCCGCAAGCATTTCTGCACCAGACATACCTACCACCCAGCCGTCTCGTGCAAACTGACTGTCTCACTCTATTGCCCATACCTCATTCAAGTAGAGCGGGGACCTTCCTTCTTCGTAGAGACTGCCGCAGGCCGGTGACGATGCCCAGTCGTCCCCCTCTCAGCAGCTCGTCCACAAACACCGACCTCTCCAGACAGATCGGCATGACGTCCTCCGACAGCATGACGGGGTCGTCCAGCTCAAAGAGGGCAAGGTCGTTGTTGAAGCTGGAACCCTGGAGGATGCGATGACCTTTCGGTCGTCATTCTTTGCACATGGCATGATAAAGCATGGGCAACTTTGGAGCATCAGAGCCCCTCATTCTCAACACTCACTAGCCCGCAAATGTTATTTCTGTTTGTTGTGCTTTCTTCCTGGTAATGATTAAAGTGAATATACTCGTCCTACAAATGCCAAATATACAATCAATTTTGCATACTTTAACTAATGCATTGTATTGGATAGAAAGAAGCTCTTTTCAAAGGGAAGATGTGGTATTTTGAAAAGGCCACTTGATCCAAGTTGCGTCTTTGCTCCACACCCTTCCATTCGCTGAGATGTCATTCATTATCATGATCATGAAGTTATGTTTCTTTTCTTCCTTAGGGCTTGAAATGAAGAGTGTCATATTTCTCCTCTTTCTCCCTTTCCAACTTCCCCAACCTTCCCTGCCCGACCGCACCCCCTTCCTTCATTTTTCCTATGCCCTGCCCCTTCAATGTTCGATGTGAGGTTCATCTCTCAAAATGAGAAATTGCTTTTGTTCTCCTATCTTTGTTTTGGAAAGAGCGATCTCCGCGGAAGAATTGTGAATGGTTAAATAATCAAGCTAATGGCATGTGCAGTTTCTCTTGGTTCAGTTGGAACAAAGCTTGCAATGCAATAAAGACAATTTCAAAGTCTGCCAAAGCTCGAACTGCAACAATGTCGCAGTGTGTGGGGACTGTGCTAAATTGGCACAATGTCACTGGGTGAAACATTGGCACAGTGTCACTGGGTGAAACATTGGCACAATGCCACAGGGTGAAACATCGGCACAGTGTCACTGGGTGGAAGGCTTCGTGTCTCGTTAAACCACCACCACCACCATCCCCCACCCCCGTGTGGTCTGACCCGCTGGCGTACCTCAAAATCCGGTGCAGGATGTAGGACTTGAGCTTCCTCTGGATGCCGCCCTGACCCTTGCAGTGGCGGGTGGCCAGGAACAGCTGGATGTGGCGGGGGTGGAAGGGGTACTGGTAGATGTCCTCAAACTGGTACACGCAGTGGGCCGCCGTCACCAGCCACCGCTCGTTCAGCAAGGAACCCCCACAGAAGGCCGAGTCCTGAGAGTCGTAATCGGTTTGATGGAATGTTATCGGCGTCATTGCTTGAACATGAGGGAGAAAAATGTTCTCGAAGCTCGGTAAAACGCTCCTCGACGTTGAGGAAAACCGTGTATGTTGTGTTCACATGCACGTGTTGCATCACTAACAAGTTAGTAAGAAATCACACACACACACATACACACACACACACACACACACACACACACACACACAAGACATTAAAAGTAGAAAGGCCGTTAGGAGAGCACAGACCTTTGATTCAGAACAGATGTAAAAAAAAAAAAAATGTTGCCCTGGGGAGGTAATAACTGGTTTTGACTAAAACACTTCTTTCATGCGTTGCTTTTTTTTTTTTTTTTTTTTTACTAAACTGAAAAAGGACAACCTGAGAAGGAAGGTAATATATTTTTCACTTCTAACATGGTTTTCTGTACTTTTCAGCACTAAAACACGAAGCAGTGAGAATATATATATATATATATATATACAACAAACTAATAAATTCCAAGGATAAGTACCGCACCGTTCCAGCAACTTACAGAGCAGCTTGGTGTTGCAATGAAAAGAAAAAAACAAAGAAGAAGGAAGAAAAATGTTTGTGTAAGAAAAGACACCTTTCTTTCCATTTGATCTTCATGACCTGTTTTTTTTCCCCCACAGCTCAGAAAAGTTGAGAGACTTTCACCCTGACAAAGTTGGATATGATGGTCCCAACTTGTAAGGTACTGTGCGTAAGCAATAAACTGTGAAGTCTCTGAAGGACCAACCCACATGAATGGTTTCTCTGATGATCACATGCCATGGCGCAGATCCTTCCGGGGCTTCCCGTCCACTGGAAATGCGGTAACTGCGGCCTTCAAATGCGTTCACTTTGGGCTTGCCACATTCTAAAAAACAAAGACTGGTTTTTATATAACCCGTAACTGAGGACAAAAATATAAGAGACAACCCTCTCTACCTTAAAAGGAGAAAAGGAAAAAAGAGAAGAGAAGGAAGAAGCAAAGTGATCAAACTTTGTTGTATGATCAAATCATATTTTTTTTAAAACTGGGTGTATTGGGTTATTTTGAAATGAAAAGTCCTAGCATCAAAAACCTTTAGCTTCATGATGGGAACAGTCTTGTCTCAAATATATCTATGAAGTATGAACTACATATGCCAACTCTACAACTAACTGACAAGGAAAAGAAGAAAAAAAATGGAAAGGAATTTCCATCTAGTTTTTGTTCTACAATTCCTTCGAGTTCTTTTAGACCTCTTTTTCACCAGACCCTGCCAACTGTGCTTTTCTCATAAATCCAAAAATTCGTTTGTATAGATTTCCCCCTTAAATCTACCCTTTTAAAGTATGACTTACATTTTGCCGTTTTCTATGTACTCTGTTACCACCTCCTGAGCTTCGGCTGTCACATTTCTTGACATTTACTTTTTTTATTTTTAAAAACAGTATTGGACAGTTTTGAGAAAGTTTTTTTCTCTCTCTCTGGTTAAGAGGGGTCTATTAGAGTTTACTGTCAAACGATACAATTTTGAACTCCTCTTGCATCCATCATAAAACCAGTGTGTTTGATTTGCTCATATCCTTAAGTGGGGGTGGACATGAGAAAATAATTTCTCCTTGCTCATATCCTTCTTAAGTGGATGTGGACATGAGAATAATTTTCTCCTTTTTTTTGGCCTCATTTCTTTTTTTGTGTTTTGATCATTAGCTAAAAGGGGGTAAAAGGATGCACTGGCTGCACACGTTTTAGAATTTATTTCAGGAGGGGTAGAGAATACCCGCACACAGTAAAAATACCCAGACTTTAGAAATACCCGTCACTACTTCCGACAACGACACTTCCACCTCCTACAGACGTGCCAGCAGCCGTCCCTCACCCCGGCCATGTCCCACAGTCTCCACGTTGAGGTAGGCCGACACCTTGGCAAAGCAGCCCTCGCTGTCACGCGCCGCACAGGTGTACTCCCCCGCGTCCGTCTCCACCACGTTGCTCACCATCAGGTAGTTGTTGACCAGCATCTGCGCACCGCAAACGCTCGAAGTCATGCTGGTGTTGTGTGTTGAGTGTAAAACTGTGCAATTGAAATCGCTAATTATATCGTTGCATGTGTATGAAAGAATGGGTTGGGCCTAGATGCTCTAAAAACCATGAATTGTATTTTTGGGGGAAGGGAGGGTGGATAACTTTAACACACACACAAAAAAAAAAGATGTAGGAGAGAAATGTTGGGTGAACCGCGGTCAGCAGAAACACCTGTAGAAGTGTTGGATGTGTGTCAGCAATATCTCTAAATCGACTTCTCCAGGTCAGAAATGCATTTCTTGATATTGATAGACATTTTTTTTTCCCTCGCATCTTTCGTGCATGCTCAAAGGCATTCCGCCCTTAAGCTTGTTGCAGCCACACCACACCAAGGTATAGATCCTACACAGCCCTAGCACGACAGTCCCTACTGAGCAAATGCATTGAAAAGTTGGAGAGAGGGCTGAAATGGCGATGACTGAGGGGAGTTAACAACTAAACATGCAAAACAAACGCGTACAAGAATTACGAGAATTTTTATTATTTTAAGACCTCCATGTGGATAATGAAGTGAACTGTAACAAATAATGAAGTCGGACACAAAGAGAGACGATCAGAAGAGCGATAGATGGTGGGAAATGTTAAAAGGAAGAAGGAAGAGTGTCTGATCACTTAATTAACATTCTATGACTGAGCAAATTCAAACTTTAAAAAAAAATTTGCTCGGAATTTCGTTTTCAAAATTCAAACCAGCTTTGCAAGAGTTTGTCTGTTTAGAATATCAAGTGTGAAATTTCAATATGTTTGCTGAAGAACAAAAAAATCAGTTGTTTAACCCTGTCCTCATCAAAAGATAGACATTTGAAAATGTAATGAAATTAATTGTCTAATTCAACTAATGAACATTTTGTGCAATTTTTTTTTTTTTTCATATTAGGTACATCTGACAACTTTCCTGCCTGTAATTGGGAGTCTAAAGGTTTTGTGTTCTGAACTTTAAAAAAGAAATCAGTGCTGAATTTCTGGCAATACTGAGATAGTTTTCAAATGTAAGTTTCATTTTGTGAAATCTTAATTGTAACAAGAGGAATTTGAGATAATGTCTGAAAACTATTTGGGAATGTACTTATCTTTGCAACTCTGTCATTTTTTAACTGAACTATGTTCTGGGAAATTGGAGCTCATTTTGATTAATTCATACACCAATCACCTGATTTCGTTTAAAGTAATATTCATTTACTATTTTTTTTAAAATGTTGATTTGTAGTGGTCTTTGAAATACATTTGATATAGAAACCTGTACATTGTACAAGAGAATTTATGGAAAATATCATAGTTTATATCTTTAAACCGTAAACAAAGCATATCCACATGCTAGGGGGTTTCTAAAGCGGAGCGACCGTAAAATGCACGTTTGCCTTTTATTGGGAGGGGGGCACACAAGTGGGAACAAGAGGGAGACAGGCTAGGGATCTGGAGTATGTGTGACGCTCAATTCCCTCCCTTCATACACACACATACACATACAGGCATGCACACACACACACATGCATACACACACACACACATGCATACACACACACACACACATGCATGCATACACACACACACACACACATGCATACAGACACACACACACACACACACAAGCATGCATACACACACTCATACACACGCCTGCACACACACACACACATACGTCGCACACACACACCACACACACACCACACTCACACACACCCACACCACACTCGCACACACCACACACACAACGCACACTCTCACACACACACACCACACTTCACACACACCACACACACACACACAACACACACACACACCACACTCACAAACATCACACTCTCACACACACACACACACACACACACACACAAACTCACACACTCACCACACACACACACTCACACTCCACACACACACCACACTCACAAACATCACACTCTCCACACACACACACACACACACACACCACACTCACACGCCCCCACACACACACACACACACGCGCACACACACACACACACCATCAGCCCATCCCTGCATTACAAACCGTTTGCGTGGTCCCTGGATGAGCATGTCCCCATCCTTCCTCCACATGGTGACGTCAGCCTCCGGGACCAGACATTGGAACAGAGCGGTCTCCCCTTCCTGCACCGTCATGTTCTGAGGGACCTCTCCACAGCTTAAGGGAAAAACAACAGATAAATAAGTAATGAATAAATAAAATAATAAATAATTTTTTGAATACATCGATCAATGTAAATGAATAAATAAAACAAATTTTTTTGAATAAATCGATCAATCAATCTGCTCTTTAAAAAAATATTATTTTGCGGGGATGGTGGCAGATGGAAAATGTTCAAGCTGCCTTTTTCTCCTGGGAAGTTTCCCAGTGTGTTCTTCATGTCTTCGATGATGTGCGGTCACTGGTTAATGGGAACTCTGAGCAGTACTGGTTTGAAGTGACATACATGCCTTAGTCTCATTATGAAGGGCAACATTTGCTATTCTAGTTTATTCTGTTAGCAGTGAATAAGAAATGTAAACATTATCGTATATGTAAAGCGGGTTCATTATTTGAAGACGAAAAGAAAACAGTTTTGTGGTCTGGAGAAAGTTTATAACTACATGGATCACTTTATACAGATGTTATCGTTTCAATGTAGGTATGATTGTTTTTTTTCCTTCTTAAAAGTAAGGGGGAAAAAATCGAGCAGTGCTTCCAGATGAATAACTATCATTCATAGCAGACATGGCACATGTCTTTGCCAAGTCATTAAGTTTATGTTACCAGCAACCATGGCGTAGCGGTTAGCATCATGAATTGCTTGCTGTGAGGTGGTGGCTTCCATTCCCTTCAGAGCCATTAATTCATTTGTGGGGTTTTTGTTTTTGGCCCTGACCTCATCTGGGAAGACTGGGACCACACAGTCAAGTTTTATATACTTGTTGGACGCGTTTCTGAGGGTGTTGCTCAAATTGCCTGATCAACACCGCAGGTGTCTGTATCTCTCAGGTCTGGTTGATGTCAGGATATACTATGAAAGCAAGTGTAGCGTGCAGCCCTGTCATGCAGTTTCAGACCAGACTGGAGCTCCATAGCATTACCTTCATTCTCATCCTAGCTGATCAACATGGAAAAAAAAAAGTTGGAAACTCTATGGCCCATTGTGCCTTGCTGTCATGGTATCCTCTGTTTTGATTTCTCCTCCACGTCTGCACCCTTGGTGAGTTGATGTCAATGTTGCCATCATTGGCATTTTCAGTGGGACTTTCATTGGATGGTGGTGCCCTCTGGAGGACACTCTCACATACACTGACTCTGCAACGAAGCAATTGTAGTCATCGGTAGGGAGATTAGTGATGGTATCTTGCGTATGTCGGGACCAAAACGGGCACCTTTGAATACCACCCAAATGATTTGTCAGCAGTGCAGTGTCTCCTCTGCCAGGGTTGCCTCACGATGACTTGAGGTTGACTGCTCCCTGTGAATCGCTGATGTCTGGACTGCAGCGGGATGAGCCAGTGTGTGTGTGTGTGTGTGTGTGCTTATGTGTGTGTGTATATATGCATGTGTGTGTGTGTGTGTGGACAGGGAGGCGGAATGCTGGTTTGGAGACAATGCCACTGAACTGACATGGAAGAGGGGACAGTAAAAAATAAATAAGTTGTGCTTATGCTACGAACATTAATCATTTCATATTCAAGGAAAAAGTACAGACACACACACACATACACGCATATGTGCGCACATGCACACTCACACACGCACACTTACGCGCACGTCCACATGCATGCACACACACACACTCACACACACACACACTCACACTCACACGGGCAAAAAAAATAAAATGATGTTTACGCAGTGAGCATGGTTCTTTGATGGTAAGCCAGATGGACTGCTCCAGAAGGTCAGTGGGGGTCAAGGCCATGCAGGTGTAGCGCCCCTCATGTTGCTCCTGCACCTCCGAGATGTAGGCCACCCCCCCAGGGTGCACCTCCACCCCGACACGTTTGTCCCACTCCGTGAGAATGCGGTCACCATACAGCCTGCAGCACAGAGATCCTTAGCACCCTCCTTTATCATAAAGTGTGGGAAGACATGTCTCTGACCGAGTGCCCCTTCATGGTCTACTACTCATAAGGTGGCGTCAGTTTGAGTTCCCCGTCCTCATCCATGCCTGAGTGTGGCAGACTCTTTTCGTTAACACTCACTGAGCCTACAGAAGTTGTTCTTGTCGCCCTCCGGAGGGAGTGCTCACTCACGCTGGCTCTGCAACTAAGCAATTATTGTCGTTAGTGGGTGGTGTCCTGCGGATGTTGGATCAGAACAGGTGCCACTGAACACCACCGAAGTGACTCGGCAGCATTGCAGTGTCTCCTCCAGTGGGTTGCCTCTTGACGACTTGACATTGACTGCTCCCTGTGGACTGCTGGTGCCAGTTCTGTGGCTGTGGACGGGGTATCAGAATGAGCGGCGTGGGTGCACTGCCACTGAGGTAGCACAGAAGATGGGACAGCAACAAAAAAAAGTTGTTCTTGTTGATCCATACAAACCAGGTGTTTGTGGAGACAAGTTTTTCACAAACAACAAATAAAGATATTCGGACTCCTGGCTGGGAGGTCGTGGGTTCGAATCCCATCAGAGTCATGTGGGTTTTTTCCCCCAACCGGCTCCTACCCAGAGTTGAGTTTGCTGCGGACTCCGTTGGGAAGACTGGGACCACACAGTCAAGTTTTATCCACTTAATGGATGCGTTTCTGAGAGTGTTGCTCAAATTTCATGACCAACACTGCAGGTGCCTGCATCTCTCGGGCCTGGTTGACGCCAGGATATATTATGAAAGGAAGCGTAGAGTACAGCCCTGTCATGTAGTCTCAGACCAAAATGGAAATCCGTAGCATCATCTTAATCATCCTCATCCTCATCGATCAGCATTAAAAAAAAAAAGTGTCAGATTCTGTGGCCCTTCATGCCCTGCTCTCATGGTGACCTCAATTTCGATGTCCTCTCCGCGTCTGTGGCCTTGGTTTGCTTCCGTCGGGGTCACCGGTATCGGCGAGTCCATGGGGGCTGTCGTTGGACGGACGTGGTGGCGCCCTCCGGAGGGAGAGCTCACTCACGCCGGCTCCGCGACTAAGCAATTATTGTCGTCAGTAGGGGGCTTAGTAGGTGGTGTCCTGCGTATGTTAGATCAGAACAGGCGCCACTGAACACCACCGAAGTGACTCGGCAGCAGTGCAGCGTCTCCTCCGGTGGGTTGCCTCTTGACATTGACTGCTCCCTGTGGATTGCTGGTGCCGGGGCTGCAGCGGGGCCAGCCGGGCTATGGCTGTGGACGGGGTATCAGAATGAGCGGCGTGGGTGCACTGCCTCTGAGGTAGCGCAGAGGTTGGGATAGCAAAAAAAAAAAAGAAAAGATATTTGAATTTTGTTGCATGAGTGGAAAGCTTGCTGTTTTACATTAACGGCAAAATCAGTTGTTACTTTCAAGTATAATATGGCCCTGAAACGGTGCTATTTGTTATAATTATAACTTGTTGATGCAACAGTTGGAAGACAAGCGTTGTGCATGTGCAGACTCATATCATGAGAGTTACCATACTTTTTCTTCTCGAGCATTTTTTCATTTTCTCTGTTGCTGACTTCCTTGCCAACGAGATTCAAAACCTAATTTCTTTTCTAATAATTATACTAATAAAGTCAACACACTAAGACAGTCAGCTGGAGCGGTAAGATCTCTTCTGGACAAGCGAGAGGTCAAACACCATTACGATGCAAACATTTCTGCACCAAACCATCAACATTACACAAGAGACTCATCACAATGTGACAGTTATTAATCACGCACAACAGATGCTAAGAAGTGTGAGATTGCCATTTTTTCATAGAATGAATGGAGAAAAAAAAACTTTTGTTTTAAATCACACAACACAAAGTGCGAGTTGTTTCAGAAACGATGATACAAGCGTCCAGTGACAGTGGCTGAAGTCAGTGGCGAAGGGCAATACTGGATTCTGGGACAAGTGCTGTTGACCTTCGCTGTACATCACCTAACTTTTGCATGCAACACGTTGTGAGTATCCAGGAGCCCACGTTTTCTGCATAGACATAAAGCTTTGCAGTACGTAGTGAGTCTCCTGGATGGGACCAATGCTTTTTTCTGAAGAAATGAAGCCTTGGTGTAGGGATTTTTGGTTCTTGCTTCGTGTGTGGGGTTGTGTGTGTGTGTGTGTGTGTGTGTGTGTGTGTGTGCTTCTTTGTTTTCTTTTTTTTTGGGAGGGGAGGGGGTAACAAAATGAACCATTTTTGATACAGATGTGATGCTATACTTTACTGACAGTCATTAAAATTGTATGGAGATAGCTTAAAAGATTGACTCAAGTTTTCAACTGAACACCATGAGTGTGGGTCATCTAATGCCCATGACCTAGAGCGAAAGTTCAAAGGGTTAAACACATCAAGGAAGGGGAAGCACAGGGAGCAGTCTGGACGACAATCTCAACACAAAATTACGAAGACTGGTGTCGAGCCCTCCGTCTGTTGGAACCATTTCTTTTTTAATATTCAGAACTATAGGCAAGCCAGAGTTGATGGTGATTAGAAAGAGGGGGGAGGGACAAAGATGGGTGGGTGTGACTGAATGGCTGCCATCAAGAAGTGGACTTGTGTGTGTGTATGTGTGTGTGTGAGTGAGTGTGTGTGTGTGTGTGTGTGTGTGTGTGTGTGTGTGTGTGTGTGTATGTGTGTGTGTGTGTGTATGCATGTGTGTGTGTGTGTGTGTGTGTGCGTGTGCGTGTGTGTGTGTGTGTGTGTGTGTGAGTGTGTACATGTGTGTATGTGTGTGAGTGTGTACGTGTGTGTGTGTGTGTGCCTGCGTGCGTGCGTGTGCATTCATGCATGCATGTGTGTGTGTGTGCATGTATGTTAAAGTCCTTGAGAAAAAAATGAAGACCACCATATTATAGAACAGTGAATCCTCTCAATACAGATCCTTCCTGTTAAAATTCTTCTTCATAAAGACTGGAAAGTTTCTTTTCTGAAACACCTAACCTCAAGTCTATACTAGATTATCTCCCAGATCAGTTTTCTATTTCACTCCAAAGTGTTGGTTGACTTTGTTATTGACAGCTCAGATAGTCTGTCCAGTCATGTGTGCTCACTCCCTGTCACGGTCGCTAAGCCGGACGGCCCTACCACCCCTACCCACACCTATTACACACTAGAGCAGACAACACAGCACACTAACACAACTTTACAATCACGCGCACCTCTTTATTTCACACACCCAAACATACCATGGCGCCACCACTCACGTCCATCTACAACCACACACCGGGATCCCACTTCTTCACTGACCCACCCTACCCTACTACGACCCTGAGAACCCTAACCTATACTAAAACACCAGTTGCGGTATATCACTGCGACCTAGGGACGCAGAGATAGCCCGCACACGTGGTGGCTAACTAATAGGGACAAGAATAAACCCAAGGGACTCTAAACTTAAACTGCTACCACCCACGCCTCTCCCCAGGACCCACCCTTCTCTTTTGACCCGGGACCACTATCGCACTGGTCACTGCGTCCCTAAGGGAGGCAGCGACAAGTACCCTACACTGTGCTGGCCACTACGTCCCAAAAGGAGGCAGTAACTAACACCCCTACTCTACTACCTAACGCTACACCCCTTCTACAACACCCATGGGACGACCTATCCCGGCCCGGAAAGCTCCAGTCCTCGGCACTGTCCGTGGACCCTCACAGACTGACTCCTCCACAGATGACTCCGCTCCTCAGCGCTGTCCGTGGACCCTCACAGGCTGACTCCTCCACGGATGACTCCGCTCCTCAGCGCTGTCCGTGGCCTCACGCAGGCTGACACCCCGAAGACTCTACACCCGGCGGCGACCGTGGCTCCTCAGTCTGACTCCTCCCCCGCGCTGGCACAACACCTCTGAAGGCCCCGCCGGACACAAAGGGTGAGGGAAGGCCTGGTGCAGTGCCCTCTCGACGAGTCCGGGGCTCGAAGGACGCCTCCTCCTCTGAAGGCCCCGCTGGACACTGAGGGTGAGGGAAGGCCTGGTGCAGCGCCCTCTCACAGGACGCCCGAACAGGAAGAGCAACAGGTGGCTGGAGGACTCCCGGAAGAACTCCGGCAGCGGAGGAGAGCTGCCCACAGATGGCAGACGGCCTGGATGGTCTCCCTCTCCCGGGAAAAGCAGCAGGCAACGGGACACCGCCGCTCACCTGCCGGCACACGGCAGTACCCTGCGGTGGTCTGACCCCAGCCTCAGGACGGAACAGGATACCTGCTAACACAACTGGACAGACAGACGATCAACCACACCAGTTCTGCAACTGGCTGAAGTGGCTGCCAACGAAGACAACACGGACTCGGCACAGGCCAAGGGCACACCAGACCCAACGAGGACCTGGCACTAACTACGACTCGAAGTCACTCAGCTCGACTAACGGCGCTGCCGCCGCAACTACAAGGCGCGTCCACTCCGACGAACACCAGGGACCGAAGTGAAGCCACCCCAACGCATTCCGACCTGGTCGGAATCAAGCGAACTCTACTCACAACACAAAACAGCGATTGGTCAGAGCAGCGTATCCCTCCGCAGAGCTGACACGCCGGACCAACGGACTAGTTGTTGCTCGTGCAACAGCACGACAATTTACCACAACAACTCACAGACTTGACAACACAACAACAGCTGATATCCTGCCCCGCCTTCGATAGTGTAGAACCCAAGTAACAAAAGGGTAACAATCGGAATGAAACCAACCTCCCGCTTCCATCCCTTCAACAAGTGAAGACTGGAATTCAAGAATATTGTATGTCTTATTTCCCCAGCCCCCTACCTATCCTAACCTTCCACCTTAACCATAACCCCAAATCTTACACACGCACGCTCGCACACACCCATATACACATATGCACACGCGCACACGCTCTCTATTCTGAATTACCATTACTCCAAACCTATGGACGGCTGATTTACTATCGCCGATCGGTGACACTCCCTCTCTCTCTCTCTTGCTCGCTCACTCTGTGTGTGTGTGTGTGTGTGTGTGTGTGTGTGTGTGAGTGAGACGCTCTATGTCTCTGTCCCCCCCCCCACTCTCTCTCTCTATCATTTCATATTCTTATCAATTTGCTCATTCATTCTTTCTGGTGCACATTAATACATCAAACAAACAAAAAGTGATGCTAATCACCAAACCAGCAGACTACTGCTAAAATTCAGATCAGTCAGCATATAAACTGACGAACACAACAAACAAACAAACAAGAGAGCCAGCCGGCAAGTGCATATGCATAATACTAAACACAAAGTGAAAATGTGCTAGAACATCTGCGACAGACACAGCAGACTAGATTCCGTTGACAAATCATGAACATGAAAGCGATAATCATGGCAGACAGGTGTTCCCAACCACTCCAAAGAAAAAAAAAAAAAAAGGGTAGTTCATCTACATACCACATGACATCGGCCTCTGGGTCGCTGACGGCACACTCCAGTAAGACG
>CM031615.1:21287996-21290496 GCA_018398815.1 Conus ventricosus
CGTCTCTCCACAATGACAAGCGGTTCACGTTGTCTAGTCACCACCGTCTCTCCACAATGACAAGCGGTTCACATTGTCTATCAACCACCGTCTCTCCACAATGACAAGCGGTTCACGTTGTCTATTCACCACCGTCTCTCCACAATGACAAGCGGTTCACATTGTCTATCAACCACCGTCTCTCAACAATGACAAGCGGTTCACGTTGTCTATTCACCACCGTCTCTCCACAATGACAAGCGGTTCACATTGTCTATCAACCACCGTCTCTCCACAATGACAAGCGGTTCACATTGTCTATCAACCACCGTCTCTTCACAATGACAAGCGGTTCACATTGTCTATTCACTACCGTCTCTCCACAATGACAAGCGGTTCACATTGTCTATCAACCACCGTCTCTCCACAATGACAAGCGGTTCACATTGTCTATCAACCACCGTCTCTCCACAATGACAAGCGGTTCACATTGTCTATCAACCACCGTCTCTCCACAATGACAAGCGGTTCACATTGTCTATCAACCACCGTCTCTCCACAATGACAAGCGGTTCACATTGTCTATACACCACCATCTCTCCACAATGACAAGCGTTCACATTGTCTATCAACCACCGCCTCTCCACAATGACAAGCGGTTCACGTCGTCTATTCACCACCGTCTCTCCACAATGACAAGCGGTTCACATTGTCTATCAACCACCGTCTCTCCACAATGACAAGCGGTTCACATTGTCTATCAACCACTGTCTCTCCACAATGACAAGCGGTTCACATTGTCTATTCACCACCGTCTCTCCGCAATGACAAGCGGATCACATTGTCTATCAACCACCGTCTCTCCACAATGACAAGCGGTTCACGTTGTCTATTCACCACCGTCTCTCCACAATGACAAGCGGTTTCACATTGTCTATCAACCACCGTCTCTCCACAATGACAAGCGGTTCACATTGTCTATCAACCACCGTCTCTCCACAATGACAAGCGGTTCACATTGTCTATCAACCACCGTCTCTCTACAATGACAAGTGGTTTCACATTGTCTATCAACCACCGTCTCTCCACAATGACAAGCGGTTCACATTGTCTATTCACCAACGTCTCTCCACAATGACAAGCGATTCACATTGTCTATCAATCACCGTCTCTCCACAATGACAACCGATTCACCTTGGACAGGGTAAAAAGAAAGTGTGAGGAGATTGGTAGGTGATGCGACGACGGCGTTGAAAGACCTACACGAGGACTGGACTCTGACTGGTGGAAGGAAACCAAAGAAGACATTGGTGGTCTGTTCATGCAGTGTGTTAACAAAAGACGAAGGACTTCGGAAACTCGGCTCCAGTGGCTGAGAAAATCTGGAAAGATAAATTGTGAGACTGGAAAGGCTCTCACATCGGGACGATCTCAGTTTCTATGGCAGGTCTCGGACAGGACAGTTTGAAACAGTACCACACCTGTGCCAGACTGGTCTCTGACTGACTCTCAACAGCGCGTCGAGGGGCCAGTGAAATGGACAACCGACGATACTGCCCAACCACACAGGGGCAGGAGTGGACAGAGACAGGGTGGTCAAGTTCATCAGTGGGGGGGAAGAAGATGGCCGTGATGACAAAACGTGACTTTTGGAGGTAAGGTGAGGTAACGTTGCTAATAGCCCAGCCGACCGCAAAGGACCACATCAGGGGTTGTCGCCGCCGTTGAAGTCAAGTCACAAAGTCATTGCCAGACTTTATTGAAAGACAATGTCCGATGACTTGACCAGACAGCAGGCTAGAGAATTGGGCAGAAGCAAAGAAGGAGTGCAAAGTGGACTGTTTGTAAAGAGAGGCAGACTGATGGTGGAACCTAGAAGACTTGAACCCCGACCCTACGCTGAGGCAGCAGCTGCAGCAGACGACCACGACAGCTGATGTCCGAGGTGACAGCCACCAAGTCCGACATCATGACCACGCCATCGGTTGCCAGGGCGTCAGACGGCTGTGGTCAGAAGACGGCACGCGGAAGGCGTGACGGGACGTCGCCTCAAACAGGGCAGCCAGACTGACAGTGTCGGTGCTGCACGTGCTGTTCGTCCTGGCAAAGAAGGTGCGAGGACAGGTGGTCAAAGGCAACGCCCATCTGCACCGCCTCTGGTCGCCTGAGCCCCCCCCCCCCCCCCCCCTCCCTGTCAACAAGGGCCCTACCAATGATGCACGACCCTGGCGAAGTGCACGGAATACAACACGATAGGCCAGCCCGCATCACCCTGAGGCAGTCGACCTTTGTTGTATAGCACGTAGAACATCTGTACAGCAAGCTTACTGTCTTTTTCTGTGTGGATTGTATTTCAGGATTTGGTATTGCTTGTTTTTTAACGGAGACTTTTGGTTTTCTTTCTTAACTTTTATTGTCGATTTTAGTCATATTTTCTCACATGCTTCAAATTCAGTGCTCCAGCAAGAAAACTCTTCATCGTGGAAGACGTTTTGGTGGAGTTCTGTCGTTGATGCGGGAA
>CM031615.1:21300496-21304230 GCA_018398815.1 Conus ventricosus
GTCGACAGCTCCTTCAGCATAGTTGACCACTGTGGTCATTGGCGGCCCAAGCTCGATGGGCGTGTCGTTCTGTGTTGCAGCCTTGGCCGTTCCGCCTGCCATGTCATCGCCCCGTGTGGCAGTGTGGGATGGGAGCCACGTGAATGGAAGGTCCGCGCCGTCACATTTACTCTGATGGGCCAGGAAGAGGATTCCTGCCTGCCCTGTATTTCCTTCCTTTGGCTGCCAGCGCCTGCAGTGAGGATGTCGGAATCGGACAGAATGACAGCTGCTGTTGGGGGGGTTGAGGCATATCGTTCACAGCATTGCCCGCCGTGAGATTGGAGTGCAGTTCAGCAGTGAAGATGCTGACCCCCTTGGTCAGGTGGAACTGCTTTGACATCGCCAGGCTTGGGATCACAAAGACGCAGCCAGCCTCGCTACTCTCCAGGACAGATCCCTCCGTGTAGATGTGGAGGTGGGTGGCCAGATCGTTCACTCCATGGGGCCTTTGCCACGATGGCCAAGCGCAGCGGGTCGGATCGTTTGATGGGACCTCCCGTGTCGAGGGACACCAGAACTAGCGGTTTGTCCATCTCACACAGAGGGCAGGGCATGGTTAGGATGGGTACTGCCTGGCCCAGTCTCACCTGGCTCTTTTCCCGGATGTCTGCTGTCTGGGAGCTCCGTGGCATTGTTTTCTGGTCTATCAAGAGCTTGTTCCTTGCCGTGGGGCGCTCCACATTAGTGCTGCCGGGTGTGGAGAATGCATTAAGCGCTGTCTTGATCGTAGTGGGAACTTTTGGGGCGCAGACTTCAAAGTTGGCACACTGGCGGTGGCACTCATCCCTTGGAGGCACCCAGCCGCCTGTTGGTTGAAAATGGTGAGGTACCGTTTCGCCCTTTTTCATTTTGCCCTGCCAGGGCGAACTGGGACTTCCACAACACGATCCTGGCAGTGTCATTTCGTCCTGTCTACCAATGTCATCTCGCCCTTTTCCAATGTTCAGGGTTACTTCCCATTTGGTCTACTCCCATTTCGCCTACTTAGAAATGTGTGAGCACGACTTGGCCTAACGGCCTTCGTTCATTCGTCCTTCGTCCTCTCTCGGGCTTCGCCCTACTCTAATCTAAAGACCATCGATTCTGCTTTGGAGTAGACTGGGACACTGGTTACGCCAGGGGGGAGCCTTGCAGTAGGAACGTTAGGGCGAAATAGGAAAGGGCGAAAAGGGAACAGGACGAAATGGGAAAGGGCGAAATGAAAAAGGGCGAAACGGGATGACACCTTGAAAATGTCGTTCACAGCACTCGGGGGGTAAACCCATGATCTGCTTGAAAGCTGTCAGCTCAATACCCGTGAGCTTGTCCCACAGGCTCTTTGAGGTAGTGACAAACACCCCATGTCCGGAGGTCAACCTGGAGCGGGCCAGGACACCCGTCAGGGGCGTCAAGCTGTTGGGGGTTGCCCACAAGTCTGCATCGTCCCCACAGCACACACAGCCTTGCTTGCCTGGTTTGTCAACACGGGCACCCCAGCAGTCTGCATCGTCCCCACAGCACACACAGCCTTGTTTGCCTGGTTTGTCAACATGGGCACCCCAGCAGTCTGCATCGTCCCCACAGCACACACAGCCTTGCTTGCCTGGTTTGTCAACATGGGCAGCCCCAGCTCAGGGCTTGGCTGACGGTAACGCCCACAACACAAATTCAACTTCTCTCCTCAGTCTGTCTCATGTGTCCGCCCAATTTGTATACAACGACCTTTACGGTCCGGTCTTTTCTTGGTAAGGACCATGAGGACTTTTTTGTTGTTGTTTTCTTTCTTTCTTTCTTTTTTGTCCTGCAGAGTGTTAAAATCCATGTTTCCGCATGTACGTTTGTACGGCGTCCGTGGTCTGCTTTGAAGCTGCGCCCAACACGTGTTGTTGCCTCTCTTCACACGGTCGACCCGTGTCGTCTGGTCGTCTGCAAACGGTGACGCTTTGCAGTTGCTGTCCGATCTCTTTGACCGCATTGTTGTTGCCAGTGTCCTTGACGACGTTGTGGAACTCGATGCTGAAGAGTGTGGGAACTATGACACTCCCTTGGTGGTCAGTTGGTCAGTTGACCTGCAGCTTCTGTAATAGCCAGCCACTGGACCGCAAACACAGCAGCCGGACGCGACGCAAAATTGGCCCAAGGGGAAGCAATTTTGGGCTTTTCTGTGCAAACTGGATAAAGACTAAACTGCTGAATGTGGTTCGGTTCAAAGACCTCAGTAGTAGCTTTTTAATCATTCTAAATTCAGTTTAAGGCTCAAAATTGTGGTTCAGTAACTAAGGTTTAAAAGTGCTTTTTAAGAGGCGGCTGAAACTGACTTTTATCAGATGTAAATTTCATAAAACTGAACAAGCTTAAATACATTGTAATACTACCATTTCATAGCTGCTGGTTTCAGGATAAATTTATCGATGTCCAACACGTACAGTTCTCCCATCTAAGCGAGTAAAGAATTACTTCAACGGGACTTTTAGAAAACACAACCTAGATGACGAGGCGAACCGGTCAAGCTGGCCGCTGCTATACTACTATCCAACGATTCAAATAGCTTTGATATCATGAATGATCTTTGATCTAGTTGTCGGAACATTCAAATGAATAGTTTACCAGTTGACTGTCGTGACGATAGAACAAAAACTTAAAGAATTTTGACGTCAGCTTAAAGAAACAAAACAACAACAAAAAAAACACCTTAAAATGATAAAAATGACTTTATCATAAAGGTTGAATCACGGCGGAGCTTGGATCAAATTTAGGGCTATGGTACTACGATTTAGAAATAATAGTATTCAATCAAATTTATTTGCATGAACAATACACACAGGGGCATTGATAGGTTGTTGATAAAAAAAGGTGGGGGAGGGAGGGGAGGGAGGGGAGGGGGGAGGGGGCGAGAAGGAGGGGGTGGGGGGCTTTTCGTTATTGTCGCGAACCATTCCAATTCAAATGGCTGTCGGCAACCATTTAAGACGACGGTAAGTAAGTAGGTCACTGGGTCGCTGGTCACTGTGTCGAATTGAACCATGTAGTTTCTCTTAAAGAAAAGAAGAAAAAAAAAAAAAAGGTGTCACGCTATGCGAGACTGGTTCGGTACGAACGGCGCGCGCTCGATTACATTAGAAGCATTAGCTCCTGCCCCCTCTTCACCTCACCTCACCCCCACCCCCACCCCACCACTCTACTCCCTTTCTCCCCCCTCTCTCTCTGTCTCTCTCGCCACGTCAGTAGCGGTGACCGAGGAGGAGGAGGAGGAGGAGGTGTCGCTGAGAGGGTGGGGAGAGAGAGAAAAGGGGAGAAAAGAGGGGGTGGGTGGGGGTGGGGGGGTGGGGGGGGGGAGGGGGAGGGCGTGTCCGGAAAAACCGGCCAAGAAAGAAAAGCTTAGCGAGAACCAAGTGGGTGAAATGGTGCCGATCACCTTTAGCTTCGCTTCGGTCCTCTGAAGGGAAATAGTCCCCGCTGTGCGTGCGTGCGAGAGAGAGAGAGAGAGAGAGAGAGGAGAGAAGAGAGAGAGAGAGAGAGAGAGAGAGAGAGAGAAGAGAGAGCGTGTATGTGAGTGTGTATGTGTGTGTGTGTGTGTGTGTGTGCGTGTGCGTGTGCGTGTGTGTGTGTGTGGTGCGAGAGAGCGGCGCGCGCGCGTGAGAGAGAGAGGAGAGGGAGGGGAGAGAGAGAGGAGAGAGAGAGAGTGGAGAGATGGGGGAGTGGTGTGTGGTGTG
>CM031615.1:21309330-21311830 GCA_018398815.1 Conus ventricosus
ACCTAATCTGACTTTGCAGCAGTCTTTTCCCGAATGCCTGTGACAGTTTGAAATCCTGTAGATCCATCACGAAGCATGCGAATAACAGTCCTAGAAAGTGTGGAATCCCGCTCCCGATCTGATCGGAACATGTCACTGGAGCGTTTCAACAAAAGAAGAAAACGCGCATGCGCCAACTCACTTGTCAGACGTACGCCATTTTGTTGGTTTTAATCAAAAAAAAAAAAAAAAAAATTGCCCGTTGCACGCTTTACCACCGATTAAACAAGGGGTCTGGTGAACATTCTCCATTGATCGGGTGGGAGTTGACGTGAACGTTCCGGTGACATTTTGCCGATTCAAAACGGGTGGAAGCGTCGACTTCCACTATTTAATATGGACAAGTGTTTGTGAACGCTCGTGGTTGTAGAACCAAAATGCTGAGTCAAAGAATATGAGGGAGTTGGCGCACATGCTTGAAGTTTAGAGCAATGCAAAATCACTGAATCAGAAACCTCAAGGTTAAAAAGAAACCGTAAGCTTAATTTTCTTTCCTATTTAGTTTAAACCTACCCGAAAGAGTATTAGGAAGTTATTGCGCACGAATGAAGTTTAGACCAGTGCAAACTCACTGAATCAGAACATTCAAGGTAAGAAAAGAATCACACAATTTTCTTTCCAATTCAGTTTACACCCACCCGAAACGCTTCGTCAAAGAGTATTAGGAAGTCAACGCACATGAGTGAAGATTAGACTGATGCAAAATGATTGAATCAGAAAGTTCAAGCTCAAAAAAAAGAAAAAAAAAAAGCCAACCATGTCTTGCTTTCCGACTGAGTTTAAAAAAGTATTATGGTGTGTACGCTTTGTGTTCAGTTAAATGTTTATCATAAATGGGTCCTGCAGGGGGACACTCTATTCCGTGCTGATTTGCGATATTTTCGTGTGGAAACTGAAAAAGGGGTGGATTCTACGATTTGCTTTCATGATTGTTTATACTGGTTTCCATGCCAACAGCATTGACGTCATCGCAACGGCAAATCATGGGTCGAACAACATGTTGTCTGTGCTGAAAGTCCCCAGGGAATGTCATTGTCACCATCTCTGTCATCATCCACTGTACCAAATTTAACAACCGATGGAAACACTCTTCATGTGCCTTTTAGTCTTTGATTTTTCTTCTTCACAAAAACTTTTGAAAATCCCTAAGCGTTCTCTGAAATCTGTTGGTGAAAGAGCCTTCAGTTTTAGAGCACCTTCTATTTGGAACTCCCTCCCTGAAGACCTTCGTAATCAGCCTACTCTTTCTTCTTTTACATCTCAGCTCAATGCTTACCTCTTCAAAAAAGCCTATTCTCTTCTGTAGATATCTCTCCTAAATCCCTCCACAACTAGTTTGGTGAGGCAGTTTATGGATGTAGGTGCGTCTGCCATTGTGTATTTTGTTTTTGCTGTGTGCATGAATATTGTATGAATAAGTGCAAATGGTGGATGTACGCGCATTGAGTTGTACAACAAGAAATGCGCTATGTAAGTATTATTATTATTGTTTTAACCTGAGATCCTCTGGCATTACCTTGTCAGAGCTGAGCTGACTACAGACTGACTCATTTGCAGGGGAATACTAACATTTCAAAACAAACGAAGAATTTCTGTTTTACAGAATTATACTGATACCTGTATAATCATTGAAATATTAACAGTCTGAGGATAATTTGTTTCCGGTCTGACGTCATGTTGTATTGTGCTGTATTGACATTCACAGACAAAAGCACATTCAATCTAAAGTCCAATATATACGCTAAATCCAACTCTTTCGCTGGTTTCACAGTGCGTCAATCGGTCATGTGAACAAATATTTTCAAAGCATTTTTTTGTTTTCATTTCAAAATACTGTTGTAGTAACTCGTCGCTTGATCCGAGCAGAAGAACTGGAAGTTATTCTGTTATTGAGAAGTGGATGAACCATACGTGTCCTCGCTCGTTTTGCTAGCGTTACTTGCCTAATCCTCTAATTGCTTTGGTGTGATAAAATTAATTCTTGTCTCCATAATTCTGCTTTCATTTGAGGTCCAGTGCTTGGCGGAGAAGTCACGAGCCTCTGAATTTTCATGAGATTATTGCAGATGATTAGCAGAAATCTCTGTTTGTTTGTTTGGCTGGTTGGTAGAGGTTTTTGTTTCCTTTTCTGTTCTTTTTTCCCCAGGCCTTCTCTAGGTGATGATAACAATGATGTTTCAATCAGTGTGTCCGCCAGTGTTGAGAAGCAATGGTTAGCGTGGCAAACAGGAACTGTGAGAACGCGTTTGCGAGGTCCATTTCCTGCAGCATCCTGTACAAAATACGCAGAAAGAATGTATGCACAAATACATTTCTTATGACACAATTACGCTTTTCAACTGAATGATGATATGTAGGAAATGATATGTCATGACGGTACCTGTACAAAAGACACCTTCCATTGGAGAGTCCGATGTACCTCGCAATGGGAGAAAATATCATGCTGTCAACTTACAATAAC
>CM031615.1:21316830-21324330 GCA_018398815.1 Conus ventricosus
ACACACACACACACACACACACACACACACACACACACAAAAACTTTGGGCGCATTTAATGCTAAAGTTTAGGGATGCGTGTGAGGGTGGGGATGGGGGATTTTAGGATAGTTTTTTTATATCACGTAAGAAAACGTAAACCCCCTTCTGTTCCCCCCTCCCCCCCCCTCCCCCCCTCCCCCTGGCCCCCTCCTCTCTCCTCTCTCTCTCTCCTCTCTCTCTCTCTCTCTCTCTCTCCCTCTCTCTCTCGTCCCCCCTCTCTCTCTTCCTGTCATCCACCCTTTTTATTGATTGGCCGTTCAAACTGAAGCGAATGGAGAGGGTGTGTTTCCGTTGATCACAACTGATCCATGCACGTGTTCTGTCTCTTTTTCTCTCCCCCTCCTCCCTCTTCACCTCCCTCCCCCCCCCCCCCCCCCCCCCCCCTCTCCACTAAGCAAGCACACGCGCGTACACGCGCCATCCAACACGCGCGCACGCTTACACGCGCAGACGCACGGAGAGAGAGAGAGAGAGAGAGGAGAGAGAGAGAGAGAGAGAGAGAGAGAGAGAGAGAGAGAGAGAAGGAGAGAGAGAGAGAGTATCATGCTTATTCTGCAAGGGGTGTTTGCTAGTTTGACATTTTTTTTTTTCATTTTAAGAAAAAATGGCGCTCCGGTCATCTATCGATTCGTTTTTGTTGACCGTAGGGGGGGGGGGGGGGGGGGGGGGGGGGGGGGGGGGGGGGCGGAATAAAACAAATGCTGAGCACAAAATGAACGCAACAAGCATGCAAGGCAACGAGTCTCGACCTACTGGGTTTTTTTTCCCCTGCAGGTTAAGAGAAAACAACAAACAAACAAACAAACAATGAATATAAATAAGTGACCGGGAGAAAACCAACACGGGTTCACCTTCCCAGTCACCGTGAAAATGACTTGACAAGGGTTTCAACAGTAGGGGTGAGAGAGAAAGGGAAGTAGTTACGGAGGAGGAAGTGGGGGGGGGGGGGGGGGGGGGGGGGGGGAGGGGGGGTAAATACGTAATGTTCCGCGCACATAGGTCCGATCAGAACAGGCACACCTGCTGAACACCACCAACGTGACTCGACGGCAGTGCAGTGTCTCCTCTCTCTGGTAGCCTCGCGGCAACATGGTCCTGAAACTTCCCCTTGGACGTCTCTCTGCTGGCTGTAGGACAGAGTTATAAAAGAGTCCGGATGAGGCTGTGTCTGTTGGAGAGCCAGCTGACGGTATGAGAAGTGTCCCCACCGACGGCATCGTAAAGAGGCATAGCAAGAAAACGAAATCCACAGACCCTTATGAAGACCTTTTTTTTTTTTTGGGGGGGGGGGGGGGGGGGGGGGGGGGGGGGGGGGGGGGGGTACCTCTCGCACACAGATTTCCCTTTCTCAGATCACGGATTCGTCCTCATACTCCTCCATCTCGTCCACCTGAGGAGGACAGAGTCCACGAAGGTCTGACTCTGGAGTTCCTCAGGTTTCCAGAAGGTCTCCGAGGACCCTGATGATGATGATGGTGGCCGCTGTCCGCCACGGCCACGGTGGGTCTCTCTCTCCACGCCTGTGAACGAGGTGGGCCGTTATGGGCATCGGCGCGTGGCCGTTGCCCTTGAAGACGACGGCTTTCTCCCGGTGAGGTCGGGGTCGCTGTGGTCCTGCTTAGTTCCTGCTGCTGCTACTGCTACTGCTGTGGTTGCTGCGCTGAACAGACGTGTGTGTGTGTGGAGTGAGATCAGTGTTGGGGGTAAGAAATCGGCTGGGAGTTTCTGTCTGTCTTTCTTTCTGTCTGTCTCTCTCTCTGCTTCTGTCTGCCTTTGCTGTCTTTCTGTCTCTGTCCTCTCTCTGCTTCTGTCTGTTTCTTCTGTCTCTGTCTGTCTGTCTGTCTTGTCTGTCTGTCTGTCTGTCTGTCTGTCTGTCTCTCTCTCTGTGCCTCTGTCTCTATCTGTCTGTCTGTCTGTCTGTCTGTCTGTCTCTCTGTCTCTCTCTCTCTCTCTCTCTTCTCTCTCCCTCTCTCTCTCTCTCTGTAGTTGTTTGGATACAAGACTTCAGAGAGAGAGAGAGAGAGAGAGAGAGAGAGAGAGAGAGAGACAGACAACAGACAGACAAAGACAGACAGACAGACAGACAGACAGAGAGACAGACAGACAGACAGACAGACAGACAGACAGACAGACAGACAAATAGAAAAAGAGAAAGAGAGAGACAGAGAGAGAAGGGTTGTGACAGTCAAAATGTTCCAACACCGTTTGTCCGCTTCAAAATCACATGACTGCATGCAAGACAAAGCACAAAATGAACACATCTACAGCGTGTATAATCATATCAACCGGATACTGACTATGTAAGTCAAAGGCGACATTACAATACTGCTTTAAGCTGGAACCACATCTATTCTGTGAAACGCTTGGAATAAATGGATTGGTACTATTAGAAAACCGAATTTGTTTAAGAAAAAAAGCTAGGTTTCTTATAGATTATCATGTTTAATGCGTGATTCATCATGCCTTTTAATAACGCAGACTATGTGTGCTGTTATAATTATCACACATGACTGTTAAGTATTATTGAATATCATTACTGGCGGGTTTTTTTTGGGAGTGATTATGTCATCAATGCTAATTACCCTCCCATAGTTATATAAGTGTTAAAGTGTGTGTGTGTGTGGTGTGTGTGTGTGTGTGTGTGTGTGTGTGTGTGTGTGTGTGTGTGTGTGTGAATACTACATGAGTGGATACAGAAATCATCATCATTAGGGAGGGAAAAAAAGAAAAGAAAAAAGGATGAATATGACATAAAAGGAAGATACGTGAGTGAGTGAGAGAGAGAGAGAGAGAGAGAGAGAGAGAGAGAGAGGAGAGAGAGAGAGAGAGAGAGAGAGAGGAGAGGAGAGAAGGGGGAGAGAGAGAGAGAGAGAGAGAGAGAGAGAGAGAGAGAGAGAGAGAGAGAGAAGGGAGAGAGAGAGAGAGAGACAGAACAGACAGACAGACAGACAGACAGACAGACAGACAGACACACACACACACACACACACACACACACACACACACACAACACACACCACACACACACACACAACCACACACAACACACACACACACACACGTACACACACACACACCACACACTCACACACACACCACACAAACACAACACACACACACACACACACACACACCACACACCACACACACACCACGCACGCACGCACGCACGCACGCACGCCCCACCACCATCCCTCCCTCCCCCCTCCCCTCCCCACATCAGACATTACCTGGACTGGTTTTTGTAGGAGAGAGCTTGATGGCTGTTTTGTCCACATTCTTCTCTTTTTTCTTCTCTTGTCTCTTTGCCTGTCCTTGAGGCAGCAGACGACAGCAATGATCACCAGAACGATGACGATGACGCCGACGAGGACACCAACGATGATGAGAATCAGGTTGTACTGGATATTATTGAAAGAGAATTTTTTTTTAAAAAACAGAACGTGAGATGATTTTGATAGGAAGTTTTTACACGGTCAAAGAGCAAATAGGAAGATTCAGTGAAATCAATGCTTCGATTGTACATGTTTAAAAAAGTTGTATAAAAGACAAAATATCAAATGTCATTAATCAGAACACGATTTTGAATGGATATTCATAATCCGACAGACACGTCGTCGACGACATCAACGATAATGAGAATCAGTATCGCACTGAGTGTAAATGAAAGTAAAGTTTTCAAAGACAAAAGGCGAGATGATTTTGGCTAATGAATCCTTTACAAGATCAATCAGCAATAGGAAAACGCAACAAAACGTACTTGAATCAAATGTAAAAGAAAAAAAAATATCAAAGAACAGCAAATGGATCATTAACCAGTGCACGATAAAGCGACTGAAATCAGATAGAAATAAAATAGATGAGAAAAAGAGAGAAAAAGTAGATTAAAAAAACATGTATTACAATAAAAGCTGTACAAATTATTGAACAAGATTCTTAAACGATTCGACAACGGAATGGAAAAGCAGGGGCGGATCAAAGGAGGAAAGTATCCCTGAGACTTCGAAAAAAAGAAGAAAGAAGAAAACAGGAAAGAAGAAAGAAAGAAAGAAAACAGAAAGAAAGAAAGAAAGAAAGAAAGAAAGAAGGTTTTAGAAAAAAGGGAAAAAAAGGAGAGAAAATATCAAAGGAATACGTAAATATCATGTCTTCCGCTAGAAATTCTAGACGATGCACAGACAGAGAGAGAGAGAGAGAGAGAGAGAGAGAGAAGAGAGAGAGAGGAGAGAGAGAAAGAGAGAAAGAGAGAGAGAGAGAGAAGAGAGACAGACAGACAGACAGACAAACAAGGAGAAGGAGGGGAAGAGCAAAGAGAGGGAATACATCGGAAAAATTTTCGACTCTTAACGGAACAAACACACTGAATCTCACAGAGCGATGAAGCGGTGTATACTGGATAAATCACCACCGTTCATCGTCACCGTCTCTCATGTTGACAATTTAGATCCATGAAAACCTTGTTCAGGGATGTTCCACCTGATGTGATCTTTGTCATTTCTGAAAGAGATCAACATTTTGTTTATGTGATCTAAGATTTTTACGGAAGAAAGATTTTTGAAAGAAATTTCTGGTGTTTTTAGATGTATTTTTAAAGAGTTGTGTGAATGACTTTAAAAAAAAAATTTAATTTTTTTTTAATGACTTGTGAGTGACTTCAACGCGGTGACAGCGCTGATAATCATGTCTCTTTGCGGTCCGCTGAGCTATAAGCAACATAATGCATTATCAGCTTAACGGCAACTTTCTTCTTTCTTCTCTCCCTTGAACAGTCCACGGGTATACATAACCATCCATAGTCACGCCTTGCTCTCATGCCGATCTTAGTATGGATTTTCCTCTTCCGGTTCATGCCCTTGGGGTGTCCGTGTCACGGACGATTACAGCGGCGACGGTCGTGGGACGGACGTGATGGCGCCTTATGAAGGGGAGGGGGTGGTGGTGGTGGTAGGGAGGGGGGGGGGGAGGGAAGGGGGGACGCTCTACTAGCAGTATTTGTCGTCAGTAAGTGGGCTTAGGAGGCGGCGTCCCGTGTATGTTGTTTGTTAGCCCAAGAACAGGCTCCACTGAAGGCTGCCCGAAGTGACTCGATCGGTAGCAGTGCAGCGTCTCCTCTGGTGGGTTGCCTCACGACAGCCTGACACTGCTGTCTGTGGGTTGCTGGCGCCGGGGTTGCGGCTTGGACAAACCAGCAGAATATGGCTGTGAACGGGGGCGGGGGATGGGGGGTGTGAGTGGGGTGGTGGTGGTGAGGGGGGGACGGAATGAGCGATGTGGGGGGTGACGCCAAAGAAGTGCCACATGAAACGAGAAGCGAAAGAAATGTATATGAATGGGAAGAAACCTACGACCCCCTATATTGACAATTACGCTGAGTTCACGCGAATGAGCGTTCCCGCTTCCAGAAGGCGTCATCACGTTCGTCCAATGACAGTCCCCGTTACCATTGTCCTCCACACACACACACACACACACACACACACACACACACACACTTACACACACACACACACACACACACACACACACACACACACACACACACACACACACACACAAAGGAGAGAAAAATCGAAACTACTATAACTTCGAAAGCAGGGCATGAAGGGCCAGAGCATTTCAAACATTTTTTTTCTATTTGCTGATCTGTAAGGATGAAGAAGATGCAAGTGATGCTGTAGAATTCCATTTCGGTCAGAGACTACACATGACAGTGCTTTACCTACGCTTCTTTGCATAATACACCTTGGCGTCGGCAACCAGGCCCCAAAAGACACAGACACCTGCAGCGTGGGTCAGGAAATTTTTTTAGACGCATCTATTAAGAGCATGAAACTCAATTCGTCTGGTTCTGATCTCCTCATTTGATTTGAGTCCATACTTGACTCAGCTCAAAGGTAGGAGCCGATCGGACCTGAAATATTCCTAAAAACAAACAAACGGGAATCAAACTTACAGCCCCCCCCCCCCCCCCCCTCCCCACAGCGCACGATCCGCGGCGCTAACCACTACGCCTCGGCGACTGGTTCGTGAGCTTCAATGGTGTTCGGTCCTAATCGGACTGATCCGCTTTGTCCCTATTCGCATGCCTGTCCGTGAGGTGAGAGGTGGATCCTGTAAGCGATCAGGTGGTTGTTCGGGGGGAATCCTTCATGTTGGCATTAAGGTGAGCTTGGCGTAGATACGGACGGCTTCGTAGATACGGACAGCGGAAGGATCTTTCCGAAGTAAATGTATTAGAGTGAACAGCATTTGAAATATGTTTTGAAAGGGCGTTTTGCACGAGGATGTTGTTGTTTTTTCTCGTTCGTATCGTTTGTCTCTCTCTCTCTTTAAAAAAAAAAAATCATTATTGTATTTTATTTCATTAAATCATTTATTTATTTATTTGTTTAGTTATTTAGCTATTTATTGATCAATTTTTTCTATTGTCTATTCATTTTTCATTCATTTATTTATCTATTTACTTTCGTGTGATATGTGACTGATTTTGTGTTTCTATTGACTTATGTATTTATCTTATTGTAAATTTATTGATCTACTTACTTTGATGTGGTATACGACTGTTCCTGAGTTCATTTAATCAGCGTAGAATGTTGAGGGTCAACGCCTTCATCGTCTTCCCCATATTCCTCCACATGAGAAAACACGCCTGGTCTTCAGCTGTTTCACTCTTAGCAACTGGCTCAAATTTGACCAGAGTTTGATTGTACACACACACACACACACACACACACACACAAGCACGCGCTAAAGGAGGGTGGCGGTGTGCAGAAAAAAAAAAAAAGCTTTAGTAAACCCTACCTGCTGCTTCATTGCAGATCTTTGGCAAGGGAGGTAATAGCTGTGGCTGCATCAGAGTAAAACGATGGTCACGCACCATAATTATTTCCTGCTCCCAAATCCTGCGATGTCTTCCGACGAGGGGGGTGAGGGGTAGGGGCTGGAGGATGGTGGTGGTGGTGGTGGAATTGAAAGGGAACTACTTTCAGTATTTCTTTTACTGTTTCTAAGTATGTGCATTTACACTTATATACAGCCGCCCCTTCGAATATTCCGTGATGCGTTTGTCTGTTTATTTATTTGGTTAGTAAAACAACCGCCCGTTCAAAACGATGTATTTCAAATGCTGTTCACTCTTATATATTTACTTCGGAAAGATCCCTCCGCTGCTTGGCACTCGCGCCGATTTTTAGGTGGGATTTCTGTTCAGGGGTTTGTTTAATGTCTTTTTTCATCGCCAGATGATATTACATAATTGTTTTTAAAAAATCCACACTCAATTTATCATCCGTATTTGTACTTTCAACCCCACATCTTTTTTTTTTCTTTTTTTCTTTCTGCGTGCGCAGGCTGATACTCCTGCGGACACTCCCTGTGTAGACAGGCAAGGATTAATCCCATCTACCCAACAAAGGGAGTGGAGTTTTGTGTGTATGACCGTGTCTTTTTTTATTCCCG
>CM031615.1:21329330-21334330 GCA_018398815.1 Conus ventricosus
ATTTCTTCGCCGTCTTGATTTGTAGTTATATATACATATGTACGTATTAATTCATGTACCGTGACGTCAGAAGGTCTTTTGCATTGAGGGAACGGCGCGGCCTGAATTGAAACTGGCAAAAAATAAAATAAATAAGAATAAAATGAAATCAAATAAAGATTTGAAAAAAAATTAAAAAAAACATCAATTATTTTGCAGTCTCCGAAATTTTCATAAAAGCGGAGGCAGGAGGAGGGGAGAGTGGAGGGAGCATGGGGGGATGGGGGGGGGGGGGGGGGTCTCTTATTTTTACTTTTGTGTGTGTGTGTGTGTGTCTTCCAAATTCCTATGAAAGAGAGGGAGGAGGGAGAAGGAGTGGTGGTGGCGAGACGCACATAACATGCCTTTATTTTATTTTACATTATCATTTTCTTTTCTTTAGCTTCAAATCTCCTCTCTCCCTCTCTCTCTGTGTCTCCCCTTACCCTCCCCCCCCCCCCCCCCACACACACACACACACACGTGCACGTGTATACTCTCTCTCTCTCACACACACACACACACACACAACACACACACACACACACACACCACACACACCACAACACCCACACGCACACACACACACACACACACACACAACACCAATGATAACAACAATAAAAACAACAACAAAAACAGATAGAAGAGTATTACAAAACACGTGGACAACCGACAGACTCATGCCAGATGAGATAAATCTTAAACATCAGACACAGTGCCAGTACTTGATGAATTGATACAACATAACGATGAGGCCTACTTGTACCTGTTCATACACACAGACAGGGAGGAAAAACCCTAGTGTTTCTGGTAGTGTTCTAGGGAGAGCTTGAAAGCAGGTCTTCAAAGGGACGCCTGTTCCAAGTTTAGAAATTCAAACTTCATGAAGTGAACTTTTGTTCCTCCTTGACCAGGTCCAGCTGGAACTCTTTCCGGCTGCCTCTGCATTGCCTTCAGGGTTCTGGCCCTCTCCTTACCTGAAATCTCGAGCTGTGTCACGAGGTCATAGGCTGATGCGCCTACAAACCCCCTTGCTCCATCTTCTATGGCGAGAACCTGGGCCCGGAAGCCGGATTCCCTCAAGCTGCTTGCTGGACTAGCAAATACTGACAACGGTGAAAATTCAATAGCACAACAGAACGAAGACCGTCAACTTTGCCATGTAGAACCAAGTGTGTACGTCTGTCGCTTCTGAGAGTGGAGTTGTAAAGCAGTTTGTTTTACTGCCTATGACCGTGAGGGTCGAAGGGTTTACGCCAAGCCCTGTTTTCTTTACAGGCAAGGGACGACTGATTTACGTAAGGCAGCATTTGTTTGATCCGCAAACCGTGAGATTTCTGGTTTCCTGTTTTTACGTGCAGTAGGCATTTTCCTTCTTTCTGTCTTCTGTCTCTCTTGTTTGGTTGGTTGTCTCTTGCCCTATGTTTTGTGGCTTTAGTGGAAAAAGCGTGGATGTGTCAATCTGATCTTTATTATAACACACCCGATCATATTATTATTATTATGAATAATTATATAGCACCTATCCTCGGCTAGAGACCAAGCTCAAAGCGCTTTACAAATATATATTGGTTTACACAACGGGCTGCCTACCTGGGCAGTGCCGACTGAAGAGCTGCCAGCCGGCGCTTCATTCAGTTGTTTCCCGTGTCATCCCGTCAATATTGTTCAACATCGTTCACTCAATTTCCTTACCTCCTTCTTTCTTTCCATTTCTCAAGCAGGATGCAGGGGGGCATGCTATGTGTAACGTGTCATCCATACCAACGGCCAAACTGGCCTTCTCTTCCGAAAGTTGGTGATGGGATTTTACGTGTGTGCAAGATGTTATGCGTGCGTTCACACACGGAACCTCGGTTTATTGTCTCATTCGAAGGACATACAGGGTCCTTTAAGAGCTGTCGCCGCGTAGTGACAAAGAATCAGAGAGAGAGAGAGAGAGAGAGAGAGAGAGTGATTTAATTTATAACTGACTTCTGTAAACTTTCCAGGCCTTTCCAAGGTCTTCGAATAAGACTTGAAACGGAGGTACCCAGTCTGAATGCATAAACTGAAAACACACACACACACACACACACACACACACACACACACACACACCCCGACTCCATGGCCTCTGGGTAAGGTGTGAAAATGAGGTACACAGCCTGTGAACGAAGGAATTAAAACAAATAAAGGAAAACGCGGCATCGCCACGGCCTTTGCCTAAAAGACGTGAAACTGAAGTACCGCGAGTGAACGTAGTTATAGAAAACAAGCCAACGAAACGAAACCAAACAAGGCATCAGCTCACAGTCCTTCTGGAGAAGTTTTCAAGCTGGGAAACCGCGTATGAATGTGTGGAATTATACAAAAATAAGAAATTTTAAAACACACACACACACACACACACACACACACACAAAACAAGATAAAGGGAAAAAGATCGACTAGAATACCACTCTGGAAAGCGTACACCACCGCCCTGGGAAAAGACAAACAAACAAACAAACAAAGAGAAAAAAAAAGAAAAGAAAAGAAAAGAAAAGAAAAGAAACCCCCAGGGGACAGAATATTAGGTATGGACCCGAAAGAATTACGTCCCATGTACCTTTTGAAGCTAAGTACAGAAAAACAAACAAACAAACAAAAACAAAAAACACGTCAACTTTTACATCACCGTAAAGTGTTACGTTCAGATCCATTTACCAGAAAATAGGCGTTAAACAGATTGAAAATTCTATGATTATGACTAAAAAAAATAATCTTTCCAATCTGATTGAAGCCTATAGTAGAAAGAAACTCGTGGAGAGCGTGGCAGCAGAGAGTCCTCAGAAGAGAAGCCCCCTTCAAGCAAGTGTTTCGGCCCTTATCTCCTGACACTCTAGGGGGGGTTGAGCCACACCCGGTTCATGACTCCTGATTGAAGCCTATACAATAGAACAATTGATAAAAGCAAGACATTTGACGTAAGACATGATCGAAAATTATGTGCTTACCACCAGGCAGGGTAGCAGTATCAAAATCTCTTTCATCCCCAAAGGTGATATAACTATGCTTACTTTCACCAAATCTTCCAAAATGGACGTCAAATCTTTACAGAGAATGTGTCATTCGTGTGGAATAAAAGAAACTTTGACAAAATCAAAACAAAGAATTCAGTGTGATCTATGATATTAAAAATGGAAGTAAAGCGATTCTAGATATATAAAACAATCATAATAAATGCATTGAAAATAACATGGGTTGGAAAAGTATGCCACCGCCACTTACCCACCCACCCATCCGGCAAAAAAAAAAGAAAAAAAAAGAAAGGAAAAGACAAAACAAAGCAAAAGCAAAACAAAACAAAAAACAAAAAACAAAAACAAACAAACAAAAAAAACAAACAAAAAACCCGCAATACCGATGATGGCATACCCAGACATTGTAGCATTTCACGGACCACAACAATTCACGAAGAATACTTTTAACAGATGTTAGAAAGACGTATTTACTGCATATCAAGTCTTTAATAACAAATGTCAAGTTAGAAATATCACAAAAAGTAGTTGCCCTTTTTTTTTAATGATAAATTCAGATGAGCAAATGCATTTTTTGGTTATGAGCACTGGAATCGAAAAGATTTCTTACTAGTTAACATAGGAAGACGGCAACCTCTCAAAGTCAATGACTTTTGAAAAATATTATATTGAAATCACATGTTCGATTTACATGGCCTGAGTATGTAGTCCACTAAAAGCTTTCTACGTCAAAGTAATATGAACAGTGGAGAAAGTAGCCACAGAAGTAAAGCTTTACAAATCATATTCGAAAATCATATGGGATTAAAAATGTGTCATTGGAAAAAAAATGCTAAGAAAACCTTTTGGAGTAGGTAGTCATAGTTGATTTGAATTTTTTTCTAAGTTGGAAGAATGATGTTTGGTAAATATGACAACCTATTTGTGCTGGTAAAAAAATAAATAAATAAAAGAAATAAAGGACACAGAGCTGCAAGTGATTTGAGATAAGAATATAGTACATCAATTGCCAATCACATTTTGATGAAAAAAACACAAAAACAAAATGCGAATAACAAGTACTGATGCACGTACTTTCTCAAATGACAAAAAATATGCAATACAGCACGTGATAGTGTCCATGTTCAAACACGTTTTGGAAAGACTGACCGACTGGAGAAAAAAAAGATTACTGCATAAAATTGAAATTAGATGCTATTGTGTTACGATGCAAAGATATAACTAAAAGATGCATTTGATTAAATTCTTTTAAAATCAAATGTCGGGTAACGATACAAATATACAAATAAAGGTTGTATTGGATAATAAATCAATACTTTATTTGTACGTGTGGAGTAACGAAACATCACCCCGTGGTCCAAATTTTCTACAAGATATTAAGGGGCAGCAGAGGGACATCCGGAGTCATGAACCGGGTGTGGCCCCCCCCCCCCCCCCCCCCAGAGTGTCAGGAGATAAGGGCCGAAACACTTGCTTGAAGGGGGCTTCTCTTCAGAGGACTCTCTGCTGCCACGCTCTCCACGAGTTTCTTTCTACAGTATACATACAGAATATACAGAATTGAGAACGACATGCACTATATAAGAGACATGAGGTCCAGGGGATGTGATCAAAAGTGGTGTCCATACTGGGCCCTGTCAGGAACTGGAGAACTAAATTCCAGGTAGACTCAAATGAGTACTTTTACTGTATCGATCACTGGAGTTTTCTTTAGATTATTTCATGCATACAGATATTCCAGGTATGTGGAAACGAGTACTGGGCACTGTATCTTTCACTGACATCACTGCTTGTGTGTGTGTGTGTGTGTGTGTGTGTGTATGGATACTTCTATATCCGGTATAATGAATGAGCAAACAGCTGTTACCAGGAATGTTAAAGTTGGGGTATGAAACGTATAAATTCTTTGAGATGTTGGAACATATTTTGGACCATTTGTAAACATTTCCTTTGCTTGCTGTTTCACATGTGTGTCTG
>CM031615.1:21339330-21344330 GCA_018398815.1 Conus ventricosus
CATGATCATAGAACGAAACATCAATGCATATGGAATCAAACAAAATAAAACATTCTCTCTTTCCTGAACTTCGCAAAATCATTTATCTAAAACATCATTAACTAACCCGGGTATAAATAGATTTCTACTTTACCTGGCCAGGTGATCTTAACTATTCACGAATCACTGTCTTTTTCTTTCCCTTTTTTTTCCTTTTCACTGTCACTTTCACAAGCACGACACAACTGCTGGCACTGGTGTTGGTCTGCTTGCACTGGTCAGGCTAGACTGCTGGCACTGGCGTTGGTCTGTGGTTCTGCTTGACGAAGTGACGCTGCCAGGTATGAGGTCGAACCCCCGGTTCAGATGGAACAGTGACTATCAACATCGATCTGTTCTCCTTTCTTTCTTCCTGCATTAACGCATTGCACTCTCTCTCTCTCTTCTAGTCTGCTCTATCAAATGGACATGGTTGCTTTTCTTTTCCTTTTCTTTTCTTTCTTTTCCTCTTCATTAGTTAGCAACTCTCTCTCTCCACATCTCTCTTTAGTCCTCCCTCTGCAGACTATCTATGGTGCTAAATGCTACAACTTGGTTCTCTCCTCTCTCCTCATCTCTCTCTCTGCCCTTCTCTCCTGCAGAGCTTACATTCAGAACCTCTCTCTCTCTCTGTCTCTCTGTTCGTTCCCTCCTCTCTTCATCTCTCTGCCTTTTCTCTCGTGCAGAGCCTACACCCAGAACCTCCTCATCTCTCTCTCCCTGTTCGTTCTTTTTCTCTCTCTCACTCACGCATTACTTTATCCCCCCCCCCCCCCTACGTGTCCAAGGGTGAGTACCATTGGTCAGTATTTTTACCGCCTCGTACCCGAAGTTATCTCCCTCTAATTCCATTGGATATTCAAATCATGACAGTCACGCCTACACGCCTTACTCTCTGTGGTGGTCAATTGGTCATTTAATTGATTAGCTTGATTTCACCCCCACCACACACTACCTTCTCCCTCTCCCTTTCCGGCGACGTCGACCTGATTGTGGGCACTGGTCGTAAATTGGCTAGATCAGTCTGGCCCAGACCTGTTGAGACGTTGGTCAGCCACTCCGACTGTCTACGGGGCCGATGCTGTCTCCGTGGAAGATCAGGATTAGCCTCTCGCTGTGCCCAAATTGGCCGGATGAGTCTGATCCGGGCGTCGAGACTCGTTTGACCAGACATCGAGGCGTCGGTCAGCTACTTAGTCCGTCTGGCTGGACAGACCGTCTCCGTGGAGCCTCTCCGCTATGCTTAATTGGCTGGACACGACACATGGGGCCGTCTGCCTGACGCCCAGAATATTTGAGTTAGAGCTTATGTCCAACCAACTTGGCTGGCGACGGACCACGACTTTGGTTGTGTTTATTTTTGACCGTGACACTTACTCATGATCGACATATGATGCATTGATAGGAACCATACTGATTCAGTCGAATGCAGCAACAAGCCCTCCATACATCGTACACATTTTACCAGATTTTTATCCGTTACTGATGGAAGCCTCTCTAGTTGTAGTTATCGAATCGTACTGTGACACTTCATTACAGCGCTCACCCTGCTAGGAGACCTCGGAGTTCGAAATTTCATCCCTCATGAAAATAGACGGGAAACGTCACTTTCCGTCAAACTCATCTTCTATCCGTAAAATCTGGAGAATTTTCCGTTTTGGGAATCACAATATTACATGTGGGGAAGAGGGCGGGATATTAGGAGTGATGGGATTGAAGTGGAGGTTTTTGTTTGTTTGTTTTTTAATGTTAGCACATAAACTGGTTAACATGGTGGTCTTCAAAGGTTGAGACACACTGAGTCTGGTAGATTCATGCAGGGAGCGGAGTTCTATTCAATGAAGCCCGAGTATGACGATGTGGATTTGGATCCAGCCGGTTTTAGAACATGGATTGGGTAGACAGACGATCCTGAAAATTGTCATCGCAGAATCTGTGAACTGGCGAGAAGGGGGCGTTCCCAAATCATGATCTTGTTCAGTCTCAGTCCTTCGCTGTGTTCTGGTTCGCTGCCTGAGGGAAGGATAGCGATATCTCCTATAAGTCCAACAGGCTGGTGGGTTTTTTTTAAAAATGTTATTTATTTTATTTATTTATTTTTTAAAGACTGATTTGAGCACTAGTCACTGGAGTTTCGGCAGTGGCTTCAGTGTACTGTTAGCGCAAGTAGAGTCCCACAAGGCAGACACACAGAGTCTATACTATAAATGACTGATGATGAAGCTTGGGGGAAAAAAAACAGCTTGCGTTTAGCTTCACAGTGAGGTGACTGCAAGCGGAAATTGAAATAAAATATCTTGAAAGGAATTATAGTTAAGCCGCCAGATAATAGGACTAACAAATTACAAGACAAAACACGACGCGTTTCAACCTCTTAGGTCTTCTTCAGACAAGATAAACAACATTCAGGACAATGAAAACGAAGAGCGAGCAATTACGTGTCTTGCTCAAATTCGGCGCAAGATGGGCGTTGGGCGTTCTCGAATTCAAGAACTTAAGTGACTGCTCGTTCTTTATGTTTGTTGTCCTGAAACTTTTTGTTTTGCCTGCAGAAGACATAAGAGGTCGACCTAAAAGGTCGAAACGCGTCGCGTTTTGTCTTGTAATTCGTTTGTCTCTGTTGTTTGGTGATTTACTATAACCCCCTTTTAAAACTTGCGATAAGTGAAAATAACGAAAGTGTCTGATTTTGGAGAGTTGACTGATTTTCAGAGAAATCCCTTTCGCGCGAAAAAAAATTATATGAGGATGCAAACCGATTTTGTTATCAGTGACTCCTAGTAGTTCATGCGTAAGGTCTTTGACAGGTACATTTTAAATGGTGTAAATCTTGTAGAGGGAAGAGTAATGTACATTTAAATGTCTTTTTTTTTCTTTTTGTATAAATATAGCATTATTTATTCGATCATTTATTCATTTATTTGTTTGAATATGAAGTGGTCTGCCATGTGATTCACGTCAGTCCATTTCACGAAATCATTGGTACTTTCTTGTAAAAGTTTTCACAAGAACAGTGATGTCAGAACGAGTTGTGTAGATTGTGGCAACATCTGTAGAGAGCTCACACGTGGATTTGAAATGGAGAAGTAGACTAGATCGTTTAATGTAAATCAGAAAGAATAAAAGAACCTTTTATAGAGCATTGTGCGAGCCATAGTGAAGGGGTTTGAATGTGGAGACAGGCGTGTTCATTGTTGCAGGTTGTTGCCAGTTTAGGCCATATGATCGGAAAAGCTTTGGAGCACTTGTGGATGAAAGTGTCAGAACCCGGGATTAGGGGTTAGACGTACAGGTCTGCAGTCTGTCTGTCGCTCTCCCAACTGAGCTACTCATACTGAGAGAGAGAGAGAGAGAGAGAGAGAGAGAGAGAGAGAGAGAGAGAGAGAGATTCAGATTCAGATGATTTATTCAGTAAGGCCAAGGCCCCATATAAACAATGGCGGTCACAGCAAGTATCATTTATGAGAATTCAAGCGAAATTCATATTCAATTACAAGCCTATATTCCGATAGAAACCACGAGAGAAGAGTTTGTCTTAACTAAAGGGCTTGATGTAGTAGGCCTAGATACAATGCTGAATTTGCGTATTGTTCCTTTCTTTTGATGCCATAAGTAAACAAAATCGAAATAAGCATGGAGTCAAATAGAATTTCTCTGGAATCAATTTCGTTCGAAGACGGTTCAGAACACAACATGCTACAACAAAGTGAAGCTCATCCCCATATGACTCTTTAAACAACTGACATGTTAACTCATTATCAAATATAGTTTTAAAAGAGAGAAAGAGAGAGAGAGAGAGAGGGGGGGGGGCGAGCAACAGAGAGAAAGAGAGAGAGAGAGAGGAGAGAAACAGAGAGAGAGAGAGAGAGACACAGAGAGAGAGAGACAGAGAGAGAGAGAGACAGAGAGAGAGAGAGAAAGAGAGAGAGAGAGAGAGAGAGAGAGAGAGAGAGAGAGAGAGCAATCACTGAACCAGAACTGTCACCTGGAAAAGGGAGAGAAAGAGGTTTCGGTTACAAACAGAACGATTTACCTGAACAAGACAGGAGGACGATGATCGTTGTGAGCCAGAAGAACACAGCTGTGTCGTCCAGTTCCACACCGCTCTCCATTGTCCGTCACTTCACCCACACTCCTTGCTTCTTCTTCTTCTTCTTCTGTCTTCCTTTTTTGTTTTAACCACGACAGATCGATGTAAAATCTTTACATCTTAAATGGTCAGTTGTGTGTGTGTGTGTGTGTGTGTGTGTGTGTGTGTGTGTGTGTGTGTGTGTGTGTGTGTTGTTTTTGTTTTTTCGTTTTCGTTTTTTCGGTTCTTTCAGAATCTTCCAATCACCATATCAATATTTCGTAAGCCAGAAATAATAAGTTCTTAATTCAGAATTTTTCTTCTGACAAATCAGCATTAATACTTACCAGGATTCTTATCATGAATCACAGAATTGATAAACAAATCAAATCACTTAGATCAAAACAAATCATCTTTCTCGCGCGATCCTTCATCTTAAAATCACCCTGACTTATGAACAATTCGCACTTGTAAAATCAAAGCTGAGATCTTTTTTTTTTTCCTTCCCCAAACTGCTGCAACGATCATTCAGAAACAGGGATCCGAACGTTCAACCCCGCGGCGTCCGAGACCAGCATCTCATCTGGATGGTTGTTTACCCGAAGTCACACACTCTCTGTCGTCACGATCAGGCCACTCTCTCCCTATAGCTGATTGCACGGTCGAGCGAGAATGGCTTCTTCAACACAGTGAGGGAGAAGAACGTAGGGCCTACGAGTGATGAGTGAGTTCCTCCACCACGATGTTCCGTTGGAATCCACGTGATAGTCATTTCTTCATGTGGCCCGAACGTGACGGGGCCAAATCGCATCAGCCCCCCAACTGAGCGCCGCCGCCGATCCACCGACCCTGGCCATTCAAAGCCTCCTGCTTTGCGCCACTGCTAAGGCCTCGTCTAACTGAAGGGAAAGTG
>CM031615.1:21364330-21369330 GCA_018398815.1 Conus ventricosus
TTCAAAGGGGACATCGATGTGTGAAGGTATCATCCCATGTCAGTGTGTGGAGGACATCACCAAGAAGAAGAGCAAGCTGTCACCTTTGTGTCCCCCTCCCTCAAAGCAATGCTTGAAATAAAAACAACTGATCTAGCATGCAAGGGGCGGTGAATTTTCCACAGCATGTCACAGAAAGAATGTAGTGGCTTGCTTGATTGCTTGCTTGTCACAGCATGTATGTTTGTTGCTGTGTTGATTGATTGTCATCAGATTTTACGGGGTTGTTGTGACAAACAGACAGAGTTTGCTTTGTGGCATTGATTGTTTTCCGACTGAACTCAGTTTTGTTTCAGATGTTTTTAAGAATTGTTCCGCCTGATGCATATTACTAGATGACATATACACAGATGACAAAAATATGTAATAATACCAGATGGTTCTGTAGAGTTCCAGAACCATCCAGAAATTGCAAACAACTTTCTCAAAGTTCCAGTTTGTTTGTATATTGTTCCATTGATTTTGTTTGTATATTGTTCCATTGATTTTGTTTGTGTATTGTTCCATTGATTTTGTTTGTACATTGTTCCATTGATTTTGTTTGTATATTGTTCTATTGATTTTGTTTGTATATTGTTCCATTGATTTTGTTTGTATATATTGTTCCATTGATTTTGTTTGGCTACACTACATCTCAAGCTTTCCAGAATTCTCTGTGCATTTTAATTCGTAATGTCTGGATTCCATAAACTGTATGTACTTTGAAAAAAAAAATTAATAAAAAAAAAAAAATTCAGGACTTGTTCTTTAAAGTAGTAAATGTTGAAGAACACAACTGTCTTATGAAGATTGAATTTGTGAATCTTCTGCCTGGATTGCTTGGACTCCGTGGGAATCAAGACTTTATACTTGTTGCCAGAGCCAGTCTTTCCACTGCCAGGATATGATTCAGAGAAAGATTAGACCCAACTCTATGTCATTGATCTCAGTCAGTGTTCTGTGTCCACGGAAGTGTCGTCAAGGACAGAAGAGTGACCCGTCATTACAATGGTGGTTCACAGAATTGGTATCTGTAGAAGTGCGTGAGGTGTTGAAGTGACCAGGTGTGAAAACATGCCGGAGGAAAATGGATGTGAAAAATGGGTGTCATGGGATTTTCCCAGAATGCTCCCTGAGTAAAGGCTCTTTCCATAACCCCAGGGAGGGAGACACATAACTGGTTCAAACCAGTTGTCATCATCACTGGGGAGCATAACAGCTAGCTGTCCCGCATGTATGTTGGATCAGAATAGGCTATGGTGAAATACTGCTGGAAGTGCGGTAGTGCAGTGTCTCCTCCGGCAGGGTGCCTCATGACGGCCTGACACGGACTGCTCCCCATGGACTGTTGGTGCCGGGGCTGTGAAGGGGTTAGCCTGGCTGCTGCTGTTCGGGGTGCCCAGAATGGGCCAGAGCGGCATGTAAGTAATGCCTCTGTGGGGGCAGAGACAGTGAGACAGCTGAAACAGCAGCAACAAAAGGATCCTTCCAGCATGGCGATTACAGTTTGTTTCTTCACTACATGTAAGTAATGCCTCTGTGGGGGCAGAGACAGTGAGACAGCTGAAACAGCAGCAACAAAAGGATCCTTCCAGCATGGCGATTACAGTTTGTTTCTTCACTACATGTAAGTAATGCCTCTGTGGGGGCAGAGACAGTGAGACAGCTGAAACAGCAGCAACAAAAGGATCCTTCCAGCATGGCGATTACAGTTTGTTTCTTCACTACATGTAAGTAATGCCTCTGTGGGGGCAGAGACAGTGAGACAGCTGAAACAGCAGCAACAAAAGGATCCTTCCAGCATGGCGATTACAGTTTGTTTCTTCACTACATGTAAGTAATGCCTCTGTGGGGGCAGAGACAGTGAGACAGCTGAAACAGCAGCAACAAAAGGATCCTTCCAGCATGGCGATTACAGTTTGTTTCTTCACTACATGTAAGTAATGCCTCTGTGGGGGCAGAGACAGTGAGACAGCTGAAACAGCAGCAACAAAAGGATCCTTCCAGCATGGCGATTACAGTTTGTTTCTTCACTACATGTAAGTAATGCCTCTGTGGGGGCAGAGACAGTGAGACAGCTGAAACAGCAGCAACAAAAGGATCCTTCCAGCATGGCGATTACAGTTTGTTTCTTCACTACATGTAAGTAATGCCTCTGTGGGGGCAGAGACAGTGAGACAGCTGAAACAGCAGCAACAAAAGGCTCCTTCCAGCACGACGATTACAATTCGTTTCTTCACTACATGTAAGTAATGCCTCTGTGGGGGCAGAGACAGTGAGACAGCTGAAACAGCAGCAACAAAAGGATCCTTCCAGCATGGCGATTACAGTTTGTTTCTTCACTACATGTAAGTAATGCCTCTGTGGGGGCAGAGACAGTGAGACAGCTGAAACAGCAGCAACAAAAGGATCCTTCCAGCATGGCGATTACAGTTTGTTTCTTCACTACATGTAAGTAATGCCTCTGTGGGGGCAGAGACAGTGAGACAGCTGAAACAGCAGCAACAAAAGGATCCTTCCAGCATGGCGATTACAGTTTGTTTCTTCACTACATGTAAGTAATGCCTCTGTGGGGGCAGAGACAGTGAGACAGCTGAAACAGCAGCAACAAAAGGATCCTTCCAGCATGGCGATTACAGTTTGTTTCTTCACTACATGTAAGTAATGCCTCTGTGGGGGCAGAGACAGTGAGACAGCTGAAACAGCAGCAACAAAAGGATCCTTCCAGCATGGCGATTACAGTTTGTTTCTTCACTACATGTAAGTAATGCCTCTGTGGGGGCAGAGACAGTGAGACAGCTGAAACAGCAGCAACAAAAGGATCCTTCCAGCATGGCGATTACAGTTTGTTTCTTCACTACATGTAAGTAATGCCTCTGTGGGGGCAGAGACAGTGAGACAGCTGAAACAGCAGCAACAAAAGGCTCCTTCCAGCACGACGATTACAATTCGTTTCTTCACTACATGTAAGTAATGCCTCTGTGGGGGCAGAGACAGTGAGACAGCTGAAACAGCAGCAACAAAAGGATCCTTCCAGCATGGCGATTACAGTTTGTTTCTTCACTACATGTAAGTAATGCCTCTGTGGGGGCAGAGACAGTGAGACAGCTGAAACAGCAGCAACAAAAGGATCCTTCCAGCATGGCGATTACAGTTTGTTTTTCACTACATGTAAGTAATGCCTCTGTGGGGGCAGAGACAGTGAGACAGCTGAAACAGCAGCAACAAAAGGCTCCTTCCAGCACGACGATTACAATTCGTTTCTTCACTACATGTAAGTAATGCCTCTGTGGGGGCAGAGACAGTGAGACAGCTGAAACAGCAGCAACAAAAGGATCCTTCCAGCATGGCGATTACAGTTTGTTTCTTCACTACATGTAAGTAATGCCTCTGTGGGGGCAGAGCATGGCGATTACAGTTTGTTTCTTCATTACATGTAAGTGATGCCTCTGTGGGGGCAGAGCATGGCGATTACAGTTTGTTTCTTCATTACATGTAAGTGATGCCTCTGTGGGGGCAGAGCATGGCGATTACAGTTTGTTTCTTCATTACATGTAAGTGATGCCTCTGTGGGGGCAGAGCATGGCGATTACAGTTTGTTTCTTCATTACATGTATGCCCATGGGACCTTTCCTTTAAGAGGCGTATTTTGAAACATATTCCTTTCTCGTTAAAAAGATCTGATCAAACTGTGACCACTATTCGTCTGAGTTTTGTTTTGTTTTGTTTTCTCTTTCTGTCGCAGGGCTTGTGCCAGCAAGCTCAGAGATCGTCAGGCCCTTTGTTCTGGGCTGCGAGACGAAAAATCCCAAGCTGGTTCCTCTCTGTCTGTCCTGCGTTCAGAGGCTGATCTCCTATGAGGCTATCTCCACGGTGAGTTGATGGCATGAATGTTCGGTGTGTGTGTGTGTGTGTGTGTGTGTGTGTTAGCATTTCTTGCTTCAAGCAGCGTACAGCAGTTCACCTGGCGTGCAGAGCCTCACGAGCCAGGGTCAGGTCGTTGAGAGCGGTTCACAGGCTGACAGGGGGTGGCTTGTGTGAGGTTATCGGTCATCACGCTACACACAGGTAGCCATAGTCCATCTTCAGAGGACTCGACTCCTTTTTAACAGAGTGAGGATTGTTATGCCGTGGACTTGCCATGGTTTGAGATAATCCTTGTATACCCTGGCGTTGCATAGGTGAAAGGTTAAAGCCTGCAGGTTGAAGGGGCGGTGACCTGTTACAGGATCGGTTTATCAAAGGGGTCAGGGGTATAAAAAGCATAACCCAGCCTCCACCTTCCGCTGCTTAATATGTCCTGAACTGAATCAGGTACCCATTGGCTGCTGGGGTGGCAGGCAGGATTGTCAAGCCGTGAAAATGCAACCCACAAAGTGGTTTGAACTCGCAGAGACCAACGTCACGGCCATTGGCTCTAACCACTGAACAGCAGGTGTAACATTTAACAGTTGGCATTAGAATCCTGCCTGCATTAAAAAAAAAAAGAAAAAAAAAAAGAAGAAAAGCAGCAAAGCTTCAGGCCCGAACCAAGACTTCACGAATGTCATGCACACGTCAAAGCTTAGCAAGAGAGAGGGAGGGAGGGAGGGAGGGAGGCTACTGTAGATAGGGGAAGAGAAGTGAGTGGAAGATGAGGAGGGAGTAAGAAAAGATGAAAGTGGGGGAGTCGGCTAGGCAGAAGAGATGGAAGAAGGGAGTAGTTTTGACCAGGGAGAAAACGTGGAAAGAGGAAATGGCAGGCTGGCACCTGCTGTGGCAGTACCTGGACTGCAGGTAAAGCATCACAACTTTCAAACAGAAAAAAAAAATTGTTGTTTCTTTCTTTCTTTTCTTTCTTTCTGCGTACGCAGGCTGATACTCCTGCAGACACTCCCTGTATAGACAGGCAGTGGAGTTTTGTGTGTATGACCCTTTTTTATCCTGCCATTAAGGCAGCCATACTTCATCTTCGGGTAAGGTGCATGCTATGTGTCACGTGT
>CM031615.1:21374330-21379330 GCA_018398815.1 Conus ventricosus
TATATGTTCCGTCCCCCTTGAGGTGCTTCAGGTGCCAGAGGTTTGGCCATGTCAGAGACCCCTGTTCTGGGCAGGAGGTGTGCGGTGTTTGCTGCAAGGCAACCCATGATGGGCCGTGTAATGATCCGGCACATTGTGCTAACTGCGGTGGCGACCATCCTCCTCTTCACGAAACTGCCCTCTTTGGATTCAGGAATCCACTATACAACGCATAAAAACTGAAAAGAAAATCTCCTTTTTTGAGGCCCGCAAACAGGTTGTGGGCAGTCAGATGCCCACAGCATCTTCATATGCTTCGGCCGTAAAGAAAGTTTCCACTCGGTCAGTCTGCTGCCAGACTGATGAATTTATCTTTTCCAAGGACACTGCAAGGAAGAACTGTCAACTCTGGTGGAAGCAGGTCCACCACCTCCCAACCCAAAGTGAATGCCCTGGTGGAGGCAAAAAATCCGCCAGCCCTCAGACTGCCCAGCAGTCTACAACATCTGCTGCTGGGCAGATTAAAAAACCAGCACCCCTACCTCGAACTCCTCTGTCCAGTGCCCGTGCGGGCAAGGGAGTTCAATCCAGTGTGGAGATGGTGGAGATGAGGAAGAAGCCCCCACCATCTCCCAAATCAGACCTTCTTCACTGTTGGCAAGTCTGCCAGCAGGTCTGAAGACCATCACAGTCCAGTGAAACTCAATAACAAATTCACTCATTGGAAGCAGACGTTGAGGAGGAGATGACCTGATCTCTCTCTTTTCGCCCTCTGCACATGGATAGTACAATATTCCATTGGAATATCCGTGGACTAAATTCCAACTTCGAGGAGCTGCAGCTTTTGTGCCAGTCTATAAAAACCCGTCGTGGCTCTTCAGGAAACTCAAATTCAAAGCCAGAAGACCTTTACTCTTTCTGGCTTTAATATTCTTTCAAAACCTGCACAACCATCTACGTTGGGACTGTCGGGTGGTGTTGCCCTTCTCCTACATAAAACTTTGTTGTATAGTCCTGTCGCTCTGTCTACCTCCCTTCAGGCTGTAGCTGCGAGAGTCACTCTCCACAAGACTGTCACAATCTGCTCACTGTATCTGCCACCTTCTGTCCGGTTTGTCGTCAGGACCTTGTCAGTCTGATTGGAGAACTTCCTCGACCTTTTTTGCTGTTGGGTGACTTTAATGGTCACAATCCTCTTTGGGGTAGTGTCAGTTCGTCATCCAGAGGTCTGCTTCTTGAGGATGTCCTTTTGACTTTGATTTGTGTTGTCTGACGATGGAGCTCCAACTTACCTCACTCTTCCACAGGTTCACTTTCGTGTTTAGATTTGTCGATTTGTGACCCTCGTGGTCCTGGACTATGAGTGGTCTGTCCATGATGATCTGCACGGAAGTGACCATTTCCCTGTTCTTTTACAGCCCATTTTAACTGAAACCGCCTCTGTCTCTCAACATCTCAAATTATAAGAAGCAAACTGGGATCTATTTGCAACCACTATTTCAAAAGAATTCCAGGACACTGATTTTTTTCAGAGTCCAGACCAGCAGAATCTCTGACTAACACTGTGATCAACTGTGCTAAAACCTGTATTCCAGTGTCTTCCGACAAACTCCAAATGCCAAAAACACCCTGGTTCAGTTCAGACTGCCAACAAATTTCAAAAGTTCGCAAACGGGCTCAGCGTCGGGTATACCAACGACCTTCAGGTCCCAACGCTCGAGCCCATCAGAAACTCGTGCGAAATCGAGACACACTTTCAAAATCAGTAAACGTCAGTCCTGGAGAAACTTTTTGCTCCAGGCTGACATCAAAAACTTCTAAGAAAAAAGTTTGGAACATCATTAGAAAAATCAAAGGAAGAACACCAACCCCTCCATTCATCACTTGAAACTTGCTGATGCTCTGATCACTGACAAACAAGCTGTTGCCAATATGTTGGCCTCCACCATCCAACAGAACTCCTCATCTTCAAATAAATCTGCAGCTTTTTAAGAAACAAAGAGATTAGAGAGAAATCTTCATACATTTTCACATCAGACAACTCTGAAACCTATAATCTTCCTTTTTCAATCGTTGAACTCAAATTAGCTTTACAAACCTGCACTGATTCTGCCCTGGTCTGGATGACATTCATTATCAGGTTGTGAAACATTTTCCAGAAAGCTGTCTCCAGACTCTTCTCCAAGTCTATAACCATATCTGGACCACAGGGTCCTTTCCGCCTCCTGGCGGAAAGCCCTGATCATTCCCATTCCAAAGCCTGGAAAGGACCTTACCAACCCTTCCAACTATCGCCCAATCACTCTGACCAGCTGCCTCTGTAAGCTGATGGAAAAGATGGTCAACTCCGTCTGATGTGGAAGCTGGAAACGATGGTCTTTTGGCCAATGAACAGTGCGGTTTCCGGAAGTACCACTCGACGGTTGACCATCTAATCCGTCTGGAAACCACCATCCGCAATGCCTTTGTTAACAAGCAGCATGTGGTCGCTATCTTTTTCGACCTTGAAAGGCGTACGACACCACGTGGAAAGCAGGAGTCCTCATGGACCTGCACAGACTTGGTTTTCGGGGTCACTGCCTCTGTTCATTCAGAACTTTTTAGCCGATCGACAGTTCAGGTGCGTGTTGGCACCACACTCTCTGACATCCATGGGCAGGAGTTGGGTGTTCCTCAGGGGAGCATCCTTTCTCCCGCCTTTTCAGCATTAAAATAAATGACATTGTCCAATCGGTAAGCCTGGGCACCGAGTCCTCTCTGTTTGTTGATGACTTTGTGCTGTATGCAGTTGGAGCTTCTTACGCCAGTTTTACAGCGTCGACTCCAACTTTGTGTCAACAGAATCCAACAGTGGGCCAAGGAAAACGGGTTTACCTTCTCCCGTACCAAAACTCAGTCAATTCATTTCCACAATTTTTGTCGATTCTTTGCTGATCCTGAAATTCGTCTGGACAAGTCCACCATTCCAGTTGTAAAGAAGCCAAATTTCTGGGAGTTATTTTTCACCAAAAAACTCAACTTTCTCAGCCACATCAAAAACCTCAAAACTTCTTGCCAGAAAGCTCTGAATATTCTGCGGGTCGTAGCGCACACCGACTGGGGGCGCTGATAAGAAACTTTGCTGCACCTCTACAGAGCCTTGGTCCGTTCCAAACTGGACTATGGTTGTGCTGTGTACGGCTCTGCAAGACCCTCTTACCTCAAACTCTTGGACCCTATCCACCATCAAGGGCTTCGTCTCTGTCTTGGAGCATTCCGCACCACCCTGTGTACAGCCTATATGCAGAGGCAGGTGAACCTCACTGTCCAACCGCAGGCTGAAAATGTCTTTGAATTATTATATCCGACTGTTCTCGGAACCAGAAAACCCTGCCTATGACTGTGTCTTTGACCCTCCGTTCAAGTAAGTTTGAAAACAACCCTAAATGTATTCCGCCGTTTGGTCTTCGTATGCAGCCTCACGTGCGGAATGCAGGTCTAGACCTGGGAGTAGTTTCGATTTTTCCAAGTTTCCGGATCAACCTCCGTGGACCTTTTTTACACCAGAGATTCGTTTCGATCTTGCAGCTTTTCGCAAAGAGTCTACCAGCTCTCTGGCGTACAAGGCTTTGTATGCTGAGCTCTGTTCCAAATTCCCATCCTATCAAAAAGTTTTCACTGACGGTTCCAAGTCTGAGGATGGAGTGGCCTGTGCAGCCTACCGCCTGGGGCTCCTTCTCAGATACTGTTGGAACATATACATTCAGATGCTTCTGTCTATTCTGCTGAACTTACTGCTCTGGTACTGGCTTTGAAGATAATCTCACATTCTTCGAAGAGCGACTTTCTGGTTCTGTCGGATTCGCTGTCAGCTTTGGAGGCCATAGCTGGCCGCAACCTTCAGCATCCAGAACTTTTACTTTTTTTTGAACTTTTTAGCAAGTTGAAAGCGTACGGTTACAAACATTACTCTTGCTTGGGTTCCTGGTCATGTTGGCATCGGCGGGAATGAAATGGTTGATCGTTTAGCAAGAACGCCACAAGAGAGAAACTGTCCAACACTTATATCCCTGCTCAGATGTGAAACCAAAATTACGATTATGTGAGAGACCTCTGGCAGGAGGATTGGAACACACAGACGAATAACAAACTCTTTCAGATCCGTCCAAACCTTAAGGACTTCCTCCCATCTACGTCGGGTGGTCGTAAAAAGGAAACGGTTCTGTGCCGGCTGCACACGGCCATTCGTATTTTACCCATTCTTACGTTTTAAAGAGTGAAGAAGCTCCGTGGTGCATGCCATGTCATGCGCCACTCACAATGAAACATGTTCTTTTAGAGTGTTGGGATTTGCACGATGTGAGACACAAACATTTTACAGCGGAGTCCATGAAGATCCTGTTCAGGGATGTCCCGCCTGACGTGATCTTGAGTTTTTGAGAGAGATTAACATTTTTCATCTGATTTAAGATTTTATCGGCAGAAAGATTTTTAACAAAGTTTCTGGTGCGTTTGTAGACGATGTCATTTAACGAGATGTGTGAAGTTTTTTTTTTTTTTTTTTTTTTTTTTTTTTTAAATGACTGGTGAGTTGATTTTTAACATGGTGACAGCCCTGATGTGGCCCTTTGCGGTCGGCTGGGCTATAAGCAACATTATCTTATCTTATCTCGTTTTCATTTAATCTAGGTCTTCTTCTCTGCTCTTCTGTTCACATGTAGTGTTTTCATTTAATCTAGGTCTTCTTCTCTGCTCTTCTGTTCATCTGTGGCATGTTTGTTTAATCTAGGTCGTCTTCTTTGTTCTTCTTCATCTAACCTAACTTACCTGACGACGATGATTTTTGTTTTGTTTGTGTTTCAGGCTTTGGTGTTATGTTTCCGTCTGCATTTCACCAAAGACAGTACCACGATCAACACAGCTGCTGCTACCATCAAACAGCTGGTCAGCGCCATTCTGGACCGGGTTCTGGCGGAAGATCAGATCCCTACCACAGGTAAAGTATACCTGTAATGCAGGTGAAACGTTAGCAGTACGGAAGG
>CM031615.1:21384330-21399330 GCA_018398815.1 Conus ventricosus
CCCCAGGGGTTCCGCTCTACCACACAGGAGTCGGCATAGCGTTCACCAGGTCGACGTCATATTCTGACACGACCGTCAGCCATGTCAATACAAAAACGGCTCTCATCTGAGAACAGTATGCGTCCCCACTGCTGCCTGAGCCAGTTGATTCGGGCTTGTGCCCACTGCAGCCTGTCCTGCCGGTGTCTTGGTGTCAGTACCGGACCTCTGTGAGGACGCCTACATGCCAGCCCGTTCTCCTGAAGATGCCGCCGCATCGTGTTGAGGCTGATTCGTTGCTAGAGATTCCCAGGCGCCTGTCGAGCAGTGTTAGCGGCTGTTTGCCGCCTGTCCCGCAGATGGGTTCGAGCAAGATGGCGATCCTCTCTTTGTGTGGTGACCCAAGGACGGCCTGGCCGGGGACGATCATCAGTGGTACCAGTGACTCGCATGCGGTGCTGCAGACGATAGATGGTTGAGATGTGGACGTTAAAGATGTTGGCGACCTGCCTGGCATCCACACCAGCCTCCAGATGGCCTAGGGCACGATTGCGTTCCTCTGCTCGTAGTCTTGGCATCTCTGTAGCGCTCAGACGGCAAGTCATTACCTGAACCTTGTAGCGCGGCTTTATAAAGGCTGCATGCCTGCGTACTTGTCGCTGGTTAACTTTGCTCTGCATGGTGTGCATGTGCCTCACATGCAGCAGCCAGTTTGCCATTTTTGTTGACCCTCCAATGCCGGGAATGATGTGTTGCTCACACAATTTTTTCACTGCACGTGAGTCTTGGACCCAAACAACTTGCCACAATGGTTCAATATTGTATATTCACCCCTTTTCACCCGAAAAATAGCCTTTCAGATTTTCGTGTTTTTTATGGAAGTCAGTATACAATCCATTGCAGTACATATACAATCCATCGTAGTACATATACAATCCATCACAGTACATATACAATCCATTGCAGTACATATACATGCCATTGCAGTACATATACATGCCATTGCAGTACATATACATGCCATCGCAGTACATATACAATCCATCGCAGTACATATACATGCCATCGCAGTACATATACAATCCATCGCAGTACATATACATGCCATCACAGTACATATACATGCCATCACAGTACATATACAATCCATTGCAGTGCATATACAATCCATTGCAGTACATATACATGCCATCGCAGTACATATACAATCCATCGCAGTACATATACAATCCATTACAGTACATATACAATCCATTGCAGTACATATACATGCCATTACAGTGCATATACAATCCATCGCAGTACATATACAATCCATTGCAGTACATATACAATCCATCGCAGTACATATACAATCAATTGCAGTACATATACAATCCATCGCAGTACATATACAATCCATTGCAGTGCATATACATGCCATTGTAGTACATATACAGTCCATCGCAGTACATATACAATCCACTGCAGTACATATACAATCCATCGCAGTACATATACAATCCATCGCAGTACATATACAATCCATCGCAGTGCATATACAATCCACTGCAGTACATATACAATCCATCGCAGTACATATACCATCGCAGTGCATATACAATCCACTGCAGTACATATACAATCCATCGCAGTACATATACAATCCACTGCAGTACATATACAATCCATCACAGTACATATACAATCCATCGCAGTACATATACATGCCATTGCAGTACATATACAATCCATCGCAGTACATATACATGCCATCGCAGTACATATACAATCCATTGCAGTACATATACAATCCATCACAGTACATATACAATCCATTGCAGTGCATATACATGCCATTGTAGTACATATACAATCCATTGCAGTGCATATACAATCCATTGCAGTACATATACAATCCATCGCAGTACATATACAATCCATCGCAGTGCATATACATGCCATCGCAGTACATATACAATCCATCGCAGTGCATATACATGCCCCATGTAGATGTGAAATTACACTACCATGACACCACACCACTGTGGGATGAAGACTAAAGCCATGCGGAATTGAACCCCCAGCACCCGGAGTTCAGCTTCATGCTGAAGGAGAAGGTGTGTCCACTGGTGATCAAGCTGTTCTCCCCGAGCCTCAAGTACCGCCAGGGGTTGCCTCCCCCTCCCTCCCCAGCCCCGGTGGAGAAGCCCTTCTTCCCCATCGTCATGCGTCTGCTGAGGATCGTCAGCATCCTCATCAAGAACTATTACTCACTGCTGGTGCGTACACATTTGAAATTTTTTTTTTTTTCTCTAAAATCTGCTTTCTTTGTTTTCTTTCTCTGGAGCAGTATGTTTTCCTGTATCGGCGATGTTCATTTTTTTTTTTTTTTTTTTTTACTTTGTGTTTTTCCTTTGTTGTTGTCTGTGTGTAGCTTTGTTTTCTTTTCTTTTTCTTATCCGTTCTCATTGATGGTTTTTCTTTATAGTCCTTATTTCTGTTTTGTTGGAGATGTATTTTCCTTAGTTGTTCCCTTCTGTTTTATTGGATCAGCCTTGAGTTTTTCCTTCCTGTTTCTTTGGAGCTATGTTTTTCTTTCTTGTTCTTATTCTTTTATCGTTCTTGTCTGTTTGTTTTGTTTAATGTTTTTCTGCAGCCTGTTTCTTTGGAGCTACCCTTTTTCATTTTAAAAATGTTTTTGTCTGTTTATTCTGATCTAAAGTTGTTTTTTTTATTGGTTGTGTCTGTATATGTGGATCTATGTTTTCCTTTATTTTTCTCGTCCTGTCTATTTTGCTCTATATATTCTTGTCATTGTTCTCGTTTGTTTGTAGTTAAATTTCCTGTTTAGTTGATCTGTTTGTATGAATGTTTTCTTTTATTTTTTGTGTATAGTTCATTTGGATCAATTTATTTCGTTACTATTATTGTCTGATTATTTGGAGTGACATTTTCTTTTTTCTTTTCTTTCTTCCCCCCATTGATGTCTGTTCTTGCTGTCATTGTTCCTAAATTCAAGAAGTTGAGACTATCATGCTCTGCAAGTTCTTTCCTTCCCATCAGTCGTTCGTTGTTGTACTTTTGTCATTGAAATTCCTTGTTCGTTGTTGTACTTTTGTCATTGAAATTCCTTGTTCATTGTTGTACTTTTGTCATTGAAATTCCATGTTCATTGTTTTACTTTTGTTGTTGAAATTCCATGTTCATTGTTGTACTTTTGTCATTGAAATTCCATGTTCATTGTTGTACTTTTGTCATTGAAATTCCTTGTTCATTGTTGTACTTTTGTCATTGAAATTCCTTGTTCATTGTTGTACTTTTGTCATTGAAATTTGTTGTTCATTGTACTTTTGTTGTTGAAATTCCTTGTTCATTGTTTTACTTTTGTCATTGAAATTCCTTGTTCATTGTTTTACTTTTGTCATTGAAATTTGTTGTTCATTGTTGTACTTTTGTCATTGAAATTCCTTGTTCATTGTTGTACTTTTGTCATTGAAATTCCTTGTTCATTGTTGCACTTTTGTCATTGAAATTCCTTGTTCATTGTTGTACGTTTGTCTCTGAAATTCTTTGTTCATTGTTGTACTTTTGTCATTGAAATTCCTTGTTCATTGTTTTACTTTTGTCATTCAAATTTCTTGTTCATTGTTGTACTTTTGTCATTGAAATTCCTTGTTCATTGTTGTACTTTTGTCATTGAAATTCCTTGTTCATTGTTGTACTTTTGTCGTTGAAATTCCTTGTTCATTGTTGTACTTTTGTCGTTGAAATTCCTTGTTCATTGTTGTACTTTTGTCGTTGAAATTCCTTGTTCATTGTTTTACTTTTGTCATTGAAATTCCTTGTTCATTGTTTTACTTTTGTCATTGAAATTTGTTGTTCATTGTTGTACTTTTGTCATTGAAATTCCTTGTTCATTGTTGTACTTTTGTCATTGAAATTCCATGTTCATTGTTTTACTTTTGTCATTGAAATTCCATGTTCATTGTTGTACTTTTGTCATTGAAATTCCTTGTTCATTGTTGTACTTTTGTCATTGAAATTCCTTGTTCATTGTTGTACTTTTGTCGTTGAAATTCCTTGTTCATTGTTGTACTTTTGTCGTTGAAATTCCTTGTTCATTGTTGTACTTTTGTCATTGAAATTCCTTGTTCATTATTTTACTTTTGTCTCTGAAATTCCTTGTTCATTGTTGTACTTTTGTCATTGAAATTCCTTGTTCATTGTACTTTTGTCATTGAAATTCCTTGTTCACTGTTTTACTTTTGGCATTGAAATTCCATGTTCATTGTCTTTACTTTTGGCATTGAAATTCCTTGTACTTTTTTCATTGAAATTCCTTGTTCATTGTTTTACTTTTGTCATTTAAATTACTTGTCCATTGTTTTACTTTTGTCATTGAAATTCGAGAGGTCAAAACACATTGTGGTTTGGTGCAGGTCACAGAATGCGAGATCTTTCTGTCGCTGCTGGTCAAGTTTCTGGAACCGGAGAAACCCATGTGGCAGAGATGTCTGGCTCTGGAGGTCCTTCACAAGCTGTCCGTCCACCCGGAACTTGTCAGGTCAGCGCTGTCTGTGGGTCTGTTTTACCCCGTCTCTGTCCTGTGTGTAGACTTCGCTGCTGTTACGAAAAAAAGACAGAAGTTGTAAGAGGAGACAAGAGATGTGCAGATTTTGATCTGTGAAGAACTCGTCTTTGAAGAAATTTGTTAGCAAATGTTGAGTGCTGATCTTCCTCGTAATGAAACCAGAAGGGTTGGTGCCTCGTTCAGGGTAGTTTAGGAGTGAAGAGAGTTTGTGTGATGGCTCCTGTCGAAGACCCTCCCTCTGGACCATAGTGGGGGCATGAAGAAGAACGAGGCAGACTGGGCAAAACGAAATCACCTTCCTCTTAGCCCTGCTAGTGTCCTAGTCATGTTTCAAGATCGTTCCCCTAGACTGGCCAGCGGAAGGTACCAAATTTTCAGTCCTTTAAGAGCTTGAAGGCGTGCAGGAAATCATGCATTTCATCATTGGCACTGCGTTCCATCCCCTTGCAGTAGAACCTGCTCTGTGAACAACATGACCCTCGGAACCTAGCTCCAAGAGACTTGACGTTCATCTCACCATGTACATCCAGCAGGCCCCATAGCTTTATCAACGTCATGGTGGTCAGCTGTACATGTCACATCATAGCGTTTCTTTCTTTCACTGACCACTTCACCAGTATCCAGTTGACAAGATAAAGAATAAAACCACAGTCACAGTGTAATTGCAGTCTTGTTTTGTTTTTAATACAGTAGAGTGATGAATTGTCTTTGTGCTGTATTGTATATTGTATCTATATTGTATCGCACTGTAATGTATAACATTTCTGCATAGTCTCTCTCTCTGTCTCTGTCTCTGTCTCTGTCTGTCTCTCTCTCTCTCTCTCTCTCTCTCTCTCTCTCTCTCTCCTCTCTCTCTCTCTCTCTCTCTCTCTCTCTCTCTCTCTCTCTCTCTCTCTCAACAGACTTTTTGGAAAGAGCAGTCTGAAGCTGCGCAGAAGAATGTGTTGAGACAGTAATACAGTGGTATGATAAAAGCATATCGAGTGTCGCTACTCCCTCTTGGCTTCCATGCTGACATGAAACGGTGTTTGTTGTGTGTGATGCTGGCAGGAGTTTCTGCGAGAGTTACGACATGAAGCAGCACTCCACTAAGATATTCCGTGACATCGTCAACGCTCTGGGGGCTTTCATCCAATCGCAGTTCATGAACTCCCCTGGAGGACCTGCCGCCCAGTCAGGTATGGCAGGGTCATATTGGTGGTGAACTGGTACTGCAGGGTTATGTTACCCGTGAACAGGTGTTGCAGGATTATATAACTGGTGAATGGGTACTGTAGGATTGTATTTCTGATGAACAGGTATTGCAGGGTATCATTGCTGACTGGGTTCTGAAGGATTATAATACTGTGAACAGGTATATTTCAGGGTGTGTGAGTAAAATGCAAGTATGATTATCATTTACTGTCCAAGTTTCAAAAAAGGGGTCACGTCAAAGTATGGCATCTGTTTTTTTTCTTGTGCCCATATCTTGTATGAGTTTATAAATCGGGTGTGTGTGTGTGTGTGTGTGTGTGTGTGTGTGTGTGTGTGTGTTGTTTCCATTTGTGCCTGTGTCTCCGTATCTGTTTGAGTTTACGTATCTGCACATATGTGCGTGCTGGTCTTGTTTCCTTTTGTGCCTGTTCATATCCTTTCGCCTCCACTTCTGTGCGCAGGGTCCAAGATACCTGACACGCAGGGCACACCTCCGGCGATGGTTGGGGGGATGCCGGTGGGGGGCGGGGTCAGCCCTCAGCCTGCCTTCATTTATGGGGGAGTCTGGATCCCTCTGGTGGTCACCATCCCGATAGGCCAGACCCGATCTATCTTGTGAGTGGTGGTGGTGGTGTGTGTGTGTGTGTGTGTGTGTGTGGGGGGGGGAGGGGTGTAGTGTGTGTGTGTGTGTGTGGGTGGTGGTGGTGTGGTGTGGTGTGGTGTGGTGTGTGGTGTGGTGTGGTGTGGTGTGGTGTGGTGTGGTGTGTGTGTGTGTGTGTGTGTGTGTGTGGGGTGTGTGTGTGTGTGTGTGGTGTGTGTGTGTGTGTGTGTGTGTGTGTGTGTGTGTGTGTGTGTGTGAGAGTGTTGTGTGAGTGTTATGTATGTGTGTGTGTGTGTGTGTGTGCATGTGTGTGTGCGCATGCATGCAAAATTATATGTTTGTTGCAAGCTTGTTAAAAAACAATAATTTCCGTGATGGAGATTATAAAGACAAATTTCACTGCTAGACATATTTTTCTCAATTACATGAGTGACAAAAAAGAAAAAAACCCAAAGGATTGATATGACCAGTTCTGATCAGGTGCCATATTCTATTTTCATATTATGAAAGTGATAAAAAGATTTAACTGAAAGAACATACAAAGGTTTGATTGAAGTAACGCTAACCTTCTGTTGTATATCAGCCTGGAAATGCTGGACAAGATCGACCACCCTCAGATTCCCGAGGGCTACGGTGTGTCCGTGGCCTTCTACAGCCTTCTGGAGATGGTGTCCAGTGTGCGCACCCTTGTCCTCGGAGACACGGAGGAGAAGGGTCCAGGTGCAGAGCAGGCCAAAGGTCAAGGGGAGCCTGCCCCGGCTTCGTCCAAGCCGGCAGAATCGGCTAACAAAGAGGAAACGCGCCGGTCAGTTCACAGTTTGTTCTCCATTTTTGGTGGTGGTGGTGGTGGTGGTTGATGAGGATGATGTTTTGTTGCTGTCTCGTCTTCCTTCCCATCTCGTAGACCCTCTCCCCTCATAACTGGTTGTCTCATATACACAGCCACAGATAAAACGTCCTTTTTTTTCGCGTGTGATTATGTGAAAAGTGTACAAGACCAAGCTAACAAAACAAAACAACGACAACAACAACAAAAATAAGCAGCTACTGTTAAATGAAGAAAAATAAGTTTGATCCCAGTGCAAAATGCTGAAATTCTTGGCCAGCAAGAATGGATTGATCAGCGTCAACAGCGTCCTGTGGCTCACCAGAAATTCGGTTAAACTGGAATGAAAACGTCATTCTCTCCTGTTGGGGATAACTATATACCAGAGTGTTTACGCATTGAAGTGAATATTCAGTTTCCGCAGCATCCCTTCCAGTCTTGTTTGTTAATTTTTCCACCTTTTTTTTTCTGAATGGTTGCTGTTGATCTTTCAGGGAATGTCGAGCTGAATGAGGAACTGATCAACTCCTCGTGGTGTGGGATGCTGGCAGCTCTCTCCCTGCTTCTGGATGCCAGTACCGGCTTGTGTGTTGTGACTTGCATGTGCACGCTTGGACACACGCACGCACGCACGCACGCACGCATGCATGCACACACAGTCACACTCACACACATACAGAGGAACACATGCAGACTCACAACCTCTTCACCATCACCACGTGTCTTTCCATTCTCAAACATTAAAAAAAAAGGACTGTAAGGTCACACACACACACACACACAAACACATACGCACATGCACACACACATACACAGACACAAGCACGCACGCACGCACGCACGCGCGCACGCACGCATGCATGCACTCACACACACAACACACACACGCACACACACACACACACACGCACTAATATCACTTATGGTGAAAAGACGTAAAAACAAAGAACGAACGAACAAACACACACGCACACATTCACACTCATACGCAAAGACACAAGCATGCACACATGCAGGCCACGTATACAGGCATACATGCACAGACGCTCATGCATGCACACAACACGCACACATACACACACAGATGTATATATGAAAATAGTAGTATGCTTACAATCCACTGTCAACTGAGGAAAAATCAACTGAGTCATGTGATGAAGAATGATCAAATTTGGGTAAGGCTAGATTCTGAAATCAGCAGCTACTATTCTTTGTGCAAACATTTTCTTGTACTCATTTGACCAGACTGATGAATAGGCGTATCTTGAGAAGTAGAGGAAAGTAAGACTGTGTGAGTTCATCATTCATGATGAATCTAGTAAGTGAAGCAGCATGTAACACAGCAAATTGAAACAGCTTGTTTCCCACAACCACAGTAAACCAAATTATACCAGAACATACATTTCTCCTTTCGACCAAACTGAAAAAGAAAATTTTTGTGTCAGTGAAATGGAAATCCAGAACATGTGCATCGACTAAAATGAATGTCTCTTGATCTTAAACGTCAGCTGCTACTAAAGTTTAAAAAACAAGTCTGCGGTTAAATTCGTTGGTGATGAAAAGTAGATGTAATGGGTCAAGGAGAGGATGGTCATTTTCGCTTTCATCTGGATTCATTTGCTTGGCATATGCCTTTTTTTTTTAACTCCCAGGGAATGGAAAGTAAGCAACAAAAGCCCCCCCTCCCCCCTTACTCTCCACTGCCCCTCTCCACCCTTCCTTTTTTTCTCCCCATCCCTCAAACCACATACTCCCGGCGCTTTCCTCCTTGTTGCTGCACTTGGGTAGAATTAGACAAAGTATGTCGCTTGTTCTGATTGGAAATTTTTCATTCTGCATCAGTGAAAGAAGGATTAAAAGTATTCTGAAAAAGCATCGGAAGAAAAAAGACAAACAAAAACCTCCAGAAAATGATGGAGTGGTGGCTCATTTTATGAAATATAGCCACACGTATGAAAACAAACAAACAAACAAAGTGCACACAATAATAGACCTGTAGTTATTGTATTTCAGATTGCTTATGCCGTGCACACAATAATAGACCTGTAGTTATTGTATTTCAGATTGCTTATGCCGTGCACACAATAATAGACCTGTAGTTATTGTATTTCAGATTGCTTATGCCGTGCACACAATAATAGACCTGTAGTTATTGTATTTCAGATTGCTTATGTCTATCATGCTAGTACATGAACTGTTCTTATCCTATGATTGTCTTCAGAGGCTACTGTGGTAACCTAGGGTTTTTCAGGGTTTTTTTTTCCTTTTTCTTTCTTTTTTCCGGTGCAATATGGATTTGCTGTCAATTAATAATGACAAGCACAGCTGGTGTTCACGAGGTGGCTCAGGTCATGAATAACGTTGTATGTGTGATGAGTGAGATAGTGTGTGTGTGTTTGTGTGTGTGTGTGTTGTGTGTGTGTGTGTGTGTTTGTGTGTGTGTATGTGTGTACGTGTGTGCATGCTTGTGTGCGAGCGTGTGTGTGTGTGTGCATGTGTGTGTGTATGCATGTGTGTGTGTGTGCGTGTGTGTGTGTGAGTGCATGTGTGCGTGCGTGTGCGCGCGCGCGCGCGTGTGTGTGTGTGTGTGTGTGTGTGTGTGTGTGTGTGTGTGTGTGTGTGTGTTACTACTTGTAAATGTTATGTATGTGAGCTCACAGTGAAAAATATCCTTTTTCATTAGCAGTTGCATTGCCTAATTTCCTGCATACACACACACGCACGCACGCACGCACGCACGCACGCACGCACGCACGCATGCACGCACGCACGCACGCACACGCACACACACACACACACACACACACACACACACACACACGTATGCATGTGTGCAAATGTATGCATGTCTTTCTTCCTGTGTACGTTAATCATGAATCATCTATTTATTCTTTCATGATTTCATTATACAGTTTCCTGTACCATTTAGATGAGAAACTGGTGAAAACGTCTACATGCTTGAACAACAGTAAACCCAAATGATTAAAAGCTGTCATAGTTGACAAAATATTAGAATTTTGAAAAAAAAAAGTTGAAAAAAAAAAAAAAAGCGAAAGAAAAGTCTTGTTGGAGAATGTAATCATTTGCAACTAACAGAGCAATGAAGATAGCCATACCTGTTGACGTTTGTGACTAATAAAACAACATGCACAACTGCAACAAAACGCCCAGACTAAAAAAAAAACAGACACACACAAGATATCATCTATCAGTTCTGTAAGTGATTAATAGTGCGAATAGTAATAATGATAATGAAGAATTATATACATGCTCACCACCTGAAAATATCATCTATCAGACCTGTTAGCGATTAATAGTGGAAATAACAATAATAGTAATGAAGAATTATATACATGCCCACCACCTGAATATATCATCTATCAGTTCGGTAAGCAATTAATTGTGAGAATGATAATAATGAAGATTTATATACATGCTTGCCATCCAAATGATCTCAAGGAGCCCAGGTGTTTACAAAATTAGATGCATTCTTTCCTTTTTTTTTTTTAATCACATAGCATGACTCAAAAAATTGATTTTTAGGGCTTGTAAACTCTTTCTTTCCACCCAGCTGAAGATGGGTACCTCACAAAGGTTCAAAATTCTCGGAATCTGGTTTACCAATGATTTACAAAACTCTGCAGATACTAATTATTCTGCAAAGTTAGCACACGTGATACATTTATTCAAGATTTGGGTAAGAAGACAACTAACTTGGGCAAGGTGACAGTTTTTTTAAATCACTTTTCAAATTCTTTCATTTGTGGCTCTTATTACCTAATCCACCAGACCCTTTTTTTCCCCCAGACATTACAAAATAGATGGTTCTTAGTATGCACTCTTCAGCAGGTCAAAGTGATAGTTTCTTGTTGTATCTTGTGTCCGATAAGTCTTCATGACTTTTGATGCAGATTATGATTTTGATTCACACACAAAAGAAAGTATGCTTAAAGATTTCTCGAGCAGCCTGGGTTTCACATGGAAAAAAAAAGTTTTTACAATGAGATAAAGCTGTACCGTTAAGAAACAAAGAAAGAAAGAAAATAGGCGCCTGATTCTGTTCAGGGTAGGTAATGGCAGTGGAAGGAGAAGGATGGGCATCGCCTGTCATCATGCAATGCCCCAAGGTGAACCCCCCCCCCCCCCCCAGCAGTTAACTGCTCTTACGTTCACTAGACTATGGTACTTTTACCATGACCTTTTATTTATTGACTCACTGATGTAAGGACCTGGACATGAAATCACCAAGGGTATAGCTAGCCTGGGAGAGGAAATTGAAACTTGTCACCTTGAGAGCGGGCATGAACGGCCACAGAATTTGGGAATTTTAAAAAATTTTATGCTGATCAGTGAGGATGAGAATGATGAAGAGGATTCCGTGAAGTTCTTTTTTTGGTCTGTAACTGCATGGCAGGCTATTATCTACACTTACTTACATAGTATGTTCAGGTCTCAACCAGGCCTGAGAGATACAGACACCTGCAGTTTTTTCATGAAACTTGAGCAGTGGTATCTGAAATGCATCCTTTGATTGTGTGAAACTCTTGATTATGTGGTCTGAGTCTTCCCGACTGAGTCCATTGAGCGCTCAACTCTAGATAGGAGCCGTATGGGGCAGAAAATCCCACAAACAAATGGCTCTGATATGAATCGAACCCACGACCTCCCAGCTGGGAATTCGCGACACTAAGCACTTTGCCAGCAGCTGGTTGAAACCTTAAATTTACATCATAAATGATATTGACATCATGAAAGGAAGAAAGAACAACACAAGAAAGTAAGGAGAAAAAATCGGGGCTTGGCAACTCTGCTTATAAATGATAAAATTATAAAAAAAACTTATTGTAAAAGTGAGAAAATTAATATAGAGGTAAAAAGAAAAGAGATGAAACAAAAAGATTGAATTTCTCAGCAAGCTGAAATAAAGCACATATTAAACTGATGTTATTAGTATGTATTAAACTTATGATTCATACTGACTGCAATCCTTGGTTTTGTATTTCACTTTACGTCATCTATTTTAGTTGTGCACTTGTGGATTGCTTTTTATTTTCGTTGTCCTGAGTGTTGTTTATCTTGCCTGATGAAGACCTAAGAGGTCGAAACGCATCATGTTTTGTCTTGTGATTCGTTTGTCCACAATGTTCGGCAGAATCATTGTAAATACTTTTAGAAGTTTGATTAGATTTCTGCTTGCAGTCGCAATTAAACTGATGTGATCAAAAATACCTGTACAATGCCATGATATTTGATGGTGTCATCTTTTTCAGCACCGATGAGAGTGCTACGGAGGCCATCCTGAAATCTCAGGAGTCGTACGCTTACCTGTGCGGCCACCTGGGAATGACCACGCCCCGCGACGCCTTCATCACGGCTTTGTGTAAAGCATCGCTGCCTCCGCACTACACACTGACTATTCTCAACTCTCATAATGCCATCAGCACAAAAGGTAAGTGCACACGCTTTGATACAGAATTTTTTTTTTTGTCAGCAGTGTGTTATGTAGCAATGTTGTTGTTTTTTTTAACCAACATGATGAAGACAGATTATAGGAAGGTGTAAACTGTGATTGCATAATGATGGTTCGCTAATATCGTGGACTCTCCCGTAAGTTTTGACAAACAAGTAGGCAGGCGGGTTATTAGCCACGGTGTGTCCTCATGTCAGAATGGAGACCCGTCTTTGACTGTAATAAGCCAATAGACAACATACCCGAAAGTTAAAGAACAAGCGAATCAAGATTGGGAGATTTTGAAGGATCAGAGGCGCATAGACAAAGCAGACTTTAACACACAAGCATACTGGGGTAGGCCTACAGACAGGTGTGATTGTCAGTTTGAAATAAAGTGGGTGGGATGCTGGTCGTGCTTGGACGCTTACAGCATCATTGTGGGCTCTGAGCTGTTTAAGACAAGTGGACCAATGTATATCATTACTTGTGATACGATCTTTGTTCATATACAGTCCCTCCTGGTGTGTCTGTCAGTTCAGTCGGTTGTAAAGACACATCTTATAAGTGGGGTCATTTGGTGATAAAGACACATTGTGTAAGTGGGGTTGGTTGGTAGTAAAGACACATCTTATATGTGAGATCAGAAAGTTAAGTCAGGTAGTATAATCCACATTGTACAAGTGACGTCAGGTGATAACGAAGACACATCATGTAAATGGGGTCAGTGGGTAATAAAGACTCATTCTATGAACAGGGTTAGATGGTAATAAAGACAAATCACGTAAGTGTGGTCAGTTGGTAATAAAGACACAGCCAATAAACAGAGTCAGTTGTAATAAAGTCACATCATATTACTGGGTCACTGGAAAAGAAAGATGTATTATCCTATGACTGTAGCAGAGACAGTTTTGGCATAATGCTTAGAGAACTTAAGGCAAGTGCTTATTTCACACACTCACACGAGAACTATAGGTGGGTCCTTTCATTCACATGCTCAGCACCCAGCAATGATGGTGAGTGCACTGTTCAGTTCTCATGGTACCATCAGAACTAAAGGAAGGCCCACACATAGACATAAGATACACATAGACATAAGATAATGTTGCTTATAGCCCAGCCGACCGCAAAGGGCCACATCAGGGCTGACACATAGACATGCACATCTCCATCAACACTATCGGCAAGTAGCCACATTGATTCATGCAGTGCCGTCAGAACTAAATGTGGTTCCTTTTATTCACATCCACATTTCCCCCGTCACTAAAGTGAACAAATCGGTTCTCACAGTACTATCAGAACTAAAGGAGGGTCCGCACATAGACATGCGCATTTCCACCAACACTTCAGGTGAGTGCCAATGTTGATTCATCCAGTACCATCAGAGCTAAAGGTCGATCCACACACAGACATGCATATTTCCACCAACACCGTAGATGAGTGCCAATGTTGATTCATCCAGTACCATCAGAACTAAAGGTCGATCCACACACAGACATGCATATTTCCACCAACACCGTAGATGAGTGCCAGTATTGATTCATCTAGTATCATCAGAGCTAAAGGTTGGTCTGCACACAGACATGCATATTTCCACCAACACCGTAGATGAGTGCCAGTATTGATTCATCCAGTATCATCAGAGCTAAAGGTTGGTCTGCACACAGACATGCATATTTCCACCAACACCGTAGATGAGTGCCAGTATTGATTCATCCAGTGTCATCAGAGCTAAAGGTTGGTCTGCACACAGACATGCATATTTCCACCAACACCATAGGTGAGTGCCAGTATTGATTCATCCAGTACCATCAGAGCTAAAGGTTGGTCTGCACACAGACATGCATATTTCCACCAACACCATAGGTGAGTGCCAGTATTGATTCATCCAGTACCATCAGAACTAAAGGTCGGTCCGCACATGAACATGCATGTTTTCACTGACACCAACAGTGGGTGCACGTAAAAATTCATTCATCAGAACCAGAGGCAGGTCCACACAGGAGTGTACAAATTTTCACCTTTCATATGAACTCTTTGTGTGGAATTTTCAAAACATTCTTTCTCACCGATTCCAGTCAATTTAACAAAAACAACATCATCAACAACTACAAAATAAAACGACTGTGGTGCTGGTGTGATGTATACAGGCATATATGTGGCTGTATTGGGAGGACAGCATTAGTGAATGGACTGGCCTCACACTCAGCAACTGCCTAAGAGCGTCTGAGAACCGGAGGAGTAGAGGAAGCTGGTTGCGAAGTCTTCTGTGGTGTCCCAACAGTCCTCAGGACTCAAAGATAGGTGACAGGCAATAGGGGATTGGGACATTGGATTCCAGCTGTTTGTAATTGATTGTTTTTGTTAGCTCATATTTC
>CM031615.1:21401830-21404330 GCA_018398815.1 Conus ventricosus
CACAAACATCTTATTTTTCCACACACCCAACACACGCACTGCAACAGTCGTCTAACAGGTGATTGTGTACCCTTCCTGTGTCTCCACAGCTGACGGCCAAGAACATCCAGTGCATGCGAGCCTTGCTGAGTCTGGCACACTGCCACGGGGTATCCTGGCCAGTGCCTGGCACCTGGTGCTCACCACCCTGCAGGTGAGTCTGATCTGTCTATCCGTCCCCTCACCTGACCATACATCCACCCCCTTCAAAAGTTCTGTCTGTCCAACCCCTCACCTGACCATACATCCACCCCCTTCGAAAGTTCTGTCTGTCCATCCCCTCACCTGACCATACATCCACCCTCCTAAAAAGTTCTGTCTGTCCATCCCCCATCTGACCATAATACCACCCCCTTCAAAAGTTCTGTCTGTCCACCCCCCCCCCCCCCCCCCCTTCACCTGACCATACATCCACCCCCTTCAAAAGTTCTGTCTGTCCATCCCCTCACCTGACCATACATCCACCCCCTTCAAAAGTTCTGTCTGTCTGTCCCCTCACCTGACCATAATACCCCCCCCCCCCCCTTCAAAAGTTCTGTCTGTCCATCCCCTCTCACCTGATCATAATACCACCCCCTTCAAAAGTTCTGTCTGTCCATCCCCTCACCTGACCATAATACCACCGGCTTCAAAAGTTCTGTCCATCCCCTCACCTGACCATAATTCAACCCACTTCAAAAGTTCTGTCCATCCCCTCACCTGACCATACATCCACCCCTTTCAAAAGTTCTGTCTGTCTGTCCCCTCACCTGACCATACATCCACCCCCTTCAAAAGTTCTGTCTGTCTGTCCCCTCACCTGACCATACATCCACCCCCTTCAAAAGTTCTGTCTGTCTGTCCCCTCACCTGACCATCCATCCACCCCCTTCAAAAGTTCTGTCTGTCCATCCCCTCTCACCTGACCATGCATCCACCCCCTTCAAAAGTTCTGTCTGTCCATCCCCTCACCTGACCATACATCCACCCCTTTCAAAAGTTCTGTCTGTCCATCCCCTCACCTGACTGTAATACCACCCCCTTCAAAAGTTGTGTCTGTCTGTCCCCTCACTGACCATACATCCACCCCTTCAAAAGTTCTGTCTGTCCATCCCCTCTCACCTGACCATACATCCACCCCCTTCAAAAGTTCTGTCTGTCTGTCCCCTCACCTGACCATACATCCACCCCCTTGAAAAGTTCTGTCTGTCCATCCCCTCACCTGACTGTAATACCACCCCCTTCAAAAGTTCTGTCTGTCCATCCCCTCACCTGACCATACATCCACCCCCTTCAAAAGTTCTGTCTGTCCATCCCCCTCACCTGACCATACGTCAGAAATTCTCTCTGTCCCACCCCTTACCTGCCAGACATTCACCTCCTTCAAAATCAAAGACGCTCGTGCAGAACAAGGATGTTTTGCAAAAATGTCCAGAAAAAGGTTGAGGGAGAAATCCCCCAAGTGAAGTAGACATTGAAGAGGTGTTAGGAGGAGGCCTCTGGGCTGCCATTATTCAAAATGCTGGAGCACAGTCCGTCTTTGCCAAGGAAAGGAACTAACGACATAGTGCTCACTGAAGGAAGTGGGGATTTGGGCAAGGGAGATGACTGTGAGGAATTGAGGGAACGTTAAGGTGGCATCATGAGACTGGATTAATCCTTTTTTTCTCAAGTTTTCTTTTCTTTTTTTTTGTTTTTGTTTTGCTTTTGGCATCCAAATTGGGATGTGTTGGTCCATGCCAAGTAGGGCAAAGGCACTTCTGTGGACAGATGAATAAAAAAAACGGCAAATGAAACAAACTGCGGCGTTACTGAAACACGACAAAAAAGCAGAAGAGCACACAAAACAAAGTGTGAAGTAACGACGATTTAATGCATGACACAAAACAGGACAAGAAATTTTCGGCAAAATGCCTTCCTCAGCGACAAACAAAAAAAAGGTACAGACAAAAACATGCACAATACTCCCCTTCATTCACCACTTCGGCTTCACAAGGGGAGTATTGTGCATGTTTTTGTCTGTACCTTTTTTTTGTTTGTCGCTGAGGAAGGCATTTTGCCGAAAATTTCTTGTCCTGTTTTGTGTCGTGCATTAAATCGTCGTTACTTCACACTTTGTTTTGTGTGCTCTTCTGCTTTTTGTCGAATAAAAAAAAAAAAGAATAAATAATAGATAACATCTCCATCCCACGTTCAGTCCTGTGGATGGGATTCAGCTCCCTTCCCAACGTAACTCCCAACCATCTGAAGTCAGAATTCTGGAGCTGGGGAATGAAGGGGGTAGGTGGGGTGGAGAGGGTCCGTTTGGCTTTTGACTGAGAACTCCTGTAACCCCCAAGTGTTTCAGTTGACAAATGTGAGATTTAAACAGTATGTAACTGCCAACATCCACATGAGATTATGTGGGGCTGACTCTGCAGTATTTTGTCGTTTAAGTTAGAGATGGGGTTCCCTTCCCCAAACCCCGTATTTGTAAACAAAA
>CM031615.1:21406830-21424330 GCA_018398815.1 Conus ventricosus
GTCCGCAGGAGTATCAGCCTGCGTACGCAGAAAAAAAAAGAAACCCGAGTTGTGATTTACTCAATTTTGTTGTTGTTGTTGTTCTTTGTGTTATTTGCATTGTTCAGTCAATTCAAATTCTTGAGGCAGTTGAAAAACAAAACCCTTCTAAACTGATGAAAAAGAGAGAAGGTGGAGGGGAGGGAGTTTTTTTTGTTTGTTTGTTTGTTTGAAAGGAAACGTGGTGGTATATTCTCTGTTGTTTTATCACAGCCGAAGAGAAAGTGTTAGAAACAGCTTCTGAATTGATAGCACAGTGCTCTCAGAGTGTGGACACAGACGAGAGTCAGTCATTAATGATTGTTGTCAGTACGGGGCTTCATAGGTACTGTTCCACATTATTTTGGATAAAAACAGGCACCTCGGAACGCCCCTGAAGCAGCAGCAGTGCAGCGTCTCCTCCAGAGGGTCACCCTCTGGTGACTGGGTAATGGTAGGCTCCTGAAGCAGCAGCAGTGCAGTCTCCTCCAGAGGGTCACCCTCTGGTGACTGGGTAATGGTAGGCTCCCTGTGGACTACCAGTGCTTATTCTGCAACAGTGCGAACCTGGGTGGGGCTGTGAGTGGGTGCGCCGGAATGAGCTGTGTAGGAATAATGCTACTGGGAGAGGGTACGGAAAGGGGGGACAGACAAAGGTTGTAGCACAGTTATCTCAGCTTTGGGGGTCAGGGTGGTCCAGCGGACAAGGTGTTAGACTCTTGTTCCTAAGGTTTTAGGTTCGATTCCCTCTCGCCACAACCAGGTTGGATGAGATTTTCCCTTCAGAGCTAATGTCGGTGCAGGCTCCAAACTCCCCTCCCCCCCCCACACCCACCCCTCCCCACCCTGATCCACTTAGTGCTTCGGAAAAAACTTTAAACCAAGATCCAGCGCGTAAACCCTTGCATAAGGAATAAAGCGCTCACGTCAAGTCCCATTTGGCCACTCAGAGGGGAGCAGCCAATGTTAAGTGTTGTGACAGATGTGGGTTTGGACTTCAGCTCCTAAGATGGAACTTAAGTTTCCTTAATGGTGTGATTAGAAATGGTTGCATATGCTGGAAATGTACCAGTGGTGAACGTCATGAGGTTTAGCTTAGAGAGAGAGAGAGAGAGAGAGAGAGAGAGAGAGAGAGAGAGAGAGAGCGAGCGATCCCAGCTTGTTTTTCCCGAAGGCTGCTCATAATCAGACTTATTGTTACTCTGTGTAACTAGGTGGCAAACTCACAGCGATCCCTTGTTACTACCTTAATGAATTCGACGATCTGCAGTCTCTTTGGCGCAGAGTGTTGTGTTGCAGTGAACTACAGATTGAAGCCTTGATTCAAGTTCGAACCATCTTTTCTCAAGGGAGGGAACTTGTCTACTTTCCCTACAAAATACCGATAGCTGGTGCTTGACTTGGAGATAGATTGTTGGGCCTGCCGAGCTTGGAACTCTTTTGAATAGGCTGAGAAATCAGTGTCAGTATTCCTTTTGTGCAGAATTTCAATAATTGAGTTCTAAAGTACTGTAATCTTGCGCATTATGGCCATACAGAATTGAATGTTTACCTGTGAATCGAGAGCGGAAATCTAGGCCAATCAGTCACACAAAAAAATTCCATTCCAGAAGAGCTTGTCTGTCAGCCAGAAATTGGTTTCCATTACAGGAGAGCTTTTATAAGGTTACTTTGCCTGAATCCAAACAATCCCCTCAGCATGTCGACAGATTCTTTTTTCTTCTGCAGACCTGTAATCTTCAAGTTGTTTATCTCATCGATCTTGGATCGTGATTTGAAAATTCACACAATTGAGAATAAAGTTTGGAATTCCCAACATCGCCCAGATTGTAATGTTAGATGGTTTAGGTTCATCAAAAGTTAATTCAATTAAGACATCCAGATTGTAATGCTAGATGGTTTAGGTTCATCAAAAGTTCATCCAATTAAGACGCCCAGATAGGAATGTGAGATGGGTTAGGTTCATCAAACGTTCATCCAATTAAGACACTCAGACTGTAATGCCAGATGGGTTAGGTTCATCAAAAGTTCATCCAATTAAGACACCCAGATTGCAGTGCCAGATGGGTTAGGTTCATCAAAAGTTCATCCAGTTAAGACGCCCAGATTGTAATGCCAGATGGTTTAGGTTCATCAAAAGTTCATTCAATCAAGAAGGGTCTACGGAGCTGCTGATGTTGGGGCCTGATTGCAGATACCTTGATGACGTGGCTCTCCACCATCTCATCGACGCCCTGTGCAAGCTGTCCACAGAATCCATGGAGGTGGCCTATTCCAACCGGGTGAGTTTGGTCTTCTCCTTCTCCTTTGTCATTTTCTCTGTCTGTCTGCCAGTCTGTCTGTCTGTCTGTCTGCACCTGTGTGTCCGTGCCTGTCTGTCTTATTGTCCGTCGTAAAAGGTGCTTGGGTCTGTGGTTTGTGAGTTGGTCCTGTGATCTCTTCTCCTGTGTTCCGTTATAAGGTGTGGTTGTCACATGTTCTTGTGTGGAGTTTGCTGCGGCCTTGTCTGTCCATCTTTTTGTTTCTCAGTCTGCATATGTTTGTCATTACCTGCACTTTTCCTTATCAATCAGCCTGCTCTCAGTTTCTCTGTCTGTTCATCTTTCCGTCTGCTGAATTGATGAACCATCTGTCTGGGGTCTGTCCTATTCATTTGACTGCTTATCAGAAAGTCTGTATACCTGTGTCTGTATACTTTTGTCTGTGCCTGCTTTGTTGGTCAGTCAGTTGGTCGTCTGTCTATCCTGTCCAGTTTATTCACATGTCTTTTCAATGTGTCAGGTTTTTTTTTCACTCTTAACTCATACTGGATGACTTACAAGAAAAAACAAACAAGATAGCCGATGTATCTGCTGATTTACGAGATACTTTAGGATAGTCAGTATGGTCCAAATCCTTAACAGGTCCAGTTATTTTTGGGTTAGGTCCTCGTTTTCTTGCTTATCACCCGTGTACAACTTTCTCCAGAACATGGAACATGCGTTGTTGCTACACTGCAATTTATGGATTGTTATTTTTACTGTGTGCACTGTTTTTTTTGTGTTTTTTCCCCTGGGTTTTCTCCAAGGCATCCCAGGCCAAAAGATTGGATTTGTTTCGGCAGCTGAATCAGAATTGGGTTAAATTGCCTTGTCAAGTTGAGGAGAAATGGATTAATTACCTTGTCAAGTTGAGAAGAAATGGGTTAGATTACATTGTCAAATTGCGGAGAAAAGGGTTAATTACCTTGTCAAATTGAGAAGAAATGGTTAATTACCTTGTCAAATTGAGAAGAAATGGGTTAATTACCATGTCAAATTGAGAAGATATGGGTTGATTACCATGTCAAATTGAGAAGAAATGGGTTTAATTACCATGACAAGTTGAGAAGAAACGGGTTAATGACCTCGTCAAATTGACGCCATTTTGTGATTGGATGCGTCGATGAACATGTGAAGAATTGTCGTAAGGTGAAACGTGTGTTCCCCACAACTGTAGCAGCTGTTGAGGAGCGAGGTGTCACAGTTCTCATGGGCCAATATGAAGACAGGGGTGCCCACTCCCTCTTTCCTCTTCTGATCCTTAAACAAGCGCTATAATAGGCGAGTGGACTGTGGTCGTTTCTTGATGCCCTTGCCCTTGCCTACCCTTGGCATTTGCATGGTTCGTATGATCATTAAAGGTTTGGACAGGTTTGGGGAAACCGACCTACCCTTTCTTAGGCCATGAAAGAGTGTTGTTGAAACAGGCTATGAAAGACAGACTGTTAAAACTGAGTTTGGTTTGTGGAAGTTGGTGGTGAATTTAATGTTTCCCCCTTTAAGAAAAAAACAGTGTTTATCACAACGGAATTCAGTTTCTAGCGTGGGTTCATAAGCTAACCCACTTGAACTTTTACGTCTTTTTTTTTTAGGTACTCAGGAAATTGTATGCTAACAATGGTAGTATCATCAAGAGTGGATTCTGGCTTTATTGGCAGATAGCCATTACTCTTCTTAAATGCTTCTTTGTGGAAAAAACAACAACAAAGCAAGGTTGTTACCCATGGCAAGGCACTGTAGTACCCCCAAGGAACAGAAAACTGATTATATGGTCAACTTCTCTATCAGATTCGTTGTCAGTGTTTGGGGCATGCCACTCACAAAGGTTCATATTGGAGTTGTGTCGTTTAATCCTTTTATTCGTCTATTTAGTTAGTTATTTTTCAAGATTGTTGGTTCGAGTCTACATCTGCAGCAATGCTCCTATCCCAGACACCTCAAACTTGTTAAATATTAAATGAAAAAAATAGCAGCAAAAAAACAAAAGCAAAGAAGAAAAACAACAACCAACCAACCCACCACCACCACCACCAGGAAACATAAACAAAAATAATTCAAAACCAACATGCCCCACCCCCTCCCCCTCCCAAATCCTACATTCGCCAATATATTTAGGTAAAGAGGTCTCACATTTCATCGTAGGGCAAATCTCCCTGGGAGCACATGCTCCGCTTGAAGCGTTACGCAGTTGAAGAATGTGACGTGTATGAAGGGTTGGAGGAGGATGGTGATGCTGTCACATTGTGGTCGATTTAAAACTTAACGAAAGAAGACAGAACAAAAGAAAAGTCTGTAAAACTTAACAAAAGCAGACTGAAAAAATAATTCAAAACGATGACAGCATGAAAGCAGAAAACAGGTGCACACATGCCACCTACAGTGTGTTCCTTTCTTTTTCACATTTTTCACATTGAGGCTGGGCACGTATATAAGCATACCCATGTATGTGAACACACACATGCAGAAACATGCATACTCACAGACACATAGACACATGCATGAATACAGACAAACACAGACATATATACACATATGCACACACCGACACACACACATTGATATACATATAGACACTCACAGACACACAGATACATAGACACAGACACACAGATACATAGACACAGACACACAGACACACACACACACGCACAGTGAGAGTTTGGGGTGAACCATTTTACTCTTCCTGAGAACTTAGGGCACTTTGCTATATGAGAGAGGAACAGTATATGAACAAGGTACTGCAGAAGAAGGGTACTGGATTTCAGCAGAATACTCTAGAAGAGGAGACAGCATGTCAGCAAGAAAGTCCAGAAGAAGGAGACAATAAATCGGCAAGAAAGAGTGGAACAATGTATTGGCAAGGTACTGTAGAAGAAGGGAACAATGTATGTTAACTCATTCAACACTGTGTCTGAGCAATGCCACATCTGAGCGATATGCACATGGCAGAACTGGTGTAGTCAAACTGGCACAGCTCCGAAATTATATAAATAAGGATTAACAAATTTGACCCAGCTACAAACAAACGACGTTTTTTTCATAACATACCGAAGTTTTGAAGTCTTTTGGACCTGCATTGAATCTGCTACTTAAATTCAGTCACACAGTAATGTAGAGGATGAAATAATGTTTTGAATTTGTCAAAGCATCTGAAAACCAAAGGTGCTTACTTTTATGTGGAATTTCAGTATGCTACCAAAAAAAAAAATCAATTTTGTAGCTGTGTGAACGTTTTTTACATCTTACTAGAACAGTTTTCCAGAGATTGGAACTGAAACGAAATACACCTTTTTGTTCATGTAAAAAACCAAAATAATGCCCGAGTTTGGCTCAGCATCAAAAGTCCGAACGCAGATCACATTACATGGAATAGCTCGCTATGCTATCACTCAACTGGCCTTGCGAACTCTTGTCTGCTGGCAAAATTAGTTTCTGAGGTATAAGAATGAAATGAAAAGTACTGCTTCCGTTCATTCCATATTGGAAGAAAGCGGCCAGGCAGGAGAGGCAGCCCAGGCTCGAACTCGGATGGGGGTGAAAGGGTTAACAAAAGCTGAAGAAATGGACAGTACATCAGCAGATTGCTTCACATGGGAACACTGTGTTACAAGAGTAATCTAGAAGAAGGGCACATTATACCAGCAAGTACTCCAGAAGAAGGGACCGACATGTTTGCAAAGTTCTGCACAACAAGCGAATAGTGTATCGTCAAGGCACTGTAAAAGAGGGAACAGTATATCAGCAAAGCACTGAAAAAGAGGGGAACAGTATATCGGCAAGGTACAAACCCTCTCCCCCCCAAAAAAAAAAAAAAAAAAGAAAAAGGAACAGTGTATCTGCTTGGTCCTTGAGAAGAAGGGAACGGAATATTGGGCGAGGTTCTTTTCAAGAAGGGAACCGTATATCTGAAGCTCTGTCTGACTGTTGTATTTCAAAGAACTGATATTTTCAACATTAGGAAAAAAATTGGACAGGGCGGTCGGTCCAGCACACAAAGCAGGCGCTGTTTCATTCATTTATTCATCAACGCTGTTGCGTACGGGTCATGTCAAGGATTCAATTAACAAAAGAATAAACACCGCAGAAGACAGTAAGCTTGGGCAACGTTTCTTCTGTTTCACTTGATCGTGAAGCGCGCCAGCTTGTTCCGAGAGAAGAGGCTCCCAGAGGAGAAATTTGATTTGCATCCATGAATTGGAATTCCTTTTGTTGTTGACCGTGTCTTTCAGAGTCGCTGTAATCTTATTAAGAACTGAATGAGAGAGAGGGGGAGAGAGGAAAGAGAGAGAGAGAGAGAAAGAGATGAGAATAAATGCGGAAAAAAGCGAGAGAGAGAGAGAGAGAGAGAGAGAGAGAGAGAGAGAGAGAGAGAGAGAGTTATGAGAATGAATAGCTGCAAAAAAAAGCGTGAATTGGAGAGAGAGAGTTTTATGAGAATAAATGCGGAAAAAAGCGAGAGAGAGAGAAGAGAGAGAGAGAGAGAGGGATGAAATGTTATTTATCCTTTTCGACCGGATTATTACAATAGAAAATTAATGAGCTTCTGATGAACTAGCCTGGATCCATTGTAAGCTGTTTTTGCCTGTCAGTATATACACATACACGCACGCACGCACACACAATCCCCAAACTAGGTTACCGGATTTTTAGATGCATTTTAAGAACGTCTTAATTTACGGAGAGTGCAGAAGTTTATAAACACCATTTGAAACTAAAAGTTTTCATTCAAGCCAAACTAGAGAAATGTTTATACGACGACTTTTTGAAGGTGTTTTTTTTTTCCTCAGACATTTTAAAACCGAACTGTTGTGAACTGTTGATTTTTATGTTTTAGAAGCTGTAGCTTATTTTGAAACTGTTTGACGGTAAAAAAAATATGCTCGACTGTAAATGAAAACAGTGGGTCTACTTAAAGGAAAGAAAAAGCGGTTTAACAAAAATAGAAACCACTTTTCGGGTTTTTGGCCGGTTGGTAAACCCACTATATAGATTAGCCCTGCACACGCACGCAGACAGACACACACTTTCTCTCTTTATCTGTCTCATTGTTACCATCGTATTGATTAAATTTGTTAAGTTAAATCGGACGCAGGGACATGGGGGGGGGGGGGGGGGGGGGATGTCACAATGGAAGGGGAAATCAGATGGAAAAGGAGCGGCAGCGAGTCGTGGGTCATCAACGGCCAGCGGCGCGTCCGGAGGGCGGCCCCACGTCTGTCCTGTGACAGTCCCCATGACCTCGCCGACACCGGCGACCTCGACACGACCTCAGCACGGGCACAGACATGGGCACTGAGGTCACCACGAGAACAGGGCATGAAGGGCCACGGAAATTTGAGACGTTGTTGTTGCTGCTGCGTATGTCGATCGGTGAAGGTTGAGGATGATGAAGATTGTCACGGTCGCTAAGCCGGACGGCCCTACCACCCTTACCCACGCCTGTCACACACTAGGTCAGACAACACAGCACACTAACACAGCTTTACAATCATGCACACTTCTTTATTTCACACACACACACTACGGCGCCACCACTCATGTCCATCCACAACCGCACACAAGTATCCCACTTCCCTGCTGACCCACCCTACCCTGCTACAATGACCCGGGGAACCCTAACCTATCCTAAAGCATCAGTTGCGGTTATATCACTGTGACCTGGGGATGTAGCGACAGCCCGCACACGTGGTGGCTAACTACCAGGGACAAGCACTAACCCAAGGGACTCTAATCTCTAAACTACTACCACCCACACCTCTCCCCAGGACCCACCCTTCTCTTTTGACCCGGGACCACTACCGCACCGGTCGCTGCATCCCTAAGGGAGGCAACGACAAGTACCCAATGCCGTGCTGGCCACTACGTCCCTAAAGGAGGCAGCAGCTAACACCCCTAACCCTACTGGCTAATCGCTACACCCCCTTCCTACCCAAAAAAAAAAAAAAAAAAAAAATTGGACACCCTCCCTCCCCGGAAAACTCTGCTCCTCGGCGCGGTCCGTGGCCCCTCGCAGGCTGACTCCTCCACGGAAAACCCTGCTCCTCAGCACTGTCTGTGGCCCCTCGCAGGCTGACTCCTCCACGGAAGACCCTGCTCCTCGGCACTGTCCGTGGCCCCTCGCAGGCTGACTCCTCCACGGAAGACCCTGCTCCTTGGCACTGTCCGTGGCCCCTCGCAGGCCGACTCCTCCACAGAAGACCCTGCTCCTCAGCACTGTCCGTGGCCTCACGCAAGACGACTCCTTTCCGCGGAACACTCACACACACACACACACACGGCCCGACTCTTGAGGGAACCCCTCCTCCACTGAAGGCTCCGCTGGAACTGAGGGTGAAGGAAAGCCTGGTGCAGCACCCCCCTCACAAGGCGCCTGAACAGGGCGGTCCTTCCCTTCAGGGAAAGAGGAACAGGTGGCTGGAGAACTGCCTCACAGACGGCAGACGGCCTGGGTGGACTTCCCCTCCCGGAAGAGCACAGGTAGCAGGAGGAGAACTGTCTCAGACGGCAGACGGCCCGGGTTGTCTCCCCCTCCCGGGAGAGCACGGGTAAGTGGACGTCGCCGCTCACCTGCCAGCACGCAGCCGCCGACTGTGGTGATCCGGCCCCAGCCTCAGGACGGAAGCAGGATACCTACTGAAACAACTGTAGGCCACTGCTGTAGTGTCGCTACTACCCGAGTCGTCAAGGCGCATAGCCTACTTGGTAAGGCTTTAACTCTCCATCTCGCTTGCTTACTTCCGACTTGGGCATGAGAGCAACTCCTTAAATTTTGAATACACCCCAATCCGTTACTCGCTTTGGGGTTATCAGACCCATTTCCTGCCAACCCTTACAACAACAGTAAAGCCGTATTTCTCCCTGAGCCAATCCACGTTATTACACATGAAATTATGAATCACACCCAAATCTCGGAGAAAGAAAAACCCAAGCGACCCCAACGCGACCCTAAGTAGTCTAGGAAATGGACAACTTCACAAGGAGATGTCCTCGCGCAAAACGTAATAATGGGCATCTCTCTACAAAACTTAACTTACAACTGTTTCCATATTCACACAAGAGAATCGGCTCGCAGCCACAATCCCTCACATTCTTACCCCTCTTTGCACTGTCAAGTATAATTATATATATATATATATATATATAGATATATAGATATATAGATATAGATATATATATATATATAGATATATATATATAAAACAAGTTAAAAGAGGAGTCTTAAAACTATCTACAAATTTGTTTCAAGCGTGTTGCGCTGTCATCAGGATGGTTTTTGGTTTGCCCACCGCCGATGTTATATAGCGTGTGGGCTCCCGTTTGCGGTTGTTTGCACGTGCGGGTTGGCTGCACGTGTTTTTTGGGGCTTTCAGGTTTTTGTTTTGGGTGTGTTCACTAACAACGATTTCCATTTATGCCTGCAGTTGTTTACTATTTCTGTTTTGGTGTTTAAAGTTGCTAAGTATGGTTTGCATAGTATTAACCATTTTTCAGTTAAACATAGGTTGCACCTTTTTGAAACATTGCTGTATGGTGATGCTCTTTTTATGATTTTCCAAGATATATTGTAGCTTTTGTTTGCGTCTTTAAGTTTCCAGATATATTTGCTCAGTTCTGTTTGGTTTTTATATTTTTCTTTATTAAATGACTGTTTGTGGTTTGCATATCTGGTTTTGAAGTGGTTTTCAGTGATCCCTATGTATGTTTCTTTTTCATTTTCTGATGTCACAGTAGCCTGGTATACAATGTTGTTGTGAAGACATTTATTGTTTAGTGGGCACTGCTCCTTTCTGGTGCAATTGCAAGATTTCCTTTCTTCACCCTTCTTTGCTGTGTTGATTTTCATTTTGTTGGATGCGTCAATTAGGTTTTTAAGGTTGGGCATACATGAGTACGATAGTTTGACAGTGTTTTTGTTAAATATTTTGGACAGTTTGTGTTCTTTTGGAAATGAAGTTGTTAGGATTTTGAAGAATTCTTTCCCTATGTTTGTTTTGAGTTTCCCGTCGTATGGGGGGTTATACCATATGATTTTTCTTTTCCTATTTTTCTTGCTTTTGTTTGTGTTGTTCTCTGGGTTGTATTGTAATTTGTAATTGTATCCACTTGTTTGTAGTGCCTCCTGGTATTCTACTGCTGCATTGTTGAACACTCTCTCATTGCATGACAGGTTTGATAGTCTCTTGTTTATGCCATGGGGTATGGTCTTTAATATAGATGGTGGGTGGTTACTTTTAGTGTGTACATAAAGAGGTGTATCGTTGGGTTTCTTGTATGGTTTATATATGTGGTTGTTGAGATCCAGTGTTATGTCTAAGTAATTCACTACCTTTTTGTTTGCTTCAATGGTAATCTTTAAGTTGTGGTTTTGGAAGATTTTGCATAGTTCTTTCTTCTTGTTTTCGATGGTTCTTGGATTGTTGGTTAGTACAGCAAGGCCATCGTCTCTGTATAGTCCGACTTGTTTTCCGAGTTTTTTCTTGATGTTGGACAGCATGAATAGTCCGACCAGTTCACATGTTTCTGCACCATCATATGATCCCATGGTCACGTCGAATGTTGAGTTTCTGTTGGTTTTCCTGATCCAGGTTTCATTTTTGCTGTGTAGTAATGTTTTCTTGGTGTGGAGAATGATTTCCATTTCTGACCCTGTTATGTCTGTGTTGTTACTGGCAAACTTCAGGGCTTTGGTGAGTAGTTCCTCATCTATAGATGGGTAGAAGTCTACTATGTCAAATGTGATGAATACTGTATTACTTTGTTTATTGAGTTTTTTGAACCATTGGATAACTTCGTATGTGTTCTTCCAGAGGTTGTATTCCGAGTTTGATTTTACGTTCTTTATTATTTTTTCCAGAATTTTCTTGCTTATTTTGCCTAATTCAGATTTGGATGGGTTTATTAGTCTACATGTTGGGTTGTTATGAAAATTGGGCTTGTGGTCTTTGAGTGTTATGAAAGCTTCTTTTGTTGCTGTCGCTTCTATCCTGTCACTTAGGTCTATGCGCTCTGCAAGTTCTTTTTCTTTAGTGCGGATACTGTCATGTATATTTTTGTCGGCTTTTTTGTAGTTTTTCTGGATGTTTTTGTCAAGGAGTTGAGAGTATTCTTTTGGTTCCATTTTGTAGTAATTGCTAGTTTTATCAGCCTTCACAAATATTTTTTTGTCATTTTGTACTTGTTTTATTTGTTTTTTTAGTGTTGTTTGGAAACCGTTGTTAGATTTTTTGAATTCAATATTGGTTATCATTCTTTTCATTTGATCTTCAAAGGGTTTCATTTCGTCTATGGTTGGTGGAGATCGCCATGATTTGAAATCGTAGGTGTTTTTGTCCTCTTTTTTTGCATTTGGGTTCAGAAAAAAGAATGCTTTCCATCTCATATTATGTACAAACTTTTCTGTTTGTTCTATTAATTTTTTTATATATGATTGCGGATTTGAAAACGGTATATTTTTTGTTGACTGCCTAAAATTGGTTTCCTCCATTTTAAAATCCTTCAGGCCACAGTGCTCAACGTGAGGAGCGATTAAGATCAGTAAATTTAAAATGCCTAAAATAATTTTTTGAGTGCTCAACCCCTTGGGGAGCAACATTAAACAGAAACATGTGAACTGGTCGGACTATTCATGCTGTCCAACATCAAGAAAAAACTCGGAAAACAAGTCGGACTATACAGAGACGATGGCCTTGCTGCACTAACCAACAATCCAAGAACCATCGAAAACAAGAAGAAAGAACTATGCAAAATGGGTCCGCGACGTTTCGTCGAACGACATTTCGTCGAATGAGCACGACTTGGCCTAACGGCCTTCGTTCATTCGTCCTTCGTCCTCTCTCGGGCTTCGCCCTACTCTAATCTAAAGACCATCGATTCTGCTTTGGAGTAGACTGGGTCCCTCCGTGACTTTTTTTCCCGTTGACTTTCTTTCCCGTTGACTTTCAACCCTCGCAGGCTGCAAGAAAATTCGACGAAATGTCGTTCGACGAAATGTCGTTCGACGAAACGTCGGACACTGTGCAAAATCTTCCAAAACCACAACTTAAAGATTACCATTGAAGCAAACAAAAAGGTAGTGAATTACTTAGACATAACACTGGATCTCAACAATCACATATATAAACCATACAAGAAACCCAACGATACACCTCTTTATGTACACACTAAAAGTAACCACCCACCATCTATATTAAAGACCATACCCCATGGCATAAACAAGAGACTATCAAACCTGTCATGCAATGAAAGAGTGTTCAACAATGCAGCAGTAGAATACCAGGAGGCACTACAAACAAGTGGATACAATTACAAATTACAATACAACCCAGACAACAACACAAACAAAAGCAAGAAAAATAGGAAAAGAAAAATCATATGGTATAACCCCCCATACGACGGGAAACTCAAAACAAACATAGGGAAAGAATTCTTCAAAATCCTAACAACTTCATTTCCAAAAGAACACAAACTGTCCAAAATATTTAACAAAAACACTGTCAAACTATCGTACTCATGTACGCCCAACCTTAAAAACCTAATTGACGCATCCAACAAAATGAAAATCAACACAGCAAAGAAGGGTGAAGAAAGGAAATCTTGCAATTGCACCAGAAAGGAGCAGTGCCCACTAAACAATAAATGTCTTCACAACAACATTGTATACCAGGCTACTGTGACATCAGAAAATGAAAAAGAAACATACATAGGGATCACTGAAAACCACTTCAAAACCAGATATGCAAACCACAAACAGTCATTTAATAAAGAAAAATATAAAAACCAAACAGAACTGAGCAAATATATCTGGAAACTTAAAGACGCAAACAAAAGCTACAATATATCTTGGAAAATCATAAAAAGAGCATCACCATACAGCAATGTTTCAAAAAGGTGCAACCTAAGTTTAACTGAAAAATGGTTAATACTATGCAAACCATACTTAGCAACTTTAAACACCAAAACAGAAATAGTAAACAACTGCAGGCATAAATGGAAATCGTTGTTAGTGAACACACCCAAAACAAAAACCTGAAAGCCCCAAAAAACACGTGCAGCCAACCCGCACGTGCAAACAACCGCAAACGGGAGCCCACACGCTATATAACATCGGCGGTGGGCAAACCAAAAACCATCCTGATGACAGCGCAACACGCTTGAAACAAATTTGTAGATAGTTTTAAGACTCCTCTTTTAACTTGTTTTAAATGTTGCTCCCCAAGGGGTTGAGCACTCAAAAAATTATTTTAGGCATTTTAAATTTACTGATCTATATATATATATATAACAAAGAACATGATTTGCTCACCAAAATTTCCACCCATCACCCCACTCATGTCATCTCTTGTCCGTTAACCCAGTTGTTAATCCTTGTTATGCCAACATAACCACACTTCATACGATATTACATGCTGCACACCATCCATTCTTTATCCTACCGACTGCTAAGCCACTCACCTTAAACTTTACCTCTCCCATCTTTCTGACTACTAAAATTCATAAAAGAGCTGCCACCACGCAACCTACGGTATCTTCCTTCCAACCCTGTTCTGTCACAATTACATATATCCCTGTATGTGTGATGACTGCCACTTGCTCTACAGAAAACTTCCAACCATAAGGACTCACTGTCCTGTACAAAATGCGTACATCACAATGTGCACACAACACCTATCATTGCGCCAGTCTCCTTGAAGGGTGTCATAAAAGACTTGCCTTCACGCGCATATCGGTCTCAACAAAACCTGGTGCGCTTGTTCACACACACACACGTCAAAGATACAGTCTGCACGCACACGACACTCGCGTCGGGAACCATGACTCTAACGAAAGAGGAAAGACACCAACATAACTTGGATGGTCACGACCGTACCCCGGTATATACCACCCACCCAGAAATCAGCCGTGGCCCTACAGCACAGTTAACCAATTTCAATGCTGTGCAGGCAACTCCGAAATCGTTATTCAACTTCAACATGCTACCACTATTTACAACTGAAAATTGAGCGCAATCGTCACACTTCTTTATGATTCACGCAGACATAGCTGCACCAGATTCATATTATGGTCCTCAACAAAATGCAACCACATATTCCCTCTTATTGAACCGACTGAAATTAACATGAGCTAGCCACAATCAATCGGGTCGGCCCGCTATTGCGTGGGGCCGCTATTGCGCGGTGACTATTTGTCATTCAACCAGTCTCTCAAAACAGTGTAACAGAAATAGGGTTAGGGTTAGGGTATTCTGCTTCTTAAGTCTCTCAAAACAGTGTAACAGAAATAGGGTTAGGGTATTCCGCTTCTTATAGATGATACGCTCTTAGGTCGCGCAATAGTGGACCCGCGCAATAGCGGACCCGCGCAATAGCGGCCCAGCCCCCCACAATCAATATCTGCCTAACCGTCCATCAATGGTTATATCGAACCCAACTTGTCTAACCGAACCGCCCCGTGACAGTCAAACTCAGGAACCACTATGTACACTACTTACAAGATGGACAGAAAAGAGGTGACAACACAACCCTGCTGACGACAAATTTCAACCACGAAACCAAGACATCATACCAGACAACCAGTATACGCCATGAACACAATACCAGCTAATCACAACATGAGACAACCACAGTACAACTCGCAGTAATACAAGACAACACGACGAACCACAACACCACGAACATAGCAGATCACCAACCTGGACAGACAGACGATCAACCACACCAGTTCTGCACCTGGCTGAAAGTGGCTGCCAACAAGGACGACACAGAAACTCGGCACAGGCCAAGGGCACACCAAACCCGACGAGGACCTGGCTCAAACTATGACTCGAAGTCTCCCACTCAGCAGAACTAACGGCGCTCCCACCGCACTTACAAGGAGCACGTCCACTCCGACGAACACCAGGGACCGAAGTGAAGCTACCCCAACGCATTCCGCCCTGGTCGGAATCAAGCGAGCACCACTCACAACACAACGCAACCATTGGTCAGAACAGTGTATCCCTCCGCAGAGCTGATACCTTTGACCGACGGACTAGTTGTTGCTCGTGCAACAACACGACAATTTACAACAACTCACTGACTTGACAACACAACAACAGCCGATATCCTGCCCCAGGCTCTCTCATACGGAACCAAAGCAACAAGGGTAACAATCGGAAACGAAACCAACTTCCACCTACCACTCCCTCAATAGATGAAGACTGGAAGGCAAAAATACTGTATGTCTTACTTCCCCTGCCTAGCCTAACCTTCTTACCTAACCCCGAGGACCTTATCCTTAACCCCCACCTATCTAAAACCCCAACCCCCCCCCCCCCCCACACACACACACACACACACACATGCACACGCACACGCGCGCGCTCGCACTCGCACGCACACGCTATCCATCTTGAACCACCACTCTGAACACATGGACGTGCTGGTTTTGTACCGCCGATCGGGGACAAAGATGATGCCAGGGTGTTCGTTTTCTGTCAAAGTCTGCATGACAGGGCTTTACTCTACGCAGCTGTTAAGATGACTACGACAGGCTCTGTTGCAGAACGGTGTGTAGCATGACGCCTGTTCTGCGGTGTGTAGACAGCTGCTGAACAGCACTAAGACAGACTGCAAGCTGAACGGTTTTTTACAAATGCGATTGTTCACAAATAGCCTCCCTTTTCCAGGGTTTATATTTTATTATTATTTTTTTAAAGTCTCATGAAAGTAGGTCATGGGGGTGCCCGTGATCTTGGCCTCCCTTGGTCCACAGTCGTGCACAACCGTGTAGAGGAATGATGACTAGTTCACGTCTTTACGCTGTCTCCCCAGGACTACTGTGGTCTCCTCCTGGAACGTCCAGAATGGTCGTGGACAGGAGTCATGGCAAAACGGATGCCTGCAGTAGGCAAGCTTGCGGTGCCTTTGTTAGTGCAGGGAGAGGTTCTTGTTGGCCATGGGATATGTTGGCCTACTGCCTGACATTGGCGTTTGTCTTGGTATCCTTGTACGAGATGTGTTGAATCCTTCGTCATTACCTCATTGTATAGAGCTGCTGTACCCAGGGTACGTGCGAAGGTCCATGTCTTCTTGTAACTGGTCGTTCAGTGTGACAGTCAGTGCTGAATGAATGATATCTGGAATCGTTCACCAAGGTTTTGTGCATTTCTCTTGGCTGACTTCCATTCCATTTTTTTTTTGGGTGTTTTTTTTCAGACTGTTGATGAGATCCTGGAGGTCTGCTCTCTAACGTTCCTGCAGGTTGATGACGACTTCAAGTTCTGCTCGGTAGCGTTCCAACAGGCTGACGATGACTTCTAAGTTCTGCTCTGTAAAGTTCTAACAGGTTGACGGTGACTTCAAGTTCTGCTCTGTAAAGTTCCAACAGGTTGACGATGACTTCAAGTTCTGCTCTGTAACAATCCAACTGATTGACGATGACTTCAAAGTTCTGTTCTGTAATATTCCAACAGGTTGACGATGACTTCAAGTTCTGTTCTGTAATAGTCCAACTGGTTGACGATGAGCTCTTGAAGTTCTGCTCTGCTACCATCGAGCAGGTTCATTAGGAGTTTTCTGAAGTTCTGCACTGCTGCCTTCCAACAGGTTGATAATGAGCTCTTGAAGTTCTTCAGTTCTACCTTCTCAAAGGTTGACGATGATTCTTGGAATTCTGCATGGCTACCGTCCAACGGGTGGTTGATGATGATTCTCGGTGTTCTGCTGTGCTATCTTCCATCACGTTGCTCATTAGTTCCCGATATTTTGCTCTGCTACCTTTCAACAGGTTGGTGAGATTCTTACAGCTTCAAATCATGCGTAATGTGGTCTCAAAACTTAGCGGATGTGGTGTAGCGTATATGGACTAGTCCGCACGCAGTGACGACGCCTTGATGAAACTGAAACTGAAACTTAAGAGTTCTACTTTGCTACCTTATAACAGATTGGACGATTGATTCTCGAGTTAGGTTCTCCAACAGGCTAATGATGAGGAATTCTGCCCTGCAAATTGTTGGTCGATGCCATTAGCAAACAGAGTTTCTGGACAGAGGTAGTTGTTCAATGGACACGCAGGTTTAAGAATCAAGAGGCGTTCCTGCATGATCTTCTGTCCGCGTCGATGCCGGAGAGAACAAGAGGGAAGAGGCAGCCCCTGGCCATGTTGTTTGCACAAAAGAAGTCTCCGACGTGGCTGGTCAGAAGAAC
>CM031615.1:21426830-21454330 GCA_018398815.1 Conus ventricosus
ACTTTTGAATCATTTGGTTTGATACAATTAATAAAATCAGCTACCCGTGTAACCAATTCCTCTGAAACATTAATAGATCATATATATGTTACCAATTCAGAAACAATAGTAGAATCAGTTGCTCCTGCTTATGGCTGCAGTGACCATTTTCCGATTTGTTTTACGTGGACTAAAAAGGGTGTCAAAATACCCAAGTTAAATCATAAAACGATTACATTCAGGAACTTTTCAAAATTTGATCGTGACAAATTTCTCTCAGATCTTTTAAATTCCCCTTTAAATGACGTGTATAACCATACTGACCCCAATCAAGCTCTGCAAGTATGGTATAACATCTTCCATGACGTATACAATAAGCATGCTCCTCTTCAAACTAAAAGAGTAAAACATCGGATAAAACCACCTTGGCTTACAAAAGAAATACAGGACACTATATATCAAAGGGATTATCTGTTAAAAAATGGCTCTCGCGAAGAATTCAAAAAGTACAGAAATAAGGTGACCTCCCTAATACAATCAGAGAAAAAGAAATATTTCTTGGACCTAATTAATAGAAAGAATGACAGTAAATCTATTTGGAAAGCTATACATGGCTTAACCAAGAAAAATTCTGACCCTGTATTAAACTTAACAAAGGACATATCTGCAAGTGAACTGAACGCCCATTTTGCAAGTATAGCAAATCAAATCATACGAAACGATGAATCAAAAAGTAACGATCTACAAGAATTACTGAAATACTGCCGCCAGAAGAACATCCATTCAGCTTTGGATATTAGTGCCATGGATGTCCACGAAGTTTTATCTTCTCTTAGACAATTAAAACAGACAGCAACTCGTGGAATTGATGGAATTGACGGGAAAATTCTTAAGCTATCCGCATCTGTTATAGCAGAAACTCTCACATATATTTATAATCTCTGCATTGATAAGCATTGCTTTCCTGATGCTTTAAACAAGCTAAAGTCATACCATTGTACAAATCAGGAAATATGGCTGATCCTTCTAACTATCGACCTATATCTATTCTATCAGTTCTTTCAAAACCATTAGAACAACACATAAAAAAAGTGTCTTCTTTTTCATGTAAAAAAATTCGATCTCCTACACCCTAATCAATCCGGATTTAGAGAGAATCATTCTTGTCAAACAGCTCTTACCAAGATAGTTGATCGATGGCTTTCAAACATAAACAACAAACACTTTTCCGGAGTACTCTTCGTTGATTTTGCTAAAGCTTTCGATGTCATTAATCATGAACTTTTGCTTAGAAAGTTAACTATTTATCGACTAACTTCCGACACTCTAAAACTCATTTCATCCTTCCTTTCCAGCAGGCAACAATTAGTATTATTAAATGATTGCTATTCTACTTTGATTCCCAATAACTTTGGTGTACCACAAGGCTCGGTGCTTGGTCCACTGCTCTTCTTATTCTATATCAATGATTTACCATTAACCTTGACTTCTCATTGTGAAATGTTTGCCGATGATACCACTATTGACACTAATAACTCTAATGCTCAGCAAGTCTACCTTGATATTCAGAAAAATATCAACCTTCTCGTTAAATGGACACAACTCAATCACATGTCTCTGTATCCTCAAAAAACGAAATTCATGTTGATTACAACAAGGCAAAAACGTCAAAATGTAACCGAAAACTTGCCAATCCTGTATATTGGTAACGAGAAAATCAAAGAGGTTTCTAATCACAGAGTCTTAGGCATAGCAATCGACAACAACCTATCTTGGTCGAAACATTTAGAACTTCTTTCAAAAACTCTTGCCGTAAAACTGTATCAGCTCAGGAAAATAAAAAACTTTTTAGATTATCACACCAGAAAATTATTTTTTCAATCTTATATTCAACCAAATATTGACTATGCCTCGACACTCTGGGATTTAGCGAGCAATAAGTTGCTTAAACCATTGACTAGTATATATAAGAGAGCTGTCAAAATAACAATTGATAAACCCTCGCTAGGGCACCCTGATTATGAACGAGCAGGTATCCTTCCATTTAAGACCAAACTATTGTACAACAAAGCACTCTTTATGCATAAAATACTACACGGCAGTGCTCCTTCCTATTTAAGGAATATATTTACTTCTAATGATCATCGTCATTCGCATAAAATAAATCTCCCTTTCCCATCAATTAATTTATGCAAATCAAGCCTTGCTTATTCTGGTGGGTAGCTGTGGAATAATATCCCAGAAAAACTGAAAAACGAACCAAACACTAGTAAGTTTAAATCCAATCTTTTCACGTACTTGATGTATCTGCCTGATCTTACACCACTTTGCCCAAAGATGTACCAATAACTGTTCTGTGTAAATGTTTCATTTTCTTTATCAGTTCTTCCTTTTCTCCCCCCGCCCTCTCATTCTTAATTGTCCCCCATCCCACCCCATCCCACTCCCACCCCCACCGTCTCCCACACCTTCTGTCGGTGTTCCCTCTGTACATAGATTTTGTATCCTTTTGTATTTTCATGTCATATTTAAGAGTGATTTTCCATTATTTTATATTAATCAATATTTTGTTATTGTTGTTTTCCTTTCCTTTCTTAAATTTCTTTTGGCCCCGGAGGGCTGGATGTAAAAACGCAGTGATGCTTATTCCATTACCCTCTGAAAATAAAATTCGTTCGTTCGTTCGTTCGTTCTCTCTCTCTCTCTCTCTCTCTCTCTCTCTCTCTCTCTCTCTCTCTCTCTCTCTGCCCTCTCTTGGCAACCCCTCCCCACCCATCCCCCGCCTCTGCCCCCCCCCCTCCTCCCTTCCGCTTCCCCCCTCCCCTCCCTTTCCCCCCACTGCCTTCCCATTAACATTTCGCGAAATCAAAAGTGACAGGCATAGAAAGCAATTGTCTTCTAGGTGGAGGGAGGAAAACCGAATGGGTGTGAGATTAGAAAACGAATGGGTATAGGGAGAAGAAAGGAGGTGGACGGGGAAGGATGGTGGGGGTGGGGTGGGGTTGGACAGGAGGGGGGTGGGGAGGAGTGGGAGAAAAGCTGCGAGTAATGAAATAGGATCAGGAGGTATCAGATGGGGGGGATCTTACACCGTAAGGCAAATCATGAAGAAAGCCAGTGCTTGACACTTTTTTCTTCTTCAAAGATTGCCGCGCACGCGCCAAGAAAGCACAGAGGATGCAAGTCGACAGAACTTGATACGTTCAATACAAGATTAATATAAAGAGGGATGAGGGGGGTGGGGGAGAGAAGAAGGGAGGAGAGGAAGTGGAGGGTGGTAGTGGGGGATGGGGGGGGGGGGGGGGGAGATAGCTGTGTTCGTGTTACACATATTCTTGCGCATGTTTCTGCGGGTCAGATTCATGCTTTTCGTGTGTGTGTGTTGTGTGTGTGTACGCGCGCGCGCACGCATGTGTGTGTGTGTGTGTACGTGTATGCGTGTGTGTAGATACTAGATGTGTGTGTGTGCGCGCGCGCGTATGTATGTGTGTGTGTGTGTGTTCTCATTTGAAAAAAGCGTGTAAACACACTAAAATTAGCATGCGCATGCAAGCTACTTGCAAGAACACACACACACACACACTCTCTCTCTCTCTGTTCCTCTCTAGCCACACACACACACACACGCACAAGCGCACGCACGCACACACACACACACACACACACACACACATCTGCGTGTACACTCACTTGCTTGCCCAAACCGTGCCATAGAGTGCCCACTTTGTGCCTTCGTTGGTGTGATGAGTAGACTGCATTATAGAACGTGACAAGCAGTACCGTGAGGAATTAAAAATAACAACAACTAAAAAAAAAAAAAAAAACGATAATATGAAATGAAGAAGCAAACCAAAGCCAGAGAGAGTTGGCTGATTTGGAACTATTTTTTTGTTGTATTTTCAGCTGCATTTTATGCTTCATTTTCTATTCAGTTTTGGAAATTAGAAAAAAAAAAAAATTTCAAAGGGACAAAAATTAATGCCAGTGATTATGTTTGGGGAGATGGGCTTCATATCACAGATTCATGCTAATTTGAATTTGAGCGTGATGTGGGAATTCAAACAAAGCGGTTCATTTCTGACAATAAGCGTTTGGTTTTGATTTTGTGTTCTTTGAATGCTAAGACATCAACATCCCCTTTCAGAAAATTCCATACCTGTTTTGTGTTCATTTTCTTACAACTTTACCTGTTCAGATGAAGTTCCATACATCATTTTCATTGTCGTCGTGATCATTGTCGTCGTCGTCGTCGTCCTCGTCAGCATCATCATGATCATGATTAGTATCATCATCATCATCATCAACAACAGCAACAACTCAGAGTTATATTGTTGCAGCTATGACTACTTCACCACTACCACCATGAACGTTATCGTCATTAAGCCATGATGACGTCACCACTACATTATGAACCTTATCATTATTAAGTCAGGATGACGTCACCACAGCCACCACGAACCTTATTATCATTAAGTCATGATAACGTCACCACTATCAGCATAAAGCTCATCTACATTGAGTCACGATGACGTCACCACAACCACCACGAACCTTATCATCATTAAGTCATGATAGCGTCACCACTATCACCATAAAGCTTATCATCATTGAGTCACGATGACGTCACCACAACCACCACGAACCTTATCATCATTAAGTCATGATAGCGTCACCACTATCACCATAAAGCTTATCATCATTGAGTCACGATGACGTCACCACAACCACCATGAACCTTTTCGTCATAATGTCATGATTACTTCACGACCATGAACCTGATCATCATTAAGTCATGATCAGTTCACGACCATGAACCTTATCGTCATTAAGTCATGATCAGTTCACGACCATGAACCTTATCTTCATTAAGTCATAATTACTTCACTACTACCACCATGAACCTTATCATCAGTAAGTCATGATGATGTCACTACTACTATGAACCTTATCATCATAAAGTCATGATGATGTTACCACCACCATGAACCTTATCATTGAGTCATGATGACGTCACTACCACCATGAACCTTATCATCATTAAGTCATGATGATGTTACCACCACCATGAACCTTATCATTAAGTCATGATGACGTCACTACCACCATGAACCTTATCATCATTAACATGATGACTTCACTACTACCACCATGAACCTTATCATCATTAAGTCATGATGATGTTACCACCACCATGAGCCTTATCATCATTAAGTCATGATGACGTCACTACCACCATGAACCTTATCATCATTAACATGATGACTTCACTACTACCACCATGATCCTTATCATCATTAAGTCATGATGATGTTACCACCACCATGAACCTTATCATCATTAAGTCATGATGACGTCACTACCACCATGAACCTTATCATCATTAACATGATGACTTCACTACTACCACCATGATCCTTATCATCATTAAGTCATGATGATGTTACCACCACCATGAACCTTATCATCATTAAGTCATGATGACGTCACTACCACCATGAACCTTATCATCATTAACATGATGACTTCACTACTACCACCATGATCCTTATCATTAAGTCATGATGATGTTACCACCACCATGAACCTTATCATCATTAAGTCATGATGACGTCACTACCACCATGAACCTTATCATCATTAACATGATGACTTCACTACTACCACCATGATCCTTATCATCATTAAGTCATGATGATGTTACCACCACCATGAACCTTATCATCATTAAGTCATGATGACGTCACTACCACCATGAACCTTATCATCATTAACATGATGACTTCACTACTACCACCATGATCCTTATCATCATTAAGTCATGATGATGTTACCACCACCATGAACCTTATCATCATTAAGTCATGGTGACGTCACTACCACCATGAACCTTATCATCATTAAGTCATGACCACGTCACCACTACCACCATCAGTCTTATCACCATTATCATCACAATCTGCAGCGTCAGCATCGTCATTGTTGCCGTCGTCGTCATCATTGTCTTGACTTTTTTGCCTTCCTTCCTCCGTTCTCTCTCTCTGTCTCTCTCTGTCTCTCTCTCTCTCTCTCTCCTCACTCTCTCTCTCTCTGTGTCTGTCTGTCTGTCTGTCTGTCTGTCTCTCTCTCTCTCTCTCTCTCTCTCTCTCTCTCTCTCTCTCTGCCCCTCACTCCCCCCCCCCCCTTCCCCTCTCTCGTGTCCCCGAGACCGCGCATGCATGTGGGTTCTGGTCCAACCCCCCCCCCCCCCCTCACTCCCACCACCCCCACCCCTCACCCCACCCCCAACCCCCACCTCTCCTTCCCAGCCCCTCCTCCCCTTCAATTTCCTTATCATGCTATTTCGATCAATTCCCCGGGTCTTCCTATTTTCACTTAGCGCCTTCGCCTTCTGGTCTTTAATCCTCTTACAGCTGGCCTTTGTGCGGCTACATTGCCAGGAGCTCGGCGGATTCCGAGGACGCCGTGTGATTAACTTCAAGAGAGAGAGAATGCACATAATTACATAACGCCACCACGCTGCAAAATGGCATCAACAGAAACACACAAACCAACCAACAAACAAACCAACAAAGAAAGTCGTCATCGTTCTCATCGTCGTCGTCATCGTCGGCGTCGTCGTCGTCGTCGCTGTCAACAAGCATCGAGAAACGGCAATGCTCGTCTTCAAGAATACGAAATGATCGCTTTTTTTTCCCTTTTTTTTCGTTTTTTGTTGTTGTTGAACAGTTTAACATATATCGCAACAAAAGGAGGCAGAAAGAATGAATACAAGAAAGAAAAGACGGAAGGAAGAATATGACAGGAAGGAAAATAAAAGGGGGGGGGGGGGGGGGGGGGGGGGGGGGGGGGGGAAAGAGAATGGAGAAAGGGAGAAAAGAAAGAAAGAAAAAAAAATAGGGATGAAGGAAAAAAATGAATGGAGGGGAAAAGAAAAGAAAAGAAAAAAAAAGGAACAGAAAAGGGAGGAACGAAGAACGAAGGAGAAAGAACATGGAGAAGGAAAGAAAGGGGAAAGAAGGAAGGAAGAAAAAGAAGGGAGAAAGAACAGAGGACAGATAGCGTAACAGGGAGACAGAAAACAAGAAGGAAGAAGAGGTTGATAGAAAAGGAGGAAAGTAGGAGGAAAAGAAAGTTGAGAGAGAGAGAGAGAGGAGAGAGAGAGAGAGGAGAGAGAGAGAGAGAGAGGAGAGAGAGAGAGAAGAGAATGAGAGAGAGAGAGAGAGAGAGAGCGAGAGAAGAGAATGAGAGAGAGAGAGAGAGAGGAGAGGAGAGAGAGAGAGAGAGAGAGAGAGGGGAGAGAGAGAGAGAGAGAGAGAGACAGAGTAGTAGTAGTACTAGTAGTAGAAGACGTGGTAGTAGCAAACACACTCATGGGAAAAGTTTGAGAGAGAGAGAGAGAGAGAGAGAGAGAGAGAGAGAGAGAGAGAGAGACGGACAGACTGACAGACAGACAGGCACAGACACACACAGAGACCGATACAAAGTGAAAGAGAGGCCGCGGGGGGTGGAGGGGGGGGAGGGGGGGGGGGGGGAGACACACACAGGGAGAGAGAGGGGAAGGAGCGAGACCGAGAGTACCACAGACAAAAACTTCCCAGAAAAGGAATGTCTTTTTTTTTTTTTTCCCAGTGGACAGGTCAGGAGCGAGTCTGTCTGTGTACCAAGAGCCTGTATGGCTTCTGCTGCTGCTGCTGCTGCCGCTGGGTACCCCCCCCCCCCCCCCCCAAAAAAAAAAAAAGTAGAAAAATGAGAAGAAAAAAAAAAGTGGGGTAAAAAAAAAAGCTTCAGTTCCCAAAAGACCGTTGGAAAGTTCTTTTGCTTCACGGGGGTGTTTCAGCGGAATTTTAGAATCCGTACATGGATTATCTGTTTAATTCATCATGTTCTTTTCTTTCGGTTTTTTGTGTGTGTTTGTTTTTTGTTTTGTTTTGTTTGTTTGTACGTGTGGGCGTCTTTCCTTGGCGTTTCCTGGTCTGCGAAAGCCCGGTACTGCAAGTCAACATGTTGTTTGTTTCGGAAAAGGCTTCGTTTAGGTGTTCTGCGGAGGGGGGAGGGGGGGGGGGGGGGGAGAAAGAGAGGGGGAGGGAGGGAGGGAAGGGAGGGAGAGGAGTGGATGATGGAGAGGGTTAGAAAGAGAAAGTAGCAGTCACAAAATAGGAGAGAGAGAGAGAGAGAGAGAGAGAGAGACAGAGAGAGAGAGAGAGAGAGAGAGAGAGAGAGAGAGAGACTGAGGGAGGGGCACAGAGAGAGACAGAGACAGAGAGAGCTAGCGCGAGGAAGCGAAGAATGGGAATTTCACCTCGACAGCATCTTATTTTGAAAGACAGCGTGGAGTCTTTTCATTTTACATCGCCCTTCTCCGGAGGTACCGAAGACTCGTGTGTGGCTTCTGTTTACTACTAGGTTGGTTGGATTCTCTCCCCCCCCCCCCCCCCCCCTCCATCCCGCTCCCCTCTATTCCCCTCCTTATACTGCAGGCGACATGTTGTCCAAGTCGTAGGTGTGTGTAATGTATGCATGTTTTGTGTGTGTGTGTGTGTGTGTGTGTGTGTGTGTGTGTGTGTGTGTGTGTGTGTGCGTGTGTGTGTGTGCGTGCGTGTTTTGTGTTGTGTGTGTGTGTGTGTGTGTGTGTGTGTGTGTGTGTGTGTGTGTGTGTGTGTGTGTGTTTATGAGAGAGAGAGAGAGAGACAGACAGACAGACAGACAGACAGACAGGCAGGCAGACAGGCAGGCAGGCAGGCAGGCAGGCAGGCAGACAGATAAACAGACAAAGACGGGAATGTCACAAAGACATCGATTTACCATGGAACAACAGCGGAATTCTTCCACAATTTCACTTTCTTTTTATTTTTTATTTTTTTTTTTTACCTTGATCTTGCCTCGCTTTGTTCACGTCCACTTTGGACCCGCGCGAATTTGGCTTCTGTCAATTCCCACCCCTTCTTCTCCACCCCCCCCCCCCACCCCCACCCCTCACCCCAGTCCCAACCCCTCCACACACCCTCGGCTTCCATCCTGTCTTTCTTGTATGCCGCAGATGACGAGGACTGGCGTGAAACGAACTTTTAAGAGCAAGAGGCGCAGCGGTGAAATGCCACAGTGGATTGTTGTTATATGACGATTGCGTCGCTTTCGTTTTGCTCAACACATTTATACGTAGCCAGAAGCGTGCTGCCGCCAGTGTGTGTGTGTGTGTGTGTGTGTGTGTGTGTGTGTGTGTGTGTGTGTGTGTGTGTGTGTGAGAGAGAGAGAGAGAGAGAGAGAGAGAGAGAGAGAGAGAGAGAGAGAATGCGAGTACGTGCGCTTGTGCGTGCGCGCGCGCGCGCGCATGGGTATGTTTGTATATATGTCTGTACGTGCGCGCGCGGAAAGCGAGAGAGAGAGAGAGAGAGAGAGAGGAGAGAGAGAGAGAGAGAGTGGAAATTCAATGAAGACGTCGAACGTAGGCCACTGCCTTATCGAAAAGGGGATACATAATAATAATAATAATGAATACTTATATAGCGCCTATTCTCGGCTAGAGGCCAAGCTCTAAGCGCTTTACAATCCACACTCGTTTACACAACGGGCTGCCAACCTGGGTAGTGCCGACTGAAGAGCTGCCAGCTGGCGCTTCATTCAGTCGTTTCCCGTGTCATCCAGTCAGTATCATTCAATATCGATCACTCATTTTCCTTACTTCCTTCATTCTTTCCATTTCTCACGCAGGGTGCATGCTATGTGTAACGTGTCATCCATACCAACGGCCAAACTGGCCTACTCTTCCGAAAGTTGGTGATGGGATTTTACGTGTGTGCAAGATGTTATGCATGCGTTCACACACGGAACCTCGGTTTATAGTCTCATTCGAAGGACTACATACCACTAATAGTAGTGTATGAAGTAGAATCCACCGACACACCGTTACTACATAACAGTGTAGATTGAGAAGGCCGTAGTACCAGGGTAACAATAGACTTAATTAACTCAGCACGCCAGCTGGCGTGTACAATTATACATATGTACATGTCGCACGCCAGTTTTGTCGTCCTTAATCGTCAGTTAAATCATTTGGAATGGACGCGGTCTTGTATGAGATCCACATGGAATGTACTTCTGCCGGCAGTCTCTTAGACTGAGAGCAGGGCAGAAGAAGAAAACGTGAATTTCAGAATCATTACGTAACAGAGATATTAAACCGTTTCAGAAACTGCTTTCTGCTGTTGACAGTATACTGCTTATCCAAGTCTGAACTTGGTGATATAATTAATAAAGTCGGTATCGTTGCAGAAACACTGCTTTTTTTTGTTTTTTTTTTTTTTTGTTGACATTCTGGATGATTGAAACGTTCAGTGCTTTTTTTGTTTTGTTTTTTTAAACTATCGTGTGTGTGGGGTTTTTTTTCTGAACAGGTGCGTGCTAATATTGCAACACGTCATGAATAAGTAATGCGTGCAAATGTATCTTTCACACTTCCAAAGACAAAGTTTACCATGAAAATCTAAAGCCAGCGCGAAAAGGTGTCTCACGAACACCTGAGGTCCATATTGTTTTGAACACACGAATCTAACCCCAATACTTTTTTTTTTTTAATGTGTTTTGAATCAGACAGAATCTGCTACGATTCATTCGTTGTTATCTGTCTCCTGTATAAACGAGGACTGATTCAAAGCCTTGTCAAGTAGGCTGCCATTTCTGAACTGTTTGTAGTAAACACTCGTATTGGGATGAAATATAGCTTTTGCGCTATCAATATGCGTACAGGAATAAACGATGCTGTATCTGGTGTAGTTGTATGGCGTCGTTGAAAATGTGACGTAACTAACGGTGTGTCCCCCCAAAAAAAAGAAGTAGATCCGAGCATAAAGCGAGCAGCTGAGATGTGTCTTCACAAGGCTTATGCTGGGAGGACAGCCCAGTTTAAAACCACGTCGGTTTGACCGGATCAGCTCATTACTCCCCCGTATCGTTACTCCCCGGCTCTTTACTGCCCCGGTTAGGGTTACGGTTAGGGATAGGGTTAGGGTTAGGTTTAGGGATAGGGTTAGGGTTAGGGATAGGGTTAGGGTTAGGGTTAGGGTTAGGGATAGGGTTAGGGTTAGGGATAGGGTTAGGGTTAGGGTTAGGGATAGGGTTAGGGTTAAGGATAGGGATAGGGTTAGGGATAGGGTTAGGGTTAGGGATAGGGTTAGGGATAGGGTTAGGGTTAGGGATAGGGTTAGGGATAGGGTTAGGGATAGGGTTAGGGTTAGGCGAGCCGGGGGAGTAACGAGCCGGGGGAGTAAACGAGCAGGGGGAGTAATGAGATGCTCCCGGTTTGACTCGTTCGAATGGAGGCAATTGTGTTTCCTACAGGACAGTTTGCCGCAGGATTGAGATTTCCAAATGAGAGAATGATCGACTTGGAAAGGCAGGTAGCGACATGGACGTGTTGAGCGAGGCACGGAAACCGAACGAGCAACTTGTTCAGCTTGGAAAGAGCAACTTGTTCAGCTTGGAAAGAGCGTAGATGAATAGGCCCGTATTCTTCATTTCGTGAAATATAACAGGAAACGAATAGTGTGTTATGCAGCACAGTTTAACAGATCCTGTGGGGCGGTCTTCAGACGAGGAAAGTGGTTACCAAATACCTCATTTTATGACAGAGAAGCAGACAAAACAACAACAACAACAACAACAACAGCCAACCAACCGACCTACCAAACAAACAAACGAACGAAAAAGACAGTACAACATTCTGAGCGGTCGCGTGAAATGTTCAGGCAGAGGGGGTCCCGAACGATGAAGTGACGTGATGATAGATGACTCAAGTTGTGAACCAGCTTCTATGTATGGTGTGAGGGGTCCGAACGAACAGTGGGTTGTCGTTTAATGACGAGAGACTAGTTGGTTTTTGTTTGTTTGTTTTTTTACCGAGAGACCTGCTGTCCTACGCCAGAAGACACTGTTCTCCATTCTCTTCAGCCGGCAAGGCGTGTGTCTGCACGGGTCGGTATTTTGCCTGAAAAAGTCTACTGTTCATACTAGCTTGATATTACGGAGACAGTGGTGTTTTTGCACAACGTTGTGCAGTTCATCCACGAGCAACGTCCGAAGAGGGGCACCAGAAAAAAAAAGAAGAAAAAACAACAACCCGCTCCTTATACGTGACAGTGCAGGTGACCGTAAAGCGTCAGATCGGGAGGTACCCGTTATGCCGCCGACCCGTTATGCCGCCGACCCGCTATGCCGCCGTCCCGCTGTGCCGCCGACCCGCTATGCCGCTTTAGAGGCGGGCTCGTCCAAATGCAAACCAAATTATAAAAAATATGTATTGAAGACAAATGTAATACTTTTAGGGTTAGGGTTAGGGTTAGGGAGTGCATTATTCGTTTCATCGGCGGCATAGCGGGTCGGCGGCACAGCGGGACGGCGGCATAGCGGGTCGGCGGCACAGCGGGACGGCGGCATAGCGGCACGGCGACACAACGATACGCCTGCGCGGGGAATGTGAGATCAATATGACCTCTCTAACAAGAGCAGTATTCCCCGCGCAGCGTCTCCTCACCCATTCCCTTTCAAACCTGGCTTAGCCCTCTGGACGACGACTTCGACTGTAGTACCCTTGTGAAGCAAAAACCTAGCTGGCGAGGAAGTTTTCCAGGACCAAGGGGGGGGGGGGGGGGGGGGGGGGGGGGGGGGGGGGGGGAGGAGAGAAAGTAGCGAAATCACAGCTAGCTACCACGATGTCATGTCAGATTATCTAACAGCATTCTGTCAACCTCGGGTGATGTCAGTGGAGGAAGGACTAGCGCACAGCCCAAACACACTCACAGCTTGCTTACAATCTCATTCATATATCATGCATTCGTCACATCAAACCACTAGTAAAGTCTATAACTTTACTACACATGATCATAGAACGAAACATCAATGCTATGGAATCAAACAAAATAAAACATTCTCTCTTTCCTGAACTTCACAAAATCATTTATCTAAACATCATTAACTAACCCGGGTATATATAGATTTCTACTTTACCTGGCCAGGTGATCTTAACTATCACGAATCACTGTCTTTTTCTTTTCCTTTTTTTTTTTCCACTGTCACTTTCACAACACGACACAACTGCTGGCACTGGTGTTGGTCTGGTTGCGCCTGGTCAGGTGAGACTGTTGGCGTTGGTCTGTGGTTCTGCTTGGCGAAGTGACGCTGCCAGGTATGAGGTCGAACCCCCGGTCAGGGTAGAACAGTGACTATCAACATCGATCTTTTCTCCTTTCTTTCTTCCTGCATTAACGCATTGCACTCTCTCTCTCTCTCTCTTCTAGTCTGCTCTTATCAAATGGACATGGTTGCTTTTCTTTTCTTTTTTCTTTTCTTTCTTTTCTTCTTCATAAATTAGCAACTCTCTCTCTCTCTCCACATCTCTCCTCAGTCCTTCCTCTGCAGACTATCTCATGCTAATCTCTCAACTTGGTTTCTCTTCTCTCCTCCCCTCATCTCTCTGCTTTTCTCTCAAGCAGACCTAGAACCTCTCCCTCTCTCTGTTTCTCTCTTCGTTCTCCCCCTCGTTCTCTCCTCTCTTCATCTCTCTGCCTTTTCCCTCGTGCAGAGACTACACCTAAAACCTCTCATCTCTTGTCTCTGTTCGTTTCATCTCCCTGCCTTCCTGTAGGCGGAGCGCTACTCTCCCGAACTTCCCCTCTCTCTCTCTCTGTCTGTTCGTTTTTTCCTCCTCCTCTCTCTCTCTCCCCACACATTCCTTTATGCCTCTAACCACGTGTCAAGGGCCCAGTACATGGTTCAGTTATTTTTACCGCCCTGGGCCACCCGAAGTTATTCCCCCCTCTAATTCCATTGGATGTTCAAAATCATGACAGTCCCGTCTACACGCCTTACTCTCTGTGTGTGGTCAATGGGTCATTTAAATTGATTAGCCAGAATTCCACCCCCACCACACACTACCTTCCCCTTGCCTACTGCTGGCGCGTGTGGACGTAAGCGTGGCCATGGTCAATCTAAAGTGGCTAGCTGAGTCTGGGGTAGGCGCCCTGAGTCTGAGTAAACAATGACGCTGGTTCCACAAAGTGGCTAGATGAGCCCTGAGCTCGGCCTGCGACTCGTTCTCGCTAGACATTCGAGGCGTCGGGTCAAAACGGCTTAGTCAGTCTGGGTGGGTCGGACCGTTCGGTGAAAACCTCTCACTAAGCTTAATTGGGCCGGATCCGAACCGGCCCCGGTCTTCGTGGCGCCTAGGAATTGTTTGAGTTTGGATTAGGTCCGCACAAATTGGCTGGCGACTCCCCAAGTGGGTTGTTTCTTTGTTTTTGTCCGTGACAATTTCCCCCTTGCCACAAAGACCATGCTCCGCATTGTCTCAAAACCACCGGGGTACAAAAAACAACAACGAATTTGCTGACACACAGCTACACGTGCAACGTTTTTTTAAATACTTTTACCACCACGGTTTATAGTTATTAAAATAACATCTTAGTGCATACACTCCAAGATTTATCGTGAGTTCGCTCTTGCGTGATTTTCAACTATTTATAACGACCTCTGTGCGCACTTACAGGCCATTCCTACTGAGGAATTGCCATATCTTCTCTTCACAATTCTTATGAAACGCACAATTAATATGATCACGATCCATGACCCTTCACTGGGCATCTCCATCCTGACTTATTGCCACATAATGCATCACTACACAAGCGACTGTATGCTCAAGCATAACTACAATCCACGAATGAACAAGTCTCACAATGAAAAAATCTGCACCAGTCTCACACAAAAAAATATGAACCATAAGCCAACTGGGAATGACCCAATATCCATCAACATAAACTGTCTCAACCATATTATCACCAAAGCACCCCGGATATGACTGCTTCCTCTGAGTTGCGCTTGGCTAGACTACACGGCTTAAAATAGTCAGCTCCGACATTCTGTCGACTGGAATTGTACTGTTACACTCGGTACCTGTGGGCTGCAGTGCCCTTGCCCACATACGTAGAACCTGCTGTTTGTTCCGCAGTGCCTCCTGCAGGAATTTGCGTGGTTTGGTGATCTGTTCTATCACCGAACTCTTTCCATACAGTATTTGTGGCACTTCGGCAGGCCCCACACGCAGCTAAACCTCTTCTCCACGTTTGCGTACCCTTCTTCACACTTAGTCAACTGTCCTGCTAGCGTATCTCACAGGAAAAACTCGACCCCTTCATGCTCCTGTACAATACTGACACTATCCACCGCCTGATGCATTGTCCGCAACAAAAATGGTTTTTGACATATCTGGTAGCTTCAAGATGGGACTGGAACCTAGTCTTTCCAAACACGTCTGCAGTGCTTGCTCTGCAGCGTTCTGACATTCGACACTGCCGGTTTCCCTGCCCTTGACCAAATCTCTGAGGGGATCGTGATTGCCGCTATTTTGGGACAACACTCCCTATAGCACCATAACACCTAGCAGACTCCGGACTTCTGTTTTTCGGTCTTTGGTCTCTCTGCATTCATCATCTTCTCACCTTTCCTTGTTCGGCTGCTTTGGTCGCCTCCGAAACACCACTCGAACTCCGGCTTGGAAAGCCCAACAGGACTTTGTTGGTCTGGCGTGAGATTGGCTTGTTCACCTCTCCAAGACTGCTCCTAGTGCCTTATGCTCCTCCCATGTTCGGATTGTATCAGAATGCATCCATGAAATTCACAACACCTTCAATCCGTCACTAGCTTTTCTCATTCGAGAACAGACGCAGGTGCGTTGCCCATCAAAAGGGGAGTACTCGCCCCTGGTATAGCCCCATGGGAGTGGAAAATGCGGTGACTCCTTTTGAGTCTCATCAAGGCTTGTGGCCAGTAACCCTTGCTCAGATCGATCATGGTGAAAACTGGCTCTTGCTTGTGGCGGATATGAGCGACAGGTTTCCTGTTGGGTATGCTCTGCATCGACCTTGGTGGAACTGTTCGACGTCTATAGTCGACACAGATCGATGCGCACCTGACTTTTTCCTCACTAAGACGCACGGGTGCACTATTATTGCTGATTTGGACCGGTTCAAATCACCCAAGGTCCACATTTTTTAACTCTCCTCGATCACTGGCTGATGGCATATGGGATCGGTAGGCTTTAATGTACGGGTTTCTGTGATGTTAACTCACGTAATGATCTCTAGAGTTGTCCTGCCTCCGTTTTCAGTCAGGGACGCCCCTATACTGTTTCTAGGAGCCCCTCTAACTCCCTCCTGTCTCCTACTGTTAGCCCTTCTACAGTGAAATCCCTGTATGACTTTCTCCTGGACACTCAGGCAACAAAATCTCCTTCTTCTGCTGGGTCTCCTTCACCTCCAGCAATGATTGCTGCTGCGCCTATGTGTGAGTCTCCCGGCAACTATATTTGCGGAGTAGATTTCCTGGAAAAGTTTTGAATTCCCATTCACATCGATTCGGTAGTCCTGATCTACCTTTCACATGATGTGTGAAGAGGTCCCTTCAAGGCATCAGCAGCTTGTGGTGAATCCGTGGGAAGCCAGTTAAGGACTTGATCTTCCCCACCTTGAGGAATTGCTTCTCCCCTACCTGTCATACTGCCTTTTCTGGACGCACCCTAGCTCTGCAAAACTTTCCTTTGCAAACTCTTACACGTCTCATACCTATGTTGCCCACCTTTGGAACATGGGCGAGATTGAAAAACAAAAAGCCAATAATTTTTTCCCCAAGTCAACAGCACTCTCCGAACGGTTGTGTCAATTAAAGGGGGATGTTTAGGGGCCTTCCTTTACCCCTCTTGTGGCTCTGACCTTGACACACGTCACACGACCTGCAGAGCAGCTTGAATGTCTGCCATTGCCTCCTGGCAATGAAAATCATCAAAGACTCGGTCAGCCGTTTTTACCGGTGCCGAGTTGACTCGCCAAAGAGCGACTCGTGACCCATGACATGACAGATGTCACGATACATGCTGGTACCTTAATGAGTGGTCACCTTACCTGTCGTCCCCTTGGTGAACACTCGGTTAAACAGCCGCTTTCACAAGAAAATTCTGTTCACCTCATCTAACTCCTGTTCTCTCCACTCTTGCCAACTCCCAAGACTTCACGAGCGAAGGGTTTGTTCCTGCGCTGCCCTAAATCATCAGGCGACACGTCTATGCCCGACTTCCTTTGGATACAAACTAACGGTTTCACACACCTTTTTTCCTCCTTGCTTGCTCCGTGTCTGAACTGCTGCCCCTGTTTGTAGCAGTCACCCAACTCATGATCCTGGATCCCTTGCACTGAATATTTTCCAATGATCAAATCGTGTGAAAGGGTTTCTCCATCACAACGCAGACACCCTCGCCCTGAGAAGTAAGGGGTACGTATTTCTATCTTAGCAACTGGAAACTCCCTCACAGTGCCATCGATTAGAGTACAGGTCTGGATTTGCCCTGTCAAATCCCCTTTATCGACCAGCGTTGTTCGTTACTACCCGCATGAACAACCAGTGTCTCGTAACACTTTCACCCTCTGCTGGCCAATCCACCCTTCTTCCACTGGTAACGAACCACTCAGCCTAGTGCCCTCCATCCCTGACACTGACTGCTGTCCAGTGCTAGCCATAGCTGCACTCCACCTCTTCAGACTGAATCCCTTTTGGTTCCACTGCAGGTCGTTTCCCTTGACGACCCTTATCCACCTCTTGCAAGGCTGCTGCCTTCTGGAACCTCATGCGACAATCCCTCGCCACATGTCCCTTCTTGTGACAAATGAAACACCTAATGTCCCTTTGCCCTTCCTTCTGCCCCACCACTGGGTTTGCAGACTTTGCAGAAAACTCCCCTGTCTCCTTGCACTCTTCTCACCTGTGCCTAGCACCTGTTTCTCCTGCACCTTAGTGCCCAAACGTGCCTCTCTATACACCTCTGCGAACTTCAACAACTCCCTGCTGTCTCTGGCTGTCTCTCTTTCAAATGTATGGTTAACTCAGGGCCGCAACTGACAAAATCTGTTCCTTTCATAACTAGCTCTTTCAACTTCAGCGAACTCCTTTTTCGTACCATCAACTCTAACCATTTCTCAAAATAGTGATCTAGACGTGCACCAAACTGAGTGTACGTTTCACCTGCTTGTCAATTTAGCTGAACGAATTTCTTCTGAATCCTCCTCTGTGAGGTCAAATCCCTTCATCAAGATTCCTTCACAGCGCCGAAATCAGATGTTGTTCTGCTGGTAACGCAGTGAAAATTGTAATGCCTTACCGTCAGTAACGCGACAAAATGACTGCCCACTCTTCTGGAGGCCAACCTGACTGGTCGCAAACGTTTCGAAACGACTGATGTATGCATCAATCGAATCGGTCCTTCCGAGAATTTTGGCAACTTGGGTCGGGGGGCATAGCTGCGCACAGAGTCACTGGAACTGAACTCCCATCCTCGGTGGTCTCCCTTTGTATTCTCACTTTCTCTACTCTAATTGAACCTTTAATCTTTCGTTTCTGCTTCATTCTTTCTGTTTCCTGCTGTATCCTTGATCTTTCTGTTCCTGCTTCCTCTTTGCTTTCTGTTTCCTGCGTGCGCTCTTTAGTCCTTTCCTGTCTGCTTGCTATTTCCAAAACGGCGTTTTCTGTCCTGCGTTACCTTTCCATTTTTGTGGTTTTCAACAATGCTGCACTCTCTCCTGATACCTAATCCGAGCGACGCTCACAAGTTGTTCAATTGGGGTGTTCTTTCTTCCGCCATTTATTTTGGGTGTTTGGGTTGTTGCGCCTGGTCAGTGGACGTTGGGTGGTCTGTGGTCGCTTGGGCGAAGTGACGCTGCCAGGTAAGTCGAACCCCGTCAGGTAGAACAGTGACTATCACTCGATCTTTTCCCCTTTTCTTTCTCCTGCATTAACGCATTGCACTCTCTCCCCCTCTTCTCTTTTTAGTCTGCTCTTATCAAATGGACTGGTTGCTTTCTTTTCTTTTTTCTTTTCTTTCTTTTCTTCTTCATAAATTTTACCCAACTCTCTCTCTTTTCTCCACATCTCTCCTCATCCTTCCTCTGCAGACTATCTCATGCTAATCTCCTCAACTTGGTTCCTTTCTCTCCCCCTCCCCTCATCTCTCTGCTTTTCTCTCAGCAGACCTAAACCTCTCCCTCTCTCTGTTTCTCTCTTCGTTCTCCCCCTCGTTCTCTCCTCTCTTCATCTCTCTGCCTTTCCCTCGTGCAGAGACTACACCTAAAACCTCCTCATCTCTCTGTCTCTGTTCGTTCTCACTCCCTGCCTTCCTGTAGGCGAGAGCCTACTCCCCGAACTTCCCCTCTCCCTCTCTCTGTCTGTTCGTTTTTTCCTCCTCTCTCTCTCTCTCCCTCACACATTCCTTTATGCTCTAACCACGTGTCCAAGGGCCAGTACCATTGTCAGTAATTTTTACCGCCCTGACACCCGAAGTTATCCCCCTCTAATTCCATTGGATTTTTCAAATCATACAGTCCCGTCTACACGCCTTACTCTCTGTGGTGGTCAATTGGTCATTTAATTGATTAGCCAGATTTCACCCCCACCACACACTACCTTCCCCCCTTTCCCTCTTGACTGGCGCCGTGTGACTTAAGTCGTGGACACTGGTCAATCTAAAGGGGGCTAGCTGAGCCCTGGGTTAGGCGCCATGACGTCTGAGTAACAATGACGCGGGTTCCACAAAGTGGCTAGATGAGCCTGAGCTGGGCCCCTGCGACTCGTCCGCTAGACATCGAGGCGTCGGTCAAAACGGGCTTAGTCAGTCGGGGTGGGTCGGACCGTCTCGGTGAAAACCTCTCCAACTAAGTTTAAATTTGGGCCCGGATTCCGAACCATGGGCCCGGTCTACGTGGCGCCTAAATGTTGAGTTTGGACTTATTTCCGAAACAAATTGGCTGGCGACCCCCAATTTGGGTTGTTTCTTTTTTTTGTCCGTGACAATTTCCCCCTTGCAAAAGACCATGCTCCGAAATTGTCTCAAAACAACGGTAAAAAAAAACAACAACCGAATTTGCTGACACACACTACACGTGCAAAGTTTTTAAAATACTTACCACCCACGGTTATAAGTTAAAAAAATACATCATTAGTGAATACCACTCCAATGAGTTTTCAGTGACGTGCCTCTTGCGTTATTTCAACTCATTTTAAAAACGCCCCTCTGTGGCCCCACTTAGCCATTCCCCCAAACCTGCGGATTGCCATATCTTCTCTTCACAATTCTTATAAAAAGCACAATATAATATGATCACGATCCATAAACACTTCATGAGGAATCTCCATCCTACTTATTGCAAATAATGCATCACTACACAAGCGACTGTATGCTCCAACATAACTACATCCACATGACAAGTCTCACAAAGAAAATATGAACAAGTCTCACACAAAAAAAAATAAAAAACCATAGCCAACTGGAATGAACCCATATCCAATCACATAACTGTCATCAACACATATTATCAACAAAGAACCCCGGATATGACTGACTTCCTCTGAGTTTGCAGCTTGCAGACTACACGCTTAAATAGTCAGCTCCGACATTCTGTCGACCTGGAATGTACTGCACTCGTACCTGTAGGCTGCAGTGCCATTGCCCAACGTAGAACCCTGCTTTTTTTTTCAGCTGTCCTCCTGCAGAATTTGAGGGGTTTTGGTGATCTGTCCCCCTATCACGAACTCTTTCCCATACAAGTTTTTTGTGGAACTTCTGCAGGGCCCCACACGAAAAGCTAAACACTCCTTCTCCCCCGGGTGCGTACCCTTCTTCACACTTTGTCAATTTCCTGCTAGCGTATCTCACGGGAAACTCGACCCCTTCATGCTCCTGTAACAATACTGCACACATCCCACCGCCTATGCATCTGTCCGCAACAAAAATGGTTTTTTGACATTCTGGTAGCTTCAAGATGGGACGGGAACCTAGCCCTTTCCAACACCGTCTGAAAGTGCTTGCTCTGCAGCGTCTGACCATTCGACACTGCCGGTTTCCCTGCCTTGACCAAATCACTGAGAGGACTCGTGATTGCAGCAAAGTTTGGGGACAAACCCCTATAGAACCCAATAAAACCTAGCAGACTCCTGATCTTTTTTGGTCTTTGGTCCTCTCTGAATTCATCATCTTTCTCCCCCTTTTCCTCTTTCCGGCTGCTTTGTGTCGCCTCCGAAAAACAAAACCTGGGAACTCCAGGCTTGGAAACCCAACATGGCACTTTGTTGGTCTGGCCGTGAGATTGGCTTGTCTCAACCCCCCCAAGACTGCTCCTAGCGCCTCAAAAGCCCTCCCATGTCTCGATGCTATCAGAATGTCATCCATGAAATTTCACAACCCCTTCCAATCCCGTCAATAGCTTCCTCATCATTCGAGAAAAGACCGCGGGTGCGTTGACCACCCAAAAAGGGGAGTATTTCCGCCACTGGTAAAAGCCCCATGGGATTGGAAAATGCTGTGACTTCCTTGAGTCCTCACTAAAGGGCTATTTGCCAGTAACCCTTGCTCAGATCGATCCTGGTGAAATACTGGCTCTTGCTTGTGGCGATCTGAGCAACAGGTCTTCCATGTTGGGTATGACCTCTGCATCGACCTTGGTGACACTGTTCAGACGTCTATAGTCGACACAGAATCGATGCTCACCTGACTTTTTCCTCACTAAGACGACGGTGCACTATATATGTTTTGGGACGGTTCAATCACCCCAAGGTCCAACATTTTTTTTACCTCCTCCTCGATCACTTTGCTTGGTGGCATATGGATCGGTAGGCTTTTCACCATGTACGGTTTCTGTGAGTCAACTCCACCGTACATGTCTCTAGAGTTGTCCTGCCGGTTTATCATCGGGGACGCCCTATACGTTCTAGGAGCCCCCTAATTTTCCTCCTGTCTCCTACTGTCTAGCCCTTCAACAGTGACACATCCCTGTATAAACTTTTTCTCCGGAAACTCAGGCAACAAAATCTCCCCTTCTTCTGCTGGGTCTCCTTCACCTCCATCAATGATTGCTGCTGCGCCTATGTGCTGAGTCTCCCGCTGAATTATTTTGCGGAGTAGATTTGCATGGAAAAGTTTTGATTTCCCATTCACATCGATTCGGTAGTCCTGATCTACCTTTTCAATGATGGTGAAGGGCCCCCTTCCAATGCATCAGCAGCTTGTTGTGATCCGTGGAAGCAGTAACGGACTTGATCCCCCACCTTGAGGAATTGCTTCCTCACCTTCCTGTCAACTGCTTCTTCTGGACGACCCTAGCCTCCTGCAAACTTTCCTTTGCAAACTTACACGTCTCATACCTGTGCCCACCTTTGGAACGGGGCGAGTTTGAGCCAATCAAGTCAACAGCCACTCTCCCGAACGGTTGTGTCAATTAAAGGGGATGTTTAAGAGGCGCCTTCCCTTTTCACCCCTCTTGTGGCTGACCTTGACACACGTCACACGACATGCAGAACTGCTTGATGTCTGCCATTGCTCCGGCCAATGAAAATAAATCAAAGACTCGGTCAGCCGTTTTAAAAACCCGGGGCCGAGATGACTCGCCCCCTGAGCGACTCGTGACCCACTGACATGACCAGTGTTTACGATAACATGCTGGTACCTCCTAACTGAGTGTCACCTTACCTTCTTCCCCTTGGTGAACACTCGGTACAACAGCCCGCCTTTCACAAGAAATTCTGTCTCACCCCCCCTCTAACCTCCTGTTTCTCTCCACCTCTGCCAACTCCCAAGACTTCACGAGCGAAGGGTCTTGTTCCTGCGCTGCCCTAAACTCATCCCGGGGACACGTCTATGCCCGACTTCCTTTCCCGGAACAAAATAACGGTTTTTAAAAAACCTTTTCCTCCTTCTTGCTCCGTGTCTGAACTGCTGCCCCTGTAGCAGTCACCAACTCAGGTCCCCTGGATCCCTTGCACCTGGAATATTTCCAAAGATCAAATCGTGAAGGGGTTTCCCTTTCCCTCACCAACGCAACAACTCGCCTGAGAAGTAAGGGGTACGACTTCTAATCTTAGCAACTGGAAAAATCCCTCACAGTGCCATCGATTAGAGTACGGTCTGGATTTGCCCTGTCAAATCCCCTTTCGACCAGCGTTGTTGTACTACCCCGCATGAACAACCAGTGTCTCGTAACACTTTCACCCTCTGCTGGCCAATCCACCCTTTTCCACTGGTAACGAACCACTCAGCCTAGTTTCCCTCCATCCCTGACACTGACTGCTGTCCGGTGCTACCATAGGCTGCACTCCACCCTCTTCAGACTGAATCCCTTTTTTTGGTTCCACTGCAGGTCGTTTCCTTGACGACCCTTATCCACCTCTTGAAGGCTGCTGCCTTCTGGAACCTCATGCGACAATCCCCCCGCCACATGTCCCTTCTTGTGACAAATGAAACACCTAAAGTCCCTTTTGCCCTTCCCTTCTGCCCCACCACGGGTTTGCAGACTTTGCAGAAAACTCCCCTGGGCTCCTTGCACTCTTCTCACCTGTGCCTAGCACCTGTTTCTCCTGCACCTTAGTGCCCAAACGTGCTCTCTATACACCTCTGCGAACTTCAACAACTCTCCTGCTGTCTCTGGCTGTCTCTCTTTCAATGTATGGTTAACTCAGGCCGCAAACCTGACAAAATCTGTTCTTTCATAACTGCTCTTTCAATTCAGCGAACTCCTTCTTCTACCACCAACTCTAACCATTTATCAAAAAGTGATCCAGACGTGCAAACCCAAAATGAGTGTACGTCTCACCTCTTGTAATTTAGCGAACGAAATTTCTTCCTGAACCCCTCCTCTGTGAGGTCAAATCCTTTCATTAAAGACCTCCTTCACAGCACCGAAATCAGAATGTTGTTCTGCTGGTAACGCAGTGAAAATCTGCAGTGCCTTAAACCCGCAATAGCGCTGACAAAATGACTGCCCACTCTTCTGGAGGCCAACCCTGACTGGTCGCAAACGTTTCGAAACGACTGATGTATGCATCAATCGAATCGGTTTTCCTTCCGAATTTTGGCAACTTGGGTCGGGGGGCATAGCTGCGCACAGAGTCACTGGAAAGTGAACTAAACCATCATCGGGGGCCTCCCTCTGCATTCTCACTTTCTCTAACTCCAATTGAACCTTTAATCTTTCTGTTTCCTGCGTTTCCCTAGCCTGATTATCATTAGCCTGAATCCTTATTTTTCTGTTTCCTGCTTCATTCTTTCTGTTTCTTGCGCCTGCCTTATTCTTTTTTTGTCTCCTTGCGTTTCTACTGCGACACGTCGTCTTTCCGCGCGTTCATCCCTTTCCATCTTTTGTTGGTTTTCAACAAATGCACGCAAAATCTTCTCCTGAGTAACCTAAATCACGAGCGACGCTCACGAGTTGTTCAATAGGGGTGTTCTTTTCTTTTCCGCCATTTTATCTCTTTTTTTTTTTTTTTTTTTTGAACAAACTTTATAACAACGACAGCCCAACTGTGGTTACCGACACGAGTGAACGTAATAGCACAATCCTATGAATGATAATATTAGCTTGGGACAACGTAATTAGTTTTATAAGACGCCTAGCGCCTGACCCAACTATGAGAGCGAAATAAGGAAATCTGTGCGAAATTTAGTACTCTGGGGCTGAAATGCCAAGCTAGTATTAACTATCTTGGAAGCAATGCCAAGCCTAGTAAATTTTAAATATCTTGGGAAACATACAGTAAGACAACCCCTTGTCTTTTGGATTACAATACTTGAATCCCACCCAGCTTTCCCCTCTGAAAGTTGAACAATTATAATAAATGGCCAGAATATCCTGGCAGGCTCGCCAATAAATTGTCAACCTCGGTGATGTCAGTGGAGGAAGGACTAAGCGCACAGCCCAAACACACTCACAGCTTGCTTACAATCTCATTCATATATCATGCATTCGTCACATCAAACCCTAGTAAAGTCTATAAACTTTTTCTACACATGATCATAGAACGAAACATCAATGCCTATGGAATCAAACAAATAAAACATTCTCTCTTTCCTGAACTTCACAAAATCATTTATCTAAAACATCATTAACTAACCCGGGTATATATAGATTTCTACTTTACCTGGCCAGGTGATCTTAACTATTCACGAATCACTGTCTTTTTCTTTTTCCTTTTTTTTCCACTGTCACTTTTTTACCCCAAAACGACACAACTGCTGGCACTGGTGTTGGTCTGGTTGCGCCTGGTCAGGTGAGACTGTTGGGGTTGGTCTGTGGTTCTGCTTGGCGAAGTGACGCTGCCAGGGATGAGGTCGAACCCCCGGGCAGGGTAGAACATGACTACAACATCGATCTGTTCCCCCTTTCTTTCTTCCTGCATTAACGCATTGCACTCTCCTCTCTTCTCTTCAGTCTGCTCTTATCAAATGGACATGGTTGCTTTTCTTTTCTTTTTTTTTTTCTTTTCTTCTCATAAATTGCACTCTTCTCTCTCTCTCAAACATCTCCTCCTCAGTCCTTTTCCCTGCAGACTATCTCATGCTAATCTCTCAACTTGGTTCTCTTCTCTCCTCCCCTCATCTCTCTGCTTTTCTCTCAAGCAGACCCAGAACCTCTCCCTCTCTCTGTTTCTCTCTTCGTTCTCCCCCTCGTTCTCTCCTCTCTTCATCTCTCTGCCTTTTCCCTCGTGCAGAGACTACACCTAAAACCTCCTCATCTCTCTGTCTCTGTTCGTTCTCATCTCCCTGCCTTCCTTTTAGGCGAGAGCCTACCTCCCCGAACTTCCCCTCTCTCTCTCTCTGTCTGTTCGTTTTTTCCTCCTCTCTCTCTCTCTCCCTCACACATTCCTTTATGCTCTAACCACGTGTCCAAGGGCCAGTACCATTGGTCAGTATTTTTACCGCCCTGACACCCGAAGTTATCCCCCTCTAATTCCATTGGATGTTCAAATCATGACAGTCCCGTCTACACGCCTTACTCTCTGTGGTGTCAATTGGTCATTTAATTGATTAGCCAGATTTCACCCCCACCACACACTACCTTCCCCCCTTTCCTACTTGACTGGCGCCGTGTGACTTAAGTCGTGGACACTGGTCAATCTAAAGTGGCTAGCTGAGTCTGGGTAGGCGCCATGACGTCTGAGTAACAATGACGCTGGTTCCACAAAGTGGCTAGATGAGCCTGAGCTCGGCCCTGCGACTCGTCTCGCTAGACATCGAGGCGTCGGTCAAAACGGCTTAGTCATCTGGGTGGTCGGACCGTCTCGGTGAAACCTCTCCACTAAGCTTAATTGGCCGATCCGAACCATGGGCCCGGTCTACGTGCGCCTAGAATGTTTGAGTTTGGACTTATGTCCGAACAAATTGGGCTGGCGACTCCCCAAGTTGGGTTGTTTCTTTTTTTTTGTCCGTGACACATTCGACGTTTTGGGCTGAGGAGGCAGAAACGTGGCGGAGAGAGAGAGAGAGAGAGAGAGAGAGAGAGAGAGAGAGCGAGAGAGAGAGAGAGAGAGAGAGAGAGAGAGAGAGAGCCTACTTTGAAGGACTCTGAAGGCTTCTGATAGGTTGGTCTTCCCGTTTCTTGTCTTGGGAAGTTCAGGGAAAAGATCCTGTCGTCAGCTCTCAGGATACAGCGCTCACGTGAAGTTCTCTTGTCTTTGTGAAGAATGCTGTCTTCTGTCTTTGGACGATACACGCTATGAGCTTTGAGATGGGCCTGCCCATATTTCTGCAGAGTATCGAGAGGATTTTTTTTTTTTTAACTTTGAGACACAGTGTGCAGCAGCATCCAGTGCCTACGAGAAGAGAGGAGAGGGTTGTGTGAGTGTGTCTGTGTGTGTGTGCGTGTGCGTGTGCGCATGCGTGCGTGCGTGCGTGTGTGTGTGTGTGTGTGTGTGTGTGTGTGTGTGTGTGTGAGAGAGAGAGAGAGAGAGAGAGAGAGAGAGAGAGAGTGTGTCTGTGTGTGTATGTGTTGTGTGTGAGTGAGTGTGAGGGGAGAGAAAGAGAGAGAAAAGAGAGAGAGAGAGAGAGAGAGAGAGAGAGAGAGAGAGAAGGCTCTGAGAGACTCAGAGAGAGAGAGCGAGAGAGACAGAGACAGAGAATAATGTGTGTGTGCGTGTGTGTGTGTGTGTGTGTGTGTGTGTGTGAGAGAGAGAGAGAGAGAGAGAGAGAGAGAGAGAGAGAGAGAGAGGGAGAGAGAGACAGAGAATGTGTGTGTGTGTGTGTGTGTGTGTGTGGTGTGAGGAGAGAGAGAGAGAGAGAGAGAGAGAGAGAGAGAGAGAGAGAGAGAGAGAATAATGTGTGTGTGTGTGTGTGTGTGTGTGTGTGAGAGAGAGAGAGAGAGAGAGAGAGAGAGAGAGACAGAGACAGAATAAATTAATGTGTGGTGTGTGTGTGTGTGTGTGTGGTGTGTGTGTGTGTGAGAGAGAGAGAGAGAGAGAGAGAGAGAGAGAGAGAGAGAGAGAGAGAAGAGAGAGAGAGAGAATAAGTTCCCATCCTTCCCGTTCGGACCGTACATCACGGGAGATTTGCAAATCTTATAAAGCAGCCTCCGAAGAAAATCTGCGCTTTTATATGGTCTTCAGGAGGTCATGGCATTTCTCATCCCCCTAAACACGCCTCAGCTGGAAGGAACTACGGCATAATGCCCCCT
>CM031615.1:21459330-21464330 GCA_018398815.1 Conus ventricosus
TTTACACAACGGGCTGCCTACCTGGGTAGTGCCAACTGAAGAGCTGCCAGCTGGCGCTTCATTCAGTCGTTTCCCGTGTCATCCAGTCAGTATCGTTCTATATCGAACACTCATTTTCCTTACTTCCTTCATTCTTTCCATTTCTCACGCAGGGTGCATGCTATGTGTAATGTGTCATCCATACCAACGGCCAAACTGGCCAACTCTTCCGAAAGTTGGTGATGGGATTTTACGTGTGTGCAAGATGTTATGCATGCGTTCACACACGGAACCTCGGTTTATAGTCTCATTCGAAGGACTGTATGGGAAATGGAGTCAGAACCAACTTTAACTCCGAGGGGAAAATCCCCCTGTACCGAAACGCCCCGGCGGAGGTTCGAACCTGCAGCCCCAGGATCACCAAGATTACGAGTCCGGCGCTCTACCAACTGAGCTATAATATTACTCTGTTTCCGCTGTACATTATTGCAATATTAGGGAGTCCAGTACAGCCACGGCATCCCCCCCCCCCCCCCCCACCTTCTCCCTGCTGGGTTTTTTTTTTTTCATGGTCGGTCGGGCTTTAAACGATGGGAATTGATGGAATAAGAATTTTCTAATGTGGACAACAACAACAACAAAAAGTCATGGACAAGATTTGGTGGTCAGTGTTATTATGGAAAGCGTTCTTTAACCTCCACCACCGCCCCCTCGCCCTCTGCCTGCTCTCTCCTCCTCTCGCGCACCCTTCCCTTTTTTCGTCCCTCTTTCCCCTCGCCCCCCCCCCCCCCCCCCCCCCCCCCCCCGCCATTATCACCTTGCCTCCTTCCTGTGGGCCCGCCTGGCTGGTCAGAGAGGGGAAATCAATGGGAACTATCCTCCTCCTCCGGCTTCAGCGCACGTGAGCCTCGTGTCCGGATGGGAGTGACGGGAAAGCCCCGCCGGTGGTCGGGGCCGGTGGTGAACAGATGGATGTGCTCGGAGGTGAGGGGCGGGGGGAGGGGGGGGGGGGGAGGAGGGTGCAGGGCGCCCGTCCTGGGGCCTTTTACTTGGAGAAGTGCAGGAAGATGCTCGCGGAAGGTTGTTGTGTGGACCGCCATTTTGGTACCCGTAACGTTTGTCGTAACGACACCAGAATGTACACAGATACTGAAACTGGGGAGTGGGGGACGAGGGGAGCTGGGGGGGGGGGGGGGGGGGGGGGGGGGGGGAAGGTACAGGGCGACAACTCTCCGATTTGTTGTTGTCCCGATACCAAAACAGGGGGAGCAGTGGGCCGTCGATTTGCTTACCCGTGGCCATGACTTGTTTGTCTAAATACCGTGAACGTTGGGGGTCTCGTTGATTGTCGCGGTGATGTAGTCTTCGGTTGGCATGTGCTCCGAACAAGCCCGAAGTCCGACGGTTTGAACGTGAGGATTGAAACTGGCAGGGTATGGCACCTCACCGTTTTAGAGATCCGACGTCAGCCGTCACGGACACCGAAATCGCCGTCTGGTTTTTTTTTTTTTTTTTTTTTTCCCCTGCTGTTCAGGGGAATCCGGACACCAGAATGGTCACAAGTATCGAAATGGCGGTTCACAGGTTGTTCTTAGCTGGCCCAAAAACATAATTCTCTCTCTCTCTCTCTCTCTCTCTCTCTCTCTCTCTCTTCCAAATATTCACATTCCCCTTCATGATGGGCTGAGGCTTAATATGAGTAAAATGTCTGTGTGTGTGTGTGTGTGTGTGTGTGTGTGTGTGTGTCAATTCCTCCCTCTTCCATACATATGTACACATGAATGATGACGTAGGTGTTTAACTGGCTTATGTCATTGAAATAACAATGGTTACTGGGCTCGCTCGGGGTCAGGGCACACAAACCTGTTTTCCTATGGCGAAATTTCGCTTTTCATCCCATTCTTTCCTTGAGATGCTCGAGTCACGCTGTTTATAGTCAGCGACAATGAAGGCCATCCACGTCTGGGCTGAGAAATGCTGAGATCAGGGCCATGCGATTTAAAACATTTTTTTTTTTCTTTTGTGATTTCCCAAATGATGAAAAACGACGTGTAAAAGGTATAAGGAATGAAATTAAGTCTTTTTTTTTTTTTTGGGTGGGGGGGGGGGGGGGGGGGGGGGGGGGGGGGGGAGAGAAGAGAAGAAGAGAAGAAAAAGCAGTCGGACTACTTGCACTTTCTTACTTCTTTCTTGTCATACTCGCGCGATTCTCGCTCGTTAAGTTTGCCCATCCCTATGGTTAAGGTCCAAGGTTAAGATCCTATCGGCAAACGGCCCGCGGGGGCAGTGAACCACGAGGTTCAACCGTGTGTCTATAGCATGACACTTTGGAAAGCGGAGCCCATCCATTCTTCTTCTGCTGCCTTTAACCTTTCCAGAACCAAAGTAGATACCTGTTTTAGTTAATGGTGATAGTTTACAGACATGTTTTGTTGTTGTTGTTGTTGTTGTTTTTCCATGCCGTCGAAAATTCGACCACACGCGGGAATCGAACCTACGACTCAGCGTTTGCCGCCACTAGAATGCCCCAGCTATTTTCACTGCTCCTGTGACGGTGTTGGCAGGCAAGAAACTGGACGCAGCCGACGAACTAACCCTTGTGGCCCCCTTTATCAAGTGACACACAGCATTCGTCCCCTTCCTCTCACCCCCTTCACCCCCCCACCAACCCCTACCCGTTATCGCCACCTTGATCCTTATTATCTACCTTCGCGCCCACTCTTTCATCAACAAAAGTCTGATCAATGAGAACGGCGGGGAGGGGGGGGGGGGGGGCGGAGGGAAGGGGGCAGGGGGGGGGGGGGGGCGAGGGAAGGGGCGGGGGGGGGGGGGGGGGGGGGGGAGGAGGAGGAGGAGGATGGTGGAGGAGTGGAGTGATCGCGCTTGGTCAATGAGCGCGGAGCAGCCGACAACAGCGCACCGCTTTTTTAAGCGTGGGTTTTAACCGTGTGTGTGTGTGTGTGTGTGTGTGTCACTGTGTGTGTGTGTGTGTGTGTGAGAGAGAGAACGAACGAACGAACGAACGAATCTTTTTAATGAGGGATAAAGAATAAGCACAATACAGGCTTTTTTACATCTTGCCCTCGATGAAGCAGAAAAAATAACAATATGTGACTTCAAAATCAACCAACCATCTTAATAGTGAAAAGAATATTAGCCTGAAATACAAAAGGCAATCCAAAAATATGACTGTCAACCTTTCACACACCACACACACACACACACACACACAACACACACACACACACACACACACACACACAAAGAGAAAACAACTTCCAGCAAATACATTTAAAAAAAAAAAAAAAAAAAAAAAGGAGAAGAGAAATGAAGGACGTCAATGAAAGGTGGACAGGTGAACAGTATGTCATGACAAGGTATAGAGAAGGGGTAACGAAGGAATACAAATGAACATTCAAATACATTTAAACATCATTTGTACTTAAATCAAAACAATAATTTTGAAATACGTATATAAGAAGGTTATATGATGTTCTCATTAGTCACACTGTTTAGGAAGCGTAGCATCAGATATGAGAAGTATTGTTTTTTGAAAACGTTTAGACTAGAAATTACATTAAATGAAGACACTAGGTCATTCCACAAACAACCACCAGAGTAAATGAGGCTAGATTTAAAAAGATCAATCCTCGGTAGGGGGGTATCTGAATCTTTCTGATATTGCGAATCAGGTTCGTTTTTAAATTTATTTTTCAAAGTTGGTGGTGCTTGATTGGACATTATCTTAAACATGAAAATTGCTTTGTTATTAAGTGAGTTTCCATTTTAGAGGCAAAAATGTCTAAACAGTTATAATTCAGAGGGAGAGTTACAGTTGTAGATTTGAGAAAAGAACGAGTTTCACAGCCCGTCTATGAAGACTGAAGAGTGGTTTTAATACGTTTATAACTGGCCGACCGATCCCACAATGTAGAAGAGTAATTCAAATGAGATTCAATGTACGAAGTAAAAAACAGCTTACGACAATGCTGGTCTAAGAAATATTTTAGTTTTGAAAGCTGGTGAATCTTTTGAGACAGACGTTTGCAAAGCATTGTGACATGAGAAGACCATGACAAATTATTGTCTACAATGACACCAAGGACTTTATGATGATCAACTTCTTCAACTATTTCATTATTTATACTAAGAGATAGGGAATCATAAGAAATATTTTGACGCTTTTGTCTGGTAGTTATTATCAAGTACTTCGTTTTCTGAGGATGGAGACACATGTGATTGAGTTCAGACCATATGATTAATTTGTTTATACTTTCTTGTAAACTTGCATATACAATTTTCAATTCTTTTATGACTACAGTGTATTGTGGTGTCATCAGCGAACATTTCACAGAGACTATCAATGAATAGAGGTAAATCGTTTATATATATGGAAAATAAGATAGGTCCGAGAGTACTGACCCTTGAGGCACACCATGACTAATGGATAATGTAGGAGATACAGAATCATTTACTGAGACCATTTGCTTTCTACCGGAAAGATATGAAGATAGGAGTTTTAACGAATTCTCTGATAAGTTGTATACCTAAGCTTTTTAAGAAGAAGATTGCGGTCAATAACGTCAAAGGCTTTCATAAAATCTACCATGAGAACACCTGTAATTTTGTCGTTATTTATATTAGTGAGCCATTGTTCAACTAGATTTGGTCAGTGCTGTTTGGCACGAGTGATTAGCCTCTAAAAACCGGATTGGTCTTGATTGAAATAAATTGAAAAAATGAAGTGATCGGAATATGTTTATTCAGATGGTTTTCCAATGGTTTAGACAGCACAGACAGAATAGAAATGGGCCTGTAGTTAGACGGATCGGTTTGTGATCACCTGTTTTGTAGATCGGCATTACTCTAGCAATTTTAAAAGCCTTGGGGAACTGATTTTTAGAAATGCAGAGATTATATATATACGTAAGTGTTTCAGCAATTACAGGGGCTGACAGTTTGGAGAATCTTTCCGTCAATGCCATCAAGGCCAGTAGTAGCTACTTTGCTTTAAGTGAATA
>CM031615.1:21471830-21474330 GCA_018398815.1 Conus ventricosus
AGAGAGAGACTGAGACAGACAGACAGACGGACAAAGAGAGAGAGAGAGAGAGAGAGAGAGGAGAGAGAGAGAGGGATGGATGGATGGATGGATGGGTGGCTGGTGACTTATTCAATAGGGCCATGGCCCCTTTCGAACGGGCACGTGAACAAAAGTCACAGGCACAGCAAATGTTAACAATAAGAACATGGGAATGGGTAAAAAGAACAGAGAAATGTGATCATCACAGAGAGAGAGAGAGAGAGAGAGAGAGAGAGAGAGAGAGAGAGAAAGAGAGCACTCTGCATTCTTCGTGGTACTTTGTGTCAAATCTACAACTGCAGCTTTCACAGCTCTGTGATTTTTAGTCATTTATTACTGCCTTCTAACGGGTCGTGGACTTTGGCCCCGTGGTCTCTCGCCCCGCGGCCACACTTTGTTTTTTTAACAAAAGTACAGATGGAAAAACACACAATTAAATCATTTTAGCTCACCATAACAGGCACACACACACACACACACACACACACACACACACACACCACACACACATGTAAACACACACTCGTACACACACACGTACACACATGGATACACACACACACACGCACGCACGCATGCACGGATGCACGCACTCACACACACACACACACACACACACACACACACACACACACACACACACACACACACACACACACTGCCTTCTACGACTGACACTTAAAAGACGAGCCTAGACACACACACGCACACACACACTCACACCGCCTTCTACGACTGACACTTAAAAGACGAGCCTAGATTAATATACTTGCACTTCAATAACAAGATTGTTATGTTGGATTCACATCTCTCCAGTCAGTGATTGCAAGCCGAATCATCATCATCATCATCATGATCATCATTCACCGACTCACTGACTGGAGAGATGTGAATCCAACATAAAAATCTTGTTATTGAAGTGCAAGCATATTAATTTCCACGCGGAAAAAGAGGGAATATAGCGAAACACAAACAAAAATTCAGCACTCGTGATGAATCGAGTGCTCAATCAAGACGCTGGCCGATGAGGGGCGAGAGAGAAGTGACGATGTGAAAACCATGTCGCTCTTTTTCAACTTGTGCGATGCACGACTCATGAATGTTGTCATTTTCTCGGGGTGATGACAGTCCCGCGGGGCGATTGTCCACGGGGGCGAAAGTCATCGGAGACCCCCTTCCAACGAAGATCCAAGAAGGAGGGAGGAGATAAGCATCTCCGCCTTTTGCCATCACTCACATCGAAGGCGTTTTCCTCTTTCCGTTGATCTGATTGGCTCTCGGTCAGCGGGGACACGAGGTTCAGGTGCGTTGGGGAGGGGGAAGGAGACGGATATTGGGTTCCTCTTCACGTGTGGCTTGTGAGGCGGACACAAAGGAAAGAGTCGAGGTCACAATGACCGGGTTTGGAGAGAGAGAGATAGAATCAGCTGAATCTGCATCCTTCCAGCAATTTGTTCTTATCCTACAAGAGAGAGAGAGAGAGAGAGAGAGAGAGAGGGAGGACAGGAAGTGGGGGGGGGGGGGGGGAGGGAGGAGGGTTGGGTGGATGGGACCAAACTGCATTCTTGCAGCAGTTGTCTCTCATCCCGAGAGAGAGGGAGAGGTTGGGGGTGGGGGTGCGAAGAAGAATCAAACTCCTGTGACACTTCAGTGAGCGGGGAGTGTTGAGGTGTGTTGACAAAGAGTTAGTTCAGATACCTCATTGAATCCACCCAGACAGAGAAAAACAAGCTCAAAGTCTTTAATTGGTTGAAAAAGTTTGTTCAGATACTTCTTTGAATCGATCGAGACAGAGAAAAAAAAAACAAGCTCAACGTCTTATATTGCGACAGAAGATCCATTTATCCGTACTTTAAGGTTATCTCAATGGTCCCATAACAAAAACCGAGTCCTTTTCCACTTTAAAACTCACTTTGCTCTCATCACGTCCGCACTGGCGTTATCTCGATTGTTTATAGTTTGTCAGATCAAAAGTTGAAGAAGAAAAATGGTGTGGCACGGTATTCTAGAATGTTCAAGAATCATGACGTAACACAGCCAATCAAAATGCATGAAACTTACCGGAAGGATCTAGAAGAATTACTTGTTATAGCCAATCAGAATGTTCGGAACATTAAAAATTTTTTTCTCGAAGCTATTTATATTTTCCTTACTATTCTGGTGTTTTGAAGAGACCTCCGGAATGATTATGCAGTTTGAGCACACGTCATTTGATTAAGAAAAGAATCACGTGAAGCTTAAGATATGCAAAGTGAAATCCAAGGTATAAAAATGTAAATTAACTGATGATGATGAAAAGGGAAGCCGATTTCTTCGCAACAGGGAGACCAAACGCATTCTGCATCTTCCACCAACGTCCTTGATCTCTACGGTTTTACAACTCGACAGCTTGTGTCATCTTTAGCCTCTGATCACTTCCTTCCCGCCTGACTGGGGGTGGTGACACGAGGTTCACGTGCACTGGGGTGACAGAAGGAGA
>CM031615.1:21479330-21487739 GCA_018398815.1 Conus ventricosus
AACATATCTGGTAAAAGAGTGGGTGAAATCTAGACAATGATCTACGCTTTTTAAGCCTGAACTGCTTTTGTCCATCCCGTCGTTCCATCGGAGGAAAGCGGCAGAAGAATGGAACTAAAGGGATGATTTATCCGGCTGTGACCGAAATCTTAGCTGGCTGCCGCCTTCTCTTCCCCCACCATCTGCCTGGCCTCCCTCTGTTCTCTCTCCAGAATTCCAGTGTGTGCGTGGTTTTTGTTTTGTTTGTTCTGTCAGGGTGTACAGGACATATAAAGAATGTCTCGGACGGCCCTCACCATGCATTTTAGAATATTGTGGGATTAAAAAAAAAAATCTTATTGTCTGTTATTTTCTGAGGGATTGTTGCAGTGTGAGAATTGAAGCGTCGCGATTTCATTTTTCGGTTTTTTGTTTGTTTGTTTTTGGCATTTCAGTAAATGTGAATTAGATTTTTTTTTTTTAAGAATTCCATTTTGCGGCTTATAAGAACCTTGTTTTGTTGTTGATGAACATGCATCTGTGTACAGCTGAGAGACGTGTGATTTTAGAACAAAACAAAATGATAATAGCAACAACTTTGACTGCAAATGTTCATTTTGCTGACCAAAGAAAGAATGAGCTCTAGTCGATTGATTCAAAAATGGTTACATTCCCTCTGCGCCTTACTAAAAATTTGTCAGTCTACACGATCATTTGATCCCCTCCAATCCTACTTCTTTGTATTTAGCATCTCATTGGATCCTCCTTGCAGTGATACTTAACAGATGATGTTCGGAAATCTGCAAGGGAGGTAATCGCGTTCAGAGAGATTGCCACGCCGTTGTAAGGGACAGACGCCGCCCAAAGTGATTTTGCCCCATCAATCAGCTAAACAGTTCAACCAGAGAGAGAAAATGCCGTGAGTGTGAAAGACTGTACCTCGAATGTAGACAGCCGATACTCCCATCTTCATGCTGGCGTGCGCTTCACATTCAATATTGATCCTCTAGATCTTGACCTGTAAATGAGAGAAGGTAAATCTGTTTGCATCGGAAATACTTGTCTTCCCCAGATTTTTCTCAGAAACAGGTCTGTTTAGCCTTGTCTTCCCCAAACGAGCGTAGACCATGGACGACAGCTGGAATGGAAGAAAAAATTCTAAATTTGTATTCACTGCAAAGTGAAAATAGAACACCCAACCCCAAACCAAGAAAAGAACAACACAACAACAAACAAACAAAAAAGGACCACTACTCACACACACACACACACACACACACACACACACACACACACACACACACAACACACACACCACACACTCACACACACACACACACACACACACCACACACACACACACACACACACACACACACAACACACACACACACACACACACACACACACACACATACACACAACACACACACACACACACCACACACACACACACACACAACACACACCAACACACAACCAACACACCACCACACACACACACACTACACACCACCACCACACACACACACACACACCACACACACACCTCACACACCACACCACACACACACACACACACACATCACACACACACACACACACACACACACACTCACACTCACTCACACACACACACCACACACACACACACACACACACACACACACACACACACACACTCACACTCACTCACACACACACACACACACCACACACACACACACACACACACACACCTACACACACACACACACACACACACACTCCCACACACACACACACACACACACACACACTCACACCACTCACACACCACACACACACACACACACACACACACACTCACACCACACACACACACACACCTACACATCACTGACACAGAACAAGCAAAGCATTGCGAAACAGCACACACGTAACAGAATTCATCACACCTAACATCATCACTAGTCACATTCAATGGAGCTCGGATGAGACGAACAGAGATGGACAAGGAGCGATGTAGGCGTAAAGAAGCAGAGACATGTCTAGAATTCGGTCACAGCCTATAAATATCCTCTTTGAGTTCATAACTTACTGCCGCTCCGCTCCAATGTCAGAGTGGAAGACGAAGATGGGAACAAAAGGCAGTTCAGGTTAAAGAAAGAAAAGATCATTGTCTAGATTTCAGCCATCTCATTCCGATATTTCTTCTCTCTAAACTCACCGCGTCCAAACAGCATGTAAAGTGAGAAACTTGGGGAGGAGTGCAACGTGACTGATGGAAAGCATAGCGTTTACTCAAGGTAACTGCTTCATATCGCTTTGGAGTTGAACAGATTAAGTAGATGCTTATCTGTAGGTCTACGTCGAATGACTCTATCTGACTCTCTCTCTCTCTCTCTCTCTCTCTCTCTCTCTTATCTGTCTCTCTCTCTTTCTGTTTGTATGTGTGTTGTGTGTGTGTGCACGTGTGTGGGTACATGCATATATGTGGTGTGTACATGTGTGTGTGTTTGTTTGTTTGTGTGTGTGTGTGTGTGTGTGTGTGGTGTGTGTGTGTGTGTGTGTGATTGCACGTATGCTTGTGTGTCTGTCTCTCGCTACATGTATGTATGTGTTTATTTTATTTGTGCACGCATACACTTGCACACAAACGAGAATGTTGTATTCTTCTTCCGGTTTATATCTCCTCGCTATATACTATAGAAAGATCAAACAGAAGTTATGTTGTTCATATCCCAACACATAGTTTACTTTCATCCTCCTTAAAAGGAAAAGAACAACAACAAAAGCGACGGCGGATCTGGACCATTGAACATCAAGACCACTAAGCGACACAGACAATATAACACATTCTTTGCGCAGACACAACCAGATCATCGACATCAACATCTCATGAAAAACGCTTCCTTTCACTGTCCTCCCGAACAGCATCCTGTGTGCCCCGCCCAAAACACAGACTGCCCATGAAAGGCGGCAGGAAACACGGAAGAAGAGCAGCTTGGTGACAGTCACCACTGGACCAACCCTCACTTCTCCTATTTCTCCTTCTCCTTCCTCCTCCCCTCCCATCGCCCTTCGGTGTTATGACCTTGACGCCTTCCCTTTCAAACCGCACAGGAAGTGGAAATCGATGTCCTCCCTCCTCCTCCATTTTTCCCACCCAAATGCACGTGAACCTCGTGTCTTGAACCGCCAGGCTGGAAGAACGTGATCAGAGGCAAAACGTGACGTGAGTTGCCGAATTATAGGATTCTGGAGATGAAAATTACAGGGAAAATGCAGACTGAGCTGAAAGTAAGCCTCTCCACCCAATCCGCATTCCCCCATCCCCGTCTCTGTCCTTCATTCCCTCTCTCCTGCTACCACTCCGCGTCCCACTTTAAGTCCTGACGATAAGATGTTGACCCCCCCCTTTTGCCTCCTCACTCAAAGACGAAGAAGAAATCGATATCCTTCTTCCTAAGTCTTCCACCCCAAAGCATGACAATCTCATATCCCCGACAGTCAGGCATGAATCAAGGAGAACTGATCTGAGGCTAAACATGACATGAGTAGTAGAGTTGTTGAATCGCAGCCATCAGGGAAAATAGCTGGAAAAATTGATCGTCTTCAATCTCACCATCTTCCTCCCTTACTCCTCTCTCTCTCTCCCTCTCTCTCTCTCTCTCTCTCTCTCTCTCTCTCTCTCTCTCTCTCTCTCTCTCTCTCTCTCTCTCTCTCTCTTCTGAGATAAGACAGGTGATTTTTACTGTACAACTGTTAACCCCCTCTTGACAAAACTTTTATCGATTCTGAACAACAGCAACAACAAAAAAGTTGAAGTGCATATTTTCGGGTTATGGTCTTTTTCATGGTTGGTATTGTGAACTTTAACAGCAGCTCTTCATACTTTTAGAAAGACACATGTTTCGTCAGAAAAAAAGATGCATGCAGTCCTGTTAAACATTTTTAGCACTCAGCCTCTAAAAAACACTGTTGTTAGAACTGATATAGAACAAAATCAATAGCCTGAGCGCTTGAAACAATGATGGCGTTAGGCCAGCATATTTTTTATCACTACTTCCCCCAGCACGTATTTCATTACTGGTTGACGTTAACCCAAAATACGATTAAAGATTTCCCGGAACTTTTTTTTTTAACACGAGAGAGGTTCAAGAAGAAAAGAGAGTTTGAAGGGGAACTTATGTCTGTTAAGTTGACAAAACTTTGCAAAGCAACATTGCGACAGGCCTTTCAAGGAAGAAAGTGCACACGCTTCAAACTCACACATGCAGAGAGCAGGATTAGGCAGAGGAGAGAGAGAGAGAGAGAGAGAGAGAGGAGAGGATGAGAGAGAGAGTGAGAGAGAGAGAGAGAGAGAGAGAGATCATTTTAAAGCTGTTAATGTGTTTGCAAACTTTTCAAAAGACTTGAGGGAGACACGGCCATACGATGCAAATGTAGTCTTTTTTCTCCCTTGCTTTCCTGTCTCGACTTTTTGTTTCAAAACGATCTGACTGCGTCTGACACGGTTTCAGCTCGGATTCTAAAACCCTTCCAACGGAACGCACACACATCAAAGTTTGGAAAAACCGGCAACCGAACTTCAAATGACATTAAAAGGACTCCATTCCCCTGTCCGTGCGCACGGATAAAGTCTGTGAGGAACGGAAGAGTGTGGAACCAAGGCAAGCCTGGTAAGAACACTGGCAGTGACGAGGAAGAATGCAAACACGACGCGTCCAGACTCTCACGGGATCGGTTAATTCAAGTTTGAAGTTTCCTTCCCTCCCTTCTCATCCCACGTCAAGTGATGTGTCGGACGACTTTACCATCCCTGGAGAGAGACAGGAGGAAGGGCACCTCTTTAACACACTGGCACCACCAGAGCGGCAAGTGATTCGAACTCGCAACCTTTCGAATGCAAGCTTGGTGAAATGACCATCCATCTGAAGCTGTCCCATACTGGCGCCCAATTTTCTCACTTGGGTCTGAGATCGGGTTTAAAATAGCGTTACACAATCAGTCTTCTGCAGTCGTTTGTCACAATGGATTCAGCCATACCAGACTCATCACGCCAACTTAAGGGACGCAGACAGTGGATTCTATCATAAACGTCTTCTTTGTCCTGTCCCCGTACCGATTCAGTTTAGTTTGTATAGAGTCGAGTCAGACAAAAACATTGGACAGAAATTGGACTGGGAGGGATGGGGGGGGGGGGGGGGGGGGGGGAGGGAGAAGAGAAGGGAGGGGGCCCTTACAATTGAAATCGGGGGTCTCAATGTGGTTTCTGTATGTCAGATAAAATTGAGGAACTGGAGTTGCCAGTGGCCCACCTGTTTTCGCACCCCTCTTGCCCCGGCCAATCTCTGCTTCCGCTCCCTCCTATTTTCCACGTTCGTTGGTTTTCGGATGTGTCTTCGTACTGTCAGACAAAACTTTCGACAAACCTGAGTTTACCATCTACCCCTCCCGACCTGTTCCTCTCTCCCCTATCCCCTTACCTCTTCCCCCCAAAGCTCTCTCGCTCCCGTTCTGTCCTTCTTCTACTTTCGATACTGTATTCAAATGTCTTTTTTTTTTCATCAGACAGAACTTGGGGAAAGACTTGGAATTAAGGAAGGGCTTCTATAATCGACAGCATCTACTCCAGCAACCCGTCTCGTTTCTCTCGGTTCTCTCTTAATTCAGGTAGAAAGCGTCAGAAATGACCAAGGAATGCCTAACCAATATGCATTTTAGTGTATCTCACCAAGTTCGAGAGAAAGAGGATGTCTCTCAGAACAGAACGTCGTGTAGTGGGGCTTTGAAGAAAGAGTCCATGACTGACCAACTCTATGCCTTCATAGCTGTTTATGGACGTCTTCAGCTCTGCATCCACTCATGTACTGCATGACTCACTTTTTTACCTGCTGCTGTTCAGGACTTTCGTGAAGTCATTCGCGGCAAACCGTTTCGCACGCATGTTTTGCATTTTCTCTCTCTGGTTGAACTGTTTAGTTGATTTAAGGGACGTAATTGCTTTGGGAGTGCCCACCAGCTATCCCTCGGAAAACGGTGGGGCAATCTCGCTGAACGCGACCTCTTACACTGATTACCTCCCTTGCAGATTTCCGAACATCTGTTAAGTGTCACTGCAAGGAGGATCCAATGAGATGTTAAATGCAAAGAAGTTAGAAGGGGGATCAGGTGTTTGTGTAGATTGACAAATTTTTAATACGAGGGATCATAACCATTTTGAATCAATCGATTAAAGGTCATTCTTTCTTTGGTCAACATTAGAAACATTTGCAGTAGAAGTCGTTGCTATTATTATTATCTTGTTTGTTTTGTTCCTAAATTACACCTCTCTTAGCTGTACACAGATACTGTACGTTCATCAACAACAAAACAAGGCTTTTTATAAGCCACAAAATGGAATACAAAAAAATCTAATTCACATTCACTGAAATGCGAAAAAAGAAGGAAACAAACAAACAAACAAACAAACAAACAATAATACCATGACGCTTCAGCTCGCAACGCGCAACAGTCCTCAGAAGAAAAAAAAAGAGTCGGTGAAATAATAGAAAAATCCTGCAGTATTCTGAAATGCATGGTGAGGGCCATCCGAAACATTCTTTATATGTCTTGTACACCCTGACAGAACAGAAACAAACAAAACAAAGCAACCCCCCCCCCCCCCCACCACACACACACAATGGAAAGCTGGAGAGAAAAACAGAGGGAGGCAGGGAGGATGGTGGTGGGAAGAGAAGGCGGCAGCCAGTTAAGAATTCGGTCACAGCTGGATAAATCATCCCTTTAGTTCCATTCTTCTGCCGCTTTCTCCGATGGAACGACGAAATGGACAAAAGCAGTTCAGGCTTAAAAAGAGTAGATCATTGTCTAGATTTCACCCGCTCTTTCACCAGATATGTTCTTCTCGCTGTAAACTTCACCGCCGCTCCCAGACACACAATGTCAAGAGTGAGGAGGAGCTGGGAAAGGGAGGGAACAGAGGCAGTGAACTGAACATGGAGGAAGAGGAAGAAAAAGACATGGCAGAAAGCGATCTCATGAAACTTGCAAAAGGGATCAAATATGCATTAAATATGCACTTTTGGGAGTTGCAGCGGATTAAGCGGTGTGCCTGCTCTTCGTTCTCGATGAGTTACAATAGTAACAAAAATAGACATCTATAGGTTACCAGCTCTCTCTCTCTCTCTCTCTCTCTCTCTCTCTCTCTCTCTCTCTCTCTCTCTCTCTCTCTCTCTCTCTCTCTCTTTCTTTGTCTCTCTCTGTGTATGTGTATGTGTTGTGTTGTGTTGTGTGTGTGTGTGTGTGTGTGTGTGTGTGTGTGTGTGTGTGTGTGTGCGTGCGCGCGCACGTGCGTGTTGTATGCGTGCGTGCATACGTGTGTAAGTGTGTGTGTGTGTGTGTGTGTGTGTGTGTGTGTGTGTGTGTGTGTGAGGAGAGAGAGAGAGAGAGAGAGAGAGAGAGAGAGAGAGAGAGAGAGAGAGTGCACGCATGCGTGTGTGTCTGTCTCTCTGTACATATGTGTATGTGTATGTGCACGGGTACCCTTGCATACAAATGAGAACGTTGTATTCTTCTTCAGTTTTACATCTCCTCGTTACTATAATATAAAATGATCAAACAGAAATTACGTCGTTTATGTCGCAACACATCAAAGTTTCTTTCCATCCTCCTTACAGGAAAAAAAAAAAAAGACCCGGTGGATCTGGACCACCAAACTTCAAAACCATAAAGCTGGCAATAAAACACATACTTTGCGCTGAGACAACCAGATCATCGACGTCAACGTCTTCTTATCATTGGAGTGACACTAAAATCTTTTTAGCGTGGCGACTTAGAGGCTGGAGTCTCCGGTGAGCGTGGTCAGTTGAAGTCAGCATGGAACCGGCGTGGGACAGAGAGTTTTCTGTGCCCCAGTGTTAGGGCAAAACAAAAGAGAACAAGTCAAAAACAAAACATAATGAAGTCAAAAAGAAAAAAAAAAGGGGGGAAAAATCGTTGCATGCCTTCCAGCCATTCTGATCACACAATAATCTAGACAGGGGCAAGATCTTCAGTCTGCCTGTTGGGAGATACGAATTCTAACGATGGGTGGTGAAAGAAGGAGGGATGCTTTTTTTTCTGTCCATTTTTCTGAATATATATTATGTCCGCTCCCATTGCAACTTGATGTTTTGCCGTGTACGGTGTTTGCGCACTCAAGATAATTCCTACTTCAAAGATCCATCTATAGGCTTTATAAGTATTTGATGGAAACAGGAAAATGTCCAGCATGACTTCACGAAAGCGCGAAATACAGGTGCCAAAATTGTAGGTTAAAACCTGTCCAGAGCTGTACACGAGTAGACGCAGAGCTGCAGATGAACAGCTACAAAGGAATCAAGTTGGTCAATCCTGGGGTTAAGGGACTCTCACTTCAAAGCCCACTAGATCACGTTCTCTGTC
>CM031615.1:21488739-21501239 GCA_018398815.1 Conus ventricosus
TCTGTCTCTCGGATTACGTGAAATATAACTAAACTGCATTTTGATTTTGCATTCATTGATAATTTCTGACGTTCTCCACCCGGATTCAGTAATCTTTGAGAGAAAGGAGACGTGTTACAGGACTACTTAGTGTTGAATATAGAGGTTCTCCTTAATTCCAAGTCTTTCCCAAGTTCTACCTGACAGAAGAAGACGTTTGAAGACCATGATGAATGGCAGAAGAAGGGGAGGGGGGGGGGGGGGGGGGAAGCGGGAGCGAGATAGTTAGGGGGAAGAGGTGAGAGAGGAAAGAGGGTTTGGGAGAGGAAATAGGGTGGAGGGAGAAAGGAAGTTGATTATATTTCCTGGTTTGTTCCAAAGCTGTGTGTGTTGGCAGGAACAGGAAGACAGATTTTAGAAAACCAGCGAGTGTCGAAGGCAGGGAGGGGGAGTGGTTTTGGGTTGTGCAAGGGAAGGGGGAGGGGGGGAGGGCTGAGGGGACGTGGGTGGTGGAGGGAACATGGAAAGGGCGGGGGTGGGGGGGGGGCGGGGCGGGGGCATTGTGTATAACTCAGGTTGTTTTGTTCAAAGTTGTATCTCAGGCTATTGAAGAGATTTGAAGGACCACTGAGTGTAGTTGGAGGTAGGGAATGAGAGGGAGAGAGGGGAATTGGTAAACTCCTGGTTTGTTCAAAGTTGTTTCTCAAGGTAAGAAGACATTTTTTAGACCACTGAGTGGGTTGGACGGTAAGAGGATAGAGAGGAGGGAGGGAGGGGCATTGGTAATACTCCAGGTCTGTTCAAGTTGTTTATCTCAAGGTGGATAGGATGGATTTTGAGACACGGAGTGATGTGGATGGTAGGAAGAGACGGGGAGGAGGGGCATTGGTTCCAACTCCTGGTCTGGTAAAAGTTGTCTATTCAGGGTAAGAAGACTTTTGAAGACCACTGAGTGTGTGGAGGTATCAGATGAGAGCTAGGAGGAAAATGGGAAGGGGGGTGGGGGGGCGGGGGAGTGAGGGCGGAGGTGGGAGAGAGGCAGACAGAAGGGGGCGGGCGGGGCGGAGAGGAACAGGGTGGGCGCGGGGAGGGAGAGGGCATGGGTATGGCTCCAGGTCCGTGGATAAGTGGTGTCTGACTGTAGGGAAGACATTTAGAAGACCAGTGAGGGGGGAAAGTAAAATGTATGGGGCCGCCCCTCTTAACGTAATGTCCAACTTTTGTCCATGGTTTATTGTATGACTGGGCTCTGCACTTACTCAATGATGGGGATGGGCGGCAGGCTAAAAGTGGGAGTTGAGTGCTTTGGTTGTAACGGACCAAAAAAAAAATGATACAACCCAACTTGGGATAGTCGCCATGGCACTTCGATGGATCTTATGTCCAAAACGCACAGACTTCTTGGGCCACGTAGGACTGGGCCCATGGTTCGATCCTGGCCATTTAGTTATGCTTAGTTGAGATGGCCTCACAGAGTCGGTACGATCCACCCTGACTGCGCTAGACTAAGCCGTTTTTTTGACCGACTCCTCGTTGTCTAGCGGGTCGTGTCGCAAGCCAGGCGCCTGGCTCAGATCATCTATGCCACTTTCGTGGATACCAGCGTTCATTGTTAGTTCGACGTCGTGCACGCCCACCTTGACCCCTCGGCAAGCACTTTAGGTTGACCAGTGTCACCACGACTCTTAAGCCTCACGGCAACAGTTAAGTAGGGAAAGGGGGGAAGGTAGTGTGTGGGGGGGGTGAATGGAAATCTAGCTAATCAAATTATATGACCAAGTTGGACCACCACAGAGAGTAAGGCGTGTGGTGTTTTTCGGGTGACTGTCATGATTTTGAATATCCAATGGAAAAAGGAAATTAGGAGGGAGTTAACTTCGGGTAGTCGGGCGTTAGTTTAAATATGACCAATGGTACTCGCCCTTTTTTGGACAGATCGGAACGTATATAATATAAATTAAGAGGAGGTGAGAGTGACGAAGCGAGAACGGGGGAGGAGAAAGAGAGGGAGGGGAAGAAGATGAGTGAGAAAACGAGGGGGTGAGAGGAGAACGAAACAGAGAGGGCGAGAGAGGACAGAGGTCTGAGTGTATATCTCTGGGGGAGAGAGGAGAGAGATGATGTACGGGGAGGAGTGAACGAAGGGTAGGAGAAGGTGAATCCCAAAGTTGAGAGTTTAGCATGAGGTTATTCGCAGAGGAAAGGTCTGAGGAGAGATATGGCGGTGAGGAGGTGTAGTAGATGAGAAGTGGGGGAGGAGCGAGACGTGCTAATTAAGGAAGAAGAAAATGAAAAGATAAAAGGAAAAAAAAAAAATAAGAAAAAGAAAAAGCAACCATGTCCATTGATAATTGAGCAGTATCGAGATGAGTAGTGAGAGAGGAGTGCAATGCGTTAATGCAGGAAGAAATGAAAGGTGATAACTGATCGATGTTGCGATTGTCACTGTTCTAATCCTCACTGGGGTTCGACCCTTCGTGTTTTGGCCAGCGCCACTTTCATCTGCAGTTCCAGCCTGACCAACGCCAGCAGTCGGCTTGACCGGTCTGCCAAGCAGGACCAAACACCCAGCGCCAGCAGTTGTTGTGACGCGTTGTTGAAAGTTGACAGTGAAAAGGAAAAAAAAAAGGGGAAAAAGAAAAAAGAGACAGTGATGCGTGAATCAGTTTTGTGAAAATTAGTTAATAGATCACCTTGGCTAGGTAAAGGTGACCAGGTAAATTAGGGGTTGTGAGGGTTGTGTATAAAGTAGAAAATCTGTCATACCCGGGTTAGTTAATGATGTTTTTAGATAAACGATTTTGTGAGTTCTGGAAAGACTGCGAGAATGTTTTTATGTTATTTGACCCCTTATGTATTTGGGTTTCTTTTCTATTTGATCTTGGGTAGTAAAGTTTTAGACTTTACTGTGGTTTGGATGTTTGGACGAATGCTTTCGATATATGATATGAGATCGTGAAGCATGTGTGAGTGTGTTTTGGGCTGTGGCGGCTAGTCCTTCCTCCACTGTCTGTACACGAGATGTTGACAATTTATTGGCGAGCTCCAGGATATATTCTGGCCAGTTATTAATTAATGTGTTTCAACTTCTCGGAGAGGAAAGCGGGTGGGGGGTGGGGGATTCAAGTATGTATCTTAAGCAAGGGGTTGGTCTTACTGGATGTTCCCAAGATTTGTTAAATACTAGCCTGGGCTTTTGCACTTCCTCGATTAGTAACACTAGGCTTTGGCATTTCAGCACCAGAGTACTTCATTTCGCACACAGCAGATGTGCTATTAAATCGATCATTGTTGGGTTCAGGCGCTGGGCGTCTTTTACATAAACTAAACTACGTTTGTCCCAAGTAATATCTCTTTCTAGGATTGTGCCGATTACGTCACTCGTGTCCGGTAAACCACACGTTTGGCTGTTGTAGTAAATAAAATCTTTGTATTCTAAAAAAAAAAAAAAAAAATAAAATAGACCAAAAAAAAAAAAAGAAAGAAAGAGATATAATGGCGAAAAGAAGGAAGATAAAGCACACCCTATTGATCAACTTCGTGAGGCCCCCGTCGCGCTTGATCTAGGTTACTACGGGGAGATAATGAGTTTTGCGTGCGTTCGTTGAGAACCAACAAAAAGATGGAAAGAGATTTATTGAACGGCGGAGGAAAGACGCCGTATATTGTCAGTAGAGGCGCATAGAGGAGGAAAACAGATAAAAAGATTAAGATTCACGGATAATTGATAACCAGGTTAGCAGGAAACAGAAAGAATTGATTAAAGGTTTTCAGGCTCAATGTTAATCAGGCTAGGGAAAATATACGCAGAGGAACTGAAAGAATTAATGGGAAAAAACAAAAAAGCGCAGGAGGATAGGCGGGGAAACAGAAGAATGAAGCAGGAAACCGGACGAGATTAAATGGTTCATTTAGAATTAGAGGAAGGGTGGGGAGATACAAAAGGGAGGACCACCGAGGATGGGAGTTTCCAGGGTTTCAGTGACTCTTGTGCGCTCAGCAGCTAATGCTCCCGACCAAGGTTGCCAATTTTTCTCTGAAGGAACCGTTCGATTGAGGGCTTTCTTCAGTCGTTTCGAAAACGTTTGCGACCACGTCAGGTGTTGGCAGCCAGAAGAGAGGGCAGTCAGTTTGTCTCGGCGGTATTGACGGGTTAATGCATTACAGATTTCACTGCATTCGCCATGCAGACACCCAATCTGATTTGGGTGCTGTGGAAGGAATCGTTTAATGAGGGATTTGAACTCACAGAGGATGGATTGACCAGAATGAAATTTGTTCAGCTAGATTGCAAGCAGGTGAGTGAATCGTCATTCAGTTTGGTGCACGTTTAGTTCACTATTTTGTTAAATGGTAGAGTTTGAGCAGGTAAGAAGAAGGGGAGTTCGCTGAATTGAAAGAGCTTGTTTATTGATGGAACATGATTTTGTCAGGTTGCGGGCCCTGAGTTGAACCATACAATTTTTGAATGAAAGCGACTGGCAGCCAGTGACCGCAGGGGAGGGTTGTTGATGTGCGCAGGAGGAGGAGGTGTTATAGAGAGGCACGTTTTTTGGGCACTAAAGGTGCAGGAGAAGAAAAAAGAAACAGGAGCCAGCCACAGGGGAGAAGGAGTGCAAGGAGGAATAGGAGGAGTTTTCTGCAAAGGTCTGCATAACCCATGGTGGATGGGCAGAATGGAAGGCAACGGGACATTTAGGTAGTTTCATTTGTCACAAGAAGGACATGTGGACGAGGGATTGTCGATGAGGTTCAGAAGGCAGCCTGCTCCTTGCAAGGAGGTGGTGGTTAGGGTCGTCAAGGGAGGGAAACGCTGCAGTGGGGAACCAAACGGGGGATCAATCGGAAGAGGGAAAAAGGAGAAAGAGGGTTGGATGGAGGTGCAGCTATGGCTAGCCATAGCTCTGGGACGAGCTTCAGTGTCTCAGGGGATGGAGGGCACTAGGCTGATGGTTCGTTACCAGTGGAAAGAAGGGCTGGATTGGGCCAGCACTGTGGGTTGAAAGTGTTAGTGAAAATGGTGAAAGTGTTACGAGACACTGGTGGTTCAGCGGTGTTTGTTTGTTGTATGTTTGTTAGTGTTGGTATTGTATAGTTGAACAACGCTGGTCGATAAAGGGGATATTTGACAGGCAAATATCCGACCGTGTACTCTAATGAGCTGGATGGCACTGTGAGGGAGTAGTTGCCAGATGCTAACCTAAGATAGAAAATACGTACCCTTCCATACGTATCAGGCGGTTGTCCTGCGTTGGTGATGGTGAAACCCCTTCTGATTTTGATCATTGGAAATATTCAGGGGCAAGGGATCCAGGGGATCCTGAGTTGTTGACTGCTACAGGGGGACGGGGCAGCAGTTCAAAACACGGAAGAACGCAGAAGGATTTAGGAAAAAGGTTTGCTTAAACCGTGTTAGTTGTTCCAGGACGGATAGTCGGGCATAGACGTGTGCGCCTGATGAGTTTAGCGGCTCCGCTCCTGCACAGGAACAAGACCCTTCGCTCGTGAAAGTCTTGGGAGTTGGCAATGAGGTGGAGAGAAACGGGAGGTTTTGAGGAGGGGGCTGAGACAGAATTTCGTGTGAATGGCGGGGCTGTTGTACCGAGTGTTCTACCAAGGGAGGGGAAAAAAGACACAGGAGAAGGACAGGTAAGGTGGACCACTTCACTCAGTAGAGGTTCCCAGCAGCAGAGGGTTTCGTGACACTGTTGGCAGTGGGTCACGAGTGCTCATGGGCGGGTCATTCGGCACCAGCAAAACAGCTGACCGAATCTTTGATGATTTTCATTTTCATTGGCCAGGCGCCAGCAATGGCCGACCTACAGCGGTTCTGCATGTCATGTGATGTGTGTCAAGGTCAGCCACAAAGAGGGGGGCCTCGGAAAGAGGAAGGCACCTCTAAAACATCCCTCCTTTATTGACACACCGTTCAGGAGAGTGGTGTTTGATCTTTGATTGGGCCCAAAATCGCGCTGTTCCCCAAAGGTGCGGCACAGGTATGTGTTGACATACTTGTGGCTACGCGACACAGATTCCCAGAACAGAAAGCGGTTTTGCATTGAAAGGCCGTCGTAGATACGCAACAGGTCGCTTCTGAAGGGGCTGGTAGACTCGTCCTTCGCGGGGGTTTGTTGTGCTATGTTTGTGTGCCTGCACAAATTCTCAGTGACATGGGGGGGTTCCACAGTTCACCTCATGGCGTTTGTGATGAGGAGCTGGGGGCAAAGGCTGCGGCTAGGGATCACACAGCTGCCTCTCGTTACCCCTTACCATCCACATGCAATGGTTGTGGGAAAGATTCAACGGTTGTGCATGAAGGGCATCTTAAAGAAGCTCTGTGAGGAAAGGCCAGCAGATTGGGACCGCTACATTCCAGCGGCACTGTTTGCCTACAGAGAAAGCCCCTCAGGGAAAGCACAGGCTTTTTCGCCATTTTGAGCTGCTGTTATGGAGCGGACAGTTCGGGGACGGTGTGCATTCTCAAAGTGCTGTGGTCGGAGAACAGGGGAGTCATGATGGAGGTCAAAAAAAACCACCTATCAGTATGTGGCTGGACCTACGCAATAGGCTGATGGAGAAGGTGACTTGTAAGGTCGCATGGGAGGAGTTTGCTGGAGGGGCTAGGGCGTCAGGGAAGAGCAGTACAGTAATGACAGGAAGGTGAGGATGCAGCAATTCCTCATGGTGGGAGATTCAAGTCCTGTTACTGCTTCACACGGATCTACAACAAGCTGCTGATGCATGGGAAGGGACCATTCACCATCATTGAAAAGGTAGATCAGGACTACGAATCGTTGTGAATGGGAAGAATCAAAACTTTTCCATGCAACTTTACTCGCAATTATATTCAGCGTGAGAGTAGCACATAGGGCAGCAGCAGCAATCATTGATGGTGGTGAGGGGTGTCCCGCAGAGAGAAAGGAGAGATTTGTTTGCCTGTTGAGGTTTCCCAGGGAAGAGTTCATACAGGATGTGTCACTGTATGAAGGGCTCTAGCCTAGGCCAGAGGAGACAGGGGGGGAAGTTAGGGGGGCTACTATAGAACAGTTATAGGGCGTCCTGACTGATAAACCAGGCAGGAACAACCCTCTCTAGAGACATGTAGGGGCATGGATGGATGGTGACATCACAGAAAAGGAAACGATACAGAAACCCGTACATGTGAAAGCCTACCGATCCCATATGCCACCAAGCAAGTGATCGAGGAGGATGGGTTAGATAGAAAACGAGTTGGGACCCTTGGGGTGATTGTTGAACCGTCTCCAAAAACCACTCATATAGTGCACCCGTCGTCGTGTGAGGAAAGAGTCAGGTGAGCATCGATTCTGGGTCTCGGACTAGGAATAGAGACGTTCCTTCTGATCTGTGGTCACAATGTCGATTGCAGAGGTATACCAAACATGGAAAGACTGTTCGCTCAGATATCGCCCACAAGCAGTGCCAGTATTTCACCAAGGATAGTCTGGAGCAAGGGTTACTGGCAAATAGCTTGAGTGAGGATCAAAGGAAGTCACAGATTCTCCACTCCTTATGGGGCTATAACCAGTGGCGCGTACTCGCCTTTTTGGTGTAAAGGTGGTCAACGCACCTGCAGTCTTCTCTCGGGGATTGATGAGGACAGCTATTGACGGGATTGGAAGGTGGTTCGTGATTTTCATGGATGACATTCTGATAGCCATCCGAGACATGGGTGGAGCATATGTGGCTGCTAGGAGCCTTGTTTTAGAAGGTGGTTGAGTCAAGCCATCTCACAGCCAGACCAACAAAGTGCCAGGTTGGTGTTCCAAGCCTGGGAGTTCATAGGTTTTGTTGGTCGGAGAGGCGCCACAAAGCAAGCCGGAAGAGATAAGAAAGAGGAATGGTGGAGCAGATGATGAATTCAGAGGAGACCAAAGACCAAAACAGGAAGTCTGGAGTCTGCTAGGTTGTATGAGGGGTATATAGGGAGTTTGTGCCAAATTTCGCAGCAAATCACGAGTCCTCTCAGTGATTTGGTCAAGGCAGGGGGAGAAACCGGCCAGTGGGTCGAGTGGTTCTCAGTTCAGACGCTGCAGAGCAAGCACTGCAGGACTGTGTTGGAAAGACTAGGTTTCCCGTCCCATCTTGAAGGCTAACCAGGATATGTCAAAAAAACCCATTTTTTGTTGCGGACAGATTGATCAGGTGTGGTGGGATTGGTAATATGTGTGGGATAGGCGTTGCAGTATATTTGTTACAGGAGACATGAAGGGGGTCGGTTTCCTGTGAGGATACGCTAGCAGGGAAGTTGACAAATGTGTGAGGGGGAAGGGGTACGCAACGTAGTGAAGGAAGTGTTTAGCTGTTGTGTGGGCCGTGCAGATGTTCACAAATACTTGTATGGGAAAAGAGTTCGTGATAGTGACTGATCATCAACCACTCAAATTCCTGCAGGAAGGCCGCAGTTGAAAAACAGCAGAGTGCTGGCGTTGGGCATATGGCATTGCAGCCCTACATGGTACCGAGTGCAGCAGGACTTCTCGCGGTTCGGACTGAATTGTCGGGTAAGCTTGCTGACTATTAAGCGTTGTAGTTCTTCTAGCAAGCTGCAACTCTCAGTTGGGGAAAGTCAGTCATATCGGGTGCTTTGTTGAAAATATGTGTGTTGGATGGGGACAGTTATGTTGTTGATTGGAATATGGGTCCATTCCAGTTGGCTATTATGGTTCATATTTATTTTTGTGTAGACATGTTCATATTGTCTTTGTGAGACTTGTTCATGGGAATGTAGTTATGCTTGGGGGAGCATACAGTCGCCTTGTGTAGTGTATGCATTATTTGCAATTATTAAGTGAGGATGGAGATTCCTCAGTGAAGTTGTCATGGATCGTTGATCATATTATAATTGTGCTTTTCATAAGATAAGAATTGTGAAGAGAGACATGGCCAATGCAAATCGACAGGTAGGGGCCGCAGGTAGGGGAATCGCATAAGTGCGCACAGAGGTCGTTTGTATAAATGAAGTGGAAATAATGCAGAGAGCGCACGGTCAATGGAACTCATTGGAGAGTGGTATTCACTATGATGTATTTTATTATTTATAAACCGTTGGTTGTGTTGTAAAGTATTTAAAAAAAAATTTGCACGGTTAGCTGTGTTGTCAGCAAATTGGGTGTTGGTCTTTTTTTGTACCGTTGTTTTGAGGGACAATGCGGGTTGCTGTGCATAGTCTTTTGCAAGGGGGGAAATTGTCACGGACAAAAAAATGAAACAACCCACTTGGGGAAGTCGCCGGCCACTTCGACTGGTACATAAGTCCAAACGCAGACAGACATCTTGGCGACACGTTAGACCGGGCCATGGTTCGGATCCGGCCAATTAAGCGTAGTGGAGAGGCCTCTACTCACAGTGACGGTACGATTCAACCCAGGACTGACCAGTAAGCGGTTTGACGACGCCTCGATGTCTAGCGTGCCGAGTCGCATCGCTTGGTCAGGACCTCAGCTAGCCACTTTGTGGAAACCAGCGTCATTTTGTTAGTCAGGACGTCGTGGCGCCCCCACCTTGACTGCTGCTAGCCACTTGAGGTTGACCTGTGTCCGACTTAAGCCACAACGGTCACCAGTTAAGTAGGAAAGGGGGGGGAAGGTAGTTGTGTGGTGGGGATGTGATATGTAATCTAGCTAATCAATTAAAGGGTGAAATTTGCTAATCATTTAGAATGACCAGATGACCTACACAGAGATGTAAGGACCGTGTCTGCTGTCCGTGGACTTCATGTTTTTGAATATCAATGGAATTAGTGGGGATAATTTGGGTAGTCAGGGCGGTTTTAATAAGGTTGGTTATTTAAAAAAAATAATAATTTTATATAAAAATACTGACAATGGGTAATCGCCCTTTTTGCGTCAGATCGTGAAACGAAATAAAGAGGATGTGTGAGAGTGTAGAGAAGAGAACGAGGAGAGAACGAGAGGTACAGGGAGGGAGAAGAGAGATTGATTGAGAACGAGAAGACGAGGGGAGGAACGGAGTGGGGAGAACGACAGAGAGAGAGAGAGAGAGGAGAGGTTCTGAGTGTAACTTGCGGGAGGGAGAAGGAGAGAGATGAGGGGAGGAGATGCAGGGAGAACCAAGTTGGAGAGATTAGGCATGAGTAGTCTAGAGGAAGGAACCTGAGGAGGGAGAATGGAGAGAAGAAGAGAGTTGCGCTAATTAATGAAGAAGAAAGAAAGAAAAGAAAAGAAAAAAACAAAAAGAAAAAAGAAAAGCAACCATGTCCATTTGTGATAAGAGCAGACTAGAAGAGAGAGTGACGGGAGAGAGAGTGCAATGGTGAATGCAGGATGAAAGAAAGGAGAACAGATCGATGTTGTTAGTCATGTTCTAGCCTCACGGGGGTTCGACCTGTACTTGGCCAGCAGCCAACTCTTCATCAGCAGGCCAGCCTGACCAAACGCCCAGGTCCGGCTTGACCGGTGCAAGCAGACGGACAACACCAGCGCCAGCAATGTTTCTGTGACGCGTTGTGAAAGAGACAGTGTGAATGAAAAAAAAAGGGGGAAAGAAAAGAGGAGACAGTGATTCGTGGATGAATAGTTAAGAGCACCTGGCCAGGTTATTAACGTAGGGAATTCTATTCATACCCGGGTTAGTTAATGATGTTTTAGATAAACGATTTTGTGAAGTTCAGGTAAGAGTGAATGGTTTATTTAGTTGACCCCATATGCATTGATGTTTCTTTCCTATGATTTCATGTGATAGTAAAGTTATTTGACTTTACTAGTGGTTTTTGATGTGCGATGCATGATGAATGATATATATGAATGAGATCGTAAGAAAGCTCGTGAGGTTGTGTTTGGGCTGGGCGCTACGTCCTTCCGCACTGAATTATACCGACGGTTGGACAATGGTGCCGATGCGCCCCCGTCTTCGTCCGTTACGTAGTTGTGTTGATGATCTCTGGTCAGCTGCGTCCCTTGCGACAAACGACTGCAGAAAAGTGTTTGGTCGGTTTTTTGTTTTTTAACGCTATTTCATCCCCGCCTCTGGGTTCATAGTGGCAGAAGTTTGGTTGGGCGCCTGGCCATCTCTGCGTGGTTGGATCAGCTCCCAGCTGGTCAGTCCGAGCTGCATTTGAAAGAAGGCGAGTTCTAATCTGTTGACGTTCTGGTGGTGTCAAGTGTGTGTGTTAGTGAAGAAGGCCCTCTTCCTCTCTCTGGATACAGGGAATTCCGCATTTCACCTGACGTGGGGTAATGAGGAGGGGGAGGGGGTGGGGGTGGGGGATGTGCGGGGTGGGGTGGTGGGGTGGGTGGGGGGCGCTCTGCGGCTCTTCTCCCATAAACTTGAATGAAATTAACCTGATCCCGTTGAGAGTCTGTGGACGCGTCGTTGTTTTGCATTTTCCTCGGTTCGCTGCCTGTGTTCTTGCTGTGGGCTTACCTTGGGTTCCAGACCTCTTCCGTATTCCTCACAGACTTGATTCCGTGGGGCGTGGCCAGCGGGTGATGGAAGACCTTTTAATGTCATTTGAAGGTTGGTTGCTGGTTTTTTCCAAACTTTGAGGTGGGTGTTTCGTTGCTGGGAAGGGGTTTCACTTTAAGAATCCGGACTGGAAAGCGCGTAGTAGGACGGCCAGTCAGATCGTTTTGAAACAGAAAGTCGTGATCAGGATGCAAGGGAGGGGTAAAATAAAAAAAAAGAAAAATAGGCTACTTGGTATCGGTCACCGGTCGTGTCGCCAATTCAAATATTTTTCGAAAAGTTTGCGAAACACTTTAGTAATTTAATGGCGTAAAAATATATAATCTGTCATTGTCTGTCTGTCTGTCTGCCTCCTCTCTCTCTCTCTTTCTCTCTCTCTCTCTTCTCTCTCTCTCTCTCTCTCTCTCTCTCAGCTGTTTATGTTTGTTTTTACTTCTTTTCTAGTTTTGTTTTGCCTGATGTTGGGTTATTTGCATTTTCTATATATTTCCCGTCATTGTGGGCCGGGATGGGTATTATGTAAAAAATAAAATAAATAGCCATTGTTGTGCTTTATGTTCCGCTTTGGCCCTCATTAAAAAAGATTCGTTCGTTTCGTTCTCTCTCTCTCTCTCTCTCTCTCTCTCTTCTCTCTCTCTCCTCCTCTCGCTCTCTCTCTCCTCTCTTTCTCTCTCTTCTGTATGGGCGTTTGTTGGAGCGTGCCATAGTTTTTCCTTGAAAGGCTATTTTTTGTCGTAATTTCTGTCTGAGATAGATTCGTCAACTTAAAAAAAAAGTTCACCCCCGGGACGCTCTTTTCTTTTTTCTCTTTTCTTGGACCCCTCCCGGGTTAAAAAAAAACAACAACAAACACAAACAAACAATAAAAACAAACAAAAAAACGACAAAATCTTTATTCGTTATTTTGCGTTTCGTTTAACTTCAACGGTAATTGAATGTGTGCAGTATTTAATAGGAGAGAACGCTGTGGGAGTAACGAGTAGAGGAACAAACAAAACAAAACAAACAAACAAACAAAACAACAAAACAAACAACGTGGCCTAAAGCCATAATTGTTTCAACCGCGTGTTAGACTA
>CM031615.1:21506239-21511493 GCA_018398815.1 Conus ventricosus
AGTGAAGCAAACGCTTAATACAACAATGAGATGAAAAGTTACTTTTTTCTAGGTATATTAAGGTGGGTTTATTTTTCGAAAACAACAACAGCAGCAGCAGCAACAACAACAACAACAACAACAATAATAACAAGAACAAAAAATTACGACAACAACAACAACAACAACGTTTTCAGCTTCCGTCACGGAAACAAGTGTACACAAGTCATGACATAGTAAGAATGTCCCAAACTTTTGATGCATTCTCTTTATTTCTTCCCTGATCCGAAGTAAAAACAAACGTCTGGCTTTGAGCACTGATATGAACTCAGAAGGAAGCAAGCAACTCTCTCTCTCCCATTTGTCTGCGCTATTCCAACCTCCCCCATCGAGCGAAGCAGACAACGCCATCTCATTCGTGGCAACGTCATACACACAGCGAACGGCAGCGGTGCATCTAAACTTGTTCCATCGACTTGCCATTGTCTTTGTTACTTTCCTTTTTCAGACCGCCTTGCCTGTATCCACATTTCCCCCCCCCCCCCCCCCCAAGAGAAGATAATCTGACGGAAAGAAGGCCAAGGAATGAATCAGAAAGTTCCTTTCCTTTAGCAGATTATGTTCTCTTAGAGGATAACGGTGGATATAGCCACAGCCTCTTTCTGACGATTGGCATTTTTTTTTTCATCAGGTTAAGTACAAAAGCTGAAAACCGAACTGTGACGAAGACAAGAAGAAGAAGAAGAAGAAGAAGAAGAAAGAAGAAGAAGAAAAAGAAGAAGAAGAAGAAGGAAAGATGAGAGATGATGAATGATGATGAATATGGAGATGATGATGATAGGATGATGATGATGATGATGATGATGAGGAATGATGATGATGAGATGATGATGGATGATGATGATGAGATGATGAGATGATGAAATGATATGATGATGATGATGATGATGATGATGATGATGATGATGATGAAGATGATGATGATGATGATGATGATGATGATGATATGATGATGATGTGATGAGTGATGATGTGATGATGATGATGAAGATGATGATTGATGATGAAGATGATGAGATGATGATGATGATAGATGATGATGATGATGATGATGAGATGATGAGATGATGTGATGGATGATGTGATGATGATATGATGAAATGATGATGATGATGATGATGATGAATGTGATGATGATGATGATGATGATGATGATGATGATGATGATGATGATGATGATGATGATGATGATGAATGATGATGATATGATGATGATGATGATGATGATGATGATTGATGATGATGATGATTATGATGATGAGATGATGATGTGATGATGATGATGATGATGATGATGATGATGATGATGATGATGATGATGATGATGAGATGATGATGATGATGATGATTGATGATGATGATGATGATGATGATGATGATGATGATGATGATATGATGATGATGATGATGATGATTGATGATGATGATGATTATGATGATGATGATGAGATGAATGATGATGATGATGATGATGATAGAATGATGAATGATGAGATGATGATGATGATATGATGAATGATGATGATGAATGATGATGATGATGATGAGTGATGATGATGATGATGATGATATGATGATGATGATGATGATGATGATGATGATAGATGATGATTATGCTGGATGATGAATGATGATGATGATGATGATATGATGAATGATGATGATGATGAATGAATGATGATGGATGGAGATGATGATGATGATGATGATGATGATGATGATGATGATGATGATGATGATGATGAAATGATGATGATGATGATGAATATGATGATGATGATGTATGATGATGATGAGATGATGATTGATGATGAATGATGATGAAGATGATGATGATGATGATGGATGATGATGAGGATGTGATGATGTTGATGATGAGATGATGATGATGAATGATGATGAGATGATGATTGATGATGATGATGATGATGAATGATGATGATGATGATGATGTATGAGTATGATGATGATGGATGATGATGATGATGATGATATAGATGATGATGATGATGATGGATGATGATGATGAGTGATGAGATGATGATGATGATGATGATGATGATATGATATGATAGATGATGATGAGATGATGATGATGAAGATATATATGATATGAGAGACATGAAGAAGAAGAAGAAGGAAGAAGAAGAAGAAGGAAGGAAAGAAAAAAAAACCCAAAACAAAACACACAAAAAACCCCAAAGCCGCCACGAATCAAGAAAACGTTTCCTCCACTGTGCGTCATGTCGAAAGCGCGCGCTGGCGTCGGTTTCAGGTTTGTAGTGTGTAAGTATTAAATCAGGCCAGTTGCGTGAAGATGGTGTTTACCATCACATCTGGTTGGACAATCGAATTTTTTATTTATTATTCTTTTTTTTTTTTTTAGCGCGAAACGTTTTTGCTTATATTTGACCAAATTCAGGGGTACGTCTTGAGCCGACCGCCCCGCACTTGACCTATGCTCCGACACCCCGTGTTCGTTCACATCGTAGCGTCCCCAACTTGAAGTTCTTGTGCGTCCGATGAGATCACTCCCACATTATCGATATGTCGTCGTCAACATGAATCTCTTCTGACTGTGAACACAGCTCTGTGGCAATGGCAAAGGCAGTGGCAGAGGCCACGTGAAAAGCGTTCCAGCTGGATCTGGTTGGAGGGGGGGAGGGGGGCAACAAAACTGACCCTTCATTAGGCTTACGTTTCCCAGCTTTGAACAGGGGAGACCATAGCGAAGCGGTGGTGAGTAAGAGCCCGGACGCTTTGGCGCCCACCTGTTCGGAAGTTGTTGGTTCAAATACCGGCAGCGCCAAGAAAGAAAAAAAAAAAAAATCTGAGAGCAGAGCGGCATCCGGAGTCATGCGGCCCCCAGCCCCCGCCCCCCCCCCCCACCTCCCCCACCTTGGAGTGTAAGAGAGAGAGAGAGAGAGAGAGTTGTCTGTCTGACGGTTGGGGTGGGAGGGGAGGGGGAAGGGGGAGAGGTTCTACTCTATTCTTCCGTGGTCAAGGTGTCCCGGTCTCCCGATACTTTATTAACATTGTTTTTTTTTTCTCGTTGAGCTGCATTTCAGCATTTTCATTCACCACGGAAGAGAACTCCAAGAGAACCTGCACAAGAGAGGTAGCAGCTGTCTTGTGGTCGTCGTGTTGAATGTCAGCAGTTGGTCGGAAAATGCTCCAGCAGCCCAGCCCAGCGGCTGGTTTTTGTTGTTGTTGTTGTTGTTGTTGTTGTATTGTATCAAACTTCGTCTGTTGACCGGAAAATGTTCCAACGACACTGCTGGCTAGCTACTTGTAGTTGCTGTTGCGTGGCGTGTTGGTTGCTTGCCGTGAATTAAGCCACTCAAACAACCTTGCGTAGTGTGTGTGCGTGTGTGTGTGTGTGTGTGTGTGTGTGTGTGTGTGCGCGTGCGTGTGTGTGTGCGTGTGTGTGTGTGTGTGCGCGCATGTGTGCGTCTGTGCGTGTGTGCGTGTGCGTGTGTGTGTGTGTGTGTGTGTGTTGGTGTTTAATAAATTCATTGCCTGAATTTCATCTATGAGCAAGGGAGGACTCGGAGAGCACTGAACAAAACCGATGGAAATTCGACGCAACGACAAAACCAGTTACTATTCGTCGCGTCGAATTTCCATTTCTTTTTTTAATTTTAAAATTTTTTTTTTTTTTAAATCAAACTGGGATGGACTCTAACCCACCCACAGTAGCTGCCTTTTGTCATGGCGATGAACTGAATCCATTTACTGGGCAGGACTCAAACAGTCTGGGCCAAAAGCTATCGTTCGCTGCATTGCATTTCGGCCTGGAGGAGAAGCGGCTGCGCGATGGTACCACCAGAGAAAGTGGAAAGGGGATGGGGGGGGGGGGGGGGGGGGTGCCACCAAGTTTCTGTTCTCTCTCGCTCTCTCTGTGTGTCTGTCTCTGTCTCTACCTGTCTCTCTCTCATGCACACACATTCTCTCTCTCTCTCTCTCTCTCTCTCTCTCTCTCTCTCACTCCCTCTCTCTCTCTCTCTCTCCTCCCCTCTCTCTCTCTCTCTCACACACACAACACACACGCGCGCGCGCGCGCGCTCTCCCGCTCTCTTTCTCTCTCTCTCTCTCTCACGATCTCTCTCTCTCTCTCTCTCTCTCTCTCTCTCTTCCTGCCCCAATTTCCCGTGTCTCCCCCTCTGTCCGCCACCTCTTCTCCCCACCCCACCCTCTCACCTGCTCTTCTCCTCTAAGCCCCCCCTCTTCTCCCCCCCCTCCCCTCTCTCTTCTCTCCTTTCTCTCTTTCAGCCTGTCTGTGTGCGCCTGTCTCCGCTGTCCGGGAGGCTGTGTGAGTGGCTCATAAGATTAAGCCGTAAAGTTGCTTGTCGTGGACACTTTTGATGCGTCCCCGACGGACCGTGGGAAACTCGGCCTGTCTGATCGCATTGTGCGCTGACCGGCGGCGGCGCTCTCCCGGGAGCGGAGCGTTGGCGGGTGGGGTGAGGGGTAGGGGTGGGGGGCTTGGGATGGGGGGGGGGGGGGGGGGGGGGGGGGTCGTCGCTTTTGTTGTGCCCCTGTTCAGACAGCAGCAGTCTTTGGCTTCTTTCCTTTTCTCTTTCTTTCCTTTCTCTTTCTTTCTCTCTCTTTTCTTTCTTTCTGTCAGTATGTCTGTCTTTTTTTGTTTTGCTCCCACACTTTCCATTTGTTTCTTTCTGTCTGTCAGTCTTTCTCTCTTAACATCTTGCTTTTCTTCTGTCTGCCTGTCTGTCTGTCAACATGTCTTTTTTTTCTCTCCATCTTCTTCTTTTTCTTCTTCTTCTTCTTCCTCTTCTTCTCTTTTTTCTCCTTCTTCTTCTTCTTCTTCTTCTTCTTTTTCTTCTTCTTCTTATTCGTTTTCGTCTTCTTCATCGTTTGTTCTTTCTTTCGGCCTCCCCTTTTTCGAGAAATAGTGGGGGCAGATGGTGGTGATGGTATCTGTGCTTGTTGCTGGTCAAGGGGGGGGGGGGGAGAGTGTATTAGAGAGAGAGCGAGCGTGTGTGGGGTGTGTGTGTGTGTGTGTGTGTGTGTGTGTGTGTGTGTGTGTGTGTGTGTGTAAGTAAGAGAGAGAGAAGGGAACATATGTGTGTGTGGTGTGTGTATGAGAGAGAGAGAAGAGGAGAGGGGGAGGGAAGAGAGAGAGAGAGAGAGAGAGAGAGAAGAGAGAGAGAGAGAGAGAGAGAGAGAGAGAGAGGAGCGGGTTGTGAGCGAGAAG
>CM031615.1:21511593-21514093 GCA_018398815.1 Conus ventricosus
AGAGACAAGTTGAGAGATTAGCATGAGATAGTCTGCAGAGGAAGGACTGAGGAGAGATGTGGAGAGAGAGGGAGAGTTGTAATTTATGAAGAAGAAAAGAAAGAAAAGAAAAAGAAAGAAAAGCAACCATGTCCATTTGATAAGAGCAGACTAGAAGAGAGAGAGAGAGAGAGAGTGCAATGCGTTAATGCAGGAAGAAAGAAAGGAGAACAGATCGATGTTGATAGTCACTGTTCTACCCTAACCGGGGGTTCGACCTCATACCTGGCAGCGTCACTTCGCCAAGCAGAACCACAGACCAACGCCAACAGTCTCACCTGACCAGGCGCCATCAGACCAACACCAGTGCCGGCAGTTGTGTCGTGTTGTGAAAGTGACAGTGAAAAGAAAAGAAAAGAAAAGAAAAGACAGTGATTCGTGAATAGTTAAGATCACCTGGCCAGGTAAAGTAGAAATCTATTTATACCCGGGTTAGTTAATGATGTTTTAGATAAATGATTTTGTGAAATTCAAGGAAAGAGAGAATGTTTTATTTTGTTTGATTCTATATGCATTGATGTTCTTTCTATGATCATGTATAGTAAAGTTATAGACTTTACTAGTGGTTTGATGTGACGAATGCATGATATATGAATGAGATTGTAGGCAAGCTGTGAGTGTGTTTGGGCTGTGCGCTAGTCCTTCCTCCACTGACATTACACCGAGGTTGACACACACACACACACACACACACATGCACACACCCACACTCAGTAGTTGACATCCCATGCATTAGAATCTTTCCCCCCCCCCCCCCCCCCCTCTCGCTCTATGTTTCTCTCTGTCTCTGTGTCTGTGTGTCTGTCTTTCTCTCTCTCTCACTGCGTCTGTCTGTCTGTCTGTCTGTCTGTCTGTCTCTCTCTCTCACTGCGTCTGTCTGTCTGTCTCTCTCTCTGTCCCTGTCTCTGTCTCTGTCTCTCTCTCAGGGTTCGTAGCGTTTGGGAAAGTTTGGGGAAAAAAGATGTTATTTTCCAGGCCCTGGAAAGTCTTTGAAAAATAAGAAAACATGAATATGGTTTGTGAAAGTTTGTGAATTTAGAGTTATGTCACCAATATAAAATATCCACTCCGAAAAAAATCGGGGGACCATGAAATTTTAACATACAAGAGGAAACAACTATAAAATATAATAAATGCGATCGGATGAACCGCAGCGAATTGAGTAGCAGACGAACTCTCGATTTCAAGCGCAACGCGAGTTACTTCCCTTGGAATATCCGGGTCTCTCAGAGAAAACAAAATGCCGGACCAGTGCGTTTTCAACGAGCTGTGGCTCGAAAATTCGACTTACAAACGATGGCTGCGGAAAAATGCTGGCAACAAGTGGGTCTGCGTACTGTGCAGCGTGCAGAAAAAACATCGATATTGGATCGATGGGTGAAGGAGCCCTCATCAGCCATAACGGCGGTAAGTCAATACAGTGTTCATCGCGTGGGATCACCGGTCACATTCTCTTGGTCACAGGAAGAAAAATGAGACGAAGACGGGAAAATGATTTTTGGTGAACCTTTTGTTTCAGTAGTTAGCCAAGCTATCCAAACGCTCTCCCATCAGCCATACCTCAACCTACTTGATTTTTTAATTTTTTTTACGTTGTTCAGGTTGACGTTTTTGCCCTTTAAAAGAAAAGAAAAAAGAATGTGACATGTGACCTGCGCTTTGAAGGAAACACTGTTACAAATATTGCCAGAATTTGCAAAGTGGTGATTACCTCATGCTCTACTGCAACTACTACTAGTACTACTTCTTTCTGTTCTAATACTGCTTCTCCTAGAACTTCTGCTCTGATATTATTATACTACTACTAGTACTTACGCTGTTTACTACCACCACTGCTACCCACTATTTTCATTCATACTATTTTTAATTATATTTTAAAAGGTTGGGAACAATACTAATAGGAAATATTCATGTGAACTTATAATCATGTTATAATTAATACTAATGTGAAATGAAGATAGTATTTCTTTCCATATAGAGAGTACATAATTGTAAATGTAATAGTGATTTTTTTAAAGTTAATACCATTAATAGCAATTGATATAAAACAGTAAGTTATACTGGTATTTATTTCACAATAACAAGAACATTCATTTTAATTATATTTAACAGTATATTGACAGAATTTTATAATGATCAATCAATATTTACAATTTTTTATAAAATTTCTGATACAGATATAGCAGTAACATCATACACTCTCTTTAAACAATGTTAAAGACATATAATTGTGACAATAATTAGGATGATAATGATAATAGTGATAATGATTGTGATGATTATAAAGATTTTGCCTACTAGTAATAATAAAATTGATATGATGATAAACAAGAACGATTTTTGGTGTCTTGATTAAAACTTTATAAACACAAAAGAAAATTTGTATTTCAGGTGCAAAGCACAAGAAGAATGTGACTTCCATTGACAAAGTGGTTGCACCCATTGGTGACTTCATGGGCAT
>CM031615.1:21519093-21524093 GCA_018398815.1 Conus ventricosus
CCCAGAGATCTCTGCGCCTCTCTTGGGTGAAATAGAACATCTCAGAGATCTGTGCACCTCTGTGGGTGGAATAGAACATCCCAGAGATCTATGCGCCTCTTTGGGTGAAATAGAACATCCCAGAGATCTGTGCGCCTCTTTGGGTGAAAAAGAACACCCCAGAGATCTATGCGCCTCTTTGGGTGAAAAAGAACATCCCAGAGATCTATGCGCCTCTTTGGGTGAAATAGAACATCCCAGATATCCATGCGCCTCTTTGGGTGAAATAGAACATCCCAGAGATCTCTGCGCCTTTCTTGGGTGAAATAGAACATCTCAGAGATCTGTGCACCTCTGTGGGTGAAATAGAACATCCCAGAGATCTATGCGCCTCTTTGGGTGAAATAGAACATCCCAGAGATCTGTGGCCTCTTTGGGTGAAAAAGAACATCCCAGAGATCTATGCGCCTCTTTGGGTGAAAAAGGACATCCCAGAGATCTATGCGCCTCTTTGGGTGAAAAAGAACATCCCAGAGATCTATGCGCCTCTTTGGGTGAAAAAGAACATCCCAGAGATCTATGCGCCTCTTTGGGTGAAAAAGAACATCCCAGAGATCTATTTCTATCCGCTCGTTTTCTCTCTCCTTCCTCGTCCCTCACCCCCACCCCCCACCCCCTTTTTTTAAATATTTTTTTTTAAATCAGCATGTCGCTAACGTAGTCAGAAATTGCATCATCGGCGTGACGTCGTATTTTGACATCAACGCGTAATGCTCAACTGTTTATACATTTATTTTGTATGGCCGTCCGTCTCGGCTTGGGTTAGAGGTGGCTGTGATTTGGTATGATGAGCTCGACAAAATGTTACTGAACATAATTATGCGTATGATATAATTTTGTATGTGTGTTTATTAGTGCGTAAAACAATAAGCGTAAGTGATCATGATTTCGAAGATTTAAAAAAAATTTTTTTTTGTTTTTTGTTTGGCTGATTTTTTAATTTTTTTTTTATGGCTGAAAATGGTAAATGTAGATTTATGGTCTTTCAGATTAGGTGACATCTTCTCGCAAGAAATGGCTGAAAGGTCTTCACAATTTCTATGATTTTGCCAAGGCTGATTACAGTAAGGCTTGTACTCTCTAGGAAAAGCCAACTTTACAGTTTACCACAGACAGAGACACACAGACACACACACACACGCGCGCGTGCACAACACACACACACACCCCACACACACACACACACACACACACACACACACACACACACACACACACACGCGCGCGCGCGCGCACACACACAATGTAATCATACGCACATGTATCTGCACGAGTGTGAGCATGTGTATGTTTGTGCATGTGTGTATCTGTACTTGCGATGCATGCGTGTGCGTGTGCACGTGCAGGTAGTCTGCATTTGGGGCTTGCATGTCACGCAATATTAGCCTCGACAGGATTTTACCTTAGTTTAATTAGGATTTTAACTTTCAGTTATTGAACCCCTCCCAGGCCCAATCACCTTTTGTTTTCTGAAATTCTGGGTCAATGAATCCCTTTTTCCCCCTTTCATTTTAGCGTTTTGTTCATTACTTTTTAGCTTTTGCCTTTGTTTTATGTGATGTATTTATTTATTGACTTACTTTGGAAAATTCTTGGTCATTTCTTGTGATCCTACTGACGTGTCTCCCAACTTGGTGTTCGGAGGGAGACGCGACTGGACGAATGGGTCATCATGACATTTGTGGACCCGCCACCTTGCCCATTGCCCCCACCCCACCCCACCCCACTACGCCCTCCTCCTGCCCATCAAAATGAAGATCACCCCTCTACACCCCCCCCCCCCACCTCTCCCTACAACCCCTATCCTCCCATCAAAAGATTATGGCCCCGTTTGGCGGTTATATAATCTCGCTCCAAATTTGTTTGGCGCTAATGGAGAACCATGGTTGAGAGAAATTTCATCACATTTGATGTCGGTTATTAGTTTCTCTCCCCCCCCCCCCCCCCTTCCCCTCTCCTCCCCTCCCACCTTCTCCCTCCCTTCACTCCTCCTTTCCTAACTTCTTATTCCGAGTTTCAACATTCCTCTCGACCACTCCCCCCCCCCCCCTCCCCCTTCCCCCGTAGCCTCATCTCCCTCTTCTGTTTGCCTTCTAAAGAACCAATCGAATGTGTGAAAAGATGAATAAGTAAGGATTTGTTTTCCTTTTTTTTTTTACTGCAGACAATGATTAGTCAGGAATGTTCACGGGACTCTAGGGGTATACGAAGAACCGCTCACATACGGCTGGGTGGAGGAGGAGGGTAGGGGGTGGATTTTGAAAAAAAAAAATCATGTGTATTGGCAAGACATGAAAACTGAAACGACACAAAAACAAAAACAAAGAAGAAACAAAACGAGTCTTCTTCGATAAAAGAATGACATTAGATGCTAAAACGACGACGATTCTTTCGCGAAAGAATGACCAAAAAAAAAAAGTCTGCTCAAAATCCACAGTTTGTCAAAGACAAAGAAAGCAAGAACTTAAAAAAAGAAAAAAAAAAATTGACGTGGAATTAATGATGTATTTACTCAAGAATGGTCTGATCATTTCAAAACGTGTTTCAAAAAGAAGGATGATGAAGAGATGATTGAAAATTGGGTTTGTCAATACCATTTTGTGCCGAAAAGGCCAATATCTGAGGTTCCATTTGCTGTTCGGGAGGGGGATGACGGGGATGAAGTAAAAAGGTAAATTGGATTCCCCCTGGTAGAGATTCCAATTAGGAGTTTGTGAAAAAAAAAAAGAAAGAAAAAAAAAGGTAATTAATTATTATGTTGAATGATATTCTGTTGATTTATTGGATTTGCACATGCCGTTTGATTGTTTAATTTGGTTTCATTATGTGTGCATTCTTCTCCTCCTGAAAGGGGCTCATGCCTTTATCCGAATTAAACTGTCTGTCTGTCTGTCTGTCTGTGTGTCTGTCTCTCTCTCTCTCTCTCTCTCTCTCTCTCTCTGTCTCTCTGTCTCTCTCCCTCTCTCACCCCTGCCTCTCTATCTGTCTGTCTGTCTTTCTGTCTCTCACTCACTGTCTCTCTCTCTGTCTGTCTGTCTGTCTGTCTGTCTGTCTGTCTCCGTCTCTGTCTGTCTGTCTCTCCCTCTGCGTGCGTGTGTGCGTGCTTGCCTCCTGCGTGCGAGCGCCCGCGCGCGTGCGCGCGCGTTTGTGTGTGTACATGCGTACGTGCGTATAAGTGCGTGCGCGCGCGGCGCGTGTGTGTGTGTGTGTGTGTGTGTGTGTGTGTGTGTGTGTGCGTGCATGCATGCGCGCGCGCGCGTGTGTGTGTGCGTGCGTGCGTCGTGCGTGCATGTGAGTGAAAATTTGGATATATAAGTGAGGCACCTGCACTTTATCACTATTTTTTGTACTTCGTGAAATATTAAATCAGACATGGGTCAGCTACTGCAGATCATGCGTGTTCTGACCAACGTGCAAGAAAGTGGGCAAGCGCCTGCACACGCATGCGTCTGCATAGACAGACAGACAGACAGACAGACACCACACACACACACACACCACACACACACACACACACACACACACACACACTACACACACACACACACACACACACACACACACACACACACACACACACACACACACACACATGTGAATGGATAGCGTAGGGTTTAAGGGTAGGTTTTCGTGTAATGAGTGTAAGGGAGGCGTATACACATTCACGAGCGCGCGCGCGTACGCACATACGCAGAGAGAGACGGCGAGAGAGAGGGAGAGAGAGATAAGGGGGGGGGGGGGGAGGAGAGAGAGAGAGAGAGAGAGAGGAGAGAGAGAGAGAGAGAGAGAGAGAGAGACGAAAACGAATACGAATGATCTATTCAGATTAAGGCCATAGCCTGTACTGAAGGGGTGATACCCGCAATACATAACACAAAAAGGATTCTCAGGAAAGAAAATGGAGAGAAAAAGCAATGACACACACGCACACTGTTAATGAATACACTGTTCGTATTCGCTTTGGACCTCCATATATGTACATAGCAAGATCGAAGAGGACATCTTCATTTCTTGTTGCTAACAGTAAGCTGACTCCAAAACTTACAGGGGTCACAATAATACTTTGCCTTCATGAATTTGATTCTAAGATCACCGAGTGCAGGACAGCGAAGTTAAAAAAAAAATGTATTTCATTTTCCTTTGCCTGATTACACAAGCGACACATCAGTTCGTTATCTTTCAGAGCACTGTGTCTAAACTGATGGCAAGGAATGTCCAAATCTAAACTTGCTCAGTGGACTCAGCCTCTTCATTTTCATTTCAATGTTTGGTTCAATCACATGTGCTGTTTTTAAAAAAAAAGTCTGCATTGTGCAAATCTGTCACTGCTGTAGATAGGGTCCTGCCGGTCCTGCCATCTGCAGTCAATCATTCTTTGTTTAAAACATTTCAAAAATCCTGATATACTTTCAACGCCCTGGTTGTCCCAAACATTATGCAAAGCCATGTGAATTTGAAGCACTGACGAACATTGGTAGCCCATGTCTTCTTGCCATTGCAATCCAAATCTCGCATTGTCTTATAACAAGCTTTAAACGGTATCTTGGTTTCCTCCATTCTGGTTATTTTCAGCCAATACTTAATGCATTAAAAAAAAAAATTAATGTCAATTGGATACCTTCCAAGTTCACCATGAATTGAAATCATTTGGTGTTCGATTGCCGACATACAAAAATCTTTTCATCGCATACAAATGAACATTCTCTGTTTCAACACTTTTCACGAAAGCCCAAATTTCAGCTGCATACTGTAAGACTGGCTGCACCTGAGAGAGAGAGAGAGAGAGAGAGAGAGAGAGAGAGAGAGAGAGAGAGAGAGAGAGAGAGAGAGAGAAACGCCATGTAAGTTAGTCTCCCAGACAACAGCTTTTCGGGATGAAGTGTCGAGATGATCACGGTCTCTGGGGCACGGCAGTATGGAAGGCGGGGGCCCATTCTCTCTTTCCGCGGATTTAAATCTTT
>CM031615.1:21526593-21530314 GCA_018398815.1 Conus ventricosus
CTTCTTCTTTTCTTCTTCTTCTTTTCTTCTTCTTCTTCTTCTTCTTCTTCTTCTTCTTCTTCTTCTTCTCTCCCATTGATTCAGTTTGCAGGCTCAGGAAATCTGTCTTCTCCTGCGTTCCAGTCTTACGGTAACTTTTGAGGGTGGATTTGGGGGGACGTTCTCCATTATGAACAAAGTTTTGTTGTAGATCTGCCCCTCCCCCTCCCCCATCTTTCTTCCCTGCACCTCCTCCCACCTCACCGCCTGGCCCGTCCATCCAGGCAACGTGCCACCCCCGCCTCACCCCACCCCCCACCCCCTCCCTGTCCCACAGCCTGTGGAATTTGAGTTGTATCTGTATATCATACTTTTGGTACGAATCAGACTAATTTGCGCGCGCGCGGGGCGCGCGCGTGTGTGTGTGTGTGTGTGTGTGTGTGTGTGTGCGTGCGTGCGTGCGTGCGTGCGTGCGTGCGTGCGTGCGTGCGTGCGCGTGCGTGCGTGCGTGTGTGTGTGTGTGTGTGTGTGGTGTGTGTGTGTGTGTTTTAGGAGAGAGACAGAGACAGACCAACAGAGAGACAGACAGAGAGAAGAGAGAGAGAGGAGAGGGGAGAGAGAGAGAGAGAAAGAGAGAGAGTGCAGGATGTGTGTGTGTGTGTGTGTGTGTGTGTGTGTGTGTGTGTGTGTGTGTGTGTGTGTCTGCTTGTGCGCGCGCGCGCTCGCACGTGCGCGCTTGTTTGTGTTTGGTTCCATTCTGTGAAGCGTCCATTCCCCCACTTCAGTTGAAATGGAAAGACGGTGATAAGTTTGGCCTGGAAAGGAGCTAGCTCCATCACACAACACTACACTGATACCACCAGAACGACAGCGCGTTCAGGTTGGTGGACCGAAAAGGGGGCCAGAGGGGATTCGAACTCGCAACTTGTCGTTTGCACACTTGGTGATAGCCTACTGTGGGCAGCACTTGTTCCGGACCTGAATTACCCTCCCTTCACCCTTCTTGTTGGTGGTGGTGGTGGGGGCGCGGGGGGGGGGGGGGGGGGGGGTGCGTGTGTCTGTTGGCAGGACGTACGTTACCAGGAGCACGTGTGGCAGCGGACACAGGCCGGACTGGTCGTTGGTTGTGACCCGACAACTGTAGACAGCACGTGTGTGGACCCCCGTCGCCAGAAGCAGCAGCACCGTGTCTTCCTTGACGGCTGCTGTCCGAAATGGAGCAGGTTGCGTTTATTGTCGGCACTTTTGTCGATTGATCACAAATCGATGTATGGGGGACTAATGTAGTGAGCGTGCGGAATCCAAGCCCCAAAAGAAAGGGTGTTTAAAAAGACAGTTCGATTTCTGCTAATGAAACCCAGTGATGCGTCCTCCCCTCCCCCACCCCACCCCACCACCGCCCACCTGATGAATGAATGCATATCATAGCATCGTCTGCTTGATGCGCATTCAATGACAACTGGGCCAGTAGTGCCTCTGTCCGCACTGTCCCTGGTCACTCTATGAGAGAGAGAGAGAGAGAGAGGAGAAGAGAGAGAGGAGAGAGAGAGAGAGAAAGAAAGCGAGCGAGAGATCCCAAATGCCGGCCGGTAAGTAAAATGGAAGACAACAGCTTCTTCCTCCCCTGCATGGGGAATTTTGCTAAAAGGCGCGCGCTAGCTTCTGGAACTGGCTAAACACGTGCCGTGCGGCGCAGCTTTTGGAAAAGAAGGAGTGGGTCACTCCCGCCAAGGGGGGTGAGTGTGCATTGCTGTCAGCTGACGGTCAACAGAATTCTGTGCTGTGTTGTTGTTGTTGGTCAGTTGGCCCAGTGTTGCATGAAAAAGGTTAGAAAAAGAAATAAAGCGAAATATGTGCAACTAATTCATGGGTGGTGTTGCGCGGCTTCGACTTTTCATCTTCCAGCTTACAGTCCGCTGTCAGCCTAAGGGGACACAGACACACACACGCACACACACACACACACACACACACACACACACACACGCAGCACGCACGCACGCACGCACGCACGCACGCACGCACGCACGCACGCACACACACACACACACACACACACACACACACGTACGTGACTCTGGGATACCTGTGGCCACGGACACAGGACCGTTCGTTCGTGTGACACTTCTCGTTCGTGTGACACTTCTCTTGAGACAGCACGTGACTCCGGGTTAACCGTTGGCGATGGCCGCCGGGTTGTACGGTGACGTGACACTTCTTTCTGGACACGACACGGCCAACTCAGGGAGACCTGTGGCCACAGCCCCAGGGCTGTTCGTTGAGGTGACACTTCTTTCTGGACACGACACGTTAACTCAGGGAGATCTGTGGCCACAGCCCCAGGGCTGTTCGCTGAGGTGACACATCTTTCTGGACACGACACGGCTAACTCAGGGAGATCTGTGGCCACAGCCCCAGGGCTGTTCGTTGAGGTGACACATCTTTCTGGACACGACACGCTAACTCAGGGAGATCTGTGGCCACAGCCCAGGGCTGTTCGCTGAGGTGACACATCTTTCTGGACACGACACGTTAACTCAGGGAGATCTGTGGCCACAGCCCCAGGGCTGTTCGTTGAGGTGACACTTCTTTCTGGACACGACACGTTAACTCAGGGAGATCTGTGGCCACAGCCCCAGGGCTGTTCGCTGAGGTGACACATCTGCTGTAGGCAGCACGGAACTGTGGGATAGCAACGGCAATGACGCATCTGACAGACAGATGATGATGATGGTGATGTTTGTTTGTTTGTTTGTTTTTTTGCCTGTCATTTCTCCAGATCTTTAAAGCAAGTCCTCTGGAAGATTCTTTGTTCCTCCCATCCCACAATCATATCCATATCCCCAATCGCCTCCCTCCTCCCCCTCCATTCCCCCCCCCACCCCACCCTGTCGCTCCTTCCCGACCCCACAACCCCCCCCCCCCCCCCCCCCCCCAACTACCACCTTGCCCCCATCACCCCGCCCAGCGTTCCTTTAGGGCCAAAAAAAAAAAAAAGTTCGTGGGGAGGCATGTGCTGTCATATTCTCATTCATTATTCGCAGCACAGTGGTCTCCTGAGGGACACCCGCCCCCCCCCCCCCCCCCCCCTTCCCAATCTCCCCCTTCTCGCTCCCTCCCCCCCCCCCCCCCCCCCCCCCCCCCCCCCCCCCCCCCCCCCCCCCCCCCCCCCCCCCCCCCCCTCTCCTCTAGGTCCTTCCAAATCCTTCCGACCCAGTGTGGATTTTGATCACGAATTCAAGACAGATTACAGCAGGAAAACTGGTGGATTAGAAATCGTATGATGGGAAAGAGGACAGGGAGTTGAAAAACACATCGAAAGAAAACAAAAAAAACCTGGGCGTGAGGATGAGTTTGTTGGGGGTATTGAGGGTTCTGTGTGTGTGTGTGTGTGTGTGTGTTGTGTGTGTGTGTGTGTGTGTGTGTTATCGTGTGTGTGTGTGTGCTGGTGTGTGTGTGTATTAGTGTGTGTGTAAGTGTGTGTGTGTGTGTGTGTGTGTGTGTGTGTATTAGTCTTTAGATACTTTTAAAACCTCCCTAAAGACACATCTTTTCCCTCGGACTGATTAACGATATCCAGTTACCACTGTGCGCGTGTTTGCTGGTGTAGAGAACAGGGAAAGGGGCATTCTGGGCCACTTCCGCCCTCACTCAGTTCGGGCGAAAGTAACCAGAATGCCCTTTCCTGTTCTCTGACAAGTAAGAAAATTCCCAAAACAACTAAAAAACACATAAACAACAC
>CM031615.1:21542914-21545414 GCA_018398815.1 Conus ventricosus
CTTCAGAGTCGTTTTTTTTTTTTTTTTTTTTTTTTCCCCAAAAGGCATAGGAACAGCAGTCTTCTTGCCTAAGATTCTTCTCTGCGTGCCCTCACCGCGTGCACATGCACGCACGCACGCACGCACGCACACACACACACACATACACATACACACACACACACACACACACACACACACACACACACACACACACTGTCACCCACTCGCACACTCTGCCCGTTTGCTGCAGTCTGATCCTTTTTTCCCCCCATCTCATTTTTAACCCTGGCGAATCTTCGTCTCGCGCCCGTCTGAAGCAACACCGTTTATTTTTTTTACCTGGTTAGAGATTACACCGTCCAATTGGCTAACAGCTTTTCTGGTGTCTGCCGTCACTTCAGAGAATAAGGGAGAGAACTCTCCGAAAGAAGAAGAAGATGAAGATGAAGATGATGAAGATGATGAAAAGGAAGAAGAAGAAGAAGTCAAGGAGAAGACGGAGAAGAAGAAGAAGCAGAAGAAGAAGGAGGAGGAGGAGGAGAAAAAGAAGAAGAAGAAGAAAAGAAGAAGGAGAAGGTGGAGAAGAAGATGATGATGAAGAAAGAGGAAAGAAAAGTCCGAGGAAGCGGAGAACGTGTGGGTATTTGGTGGCAGTAGTGGCGGAAGTTGCGTAAGTATGTAAGACAATGCGCACACTTAACATTCACACACACACACACACACACACACACACACACACACACACACACACACACACACACACACAGAGGCACAGACGGGCATGCAGACAGACTCACACACACACACACACACACACACACACACACACACACACACACACACACGAGCGCGCGCAAAGCGCTGGCGCATGCAACACACACAGACACAGACACACACACACACACAGACACACACACTCTCTCTCTCTCTCTCTCTCTCTCTCTCTGTCACACCACACACACACACACACACACACACACACACACACACACACACACACACACACATCTAAGCGCACGTGCGCCACACACTTACACTCGCGCGCGTGGACTCACGCACGCGCGCACACACACACACACACACACACACATACACACACCTCCCCCCCCCCCTCCCCCCCCACCCCCCACATCCCCCACCCCCTGCACTTTTGTCTCAGGCGGGTCCCGGACATAAAATGGAGTTAATTGTCAGCAGGTGGCGGTGTCAGTAAGCCTCACTGGGCGGCCGAGATCAGACAGACGCGCCGGTTGGTTATCTAACGGTCATCGTTCATTCATAGAGCAGCAGCAGCAGCCACTGGGGGATGGGTGGTTTCGAACGAACAGAAATAGAAGGGCGAGAAGTGGAAGAAGTAGCAGTTTAAGTCGGAGATGAAGAAGCGGAGGAGGAGGAGGAGGAGGAGCAAGAAGAAGAAGAAGAAGAGGAACAAGAAGAAAAAGAAGAACAAGAAGAACAAGAACAACAAGAACAAGAACCGTAGGAGGAGGAGGAGAGGAGTGGTAAAAAGGTGAAGATGGGTGGTTGGGGGTGGGGGTGGGGGGTGGGGGGGGGGGGGGGGGGGCAATAACAGCAGCGGCAGAGAGCAAGAAGGAAAAAAAACATAGAAGAGGTAGATGCAGACAATAAATCAGCTACAGCAGCTACAGCAAGGCGAAGAAAAAACCACGACGACGATGGCGACAACGACGACGACGACGGAAAAGAAAGAAAAGATGAGAAACGAGAGAGAGAGAGAGAGAGAGGAGAGAGAGAGAGAAGAGAGAGAGAGAGAGAGAGAGAGAGAAGGTGGACGACGACGAGGAGGGCGGGGTGAGGGGGGTGAGGGATGAGCAGGTGAGAAGGGGGAGGAAGGGTGCACAACATGACGAAGTGCAGTAACAACAACAACAACAGCAACAGCAACAAGAAACGGAGAAAAACATCCATCAAGAGAGAAAGAATTTCCTGGTTGGTTTTCACTTTCGCGAAAAGGGCAAAGAGGGAAGGGGGGAGGGGGAGGAGGAGGGCGGGGGAGGTTGGTTTAGGGATCAGGATAAGAGGGATAGGGGGAGGGGAGGGGAAGGGAAGAAGTGGGGGGTGGGTGGGGGGTGGGGGTGGGAGGGGTGAGATTAGACAGGAAAGATAGATCGCTAGATAGATAGATCGAACGAGTACCCGTGCATTATGGAAGAGACGCAAGCCGGCCAGATCACGTTGCAAATGGTGGAAAGGGAGGGGGAGGGAGAGGGGGGGGGGGGGGGGGGGATCAGCATTTTTTTCCCCTTAAATTTCAAATTTTGATTTTTGTTACATAGAAAAATAAAGCGCGCGTTTTATGTATTTACCTTCCATGGAAAGAAATGAAACGGGGGGGGGGGGGGGGGGGGGGGGGGGGGGGGGGGGGGGGGGGGGGGGGGGGGGGGAGGAACGAAGTTTCAAAACGAGTGACTGAGGGCGGAAAATGAAGCAAAATTTAGAAAAGAGAGGGCGAGTTGGTTACCAGCCAAGGACATAGACAAAGTACAGGACAAGACAC
>CM031615.1:21553156-21555656 GCA_018398815.1 Conus ventricosus
ACCAACACCGACCCTATCTCACAGTAAAACGAACAGGCATTTACTGCCCGTCCCCCCCCCCCCCCCCCCCACTCCCCCCTCGTCCCAGCTCACGTCAAACGTTCCAGATCTCTCTTGCCTGCAAGTCTTCCACGGACGTTAACGTTTCACAACGATAAAATAACAAGATACACCCCCCCCCCCCCCCCCCCCCCCTGTCGACAAGGTTGCACATCAAAACGGCCAACAAAATCCCCCCCCCCCCCCCCCCATTCCCCCATTCCACCTCCCAACCCACCCCGCCCCTCAACAAACCCTTCAGAGTATTTTGCCTGGATGCGGCAAAACACGACAACTCATGCACATACGTTCATTATCGATGCCGACTCGCTGGCAGCTGGAAGGAGAAAGAAACTAACAGAGCTTGAGAAGGAGAGGATTGTAAAAAAAACCTCGACAAGGGAGCAAAACGGGACGGGAATACAGGCAACAACATGTGCATGGAGGGAGTGTACGAGAGGGAACCGGAGCTACAATGCCAACAGGGGGAACTCCAACTCCAACAAGGTCCCATGTAAAAACTAAAATGGCAACATTACTAACAGGGACCTAGCTACCAGCGACAGAACAGATGAAACGACAAGTGTTGTGGAGCGAACGGGACATTGAAGAACGAAACAACAAACAGACCACGTCAAAGGAACGAGAGAGAGGGAGAGAGAGAGAGGGAGAGAGGGAGAGAGAGAGAGAGAGAGGAGAGAGAGAGAGAGAGAGAGAGAGAGAGAGAGAGAGAGAGAGTAAAGCGGAAAACAAAGTGAAACGAAGGCAAGTATAAGTGCGAAAGCAACCTGGAAAAGGCTCCAACGAAGAAACCCAAAAAACGGAGCAACAATAACTGACCAAACCGAAGCGGAACAAGGGCAGATGGGACACGGGTACAAGAACTGAGGTAATTGGGAAACAGTCCGAAAAAAAGAGAGGGAAAAAAGGCAACAACAACAACAACAACAAAAATATACAAAATAAATCATCAAAATAAATAAGATCTAGTTGCAAAGTGAGGCGACTGCAGGGCGGAAATCTAAACAAACTCTAAATGTTATCAATTTAGCGAACCGCCAATAAAATGTAGACAAACGAATCACACGACCCATCCTGCGCGCGCTGAAGTGAATGAAGATCAGTGATATGCTCGTTCGTTTTCGTTGTCCGGAGTGTTGTGTTCTTGCCTGAAAAAAGACCTAAGAGGTCGAAACGCGTCGTGTTTTGTCTTGTGATTCGCTTGTCTACGTTTTCTTGGCGGTTCGCTATTAATTACATTAAAATTTGTTAAAATAAATACATAATATAATTTTTTTTTAAAGGCAAATGGAAAAAAAAACAACCAACCAACAGATCTCATCAATGGAAAACAACCCCCCCCCCCTTTCCTCCCACCCCCCCACCCCCCCCCCCCCCCAAAAAAAAAAAAAAGAAGAAGAAAGAAGAAGGAACAGGAGAGGGTGTACATGGACAAACGGAACGAGGGCCAAAAGGGACCCCTGGTACTTAGGGCCAACCAAACGGCGCCATTCGTTCTGACTGCGCCAGCTAAGCGCCACTCCAGCTGCACTTGGGTCCATACAGGGTACCTCGTAAACCTGCCACCCGGCAAAAAGCGCCAGACTTTAGGATGGCACCATCGCCTATTACGGGCCGCTGTCAGGCGGCGATTAGTGTCCAGGGGAACTGATGGTCACCACAACTCCAAAAAACATTCTCATCTTTCCGGACCAAGAGGTCATTGTCCGGGGCATGGTTTGCCAAATGGGTGAGGCGCTGGACTCTCTCTCTCTCTCTCTCTCTCTCTCTCTCTCTCTCTATCTCTCTCTCTCTCCGCTGTGTGTGTGTGTTGTGTGTGTGTGTGTGTGTGTGTGTGTGTGTGTGTGTGTGTTGTGTGTGTGTGTCTTTCTCTCTCTGTCTGTCTGTCTGTCTCTCTTTCTCTTTTTTGCTGTCCCATCTTCTGAGGTGGCATTGCACCCTTCGACGCTCATTCAGACCCCTCTTCGCCCGTCCATCCCCCCCCCCCCCCCCTCCGTCCACACCCACAACCCAGGTCCGGCCCGCCGCATGCCCCAGCACCAACAATCTACACGAAGCATGCAGTCAACGTCAAGTCGTCAAGAGGCAACCACCGGAGGAGAGGAGACACTGTTGCCGAGTCACTTTGGCGGTGTTCTGTGGTGCCTGTTCTGATCTAACGTACGCGGGACACCACCTACCAAGCACCCCCTTCTGACGACATTGATTGCCGAGTCGCGGAGCCGGCGTGAGTGAGTGAGTTCTTTCTCCGGAGGAGAGGCGTTGGACCCTTTGTTCTTAGGTCCCCAAGTCCGGGTTCCCTTCTCACCGGAGACAAGTCTGGAAGAGATTTTTTTTATTTTCTTCTTCTTCTTCTCAACCTCTGAGCAGATTCCAGCTTCCTCCTCGTCCTCCAGATGAGATCTTTTTATACCAAGATCCCGAGCGAGAACACATGCGT
>CM031615.1:21560656-21563521 GCA_018398815.1 Conus ventricosus
TCTTTCTTTTTTTTCTTTTTTTGTCTCAGTAAATCATCGTCTGCAATCACAGGATGAGACGGTTGGGCTGCAGGCTTGCCGAATCCCTTGTTGCAGTCGGATTTCTACGGTTCGAGTCTCTTCTCCGTCCACCCGGCAACAAACAAACACAGGGAGGTCACCGATTCAGTTCCTGGTAAACTGACGACAGCGGAAGGAGAGGGGTGAGTCCCCCCCCCCCCCCCCCCTTCCCACCCATTCCACCTTCCTACAGCGCCACGTGGACCTCAACCGGTTTCACTGCACACCTACGAACGACTTTGACGGCACCAGACTGGAACGTTGAACTAACCTCTCTTGATCCTTCGCGTGTCTTGAGCAAAAGATGGTTCCACTGCACCCACGACTTTTGACGGCATGAGACTTGAACGTTGAACCTAACGCCACTTGATCCTTCGCGTGTCTTGAGCAAAAGATGGTTCCACTGCACCCACGACCTTGACGGCACGAGATTTGAACGTTGAACCTAACGCCTCTTGATCCTTCGCGTGTCTTGAGCAACAGACGGTTCCACTGCACCCACGATCTTGACGGCACGAGACTTGAACGTGTAAGCCTCACGCCTCTTGATCCTTCGCGTGTCTTGAGCAAAAGATGACGGAGAAAGACAAACTGTCTCTGTCTCTTTGCCGTCAAAGCGTTTCAGTCGGTGGATTCGGAGCACTGAGCCATCCCAAGGTGAAGTCTTTATCAGTCGTGAGTTACGTCGCCATAGGTGCAGTATGCAATGTGCTCGGACTGGCTGGCGAGCGTGGTGACTGGCGGGGGTTTCAAAGTTAATCACACCTTTTCCCCACTTCTTTCCCGTTTATACATACCCTTCAACCCCCAGTCTGACCTCCAAATACACACACACACACACACACACACACACACACACACACACACACACATATATATATATATATATATACCAGTTTAAAATAGGATTTTAAAATGAAGAGGTTAAAACCTACAAGCTTGTTTCAAGCTAAAAGCGCTCTCCTCAGGGTCTCCTGGGTGGCTTTTTAAACCCTGATTTTATATATATATATATATATTTATATATATATATATATATATATATATATATATATATATATATATACGCACACACACATACATACACACACACAGTGTCTGTCTGTCTGTCTGTCTGTCTGTCTGTCTCTTTTCTCTCTCTCTCTCTTCTTTCTCTCTCTCTCTCTCTCTCTCACACACACACATACACACACACACACACACACACACACACACACACACACACACACACACACACACACACACACAACCATCAACAGGTTCCAAAGATAGTTAGTTTTAAAAAAAACCCACAGACAAACAAACAAAACTCTTTAACAGGCAGCGCAAGACAGCCCCCCCCCCCAAAAAAAAAAAAAAAAGCTAGAAAAAAAAACAACTGTAATCCTCAAACATCATGATACAGTTCAAATAACGGCTGTTGAGAAAGGCTGCGGCAGATTTTCAAGCGATCAGAGGGATAACTATAAAATATTTAAAAAAAAAAAAAACCAGAGCTTAAAAGGCACTTAGCACTACCGTGGTTTTTTTTTCCTCCCAGACACAACTGCTTACAGCGTTCCATTTCAATTTCAGGTGATGCGGCTCCACAGCCTAGCCGACCGCAAAGGGCCATATCGGGGCTTAACGATTCCATTCATTCCCCGAAGATGGAGTATGGCTGCCTTAATGGCGGGATGAAAAACGGTCATACACACAAACTCCACTGCCTGTCTATACAGGCAGTGTCCGCAGGAGTATCGGCCTGCGTACGCAAGAAAGAAAGAAAGAACGATTCCATTCATACTTTTTTTTTTCTTTCCCCACGAGTTATATTCTTGCGGTCAGGATACCGTTGGTGCACAGACGTGGACAGACAACACCGGGAAGAGTTTTAACCGCAGTAGTCTAAGCGTGGAAGTCTGTAAAAAGCCAAGACCTTTTTGGAAATGAAATGAGGCAGGGAACAGTAAAGAAAAAACAGTAAAACAAGTGGGGTAACGGTCTCTTTGATGAGTTCCGAGCCAGCGGACGAAAGGCCTCGGAGCAGGCAATACAAAATATCTCTGCCTTCAAAAGGGATTGCGATGTTCCCTTATGCAGCTAGTGAAGAGTTTTCATATCTGTAACATATTTCCTTAATTTCATGTTCCCAGTTTCTCCATCTTCAAACTCTCTCCCTCCCCCCCCCCCCCCCCCCCCCCCCCCCCAAGTCCCAATCTTTGCCCCCCAGTCCATTACAAAACATCCCCCCGTACGGTCTCCGACCTCCCCCCGTTAATAAAATATGATTTCCATATCAGGTATCAGGGGTTATAAGACAGGTAATGATAAAATTTATCATTTCACAACCAAAATGCGCTTTACTCATAGGCCAACCAGCACTCTGTCACTCACATCGGGCCCGCACAAAGGTGACGGGAAACCAATAACATTTCATAGAAATAATCAACTTTTATTCAACTTGACTCCGAGCCCCCACCCGTCACTACACAAACAACTATCTGTATCATAACAACCATGTAAACAGCATACAGACAATTTCATAAATCGCATCCCCTGTTGTTCAGTTATTCTTAATTAGCCAGGAAAGACAATATTCCACTATTCAGTTTGCACACTTATAACCTAAAGAGCAAATAAAGCGTCCATAACTTGCCAGCATTCCTTGGTTGACCGTCAGTTTCTCTCATCCCACTGTGCGACCACGAGCTGAAGCTGCCACACTGTTGTGTCCTCCCGATTGGCCAAATCCCAGTTGGGGGACACTGGCAACGTAGCTTGAGTGCCCCCACACCGGGCTCCCGGCCCCCCACTTCCCCCCTC
>CM031615.1:21563621-21566121 GCA_018398815.1 Conus ventricosus
ACTTTTGCGTTTTGTTTGAATTAAAATGTAAAGGAAATCACGTGTGAACCTTGTTTCGGTGTGAAGTATTCAATCGCTGCAATAGCTGACACAGCAGCAGCCTTTGTTTGTTTGTTTTAAATGGGGGATATTCCACTGGATGGAAATAATACTCATGCAATACGTCAGTCACGTGCTGTTTTTGGGGGTCATGTTCGGTGGCCATTTTGTTTTGGGCTAATCCTTGCAAGACGGTGAGAGAGACGGCTCGACATTCGGTTTTAATGGATTCAGCACTAAAATCATTACGAAAACATCAATAAAGTGCTTTTTTTCCCCGAAAATGCGGACATTTTCCCCCATTTTTAGTTTTCAAAATTTCTCTGTGTGTGTGTGTGTGTGTGTGTGCGTGTGTGTGTGTGAGTGAGTGCGTGTATGTGTGTGTGTGTGTGTGTGTGTGTGTTGAGGGGGGGGGGGGAGCTGGCTTTTGTTGAAATCGAGAGATTTTTGGAATGTTAGATTGATATATATATATATAGAATTCTAGATCTAATCATCACCTTTCCCCTCTTGTCCTGTTCAAGCGGACTGTCTCTAAGCGACCCTCTTGCCCCCGGGGGCACTCGATAGATCCCAGTCTCGATAGATCCCCGTCTCGATGGATCCCCGTCTCGATGGATCCCCGTCTTGATAGATCCCCGTCTCGATAGATCCCCATCTCGATGGATCCCCGTTACTGTTTTTGGATCTACCGAGACGGGGATCTATCGAGATGGGGATCTACCGAGATGGGGATCTACCGAGACGGGGATCTATCGAGACGGAAATTCGTCCACATGTAGTGAGGGATCTATCGAGACGGAGATCTACCGTGATGGGGATCTACCGAGACGGGGATCTACCGAGACGGAAATTCGTCCACATGTAGTGGGGGATCTACCGAGATGGGGATCTACCGAGACGGGGATCTATGGAGATGTACTCCTTGCCCCCCCCCCCCCCCCCCCCCTCCCCCTTCTTCTCTCTTTCACATTTCCATTCCGCATTTTGTCAGCCGTCTGCGAAGTAATCATTTTACGCCTTTCCTGTGTCTGCTATTGGTGTTGTCAGAAGCAGACCGATTTGTCGGCAGCGTCTTGTGTTTGTTGTTTTTCTTCAGTTCGCATGGGTGTGCACTCGGGTTTCGTGCGTTGATTTGTGTTCTGAGCTTGTTGGCAAGCGCGCGCGTCCGTTTGTTGCAGTTTTCAGGGATGTGAATGAGAAGAATTAAGCTCACTGCGGATTGAAACCACGGAACACTCGACGCCGTGAATGAGACTGCTTTTTTTTTTTCTTTTTAAAGATGGACACCTGAACTGTCAGTTGATTGAACGTGGGGTAGAATTCCGATGAGGAAAGAAGCCGAACGGACATTCATCTTTCCACGTTCGCTTCAGTCGTTAGTTGTTTTTTTTTTTTTTTTTTTGTATTCCGCCCCGTGTGTCTTCAATTGCCCGTGGTGGAAATGAAGTCAAAAATGGCCGAGAGATGAAATATCCGACTGACAGAGACAAGCTGACGGATCGGGATAGGGTTACGAGCGAAGCGAGGGCGCACGGGGTCTTCGATTCCGTTTTGGAAGTTATAGATGGTGCACTTCCTTGACCTGAGAATGTCAGCAGTGTGTGTGTGTGTGTGTGTGTGTGTGTGTGCGCGCGCGCGCGCGCAGGCGCACGTGCCCGATTTGAATTGGAATGGCCTCTTTGCTGGCGGAGAGTCAGAACTTTGTGGACCTGGGGCATTGCCTGACTTCACTGTAACTGGCTGTTTGTTAAAAAAAAAAAAATCTCTTATAGCAGTTTCCACTTATTGCATTCTCTGGGTTCGAATTCTCTCGATCTCCGCCAGCTCTGTGCTCTGCCCATTGCGCCAAGAGGCAAGGCAACCCCCCCCCCCCCCCCACCTTGTTCAGTGAAAACGTCCAACCGGCTTGAAGAACCACACGCCCTATACAGGTACCACCACCAAGCAAGGAGTCATCCCTTCGATTCTCTCCCTCCCTCCTTCTCCCCCTCTTCACTCCGTCCTCCTCACCTCCCGCCCCCCCCCCCCCCCAACCACCTCTCCCGCCCCCAGTCTTTCCCACCCGCTCCCCCCTTCCTTTTTTTTTCCTCCCTTGTCTCCCCCCCCCCCCCCCCCCTCCCTCCGCCTCTTCTTCCTCGAGGCGAGGACACCGATCAAACATGACAGGCGAAGTCAAAACGAGAAACTGCCGAAGCGGTGCTACTGTACAAGTTTCACAATAATATAAACGCGCGGCAAATGAACAGAACGCCACTTACAGCGACGGCGGTGGAGGAGGGGAAAAAAACAAAACAAAAACCAAACAAACCAAAAAGACATGCCTGTGATTGGATTGTCGACCATGGAAGTGTGAATCGCAGAAGCCGTCCGCAAGTGCTTCGTCTGTCCGGTTTAAAAAAAAAAAAAAATCTTTTTTACCGCTCATGACTTTGGATCGGCTGGCAAGGCTAGCAGTAGT
>CM031615.1:21581121-21591121 GCA_018398815.1 Conus ventricosus
TACCGCGGTTCATGGACAATTGATTTCGCAGTGTTCATAGTCAGTGACATTGGTTTGATCTTGTCAAGATATGAAACGATCCGCTGCGCCGAAGTTCTTCATGCATTTATCGTTGATCCCCCCCCTTTCCTCTATCCATTTTCCACTTTTTTTTTTTTTTTTTTGGTCGTTAAACTTGGTCGGATTAGCTTTTCTTGTTGTGGTGGTGGTGGTTTGTTTTTTTTTTTTTTTTTTTTTTTCCGTAAGGAAGATTTAATCAATTCGCTGATGATCCCGGATCCGTTGTTGGATCCAGATTTGCACCTGGGTCAGCAACCCACTGTTAATTGTTCCGTCCTTCACTGGAGTCGTTAGAATAGCTTCAGCAGGGTTTTTCGTCCTCTTGTTGGTAGACAGCCAGCCGAACCAAAAACAGACAGTCTGAGGAACGAACACATAGGGGCGGAGAATATCCATCCACGCACCCCACCCCGCCCGCCACCACCACGCCCTATCTCCCATGCTTAAAGAGCAACTGTTCTAGAAACTGGGCATCGGGCCTCCAAAACTATAATGTGGGTGTTTTAGCGCCGTGCTCAAACCAAACGAACTGTGAGTGTTTCAACGCGCCCGTTGGCTCAACAAAAAACGAACTGTGAGTGTTTCAAGCGCCGTGGCTCAACCAAAAACGAACTGTGAGTGTTTCAAGGCCGTGGCTCAACCAAAAAACGAAATGTGAGTGTTTCACGCGCCCGTGGGCAACCAAACAACGCACAGTGAGTGTTTTTCAAGCGCCCGTTGGCTTCCCCCCCCCACGAACTGTGCGTGTTTTCAGCACCCGAGGGTAACAAAACACAGAATGTGAGAGTTTCAAGGGCCCGTGGCTCAACAAACGAACTGTGAGTGTTGTTTCCACGCGCCGTGGTAACCAAAAAGAACTGTGAGTGTTTCAAGGCCGTGGCTCCACAAAAACGAATGTGGTGTTTCACGCGCCCGTTGACTCAACAAAACGAACTGTGAGTGTTTCAAGGCCGTGGCTCAACCAAAAAACGAACTGTTGAGTGTTTTTCAAGCGCCCGTGGCATCAACCAAAAACGAACTGTGAGGTTTCACGCGCCCGTGGCTCAACAAAAAGAACCTGTGGGTGTTTCAAGGCCTGTGCTCACCAAATCTTACCCAGCGGCGAAGTGGAGAGAGTGCAGTCATCGTTGGTTTCGTGTTATCCCCCCCCCCCCCCCACCGTCCCCCCTTCGCGCCTTCATCCCCACCCACCCAACCCGCCTAGTAATGAAAAGATGTTCGCCGACTGCCGGGTTTGTCAAATTGGCTCAATTTACCGGCGGTATGTTGACTAGATATTTTCAAACTCTTTGCGTCTTGTAAAAAAAAAAAAAAAAAAAAAGAAAAGCCAAGAAAACAACAAAAAAAGGTTATTAATCAAGTTATTTGGTGTAGGGTTTCAGTCTTTTGGAATTTAGTTTGTTTAAAAGATAAGACTGGTTTACACAAAAAAAAAAAACGTAGTCTCCGCGATGGTATGAAATGTATAGTCGCAACAGTTTTTAACCCTTGTCAACAGGCCCAGATGAACTCAACAGCTTACGCTGATATTGTTGTGTATAATGAAATATTTAGTGAAGTTTCAAGGATGAAGTTTGTATACTTTTGACTTCTGCAAAGAAAAAAAGGGGGGGTCAGAGAGAGTTTGAGGACGTCTAGGTTTTAACGTATATTTATTTTTTTGTAAAGATGTACTTACTTACTTTCTTATTTTTAGTTTTATGCAGGACATTTACGTGCCCACAGACTTCACCCCCCCCCCCCCCACCCACCCACCCATTTTAGGTAAGGTGATCATTAGTGCCAAGTTAGGTGAACATAATGAGTATTTTGGACAGTAGAATAGTCACAATATAGAACAAGCTCATCTCACCGTAATTTCCATGTTAATTATCCATGATCACTAGGAGGAAGGAAAGGTGGTTGGGCGGGGAGTGGGGGATGGGGGGGTCGGGGGGGGGGAGGGGGGGCGGGGGGTAGGCAGAAGGCGTAACAGGTAGGGGCGATCGTGATTGATGGTGATTGAGACAACCAAACCTTCCTCGTAATGTAGCGATGCAACCAAAAACAAAATCATAAGCAACAGTCACTTCCATAACTCCCCACCCCCACCCCCACCAACGGCAGCACGCACGCCGCAACAACCACACACAACCCAACACCACACACACACACACACACACACACACACACACAACACTCAACAACACACACAACAAACACACAACAACACACACAGCACAAACACACACACCACAAAAGAAACTATGGCGTAGTGATCACATTTTTCAAAAACAAAATTTTCTTTTAAAAATAAAAAAAACAAAAAACCTTCCCTCTTGCCGTCCCTTAGTCATTCCGCACCTACCGCGTCCGTTCTTTTCCTCTCCTCTCCTCCATAATCTTGTCCTACCTCCCCCTCCCTTTCTCTCCTGCTTCTCCCACCTCACTTCCGCTTCTCAGTCACGGCATGACGTTGGAGGCGTTTATGGAAGAGTCAGAGTTTGGCGCGGGCAGGCGGATGTTCTTCTTCATCACTCTGGGAGGATCACAGGGGGTCAGAGCACTAAACTGCTAGCGGGGTCCCGGCCCTTCCAACAGTGCCTTGGGGAGGGGGGTGGGGTAGGGGGGTAGGGAGGGGTGGGGTGGGGTGATTGGACGAAGGGGGAGGGAGGGTAGGTTGGTGGGGTGGTGGGTGATGGGTGGTGATGGTTTGGGTGTGGTCGTGTGTGGGATGGGGCCTGATACGTCCCTCTCGGTTGACGACATTGTCTCTGTCTCCCCCCCCCCCCCACCCCCGCACCTTTTCTTTCAGCTCCGCCCCCCCCCGCCCCCGTTCCCCTCCTTCCTCGACTCTCCTTCGAACTTTTTTTCTGGGTTTTTTTTTTTTTTCTCCATTTTTTTTAACCTAACCCCTTGCCCTCTTCTCAAACTCTATTTTCGTCATTTGAAGCCACTGAAAGTTTGCGTGTTACCCCCCGTAAGTTAGGCATTTTCTTGTAAACCGTCCATATTTGCCATATTGTGTGTGTGTGTATGTGTGTGTGTGTGTGTGTGTGTGTGTGTTGGGTGTGTGTGTGATAGAGAGAGAGAGCAGAGAGAGAGCAGGGGGGGAGGGGAGCGGGTGGAAAGGGGCTAGGGGGGTTGGGGAGGAGGGGGGTTATCAGAGAATCTCCCTGGGTTCCTCTTTCTTCTCTGTCTCTGTTGTCTGTCTGTCTGTTCTGTCTGTCTCTCTCTCTCTTCTCTCTCTCTCTCTCTCTCTCCTTCCTGTCTCTTTACGATAATGGTGTTGACGTAAAATGCGTCTGGGAGCAGTCGGCGCAAGGCATATTGGTGACCGTGCTCATTATCTTCTCAATAACAGGGCCGTCGTTGTTATGAACGGGTTCCGCTCTCTTCACCTGCAATCCTTCAAAACAGGTGAATAATGCCAAAGGCTCCCTTGTCGCCGATCGAAGGAAATTGACAAGATAAAAGAGAAAAAAAAAGAAAAAAGGAAAAAAAAAAGGACCCAACAAAAGTATAAAGAACAACAGGAAAACCGAAAAAACCCCTCGACATATTATACGTCGACGAATCTGTAAATATGTCTGTTTAGAAGTAAAAGAGACAAAGAGATGGTGAGAATTTTTTTTTTTTTTTGAAAGGCGAAATCTAGTTTCTGATTCCGCCTATTTCCTTTACAAGAGCCAGTTCCTCTTCGATACGAAAAGGCACGCGTTGTCCTTTTTCAAGCGGTGGAGATCGAAAAGGGGATCTTTACTGAAATTATGTTCAGCCATCTTCTTTTTCCCTTTTTTCTCTTTTCTCCTCCTCCCCCCCCCCCACCCCCCTACTCCTTTACACACCCCTCCCCATTGCAGCCCCCAAAAAAAAAAAAGAAAAGAAAAGAAAAATCTTGTCCTCTGATGAGTAGGAAGGTGCCGTTGGCTTTTTGACTCTTCTTTCGCTGGCATTAAGCTGTGTTGCTAGAGCGGGTGTGTGGACTGTCGCCCTGTACACTTCCGGTCCGTAGACTGTCCCCCTGTACACTTCCGGTCCGTAGACTGTCGCCCTGTACAACTTCCGGTCCGTGGACTGTCGCCCTGTACACTTCCGGTCCGTAGACTGTCGCCCTGTACACTTCGGTCCGTGGACTGTCGCCCTGTACACTTCCGGTCCGTGGACTTTCGCCCTGTACACTTCCGGTCCGTGGACTGTCGCCCTGTACACTCCGGTCCGTGGACTGTCGCCCTGTGGACTTCCGGTCCGTAGACTGTCGCCCTGTACACTGCCGGTCCGTGGACTGTCGCCCTGTACACTTCCGGTCCGTGGACTGTCGCCCTGTACACTTCCGGTTCGTAGACTGTCGCCCTGTACACTGCCAGTCCGTGGACTGTCACCTGTACACTTCCGGTCCGTGGACTGTCGCCATGTGGACTTCCGGTCCGTAGACTGTCGCCTTGTACACTGCCGGTCCGTGGACTGTCGCCTGTACACTTCCGGTCCGTGGACTGTCGCCCTGTACACTTCCGGTCCGTGGACTGTCGCCCTGTACACTTCCGGTTCGTAGACTGTCACCCTGTACACTTCCGGTCCGTGGATTGTCGCCCTGTACACTTCGGTCCGTTAGACTGTCGTCCTGTACACTTCCGGTCCGTAGACTGTCGCCCTGTGGACTTCCGGTCCGTGGACTGTCGCCATGTGGATTCCGGTCCGTAGACTGTCGCCCTGTACACTTCCGGTCCGTGGACTGTCGCCCTGTACACTTCCGGTCCGTGGACTGTCGCCCTGTGGACTTCCGGTCCGTAGACTGTCGCCCTGTACACTTCCCGGTCCGTAGACTGTCGCCCTGTACACTTCCGGTCCGTAGACTGTCGCCCTGTGGACTTCCGGTCCGTGGACTGTCTCCTGTACACTTCCGGTCCGTAGACTGTCGCCCTGTGGACCTCCGGTCCGTGGACTGTCGCCCTGTGGACTTTTCGCCTTGCCTTTACTCTTTTTCACAATGGTACTACAATGTGAATTGAATTTTTTAGCCATCCCACCAGCTATTCTCTCTCTCTCTCTCTCTCTTTCACACACGCACAGTAAACACAAGTAGCAAGATGAATGTGCTCGCAGTTCACTTGCAAGATTTTATCTGGGGTTTGTGTTCTTGAACCAGTCCAGAGAATAGTACTGAGGATCAGCGTTATTTTAAAAATAGTGCTCAACCACAGTGGGAGCGACATGTCTTGTATTAAAAACAAGTTAAAACCAAGCTTAAAACACCTGCAAGCCTGTTTCGCGCTGTGCGGTCGTCAGACACCCTGACGACCGCACAGCGCGAAGCAGGTTTGTGGGTGTTTTAAGCTTGGTTTTAACTTGTTTTTTTAATACTCTCTCTCTCTCTCTATATTTTATATATATATATATATATATATATATATATATAATAATATATATTGTTTACTGTGCGATCCATCTCCAGGCGGGTAAACAACGCAAACAAACACAACACAACACAACACAACACAACACCACGCAAAGAAACAACCAAACAAAAACTCTCATTTTTCATGATTTTTCACGAATTTTTTTTGCTGATGAAGAGGCAGAAGACGACGCTCTTTTTTTTTTTTTTTTTTTTTTTTTTCGTCATCTTTGCGAGGCGAGAGTCGGGGAACGAGAATTTCGGACTTGTTTGAACTGCTTCCGGCCTTCACCCGATCAGCCCCACCGAACCCATTCCCCCCCGGACCTTGATTTTCTTCCTTCTTTTTCTCTTTGTCGTTATTTCGGTCTCTTTCCACCCTCCCCCTCAATGGAAATTGTGAAAGATATTCCTCTTAAGTCGTCCATTTGGATGGCACACGAGCACTGCTCTCTCTCTCTCACTGTGCGCGCGCGCGTGTGTGTGTATGTATGTATGCGTGTGTGTGTATGTGTGTGTGTGTGTGTGTGTGTGTATGTGTGTGTGTGTGTGTGTGGAGAGAGAGAGAGAGAGAGAGAGAGAGTATGTATACAGGCAGGGGCGTGCGTTTTTGCGTGCATGCGCGCGAGCGCGCGCGTGTGTGCATGTGTGTGTGAGAGAGAGAGATAGACAGACAGAGAGACAGAGTGCACGCGCTAACACGTGCAAAGTTCAAGCAGTGTGTTCTTTGTTGTTAGCGTGCCAGACCCTTTCCATTCCAAACCCTGTAGGCAGTAGACTGTAATGACGTTGAATGCCTTGTGTCCAGTTGGTTTCTGCTGTTTTTGTTGCAAAAACTTCTTGATATGTGAGCGTGTTCTTCTCTGCTTTGTAAACTCACTCACTTTCTCTCTCTCTCTCTCTCTCTCTCTCTCTCTCTCTCTCTCTCTCTCTCTCTCTCTCTCTCTCTCTCTCTCTGATTCTAAGACAATAGTTCATGACTGAAGGACCGGATATCAATTTATAATCCAATTTGTAAAGGAGTTGAGAACGAAATACACTTTGTTTTCTTCTTCTTTTACCTGTAAATCATAAAATGAAATACTTTAAAAGATTTTTTTCATTTCTTTTACCTTTTCTTTCTTTGTATTGTTTCTTTTGTTGCAATTATCATATTCAACAAAAGAGTGAGTGTCCAGCGAAACAATTCGTCAAGCGACATGTCGTAAATTCAGTTAAAGATTGTCAGTCTACGTCTTGACAAACGAACTCGCTTACTGAGGCCAATCGACAACGTAGGCTATGGCTATTAAAGCTGCAAGATTGCGTTCTTTATAATTGATGCCTTCTTCTTCAACTCTCTTGACTCTCACTCTGTGGAGAGTGACTGGAGCATCACTCTTGAAGAACAGTTCACCGGATTCTTCCGGTTCTGTTTTTGTTGTGTGCAAAAGGTTTCGTTCTATGCCAACGTTTTCCCTGTTCGTTCTGTATCATGACGTGTATAACGTCTTTGTCATTGCTGCACATGAACGTGTGTGTGTGGTATGCGTTCATTTTTGCATTGGTTTCCCTTCGACTGTTTTAAGTTTTTGTCAAATGACGTTTTTGATCTTGTTCTTGATATTCAATCTCTCTTTCTCTGTCTCCGTCTCTCCGTCTGTCCGTCTCTCCGTCTCTCCGTCTCTCCGTCTGTCTGTCTGTCTGTCTCTCTCTCTCTCTCTCTCTCTCCTCTCTCTCTCTCTCTTCTCCTCTCTCTCTCTCTCTCTCTCTCTCTCCTCTCTCTCTCCATTTTCCCACTCTTTCTCTGTCTCTCTGTCTCTGTTGTCTGTCTGTCTGTCTGTCTGTCTCTCTCTGTCACACACACACACACACACACACACACACACACACACACGCACACGCACGCACGCACGCACGCACGCACGCGCGCGCGCGCGCGCGCGCGCGCGCGCACACACGTACTCGCATATGAGATCACATATAAAGCACACAGGTTAACGCTTTTGTTCCTTTTTTTAAAATTTGTTCCAGGTAAGTGACTGGTTTTTGAAGAGCGTCAGTGGTGAGTACATCCCCCCCCCCCCACACCCCACCCCACCCCCCACCCCCACATCCCGTTCTCCATCCCTCACCTCCCGTCTGCGTCTGTCCATCTGTCTGTCTGCGTGTTTGTCGCTTCTCGAACTGGTTTAGTCTGTGTGCCGTGGTTTACTTTGTGTACCGTGGTTTACTGTGTGTGCCGTGGTTTACTTTGTGTACCGTGGTTTACTTGTGTACCGTGGTTTACTGTGTGTGCCGTGGTTTACTTTGTGTACCGTGGTTTACTTTGTGTACCGTGGTTTACTTTGTGTGCCGTGGTTTACTTTGTGTGCCGCGGTTTACTTTGTGTGCCGCGGTTTACTTTGTGTGCCGTGGTTTACTTTGTGTGCCGTGGTTTACTTTGTGTGCCGTGGTTTACTTTGTGTACCTTGGTTTACTTTGTGTGCCGTGGTTTACTTTGTGTACCGTTTTTACTGTGTGTGCCGTGGTTTACTGTGTGTGCCGTGGTTTACTTTGTGTACCGTGGTTTACTGTGTGTGCCGTGGTTTACTTTGTGTACCGTGGTTTACTTTGTGTGCCGTGGTTTACTTTGTGTGCCGTGGTTTACATTGTGTACCGTGGTTTACTTTGTGTGCCGTGGTTTACTGTGTGTACCGTGGTTTACTTTGTGTGCCGTGGTTTACTTTGTGTACCGTGGTTTTACTTTGTGTACCGTGGTTTACTTTGTGTACCGTGGTTTACTGTGTGTGCCGTGGTTTACTGTGTGTGCCGTGCTTTACTTTGTGTACCGTGGTTTACTTTGTGCACCGTGGTTTACTGTGTGTGCCGTGGTTTACTTTGTGTGCCGTGCTTTACTTTGTGTACCGTGGTTTACTTTGTGTGCCGTGATTTACTTTGTGTGCCGTGGTTTACTTTGTGTGCCGTGGTTTACTTTGTGTGCCGTGGTTTACTGTGTGTGCCGTGGTTTACTGTGTGTGCCGTGGTTTACTGTGTGTACCGTGGTTTACTTGTGTACCGTGGTTTACTTTGTGTGTGTGTGTGTGTTTGTGTGTGTGTGTGTGTGTGTGTGTGTGTGTGCCGTGGTTTACTTTGTGTGCCGTGGTTTACTGTGTGTACCGTGGTTTACTGTGTGTGCCGTGGTTTACTTTGTGTACCGTGGTTTACTTTGTGTGCCGTGGTTTACTTTGTGTGCCGTGGTTTACTGTGTGTACTGTGTGTACCGTGGTTTACTTTGTGTACCGTGTGTCCTTCGGTGAGGGCTTTGGTCCTCTGCTAAATAAACGTCTCCAGTGTCCCCCTCCCCCTCCCCCTCCTCTGTCTGCCTGTCTGTGTGTGTTTGTCTGTGTGTTTGTCTGTCTGTTTGCCTGCCTGTCTTTCCCTTTCTCTCTCTCTCTCTCTCTCTCTCTCTCTCTCTCTCTCTCTCTCTGCGCGCGCGCGTGTGTATGTGTGTGTGTGTGTGTGTGTGTGTGTGTGTGTGTGTGTGTGTGTGTGTGTGTGTGTGTGTGTGTGCGCGTGCGTGCGTTTGTGTGTGTGTGTGTATATATGTGTGTGTGTGTGTGTGTTTGTGTGTGTCTGAGAGAGAGAGAGAGAGAGAGAGAGAGAGAGAGAGAGAGAGAGATGTCATCATTTTCCAATGCTTCCGAATAAGGGATGCGACAGGATGAGGGCGGGCGGAGGAGAAGGGAGGAGGTTGGGGGATGGGGGGGGGGGGGGGGAGGGGGGGGGGGTTGTAACCGTGTACTTATTGGGTGATGACCTTTAATTCGTCTCGCCGTTACATGGAGAATTTTTGAAAAATTAGTCAGAAAATAAAACTTTTGATTGTGAGAAAACAAGAAAAAAAAAAAAAAAAAAAAAGAAAGAAAGAGAGAAAGAAAGAAAAAAAAAAACCACCAAAAAACAACGACACTGAATGTTTTCAGTTTTGAAATACAATGAAAATACAGTAAAATAGAACATTTTTTCTTCTTTTTTTTCTAACTTCAGTAGCTCACCATCCATCACTTGTCCTGATATGTCACAGCCTTATTGAGGAGACAGCCCATCCCTGCGTCTTACTCGGCAGATATGATAGACAACAAAGGCTGTTACGTGAAACGACCCCGCTCTACTCCCCCCCCCCTACCCCCACCCCCCCACCCCAACACCCCCACCCCACCCCCACTCATCATTACCCGGGGATTAGAGGATCTGAGAAAGGAGGAGACAACGGCGCAGCGCGTTTCAGGAGACGAGGCTTGGAGAGGCTTCGGTTACTTCCCCTCCAGTGTGTTGGACATTATCTCCCTTCCTCGCACTCCCCGCACCTCTCTGCACCTCCCTTCCCCGCCCCCCCCCCCCCCCCCCCTCCCCTCTCCCTCCTCCTCCTGCCATCCCGTCCCCCATTTCATCTAGCTCCACACCCTATTGTCTCTCACGGTTACCCCCCACCCTACCCCCCACCCCCTACCCCTACCCCCACTCCCACCGTTCCGCTTGTACCACCACTTCGGTCAGTTGAAAACTTTTGCTGTATCATTGTGGTTTTTTGGACGTTCCTCCCTC
>CM031615.1:21598621-21606121 GCA_018398815.1 Conus ventricosus
CTGTGTTCCACCTGTCTATGTTCCACCATGTCTGTGTTCCATCGTGTCTGTGTTCCATCGTGTCTGTGTTCCACCGTGTCCACCGTGTCTGTGTTCCACACGTGTCTGTGTTCCACCGTGTCTATGTTCCACCGTGTCTGTGTTCCACCGTGTCTGTGTTTCCACCATGTCTGTGTTCCACCATGTCTGTGTTCCACCATGTGGACCATGTCTGTGTTCCATCATGTCTGTGTTCCACCGTGTCTGTGTTCCACCGTGTTTGTGTTCCACCATGTCTGTGTTCCACCGTGTCTGTGTTCCATCGTGTCTGTGTTCCACCATGTCTGTGTTCCACCATGTCTGTGTTCCACCATGTCTGTGTTCCACCATGTCTGTGTTCCACCGTGTCTGTGTTTCCACCGTGTCTATGTTCCACCGTGTCTGTGTTCCACCGTGTCTGTGTTCCACCATGTCTGTGTTCCACCATGTGGACCATGTCTGTGTTCCACCATGTCTGTGTTCCACCGTGTCTTGTGTTCCACCGTGTCTGTGTTCCACCATGTCTGTGTTTCCAACCGTGTCTGTGTTCCACCATGTCTGTGTTCCACCATGTGTGTGTTCCACCATGTCTGTGTCCCACCATGTGTGTGTTCCACCATGTCTGTGTTCCACCATGTGGACCATGTCTGTGTTCCACCATGTGTGTGTTCCACCATGTCTGTGTTCCACCATGTCTGTGTTCCACCATGTCTGTGTTCCACCATGTCTGTGTTCCACCATGTCTGTGTTCCACCATGTCTGTGTTCCACCGCTTCACCCAGTGGAGGGTCTATGTTCCACCTGTACCCCAGCAGTAGAGGCTCTATTCCATTATGTCTATGATCCATCAAGTCGATGTTCCATCGTCTTGTCTTCTCCCACCAGCTCCGTGTTCTGGTCCTCCTTGAATCGTGCTCTATTGGGCGCGTGAATCCCAATACCGTTATGTACCGTTGGTCTGATTTGCTCAGAAAACAGTGCTGTGAATTAGGCAGACGGAAAGTCGAAGGGGGCCTTTCGGGGGGAAAGGGAGGGGGAGAGCTGACGGCATTGAAAGCCGTGTGTGTGTGTAGCAGACAGACGATGACGGTGATGATAACACCGTTTGTCTGTGTGCCGAATTTGTGAGGGAAACCGTGTAAACTTTGTGATGATAATGCTTGCGGGGGTCTGTGTCTGGACAAACGTGCAGTGTAAATGTTTCTTTGGGGATGGATGTGTGTGTGTGTGTGTGTGTGGTGTGTGGTGTGTAACTTGGACGTGGTGTTTGGTTTGGTGGGACGTTTGTGCATTGTGCGCTTGGAGGATGTGGTAAACCACGACGCGCTGACACTGACAGGTCGTAGGCATTGTGTGTGTGTGTGTGTGTGTGTGTGTGTGTGTTGTGTGTGTGTGTGTGTGTGTGTGTGTGTGTGTGTGCGTGCGTGCGTGCGTGCGTGCGTGCATGCGTGTGTGTGTGTGTGTGTGTGTGTGTGTGTGGTGCGTGTGCGTGAGAACTTTGTTGGTCTGTGTTGATATTGGTCAGTTTGTGTTGATGTTGATCTGTTTGTGTTGATGGTGGTTTGTCTTTATTGATGGTGATCTGTTTGTGTTGATGTTGGTCTGTTTGTGTTAATGTTAGTCTGTGTTTGATGTTGGTCTGTTTGTGTTGATGTTGATCTGTTTGTGTTGGTCGATGTTGGTCTCTCTTTAGTGACGATCTGTTTGTGTTTGACGTTGATCTGTTTGTGTTGATGTTGGTCTGTTTGTGTTGATGTTGATCTCTTTGTGTTGATGTTGGTCTGTGTTGTTTGATATTGGTCTGTGTTGATGTTGATCTGTTTGTGTTGATTTTGGTCTGTGGTGTGTTGATGTTGATCTGTTTGTATTGATGTTGATCTGCTTGTGTTGATGTTGATCCGTTTTGCGTTGATGTTGGTCTGTTTGTGTTGACGTTGGTCTGTATTTTGTGTTGTTGTTGTGTTGATGACCGTCTGTTAGGAGACTTTCATGACGTTTCTCCCACACTTCGTTTCTTTTAACATCTGCTGTTCTGCTTCTATGGCTCTTCTCTTTCTTTTCATTGGATTGTTACAGTTGCTTTTGGATGGGAAGATCTTTTTTACTTACGAATATTGGGATCTTACTGTGATGATGATGTTCGCTGGTTTTGACATGTCAGTTTTTCTAGGTCATTTTTCGAGGCTCGTCGTCTGGGAGAGAGAGAGAGAGAGAGAGAGAGAGAGAGAGAGAGAGAAGAGAGAGAGAGAGAGAGAGAGAGAGAGAGAGAGAGATGTTAGACATCCTCTGTCGTGATGCTCTTGAACGTCGTTTAAACTGGCTTCTACAGGAAGTGAAGGTGGAGTTGTATTTCTTTCATGTCAGCCCTGTGAATGACTGACTTGTGTCATTGGAAACCCTGGCTGGTGAAACCCTGGCTGGTCCTACGGGGAGAATGTTATGTTCTTAAAAACAAAAGAAAAAAAAACAAAAACAAACAACAACAACAACAAAAAACAACACGCGTAATCGTTTTGCTCCTGGCTCGAAACCTGATTTGGTCCTGAAGAGGCAGTTTTTTTTTTTTTTTTTTTTTTTTTTTTTGGGGGGGGGGGGGTGGAGGGGGTGGGGGGGGGGGGGAATAGGGGGGGGGGGGGGTAACCTCCAGTGTGCGAGGCAGCTGCCTTCTCAATCTTCGGGCAGGCACTGTCAGCCTAAACCCACGCAGTCACGTGCCTTTCACCACACAGGCTGCACACCAACATTGATGCACCAAGGCCTTGCTGAAAGAAATCGAGTATTTATACACTGACACAGTTACGATCGTTTCGAGAATATTTATTTTCATTGTGCTGAAAGTGATTCTCCTCGTTTTTTTTTTTTTTTTTTCCTTCATATCTTTCCTATGGCCATCGAGGGACAAGCCAGGTGGCTTTTCCCAAGCCGACAGTTTTGAAATCAAAGGAATGGGACTGTTTAGGGGCGGGGAAGGGGGGTGGGGAGGGGGGGGATCCCAACTGCGCAAAGTTTGGGGGTGAGGGGTGAGTGTAAAGGCCTGAAATGTGACGTCGGGGAAAGGGGGGGTCATGAATTTTGAAGGATGTATGTGTGTCACTGGTGGAAATCCCCCCTCATCCCCACCCCCCCAAAAAAAAAAAAAAAGAAAAAAAAAGAAAAAAAAACGTGAAATGATCGATTTTATTTTTTTTTTTTTGGGGGGGGGGGGGGGGGGGGGGGGGGAGAGATTGCCTTTTGATCAACTGCAGTTAGTTTGATATCTTTTCTTTCTTTTTTCCTTCTGCGTCGCAGGCTGATACTCCTGCGGCCCACTTCCTGTATAGACGGGCAGTGGAGTTTTGTGTGTAGGGACCGTTTTTTTGGTTACCCCGCCCCATTAAGGCAGCCATACTCCATCTTCGGGGAAGGTGCCGCTATGTGTAACGTGTCATCCATACCAACGGCCAAACTGGCCTTCTCTTCCGAAATTTGGGTGATGGGATTTACATGTGTGCAAGATGTTGTGCGTGCCTTCACACACGGAACCTCGGTTTATAGTCTCATTCGAAGGACTGTATGGGGAATGGAGTCAGAACCAATGTTAACTCCGAGGGGAAAATCCCCCCGTACCGAAATTCGAACCTGCAACCCCAGGATCACGAGTCCGGCGTTCTACCAACTGAGCTATTCCGGCCCCCCTTTTGATATTAAAATTAATGCTGGCTCAAACTTAGGGGGGCCTCAAAACGCTTGAGGGGTTATTATTATTCAGTGATTTGGTGCCAAATGCTATTTTAATGTGGTGTGTGGCCACACAAACCTCGCGTGACCTAGGCCGATGGAGCCACTCTAATTGACACCATCGGGTACATGAAAGGGAGAGATTGAAAAGTGCCTTTTCTTTTTTTTATTTTTTTTATGTTTGGGACCCGCTTCGGGAGGAGGGTCAAATTCCTCCCCCCCCCCCCACCTCCCCGCCCCTCCCCCGTCTGATGGCGAAGGGCCGCTTCCTCCCTACCAACGGGAACCACCTACCCGACAGTCGTCCCCCCCCCCCCCCCCCCCCCCCCCCCGACCGAACACATGAAACGAGGACTCATCGATTTTTTCGTCAGTGTGTTTCCCTCCCCCTCCCCCCCCGCCCCCCCCCCCCCCCACCTACACCCATCACCCTGCCCCAACACAACTACTTTCGCTCTCTCTCTCCTTTCCCCCCCCCCCCCCCTTTTCTCTCTCTCTCTCTCTCGCCCGTCCCCTCTCGCTTCTCTGTAGTACATGGCAGAGCATGGGGAGGGTGTTTGACGGCGACACTATCAGGTTAAACGAACCCTTCCCTACGTCAATTACGGGAAAGGGTTACGCGCGCGACTCCAGAAGCAGACAACCGGCAGAAGTGGGGGCCGGGGTGGGGCTGGGTTGGGGGGGGGGGGGGGAGGGGGGGGGGGAGGGAGAAGGGGGGAGGGGGCCGAGGTGGTTTGAAAATGGTTCAGTGGCCTCCCTTTTCGACGGGCATTTATCTCCCTTTTCCCGAACAGTAGCTGACCCTCTCTCCATGTCGGCGGTGTCGGTCTACTTTGAGAGACGGTGGGCTTCTTTTCTTCAGGGTGAACCCTCGCTTTTTTAGGGTCACTGCGTGTGAGACGTGAACGTATTAAAAGCATGTTCTATGGGAAAGTGGGTCATTTCATTTAATGAATTCATACTTGAGCGGCCATATTGGCGGCATCTTTGGGTTCATAAACATATATTTAACAGTATAGAAACGTTTTATACTGTCGAGTAACCTCTAAGTGTTTATTTTAAAGCAAATTGTTAAAAGAAACAGCACTATTTGGGACATGGGGAATTTTTAAAGATTTTTTAATTTGACGGCCGCCATCTTGGCGGCCCCTATTGAATTTCTCAAAATGCTCAACATTGGTGAGGTGGCATCAGTTGGATATGTTTATCTATAAGCATCAAGCAGCTCAAAAACACTTAATCAATTATGTGTCCCAAAATTTTAGGTTAGGCTAAAAAATCATCACTTGGCAACCGGACTAGTAGTAAGAAACAGTGCCAGAGAAAGGGGAAGGGGCTGTAATAATTATATCGACGCCAGCCACCCCCCCCTCCACCCCCCACTCCCATTACCCGAGTTCCTTTCCCTTCCCTCCCCTCCCCCTCCCCTCCCCGGTTCCTCCACACCGCCATCCTTCTCCCTCTGTTTTCTGTTATTACTGTGATTCATGGAAAAGGTGTAAAAAGTTGGGTTTTTTTCTTTATGTGTATTTACTTTTAAAAAAATGTATATTTACTTCTTTTTTTTTAAACTGTAAAGCATTAAAATCGGTGATGGTTTTTGTTTTAAATTTTTTTTTTTTTTTTTTTAATAAATAAAGTTTTCGTCTCCTCCCCGTTCCGTCCTTTCCCTTTTCCGTCTGTATCTGTCTGTCTGTCTGCCTCTCTCTTTGTTTGTTTGTCCGTCTCTCTCTCTCTCTCTCTCTCTCTCTCTCTCCTCTCTCTCTCTCTCTCTCTCTCGTTTGCTGGCTAGCTGTGTGTATGTCTGTCTCTCTATGTCTCTGTCTGTCTGTCTCTGTCTGCCTGTCTGTCCCCCCCCCCCCCTCTCTCTCTCTCTCTCTCTCTCTCTCTCTCTCATAAGCCATCAAGTGTTGAGGTACGCCTGTCGGTAAACAACTGTGTTATCTGGCGTGATGCAGATCCAAGGGAATTGGCGATGAATTGCTCTACAACAACGTGGAAGTGATTCGGAAAGGTGTGTGATCCTATCTCCTAAAGAATAGTCTGTCTGCTATACTACAAAATGATATTGTCTCTACTTGAAATGAAAGAGTATTTGAAAATTCATGTCGCATACATGAAACACACACACACACACACACACACACACAACACACACACACACACACACACACACACACACGTATCTGGATCGCAGAGAATTTTCTTTTGATGTATAAAAGGGTGGCGAACGTCAGAGAGTCGCCTTTCCTGAGAGCACTCAGCCATACACTCGCTTGTGCATGCATCCAAACACACACATACGCGCGCGCCCGCACGCACGCACGCGCGCGCGCGCGCGCGCGGACACAGTCATTCACATACGCAGACATACACGGACTTGCGTGCGGACACACGTACACACACATGTGCGTGCACATACGTACACACACACACACACACACACACACACACACACACACACACACACACACACACACACACACAGTGTGTGCAGAGCTTGGGGAATAATCAGAGAGAGAGTGAGAAGAGAGAGAAGAAAGAAAGAAAGAGAGAGAGAGAGAGGAGAGAGAGAGAGAGAGAGAGAGAGAGAGAGAGAGAGAGAGGGATACAGAAACAGGGACAGAGAGGATGACAATGACAATCATTTGACAAAAGGTTAGAATTATCGGCTTCGTCCTTTTTCATACTTGCCGTTGCTATTCTCCAAAGCAAGTACTAAACGATACTACACAAGCAACAAAACATGGTCACATGTTTTACACAGAGACACTTTTAAACAACGACAACAACAGTAACAAAAAAAAAAAGAAAAGAGAAAAACAAACAAGCACTGATATAAACAACAGTGAAATAAGCAAAGAAAAACAGAACACTTAAAAAGAAAACACTCGCACACAGCTTACAGAATATTGATGAAAGCGAAGACAGATGTAACACACTTAAACGGCTTAAATGGCGTTTGAAATTTAAGAAAAGGTGAAGTAATGAACACAAAGGAATTTAAAGCAACAACAAGAATATTGCATAGCACACACGTAAATGTTATACAGTGGAAAAGAATAAAACGAGGTGGGGAAAAAAATTATTTAACTATTCTCTCTTTCTCCCTGTCCCTCCCTCCCTCCTTTCTTCCTCCTCTCTCTCTCTCTCTCTCTCTCTCTCTCTCTCTCTCTGTTCCCCCCCCCCCCCCCCCCCCGAACCTCCATAAAGGCCTAGACAGACGTAGTAATGCAAGTATTGATTCAGCAGCATCTTTCCGTGCTCAGTTAAGGTACTTTACGTGTCCTATGTGTGCTGTAAGATCTGTTTTGGATGTGGACATTTTAACGTATAGATGATTAGGTGTTTGCGACTGTTCAGTTAGTTATTTGCTTATCTGAATGAAAACCATTGAAGATGTTTACCTAGTTATATGCTTAGCTGAATGAAAGCCATTTAAGATGTTTAGCTAGTTATGTGCTTAGCTGAATGAAAACCGTTTAAGATGTTTACCTAGTTATATGCTTAGCGGAATGAAAACCATTGAAGATGTTTAGTTAGTTATATGCTTAGCTGAATGAAAACCATTGAAGATATTTAGTTATATGCTTATTTGAGCGAAAACCAATTAAGATGTTTAGTTAGTTATATGATTATCTGAATGAAAACCATGTAAGCCGATGTTTCATTGTATCATGTCTCTGTGAAACAAACAAGCCCTCAAAGAGGAAGAAACAAATAGAAAAAAAAAAAGAAAGAACACGAACCCACTCATAGATAGTG
>CM031615.1:21621121-21641411 GCA_018398815.1 Conus ventricosus
GGGGGGGGGGGTTTCCACAAACTACCCCTTCCCACGCCGGTCCGCCCCCTCCCCCTCCCTCCCTCCCTCTCTCTCTCTCTCTCTCTCTCTCTCTCTCTCTCTCTCTCCTCTCTCCTCCATCATTACGGCAAGATAGCACAGGAATCCCCCACGCCGCCAGCCCTCTTCTCTCCTCATCAACGCTAAACAAAACTCAGTTCTCTCACACAACCCCACCCCCCGCCCTTGCCCCTTCCCCCCCCCCCCCCCCCCCCCCCCCCCCCCCCCCCCCGCCACCCCCCCCCCTCGTTCCCTTGTCGCCTGGACTCTCTCTCTCTCTTTCTCTGTCTGTCTGTGACTCTCTCTCTCTCTCTCTCTCTCTCTCTCTCCTTTCTCTGTCTGTCTGTGACTCTCTCTCTCTCTCTCTCTCTCTGTCCCCCACTTTTCCCCGCCTACGTCCCACTCTCCCCTTTTGTCCTTCTCTCTCTCCCCCCCCCCCCGCCCCATCCATCCCCACCGCATTGTCCATGCATTGGCTGCAATCCTTCCTAAGACTGGCCACTGACGAAGGGAGGCTAGGTAGGAATCAAGACAAAGGAGAGAGGGAGAGAGAGAGAGAGAGAGAGAGAAGCTGAATAATGCAGGTCCGGTAACTCTCCTGGCTAGGGATGGAAAAGGGCAGTAGACTTCAGCCGGGCCCTGGACTTCCACTCATTCCCCCCCCCTCCCCCCCCCCCCCGTCTCTCTCTCTCTCTCTCTCTACACCCCCCCCCCCCCCTCCTCCTCACACCCTCTGTCCAACGGGTGATCGAGTAAGACGGAGAACCGATGGAAGGCTCTTTAGAAGGTTAAAAAAAAAAAACCACAACAACCATGAATAAGTAGATAAGTGAATAAACAAAATACAAAAATAAATAAATAAATGAATGAACATTTAAGAAAGGGGGGGGGGGGAGGGGAGAGTGTCTCCGTATGCCGGGGGGAAGGGGAGGGGGGTGTTAAGTTGGAGAGGATGTTCACGGGAAGGAGGAGGGGGGGGGGTCTCTGGGGTGGGGATGGGTCATCCTTGTTGGAGGGAGGGACGCTGGAGGGAAGGGGGAAATTAGTGGAAGGTCTGGTGATGGAATCGCCGAAGGACAAGGGGAGAAACGTACGGGGGATGGGGAAAGGAGCGGGGAGGAGTTGGGGGGGGTGGGGGTGGTGAAGAGGGACCCAGGCGAGAGCCGATGAGTCGTAATGAGGATTCCATGGAAGAGTGTGGGTAATGGAGAGGAAAGGTAGGAGGAGGGAGGGCGGGGGAGGGGAGGAAGGGGGAGTGACGAACAGAGCAGAGGGAGGGAGGTATGGCTTACTAATGGACGGGGGGGGGGGGGGGGGGGGGGGGGGGGGCTCTCTGATGAGAGAACCATTGGCAGGTGGACGATTCTTAAAGTGGGATGGGGGAGTAGGGGGGATGCTGAGAGAGGGGATGTTGCTGTTGTCATTGTCGGTTTGCGGAAGGGGGGTGGGGGGGGGGGGGGGGGGGGGGGGGGGGGGGGGGGGGGGGGGGGGGGGAGGACTACAACTAGTCGAGGAGAGAGGAGATTTCAAGAGCCCGCGTGATAGCTATTCGTAAAAACGACTTTGTGTTTCCCTTTCTTTGGAGAGAACAGTGATGACAGCTATTTTCAAGTCAAAACAGTAATTATCAATTATGCTGATGCGTCATAACTGCTCGATTTCTTCCCCCCCCCCCCCCTTTTGTTTGTTTGTTTGTTTGTTTGTTTGTTTTGTTTTTGATATGAAGGGCTAAGCATGATCGCCATAAAAGACAGGTGATTATGACACGCACGAAAACGGACAGTTGTGACTCGTGAAAAAATGATATCACGACTCGTTACAGTAAGTAATTAGACTCGTGACAAAAAGGTGTCATTATCACTCGTGACAAAAAATAGGTGTGATTATGACTCATGACAACAGATGTGATTATGACACATGACAACAGGTGTGACTATGACTCATGACAACAGGTGTGACTATGACTCATGACAACAGGTGTGACTATGACTCATGACAATAGGTGTGACTATGACTCATGACAACAGGTGTGATTATGACACATGACAATAGGTGTGACTATGACTCATGACAACAGGTGTGACTATGACTCATGACAACAGGTGTGACTATGACTCATGACAACAGGTGTGACTATGACTCATGACAATAGGTGTGATTATGACTCATGACAACAGGTGTGATTATGACACATGACAATAGGTGTGACTATGACTCATGGCAACAGATGTGATTATGACTCATGACAACAGATGTGATTATGACACATAACAGGTGTGACTATGACACAAAGAAAAAAGTCATGAAAACAGATGGTCACGACACATGAAAGCAATCAGCTGTAACGTATGAAACTAGATAATTATAATTCATGAAAGCAAATAACTAGGGGTCATAAAAACCGATAATTAACGACTCATAAAAACAAATAATTACGACTCATCAAAGCATTATGACTCTTTGAAAACATATTTTATAATTCCTGAAAACAAGTAACTGTAGCCTCATCATTTATCATCATCATCATCATCTTTTTCTTCTTCTTCTTCTTCTTCTTCTCGCGAACGCCTTGGTCTATACGGTCAGTCCGGCCCTTGAGATGAATAGTGCCGTTTTTTTTCCAGCTCTTGTAGACTGTGGTAGAGATTCGTCTTTAGAGCTGTCTCAGTTGGCCACGCCTCTTTCTCTCCTTGGCTGTTCATGTCATGGGCATTTTTTGGAGCACATGCTCCGCTGTCTGTTCTTCCTGCCCACAAGGACAGACTGGAGAAGGCACCACCTTGAGCTTTCGGCACAAGCGACTGTTAAGTCTGTTGTGCCCGGTGCGGAGGCTCACTAGGACACTTTGTTGCTCTCTCTCTCTCTCTCTCTCTCTCTCTCTCCTCTCTCTCTCTCTCTCATGAAAACTGTTAACACTCACTCAAGTTATGTTGTTTTTCGCCCAGTGAAGGGCGCCATTTCAAGGCGGTGTTTTTTTTAAATTTAAAAAAAAAATAGTTTTTGTACTCCCAGTTCTTATAGAACAGTGAGTACTTTACAATGGGAACGAAGAAATGCTGTCTGTGAGTGTGTGTGTGTGTGTCTGTCTGTCTGTCTGTCTGTCTGTCTGTCCGTCCGTGGTCAGAATGTGTTCCACTCGCTCCAGACAAAACGTCTGGGCCGATCTTTCTGAAAATTTGTAGGTATGTTCACAATGGGTCACGGATGATGCCCGATGTTTTATTTATCCGTTATATCCGTTACTACGACCCATAACGGTTTTCTTCTTTGTGGAAAATCTCAGAAAGAACTTGACTGATCTTTCTGAAAATGTGTAGGCATGTTCATTATGGGTCACGGATGATGGCCGACGTTTACCGGAATAACGGCCGTAACGGCCCATAACAGGTTTTCCTCTTTCTGGAACATCTCACGCGTATTCAAGATAAACTGGAAGTACGTTTATATGCTCTGCATCTTGTTTGTTTGCTGGTTTGCTCGTTTCCAAAGAGCTTACTGTTATCGCCTTCATCACCGCAACTATACTGTTCAAAAAAAGAAACGCAAAATGCCAAGCTGCCGATTTGAAACACAATTTATTGAAGCTTAGTGTGACAACACGTTTAATGTGAAAATGACAAAAACAGGTCATCAGTAGGACAGAAGTCTCCTCTGTAATGCTGTGGTAAAGAACCAGCCCCAGACCCTCAGGGAAATCGCCAGGCCGCTTCCAAAGTCAGTAACGGGTGTGACCCCCTCTGGCTGCAATGGTAGCCTGGCATCTGCGGGGCAATGAAGCAATAATGTTCCTGATTGTCTGCTGTGGGATGGCCGCCCACTCGGCCTGCAATGCCCGGAACAGTTCATTTGGAGTCGCTGGGGCGTTGGCCCTCACTCTCAGGCGTCTGTCCAAAACGTCCCAAACGTGCTCAATAGGATTCAAATCCGGGGAAAGAGAGGGCCAGGCCAGGGTGGTGATGTTGTTGGCGGTAAAGAAGGCTGTGGTCAGGCGTGCTGTGTGGGGCCTGGCGTTGTCCTGCTGGAACACGACCCTGGGAGTGGCCATTAGAGGCAGGACGTGTGGCTGAACAATGACCTGGACGTACTGCTGGGCTGTCAGGTGACCTTCCACGCACACCAGCTGGCTCCTGCCTGTGTTGCTGATGGCCCCCCATACCATGACATTGCCGCCACCATGCGGAGGTGCCTCGTCGACGCAGTTCTGCTGGTTGCGTTCATTAACCCGGCGGTAAACCCTTCGCCTCCTGTCATGGCGCTGCAGCAGAAACTGTGACTCATCCGAGAACCAGACGTGTCGCCAATGGTTCCTCAGTGTCCAGTGTCTGTGTTGCGTAGCCCATTGCAGTCTGGTCTGTCGATGGCGCCCCGTCATTACGTTGCCACGTAGGGGCCTGTAAGCCCTCAGCCCAGCAGCATGCAGCCTGTTCCGGACAGTCTGGTCGGAGATGCGACGACACCAGCGCATGCCTGGACAGGGGGACGAGGCCGGCAGGAAGCGATTGCGGAGATGTCTGAGCCGTATAAAGCGGTCCTGGGCTGGCGTTGTGATATGAGGTCGGCCTGACCTCGGGGCATCAGCTGATGACCCTGTCCTCTGGAAAGCGAGTCCAAAGTCGGCATATGGTACTGGGGGAGACATTCAAAGCATGGGGGCCACATCAGTTGCACTCTGACCAACTTGCAAACGACCCAGGGCGTTTTCTCTCTCTGCTGGGCTCAAACGTGGCATGCTGTTTTTTGGTACGGTGTGCCTGCCGGTTGCCAAATGACCCGGCTTTTATACTGCACTATGACCATGGTGTGTGTGTGTTCACCACTGAGTTGGGCATGCTTTGCAGGCGAAACAACAGAAGCACAACCCAATGTTTGCACTGTCGCACCTGGCCCACAACACGCACGTGCACATAGTGACAACCTGAATCAATGTTATCCTAGCACGTCGACGTTCAAGACATACATCAGGGCCGGGTTTTTGGCGTGTTCTCACCTGTATGGTCCACCCCAGGTGGCAAAATTTCATTTTGCGTTTCTTTTTTTGAACAGTAGCGCGGAGGAAAAAAAAAATAGCGGTGAGGAGAGCGAGTCATAGGGGGTGGGTGGTGGGTGGGGGGGCAGGGGGGAGACCGGGGGGGGGGGGGTGGTGGTGGAGGGGGGAGCGAGGGAAAGTGTGGAGGGAGGTTGCCTGGCCGGGGGCGGTGACAGTACAGGTAGGTAGGATGACGGGCGTGACGTGGACACGGGGCGGACATCCGATGCCAGCTGCTTGCAGCGAAAGGCGGTGGCAGCCCCGTTGGTTTGGTGATGATTAGACGCTTGGTGCCGGTGCCGGTGCCGGTGGGCGGGGCCACTGGATCCACCTTGTAGTACAGGAGGCGAGGTGTCTGTCTTCTGGGCGAGAGACGATCTCCTCTGGATCCGTGCGCGCCGGACTGCCGGGAGGGGAGGGGGGTGGGGGGGGGTAGAGAAGGGGCACGTGACCTGACGAGAATCGGGGGGAGGGGGGGGGGGGGCTGTCGGGTTAAGCTCGGCGACACCCGTTGGTTGCCCTCAGAGGGAGGTGGAGGGGTGGATATGGGGGGAGGGAGGGGTAGGAGGGGTGTCGTAGGTGAACACAGTCTCTCTCTCTGTGTCTGTCCCTGGCCTCTCTCTCTCTCTCTCTCTCTCTCTCTCTCTCTCTCTCTCTCTCTCTCTCACTCTCTCTCGCGCGCGCGCACACACACACTCTCTCATTCTCTCATCTCTTTTCATCAACATACACTTACACACTTAATGTTTACACACACATACACGCACGCGCGCGCACATACACAAACACGCGCGCCCCACGCACGCATGCACACACACACACATACACACATATGCACGCACACACACACAAACGCATACATATGCATGTGCGCGTGGATGCACGCATGCGCGCTCTCTCTCTCTTTCTGTCTCTCGGTGTCTCTCTCTGTCTTTCTCTCTCTTATCCCCCTCCGTCTCATTCTCTCTCCATCTCTCTTTCTCTCTCTTTCTTTCTCTGTCTCTCTCTTTCTCTGTCTGTCTGTCTGTCTCTCTTTCTGTCTGTGTCTCTCTTTGTCTCTGTCTGTCTGCCTACCTTTCTCTCTCTCTCTGTCTCCCTGTCCCTCGCTCTATCTGTCTCTCACTCCCTGTGTGCGTGTGTGTGTGTGTGTGTGTGGTGTGTGTGTGTGTGTGTGTGTGTGTGTTGTGTGTGAGTGTGTGTGTTTTGAGTGTGTGCGCGAGTGTGTGTGTGTGTGTGTGTGTGCGTGTGCGTGTGTGTGCACGCGCGCGCGCGCGCGGCGCGCGTGTGTGTGCGAGTGTGTGTGTGTGTGTGTGTGGTGTGTGTGTGTGTGTGTGTGTGCGAGTGTGTGTGCGAGTGTGTGTGCGAGTGTGTGTGTGTGTGTGTGTGTGTGTGTGTGTGTGTGTGTGTGAAATTGATGTGAACAAAAGGAGTGCTGGTTCTCCATGTGTGTTCCCTTTCCGCTGGAATAGATGAGGATTTGAAGTTCTTATGAGAAGACCCCCCCCCCCCCCGTCTCTCTCTCTCTCTCTCTCTCTCTCTCTCTCTCTCTCTTCTCTCCTCTCTCTCTCTCTCTGTGTGTGTGTGTGTGTGTGAGAAAGAGTGGGAGAGAGGAATGGCATGACAGTAAACACACGCACGCGCGCGCGCGCACACACACACACACACTTTGTCTCTCTCCCTTTCTCTCTCTCTCTCTTTCGCTCTCTCTGTCTCTGCCTGTCTCTCTCTCTCTCTCTCTGTGTCTCTCACACACACACTCACACACAAAAACACACACACGCGCGCACACACACACACGCATGCGCGCACGCACGCACGCACACGCGCAGACACACGCGCGCGTAGAGAGAGTGAGAGAGAGAGAGAGAGAGAGAGAGAGAGTAAATAAAGAGAGAGAGAGAGAGAGAGAGAGAGAGAGAGTAAAAGACAACCGTGTTTTTTTTTTTTAAATTTGTGCTAAAACGGGTTAAAAGGGAAAGAGTTCTTTTTTACTAATTCTTTTCTTTTTCTCAGATTTTGAAATGTTCTGCACTCTGTTGATTGTAATTGTGAAATAGAATTAAAAGAATCCCCCCCCCCCCCCTTCCTTTAATTGAATAGAACTATAATTTTCAGAAGAGCAACGTTATGTCATTTGCCTTCCACAGAATATTTTTAGTACTCCCCGGAGACTGACTCCGTGTGTGTGCGCGCGTGTGTGTGTGTGTGTGTGTGTGTGTGTGTCTTTGACTCTCTCTCTCTCTCTCTCTCTCTCTCTCTCTCTCTCCGTTTCTTTTTTTTCAATTTGTTGAAATGAAATCCGTGTTTCGAAAGCCGTCCGTGTTCATGTACGTCATTCCCTTCTTGATTAGAGCGAGCGTTGTGCAGTTCAAATATCGGGGGCGCAAGGAGGGGGGTGGCGGGGGGACGCGGTAAACGAGTGCCGTTTATTTATGTGTTTTACTTTTCGTTCTCCAAAGTCTTGACGCTGTGTTGAACGTGATAGTTTTGCAATAAGTTATATTATAACCCTTCGACCACACAAATTGTTGTGAGCGGTAAGTTTCCGAACGCAATTTAAGTATAACATCTACACAGATTGGAAACTGTTAAAATGATGCCCCGCCCCTCCCCCCCCCCCCCCCCCCCCTCCCAACTACCACTCAACGCCCATCCCCCTACGCCTCTCCTTCTACACCCAACCCTTATCCACCTGAAAACAACAACAACAACAACACGTCAAAGTGGACAGAGAACATGTAATGGCGAATGTAGGTTGGTGTGTGTGTATGTGTGTGTGTCCGTTTGGTGCTGGTGTTTTTCACGTTGAAAGTCTCATAGTATTTGGCTTTCTGTGCATGGTTTCGTTCGGGCTATTACGTTTAGAAGATAGATGAAGCCACGAGGGGTGACCGTTTTTGGTGTGGGGGAAAAAAATGACGTAGAACTTTTGGCTACTTTTACGTGTAAGACCTTACATTACGTAAAATTAACAAGTTTTGTAATTGTATCAATACTGTAATACATCTCTCACAATTTGCAGTGGAAAAAAAATCTGAGGTACGTAGATCAAAGCATTGTTGAAGAAAGTATTTTATATATCATCGATGTACCGATTAAAAAAAATAAAAAAAAGTACAAGCCAGATTGAACGCGGATTCTCACTGGAGACCGTTTTAACTGGAAGTGGGTGTTGCGAAGCAGTGGCGAAGGAACGCTTCCAGGCAGCACGCATGCGCAGTGGGCGTTTTGAGAGTCGTTGAGTAAGAAAAGATAACTCCTTCGCCGCGGAAAGCAAACAAGATAGGGTTTTCCGTGGAACTGGGAACTTTTTCGATCGGAAAGTTTATGTCCAGAAGCTTTAAACGTGTTCCTGAACGTTTGCAAGCTGATTCGACGAGCGAGCGGCCAGATCAGTTTTGAATTTTTCATTGTTGAGATGTGTTTTGTCGATGTTTGTATGTTTGTTTGTTTGTTTTTTAAATACGACTTGCATCAACACAAACTCACAAGGCGTGACAAGATCATGGTGTTACGATAGTTCACGACGTTTAGCCTGCCGTTTTTTTTTTTCTTTTTAAAAAAAAACAAAAACTTTGTGCTCCTTTCAAATTTTGATCAAGCTCGATGGGCAACGGTTTAAAACCAAGCATGATCATGATGCTGTGGTGTGTTTTTCAAAGCAAAGAGTACTAAACCAGAAAGTCTTGAACCGCGTTCAGTTAAGAGGCAAACCAACGAGCGTTATCGTTTCTCTTTCGAAACGGGAAGTTTCTGCCAAGCATGTTCCGGCACGGGGCTGACGGAAGAGACGGAACCGCTCCCTCTTCGTCGCCTGTAATGGCCCCGAGTGTTAAACCGGTGTATTGGAAAATGATCGTGTGTGAAGACCGTTTTCTGGTGTCTACTGTTCACGTTTGATTTATGACATTGTATTATAAAAAAAAATAGAAAGTTAAATCTGAGATTAGTGGTTCCAAACTCCTGAGTGAGTTTTCCATGCCAGTAGTCCATCTTTCCGGACTTAAGACTTGATGTTGTTTATTTTCAGGGTTCAAAAAACGTTGTAACACACATGTTGTCTGCAGGGGAAAACACACACACAAAATCCCAATCTTTTAACCGCTGTGTGCATCCGCTGTTTTCGCTCATTGGAACTGCAGTCAAACGTGCTTACCATTTTTGGAACTCGAAAGGAATACAATCAGCGAACTGTGCTGTACGCACTGGCGACCTTCGGTGGTAACAGCGATTAAAATAATTTCTGGCAGGCAGGCAGGCAGGCTCCTGTCGAACTCCTCAGCTGTAAAGGCGGTGGCAAACCAGGAGATGTTTCAGTCGCCTCCTTTTGACGCGTGACCACCCACTGAGAGTGTATTCTAATGGGGGTACAAAAATGTTGGGCACCGGTGCGTGAACAGAGACACACTGGGGCGACAAACCAAAGTCCATAAAATCAAACGAGATGGAAACAATGGCGTCTTTGAGCGGTTTAACGATCGTGATTCGAAAGGATGCTCCCCCCCCCCTCCCTCCCGCGCTTCCCCTAAAGGCAATGGCAGAGGCACTGAAAGAGACCCCCCCCCCCCCAGCTGGATCTGGTCCGAGGAGGAACGAAAGTGAATTTTAAAGCGCTTGAATTTTCCGAATTTTTGCCAACTTTGAACAGGTGTCCGATATCGAATTTGGATAAGACATCCGTCAAAAAAAAAAAAAAAAAAAGACGCCGAGGCGGCGGCCCACCACCACCCATCCGTAAGGTGCTGATTCAAATCCCAGCAGTGCCAGAGGGTTTAAAAAAAAGAAAAAAAGAAAAAAAGAAAGAAATTGTGTTAGTAATAGATGGACATCTAAGAGTCATGTTCTGGATGTGTGCCTCGGGGTCTCTTAGAGTGTGAGGAGGTCAAGGCCGAAATTCTCGTTGAGGAGGAGGCGGGGGCGGAGCGGGGAAGGGGAGGGGGGCTTCTGCTGTCAAGCTCTCTCTCTCTCTCTCTCTCTCGTTTCTTCCTACTTTATGTCGTGTAGGAATCAAGCTGGTTGCTGTTTTGGTTGGGAAACTCTCGGCACAGCTGCGCGACGAACGATAGACCAGGAAGGACCGCACCACGTCCGTCGCTTCTGTCCCCCGTCTGTCGCCTGTTGATCGCCTCGCGCACCGCACAACTGGGCGGCGGGAACCGACGCGGAATGTTGTGGCCCTGTGGTTGCCTTGAGCGTTGTGGCCCCTGACCTGTGACGACTACTCAGCACGTGCCCCCACAGGCCGACTCACTCACTCACTCACTATAGGCCTCTGGGGACATCTGACTCGCTGCCAACTCGTGAGGTTGGGGGTCTACTTCAGTTCAGAGTCGTCGTCGTCGTCGGTTTAGCAACGGCTTGACTGTCTGACAGTGTCGCGACTCTCCTCTCTCTCTCTCTCTCTCTCCCCCCAGGTTCTCTCTGTCTCCGTCTGTCTGTCTTAACCCCCCCCCCCCCCCCCCCCTCTCTCTCTCTCTCTGTCTTTGTTCGTCTGTTTGTCTGTCTTGACTGTCTGTCTCTCTGTGTCTGTCTGTCTGTCTGTCTGTCTCTCCCTCCCCCAGGCTCTCTCTGTCGCTCTCTGTCTCTGTCTGTCCGTCTCACCCCCCCTCTCTGTCTTTGTCTGTCTGTTCGTCTGTCTATCTTGACTGACTGTCTGTCTGTCTGTCTCTCTCTATCTCTGTCTGTCTGTCTCTTTCTGTCTTCTTTTTTTCCCCTTTGCTTGTGCGGAATGATGTGAAAGCTTTCCCTTGAAGAAGCATATCGCATTTTTATCGTCTTCCTTTCTCGCTGTGATTGTGTTTCACTCTGTTGACAGAAAATAAACAATTAAAAAAAAAGGCACAGTATGTGTGTATGTGTGTGCATGTACGCGCGCGCGCGCGCGCGCGTGTGTGAGTATATGTGTGTGCGTGTGTGCGCGCGCGTGTGTGTGTGTTGTGTGTGTGTTGTGCGTGTGTGTGTTGTGTGTGTGTGTGTGTGTGTGTGTGTGTGTGTGTGTGCGTTGTGTGTGTGCGTGTGTGGTCGATCACTCTTCAGAGCCTGAGGACTTAAAAGGAAAGAAAGAAAAAAAAAAAGGTATGGAAGAGAGGAAGAACAGAAGAAGAGAGAAAAGGGAAGACAGAAAAGCATAGGGATTAAAAAAAAAAAAAAAAAAAAAAGAAAAGAAAGAAAAGCGTCGGTCAATGATAGACGTCTGTGACCCCACGCAGCGTGAGAAGCGTTGGACTGTGTGTGTGCGTGCGTGCGTGCGTGCGTGCGTGTGTGTGTGCGTGTGTGTGTGCGTGTGTGTTCGATCGTGTGTGAGTGAGGCCCGGGACACGGAGTCAAATAGCCCGGCCATCTGGACCCCCCGTTTGAAGGAATTCCACGGCGCTGAGAAAACACGACTACTTCGTGGGAGAAACGTCAACCGCTTGGACCGGCTGTCTCTTTGTTTGTTGGTCTGTCTCTTTGTTCTTGGCTCTGTCTCTTTGTTCGTTGGTCTGTCTCTTTGTTCTTGGCTCTGTCTCTTTGTATGTTGGTCTGTCTCTTTGTTCTTCGCTCTGTCTGTGTTTGTTGGTCTGTCTCTTTGTTCTTCGCTCTGTCTCTTTGTTTGTTGGTCTGTCTCTTTGTTTGTTGGTCTGTCTCTTTGTTCTTCGCTCTGTCTCTTTGTTGGTCCGTCTCTTTGTTCTTCGCTCTGTCTCTTTGTTGGCCTGTGTCTTTGTTCTTCGCTCTGTCTGTTTGGCCTGTGTCTTTGGTTTTAGCTCTTTCTCTTTGTTCTTCGCTCTGTCTCTTTGTTCGTTGGCCTGTCTCTTTGTTGGTCTGTCTCTTTGTTGGCCTATGTCTTTGTTATTCGCTCTGTCTCTTTGTTTGTTGGTCTCTCTTTGTTCTTTGCTCTGTCTTTGTTCGTCTGTCTCTTTGTTCTTCGCTCTGTCTCTTTGTTGGTCTGTCTCTTTGTTCTTCGCTCAGTCTCTTTGTTCTTCGCTCTGTCTCTTTGTTTGTCTGTCTCTTTGTTCTTCGCTCTGTCTCTTTGTCGGTCTATCGGTTTTCTTTATTTGTTTGAAAACGAGGTGACTCGTTTCTTTCTTTGGTGTGTGTGTGTGTGTGTGTGTGTGTGTGTGTGTGTGTGTGTGTGTGTATTTCCCGTCAAGTTTTTTTCCCCCTCCATTCAGCCCTTATGTGGTCCGTCGCGGTCGGCTGAGCTATTAAGCAACATTATCTCCCTTTCCCGTCTATAGTCTGTGCCATTCTCTGGCTGATCCGGATTCGTTCTGTCTCTGTCTGTGCCCCTGTCTCTCTGGTGCTGTGGTTGTCTGTCTGTCTGTCTGTCGTAGTGTTAAGCTGGGTTTGGTGTTGTCTGACCCTGTCTGTCTTTGTCTGTTCGTCTGTTTGTCGGTCTGTCTTCCCGTCTGTTCGTCTGTTTGTCGGTCTGTCTTCCCGTATGTTTGTCGGTCTGTCTTCCCGTCTCCGTGCCGATTTCTACTGTCTCCATTTACTTTGGTTACCAACTTTTTTTGTCTTTTCCTGTGTGTATCTGCCTGTCTGTCTCTCCGCGTCTCTCTCTCTCTCTCTCTCTCTCTCTCTCTCTCTCCGTCTCTCTGTCTGTTCTCTCTGATTATAACTATTGGCTTTCCCTCCCTCTCTCTCTCTCTCTTGGTCTAACTCACTGCGTGTGCTTGGGAATGCATCTCCCTCTCTCTCTCACCCTGACTGTCAGTGTCTCACACTGTGTGTGCATCTCTCTCTCTCTCTCTCTCTCTCTCTCTCCTCTCTCTCTCTCTCTCTCTTTCTCTCTCCATCTCTCTCTTTCTCTCTCCATCTCTCTCTCTCTCTTTCTCTCTCCATCTCTCTCTCTCCATCTCTCTCTCTGTGTTTCGGTTGGTATTAACGTACATGACTCTGATGGATATGGACACACACACACACACACACACACACACACACACACACACACACACACACACACACACACAGGGGGCGTGAGTGAGAAGAAGAGGGGCATGGGGGGCGAGGGCAGACAGATAGATGATAGACAGATGTATAGAAGATAAAAGAGGCGGGGGTGGGGGGGGGGGTGGGGGGGGGTGGGGGGGGGGGGGGGGGGGGGGAGGGAGGGAATCTGTAAAACTCGGATCCGCTTTAAACAATTACAGCTGTACAATGCTGTATAGCTGATTTCAGCTAGTATACACAGCCGGAAGGCAGAGGGAGGGAGGGAAGGGAAGGGAAAGAATGGAGGGGGGGGGGGGGGTGCATTCCTGGAGGGATAGAGAGGTGGGCCGGACGTGGCGGGGACAGGGGAGTAGGATGGGGGGTGGGGGGGGGGGGGGTGCATTCCTGGAGGGATAGAGGTGGGCCGGACGTGGCGGGGACAGGGGAGTAGGGTGGGGGGGGGGGGGGGTGGAAGGTGAAAACTGGAATCGATCTCCCACAGCGATACAGAACCTGTATTTGCTGCTCTTGAGAGTCGATCAATCCCCCCCGGCCTTTTCACACGGGTTTTATCGCAACCCCCCCCACCCCCACCCCCACCCCCTAACCCTCTCCGTCACGCTCCCTCCCGCCCCCTCTCCCCCCCCCCCCACCCCACCCCCTTGCTTTCCGTACAGCTTACATGGAGTGTTGGGATCGATCGAGATTTCACACCGAACCGTCCTCATATTTTTTGTTTTGTTTTGTTTCTTTCTGATCGCCTGTTAGTGCTACGTTATTTAAAATTGTATTTTATTTTATTTTATTTTATTTTATTTTTTTATTTTTTAAAGAAGTGATATTTATGCACCCTCTCCACCACTTCCTCTCCATGTGGCCCACTTATCTTTCTTCACGTTACGGAAACACCGAAAGACATGTGCAACTCACGCTTACCTGTGTGTGTGTGTGTGTGTGTGTGTGTGTGTGTGTGTGTGTGTGAGAGAGAGAGAGAGAGAGAGAGAGAGAGAGGTGTGTGTGAGAGAGAGAGAGAGGGGTGTGAAAGAGAGAGAGAGAGAGAGAGAGAGAGAGAGAGAGAGAGAGAGGTGTGTGTGTGTGTGTGTGTGTGAGAGAGAGAGAGAGAGGGTGATTGAGTGTGTGTGTGTGTGTGTGTGTGTGTGTGTGTGTGTGTGTGTGTGTGTGTGTGAGAGAGAGAGAGAGAGAGAGAGAGAGGGTGATTGAGTGAGTGAGTGAGTGTGTGTGTGTGTGTGTGTGTGTGTGTGTGTGTGTGTGTGTGTGTGAGGTGAGTGAGTGAGTGAGTGAGTGAGTGTGTGTGTGTGCGTGTGTGAGCGCGTAACTGTACAAGTTTGTGTGTGTAGCAGTGTGTGTATGAGAGAGAGAGAGAGAGAGAGAGAGAGAGAGAGAGAGAGAGAGAGAGAGAGAGAGAGAGAGATTCTCTGTCTCTATTTCACACACACACACACACACACACACACACACACACACACACACCTCACTCTCTCTCACTCTCTGTCTCACTCTCACCCACTCACTCTTTCTCGCTGTCTCCTAAAAGCTCTGGCTCGACTGACGTCAGGATGTCTAATTATGATTAAAGTAAGCGTAAAGTACACCCTTGCCTTGCAATCTCACAGCAGAATCGAATTCCATTGCATCATCTTCATCGGCCTTATCCGTATTGATCCTCCTTTTAGAACCTGTAATGGAACGACCTGGGGGAGGGAGGAGGGGGGGGAGTCGTGTGTGTGTGTGTGTGTGCGTGTGCGTGTGTGTGTGAAGGAAGGAGGGAGAGGAGAGAGAGAGAGAGAGAGAGAGAGACGAGAGAGAGAGAGAGAGAGAGAGAGAGAATCTCTTTCACATGATTCTTATCAGTCAGCAATGGGGGAAGGACCATCGCGATCTTACGTGTTTTGTTCGTTTGGTGGTGGTTGTGTGTGTGTGCGTGTGTGTGCGCGCGCGCATGTGTGTGTGTGTGTTGTTGTTGTTGTTGTTGCTGTTTTTGTTGTTGACACCATCGATTTGATTTTATCAGCGTTCTTTCTTCTCGTTTTCCTTCTCGTTTTCCTTCTTCTTGTGTTTGTTCAGTTTTACAGTCGTCGCACGATGCAGCAGATGGCATCCCCATAGTCTACTGAGGCGGCAGTCGTACTGAACGGGGGAGGGGAGGGGGGGGGGGGGGGGGGGGGGGGAAGGGGGTCTGCCGCTCACACGATGCCCATTTCTGAGTGAATCAAGACCGTCGCGACATGTCTGCCGTTTTCCGTTACTTGAGAGAGAGAGAGAGAGAGAGATTTTATTTAACCAGGGTAACGAGATAAGCAAATTGCGCATGCTGTTTTTTTTTTCCACCCAGCCCTTGGGGGAAAAAAAAAGAGGAAATAGAGAGAAAAACAAAACAAAACAAACAACAAAAAACATGGAAAATACGCAAGTCAGTATAGCAGCAAAAAGAGGAAAAAGTGAGTTCACTAGTCAACATGAAAACTATAAGAAGTAACAGACTAATACTACAAACAGTAACAGACTAATACTACAAACGCAAACGACAAAATCATGCGCGCACGCGCGTACACACAGACACAGACACAGACACACACACCACACACACACACACACACACACACACACACGAATGAATTGATCTAATGAACAACAGCAAGAACAACGACAGAACAACAACAATATCATCTACAAACTGTACAGTATCGTTTATACAGTATTCTTTCTTTCGTATCATATGGCATGGAGGAGGATATCATGATGTCTAAAATATGTAGTGTACCTTTCAGTTTTTTAGTGCCTGAAAGAGAAATGTTTTGTAAGCTGATTTAAACGAGCTACTACTATTCTTATCTTTCATGGAATTTGGTAAAGAGTTCCAAAGGGCCCGCCACCTGAGAAGGCGAGGCTTGTTTAAAAAAGATCAATTCCGGGTTTTCTGATTACCATTATTATTCGTGTATCTTGAAATGATTTCGCGGAAATCGTGTGGTTTAGTAGTGTAGGAGGAGCAAATCCATTCATTATTCGATACATCACAACTTGCTTTGTAATACTGTAGTTTATACGATAATGGAAGAATATCCAGCGCTAAGTAGTCTTTAGTCGTCAAACTAGTAGATTTTAAAAGTACTAACTTCAGAGAGCGTTTATAGATCCTGTTTAGATATCTTAATGTGTTTGCACTGCATAGATCATAGAGCGTTGACGCATAATCGATAGATAATGAAACAAATGCATGAAGATTTCTTTCGAGCTGTAACATCGAATAAATTCTTAGTTTTTGGAAATTGAAAAACTTTTGGGAAATACGTTTGCATAAACTATCGATATGCGGTGACCAGGAAAGACTATTGTCGAGAGAACGTTGGTTTAAATAACTTTATTTCAGAAACAAATGAACAGAATACCTTCATTATTGACAGGACGAATGAGCAACAACAAGCCCTAGGCTTATACTGTGCTCAAATTGACATTTACAATATATTGGCGGTTAAATACATTCACAATATACTAAACATTTCACTTCGTGCTTGGGATTTTTTTTCCTTCTTTTTTTTTTTTAAGGAAACATTGAAAAAGAAAAACAAAAACAGACAAAAAAAAAAAAACACAGCAAAAAAGAGCCGAAAAAGAGACACAGTAGCAGAAAAATAAAATGAATAACATGAATGAACGTTCGAGAGAACGTTGTATCAACTTCATGAATGACTATATTACCTGTGTGTATAGAAAGACAGACTGAAGATGATTTTCTTTCCGTTTTTGTCGCGAAGTTATTGTCATGTGTTTATTTTATTTATTTTTTTTTTGGGTCGTTCAGTGACCTGTGATTCAGCTCAGTCTAATCAATTAAGTGATTAACATTGTTCTGCAAAGTCGTGGATAATTGAGAGAGAGAGAGAGAGAGAGAGGAGAGAGAGAGAGAGAGAGAGAGAGAGAGAGAGAGAGAGAGAGAGAGATTTTTAATTGTCTGTTCAGCTCTTGAGCCCTATAGACAAGGGGTGGGGGTGGGGGAACAATCACATTCACCGATCGAAAAGCTGAAATTTCACATGCACACACAACTCGCTCAAACACACATCTCCACCGTTCCCTCTGTTCCATCCTGTCCCCTTCACTCTCCCTCTCCACCCCACCCACCCCCACCTTGCCCCTTCTTTCACCCTCTCCCCCAATCCCACACACACACACACACACACACGCACGCACACACACACTTGACCATCCCAAAATTAAGCGGTGCATTGCTCGATGATCTTTCTCACATACCTGGCTTCAGCTTTATAATTTAGCTAGGTCCTTTACAATCCCCTTCATTACGATGAGGTAACATGGCAGTGCTTAAGCTGTTTGGGCAGTATGAAACAGAAGTCAACACGCTGCAGCCTGTACGTTTGTCAGAATAAGCAGTACAATGACACCAACAACAACAAAAAAAGAGTTCTTCAGTTTCACGTTCGCTTCTATAAAAATGGGCAGATCATGTCATCTGAACTTTCGTGCCTTGAAAAACCATTGCTGAGAGAGAGAGAGAGGAGAGAGAGAGAGAGAGGAGAGAGAGGGGAGAGAGGAGGGAGAGAGAGAATTAGTGAAAGGGGGATTTTAGATAGATATAGGATGGATAATTGAATAGATGAATGAATGGACGGATAGACAGACAGACAAACAGAAAGACAGAAGAAATCTAATGGTCCGAAGTGGAAGGGCAAAGGGGGGGGGGGGGGGGGGGGGAAACTGGACATGAAACACAGATCCTGCTCCAAGCGCGCTCCAAGGATGGTCGACCGAAGTGGTGTGATGAGGGGGGAGTGTGGGGAGGGACTTGACAGAGTAGGGGAGAGAGAGAGAGAGAGAGAGAGAGAGAGAGAGAGAGGAGAAGAGAGAGAGAGAGAGAGAGAGAGAGAGAGAGGAGGGGGGGGGGGGGGTCGGTGAGGCAAAGGAGGAGGTACAAAAAAAATGGGTGAAGAAGACGGATCCCACTGAAGTCAGGAACAACCAGGTGAAGCACGATCAGTGACGTGTAATTACGGGTGTTTACGTGACAAGAAGTCGGGAGAACACGGGCAGATCGTAACTTGTTCGAAGTAACATGGTTAGCAAAACGTAACGGGGCTAACCGACTTAAGAAGAAGCAGCAGTCAGCAGTTCAAGCGTGGCAATTTACGAAATGAAAGTATTGGATTTTAAAGAGAAATGATACGTCCACTCCGACGGAACACCAGGCCCCAGTCGTAATTTTAATGCTGTGCAGGGCAACTCCGAACCGTTTACTCAGCTTCAACGTGTTAACTACTATTTACACCTGAAAACTGAGCACAATCGTCACACCTCTTTATGATTCACGCAGACACAGCTGCAGCCGAATCATGTTATGGTCCTCAAGCAAATGTAACTATTCATGGTACCCTCTTCTTGAACCAGCTGAATCAACATGAGCTGGCCACAATCGATATCTGCCTCACCGTCCATCAATGGTTATTATATCGAACCCAAGTTGTCTAGCCAAACCGCCCATGACCATCGAACTCAGGAGCGCTATGAACTCAGGAGCCGCTATGTACACTACTTACAAGATAGACAGAAAAGAGGTGACACAACCCGGCTGACAACAAATTTCAACCACGAAAACCAAGACGACATCATACCAGACAACCAGTATACGCCACGAACACAATACCAACTAATCACAACATGAGACAACCACAGTTACAACTCGACCATAATACAAGACAACACGACGAACCACAACACCACGAACATAACAGATCACCAACCTGGACAGACAGACGATCAACCACACCAGTTCTGCAACTGGCTGAAAGTGGCTGCCAACAAGGACGACACAGAAACTCGGCACAGGCCAAGGGCACACCAAACCCGACGAGGACCTGGCCCAAACTATGACTCAAAGTCACTCACTCAGCAGGACTAACGGCGCTCCCCCCGCACTTACAAGGAGCACGTCCACTCCGACGAAACCACAGGGACCGAAGTGAAGCTACCCCAACGCATTCCGCCCTGGTCGGAATCAAGTGAGCCTCACTCACAAACAAAGCAACCGTTGGTCAAAACAGTCTATCCCTCCGCAGAGCTCACACACCCGACCAACGGACTAGTTGTTGCTCGTGCAACAACACGACAATTTACAACACAACAACAACAGCCGATATCCTGCCCCGGCCTCTCTCATCTGGAACCAAAGCAACAAGGGGTGACAGTCGGGAACGAAACTAACTTCCACCTACCACTTCCTCAATAGATGAACACTGGAAGGCAAGAATAGTATATGTCCTACTTCCCCCCATACCTAGCCTAACCTTCCTACCTAACCCCGAGGAACTTAGCCTAACCCCCACCTAACTAAAACCCCAACCTACACACACACGTGCACGCACACACGCACACTCGCACGCACACGCGCACTGCTCTCTATTCTGAGCTACCACTCTGACACGTGGACGTGCTGGTTCAGTACCGCCGATGGGTGACATCAGTACGATGCGATTCGAAGGGTCAGTCTGACGTCGAAGCAGCCGGAGGCCCTCAAGGACACGTTGTTCCATTGCCGAAGACCTGAAGCGCCTACCATCGATAGAATATCCGGTCGCTGACAGCATTCTACAGTCTGGTTCTGGTTCGGGGGGGGGGGGGGGGGGGGGGGGGGGGGGGGGGGTCGTCGAGCTCTTTTTACTCCTCATGCTTGACTGGAGTCGAGCGCTTAGTTTGAGTCCCGCGCGAACTGGCGTTCACGCTTTGGTACTCGCCTCTTCTGGGCTTATATTCATGAACAGACTTAACCTGAGGTTAAAACCGACTTCCGCCTGTTAACTCTCTAACCGGAGGTTAGCTCCCACAACCGCGCATTCATTGCCATCGGTTACGGCTAACCGGTAGTCTTGACCGGAGGTTATTTTAACAGAGGGGGCCCTCGCCGTTACACTGCCTAACCAGAAGTTAAATATGGCGGCGTTCGTGTACATGCGAAATTTCCGACGGCGTGTTTTGCGACGGGAACGAGTGTTTCGCGATAGAAATAATCCAATTGACTCGTTAAACGACGCGGAACTGTTCACTAAGTTCAGATTTCGTCGTGAGCACATTTTGAGTCTCACAGACGCAATAAACGAGGAAACTGAACACCTGAATCGAAGGGGAGCACTGTTGCCAGGTACAGCAAGTATGCTTAGCCATTCGTTTAGATCTGTGTTAGCCTACTGGCACATTTGAAGACGCAGTTGGAGAACTGCTTCAGTCAGCAGTCAACTGCATCCCGTTCATATTGGTATTATTTGTGTTCATGTTGATTTCATT
>CM031615.1:21646511-21661511 GCA_018398815.1 Conus ventricosus
ATAACATTCTGATAGGTCTAGCGGAATGTTCAGAGTAGTCGTTCCTTCAATGTTGCGAGCTGCTCTCCGAGCAGCTTGATCAACTTTCTCATTTGTTGAAATTCCACAATGTGAGGGCACCCAACAGAAAGTCACATTTATTCTTTTCATCGATAGATGTGTCACGTAATTAATTTCTGTAATAGTCTCACAGCGGATCTTTGGATTTAGAGACTGTAAGGCAGAAAGGGCTGACTTTGAATCACTGCACAATAAAGTTGACAATTTTCTATGGAAGACTTTAAAACATACTTTAGGGACATTAGAACAGCAACTAATTCTGCAGTAAATATTGACAAGTGTTTGCCAAGATGATATATTCCTCCACTTTTAATTTTGGTATTATAAAAGCTGCTCCCGCTCTATGGTCATCTAACACTGAACCATCTGTAAAAATTTGCAGATGATCCTTATATTGATCTTCCAAATAAGAATTTACATAATTTTTTAAAAGATATGGTGGATCGTTTTTGTTCAGTTCAGTATAGTTTGTGTCATAATTTGCTTTGGTTTGTTCCATTTTGGGAATGGGTGGAGAGGACGGATTGACAGCTATTTTACTTTGGTTTATGTTTGTTTTTTCAGAAGAGTAGATGTGTATGACTGAATAGATTTTGCTGATTTTATGTCTTTTGCTCTTTTAGCAAAATCTGTATCTGAATTTAGAGATACTTCATTTGTACAGAAACTTTTTTGTGATAGGTTCTTTAAAACAAATTTGGTGGAGGACACTTTTCGAAACTCATGTGTGTGTGTGTGGTGTGTGTGTGTGTGTGTGTGTGTGTGTGTGTGTGTGTGTGTGTAAGTGTATATATATATGTGTGTGTGTGTGTGTGGTGTGTGTGTGTGTGTGTGTGTTAAGTGTAAAATGTGTGTGTGTGTGTAAGTGTGTGTAAATGTGTGTGTGTGTGTGTGTGTGTGTGTGTGTGTGTGTGTGTGTGTGTGTGTATGTGTGTGAGTGTATGTGTGTGTGTGTAAGTGTGTGTGTGTAAGTGTGTATAAGTGCGTGTGTGTGTGTGTGTGTGTGTGTGTGTGTGTGTGTGTGTGTGTGTGTGTGTGTGTGTGGTGTGTGTGGTGTGTGTGTGTGTGAGTGTGTGTGTGTGTGTGTATGTGTGTGTGTGTTGTGTGTGTGTGTGTGTGTGTGTTGTGTGTGTGTGTGTGTGTGTGTGTGTGTGTGTGTATGTGTATGTGTGTGTATGTGTGTGTGTGTGTTTATGTGTGTGTGTGTCTGTGTGTGTGTTCGGTCGGGTGGGGAGGGGGAGAATGGGGATAACAGCACAGCTTTACCTGCCAAGATGGGGGTAGAGGAGGAAGTGGAGGGCCCCCCTAGGGTTCTGGAATCCTACTCCCCCACCCCCACCCCCCCCCCCACCCACCCACCCCACCCCCCCCCACAGCAGCCTGTTCCGTAGTTGTGTCTATCGTACGTGTTTGTGTGCTGTGCACGCACATTAGGTGCTGACTTGGTAACGTGACGAAACTGAAGTGAATAACACACCGGACACAATCGGGTTGGCCCCCTTCCCCGGCCGTCAGGAACTGGGTTCGTGCGCTGGAATCACTCGGGCGAAGAGGAGAGAGAGAGGCGCTGGAGAGCGATGAATGAGAGGAAACCGCTCCACTCCAGAAAAACCCCCTGGCTGTTTAGTTCCCACCTCCGGATGAGGCCAGGATCGATCGTTGTTTGCTTGTCGAGCTGGTGTGTGTGTGTGTGTGTGTGTGTGTGTGTGTGTGTGTGTGTGTGTGTGTCGTGTGTGTGTGTGTGTGTGTGTCTGTCTGTCTGTCTGTCTGTGTGTGTGTGTGTCTGTGTGTGGGGTTTCGGGTGGGGTGGGGGAGGGGGAGAATGGGGGGAAAAACAGCATAGCATACCTGCCAAGATGGGGGTAGAGGAGGAAGTAGAGGGGCCCCCTAGGGGGTAAGTTCCAACTAGGGGGGGGGGGGGGGAGGGGGTAAGTTCTAGCTAGTCCTAAAATGATCTCCGGGGTAAAAGCAGGCTAGCCCAGACTTACCCCGGGGTAAGTTCCAGAGGGGGGTAAGAACGGGCTGTTACACGGATGATCGGCTGGGCTAGAAACAGCGTGTTAGTTATCGTGTAGTTTACGCCAGGAGCGGAGGATGACCTCAGATCAATCATTGTCTGTTGTGTTCTAAGTTTCTGGTTTGGCTAAAAAAAAATAAAAAATTAAAAAAAAAAGGTTGCAATGTTTTAATAAAAATTCAGAAGAAGTATAACTTACGACAACCAAACAAATACACTGTACATGAACAATGAGCGCAAACTTTTCTCTTTTTTTTTCTTTTTTTTTTATAAATTAATAACAATATTCAACGAATACTTGGTCCTCGCGTTTGCTTGATGAAAAGGGTGGGTGGACATGGGAAGGAATGGGAAGGGGAGGGGGGGTTCTTAACGTGTTCTCTAACGTGGACATGGGAGGAAGGGAGAGGGGACAGGCTAATTTGGACAGGGATGGAATTGGGGACGGGGAGGGGGAGGGGGGTCTTAAGTGTTCTCTATGTGGACATGGAAGGATGGGATGGGGGAGGGGTGGGGGGGTTTAAACGTGGTTATCTAAGTGGTCATGGGGAGGATATGGAGATAGGGGACCAGGGATGGGGGTCTTAAGTGTTCTCTAGTGCATGTCCAGTTTCGCAAGGGAGATGCCTTTTCACCATCTATCTCCATTTGTGTGGATGTTTGAGGATTAGGTCGTTTGTGCTGCTGAACATCTTTAGGCGCCGATTCAAACGACTGCCACAGAGCGTTTTTTTTCCTTCCGGGCTCCTTCACCTCTCAAGTGCTATAACCGCCCCTAATCCCACCCCACCATCCCCAGCACACCCCATCCCACCACTCCATCCCACCCTTGGGTTTGTTTGTTTGGGTTGGGGGTTTTTTTTGCGCCTGTTGGATGTCCCGTACGTCCTTCAGGACCACTGAGCACGTAATTCTTCTTCTGTCCACCCCCTAAAACTGCGTTACATCCACTCACCTGTTGAAACACCGGCACCAGCCCAGAGTGAGTGTGGAGAGAGTGAGAGAGTGAGAGAGGGAGAGAGAGTGAGAGAGAGAGATGAGGAGCAATGCCAGAGAGACGGAGAGAGTAGAGATGAGAGAGAGAGAAGAGAGAGAGAGAGCCCATGCCAGAGAGAGAGAGAGATAGAGAGACAAACTGACAGAGAGAGAGTAGGGGGGGGGGGTACAGACAAGGGGGTTGGGTGGGAACGGGGGGGGGGGGGGAGGTCTGCATGGAGAAGAGATGGCCATCCAAGACAGGCAGTCAGTTCAGTGAGAGGCGGACGACGCTACAAGGGCGGGTGGGGGTGGGGGGGGGGAGGCAGACTGCTTTGATGAGTAGTGGCTGTTGTTGCCAATCAGCGATGTGCAGGATGGGGGGGGGGGCGGGGGGGAGGGCAGGGTGTGTGTAAGAGAATGTACGGGGGGGGGGAGTGAGTGGGGAAACGGAAGGAGGGAGGGGTGGGTGAGTGGAGGTGAAGGATAAGATTGAGGGGGGCGGGTGAGGTGGGGCGGGAGAGTGAGGATTTGACAACTGTTCTTGTGCAGGCATTATTTTTTTAACGCACTCCCTGCCCCCCCCCACCCCCCCCCCCCCCCCCACCCCCCACCCCCCTACTAAACTCGTCAGCCAGCACATAGTTCCAGAAGATTTGTAATCTTTTATTCATCCCCCTCCTACCCCCCCACCCCCCCCCCCCCCCACCACCCCCCCCCCACCCCCCCCCCAACACCCACCCCCACCCCACCCCCCCCCCCCCCCCCCCCCCCACCCCCCACCCCCTCCCCCCCCCCCAACCACCTCCCCCGGACTGTTTGTCAAGTGGAGTTTTCTTGAGAATTCTTTTCAAGCCTCGTCATGGTTTCGGAACGTTTGTGGCTTTAACCTTTCTCACTGGAGCTGGACTGGTGTGTGGAGGCGACTGTTGTTGTTGCGCCAAGCAATTAGCAAGCAACACACACCACCACCCTGCTGGCTGCAACCAGCACTGACTGACTGCATTGCTTCACGGGCCGTCGTCTTCTTGTCACCACCGTTTTCTCTCTACAAAGGTGTTTTTTGTTTTTCTTGTTTTTCGTGCTCTCTGGTTTCCACAACATTGTTGCGCGTCAATGTGAGTTGAACTTGAGGAGTGGGGGAGAGTACCCTATATTGAACGGTTTGAGGCAATGAAGGATTTGAATGTTCTGAGCTCACGCTGGGACCGCGAGGTTAGCATGTAAAAATTAAAAAATAGAAAAAACAAAATTGAGGAAAGAACTGGGGAGGAACTTGTGATGAAAGACTCCATTTCTGTGTGTGTGTGTGGTGTGTGTGTGTGGTTGTGTGTGTGTGTGTTGGGTGTTTTGTGTTGTGTGTGTTGTGTGTGTGTGTGTGTGTGTGGGTGTGTGTGTGTGTTTGTTGTGTGTGTGTGCGTCTGTGTGGTCTGTGTGGTGTGTGTCTTCTTCTTCAGCTTATCGTATTTCCACTAAATGTGATATCAGAAGAATTGTGTGGTGTATATGGGATTGGGCGTCATAGTACTGTGTGGTTTGTTTCTTGAAAAGGTGTTGCATGAATAAACTTTTCTTATGATAGGAGTTGATATTGGAGATGGCCAGATCAGGAACAAAGAATGTGGATGTGAGGTGTGTGTGTGTGTGTGTGGGAGTGTGTGTGTGTGTGTGGTGTGTGTGTGTGAGTGTGTGTGTGCGCGCCGCGAGTGTGTGTGAGTGTGTGGGTGTGTGCGTGGGAGTGTGGTGTGTGTGTGTGCGCGCGCAGTTGTAGTGGTGTGGGTGTGTGTGTGTGTTGTCGTGTGTGGTGTGTGTGTGTGTGTGTGTGTAGTGTAGTGTGTGTGTAGTGTGGCGAGCGCGTGGGTGTGTGTGTGGGTGTGCGTGCGCGTTGTTGTATCTGTGTATTATTTTATCGGAATTAGGCATAGTACGCTTCAAATGAGTGTAGCCATAGGAGCAAGAGGCACTGTATAGTAATTGCTAAGTATTTAGCAATCCAATATTAAAGGATAGAACATCAAAAGCGTATATGCCCGCTGGGCTGTTGTAAACCACTGGATGTGGGCTGTGTAACCATGGGCTGTGTAACAAACATTTACAAACGGAGGAAAGGAAAGGGAGTAGTCATTCAAAATCTTGGTCACAGATGAGGACCGGTTCCGTCAAAGATAAACTAAAAACGACCGTCTTACGTTATATTTTACCTTGCTTTGGACAACTGACTAATAGATGTATTTATCTTGAGTGTTCTCCTCTCATGCATCTATGTTTTTCACAGAACTTTGTACGAAGGGAATTTAACGAATTCTGTGCAGTTACTTCTAATCTCTCTAGACAGAGAAGCACAAGTGATTTGTTTGACGAGGCATCGAAGTGATTTTCCACACATTTTACACAACTCTGATTAATTACTGTGTTTGAGTTCATTTTCAAGTTTATGAAGCTTTCATCAGATGTTTGTTATAGAAGAAATTTTGATTTCTGGTAAATCCTAGGAATGTTAAGGGGTATTGTTGAACCTCAAACATCATATGTAAATTAAATCGCCAAGGAAATTGATCAGCTCACAAACTCGCTCTTGGTTTCCCATACATACATCAACTTAGGAAACATGCAATGAGATTGGAAAGGTGTACCTCTCAGCGAGTTCTAAAAGTAGCTGCGTCGAAGTTCGTTCTGAAGAGTTGTAACAGAAAAATGTATGTGACAAAGAAGTCTGTTTAATTCTGAAGGATTTTGGGAAAACGATGCTAGAGGAATACAAATCTCAAAATCAATCTACTCGTTTACTTCTCTACCTTATCGGAGATTCCAACTAAATAGGAATGAATCGCTGTATATACAATCTTTTCACCAGTGCCTAAGATGGGAAACATACGAAGGCCTCCTTTGATACGATTCTTTCTAGATATGTCAAAAAATATCACACAACATACTAACAATTTCCGTATGCTTACACCTGGAAAATCGTACAAGAAAACCTAAATACTTTCACAGACGCCTCCAGTGCTAGAAGACAGTAGGACTGGGGCAGCTTTTGTAATACCTGAATTAAACGTTGGAGAATATGTACCATTTGGCAGAAAGTAATCTATCAGTGCGAAGCTAGCCGCCATTAATGTCCTTTAATCATATTCTTTTAATCTCAATCTGAATGTAGTCACGTACTAGTATGTGCTGATTCTAGATTGCTCTTGATGAAATCCGGTCTTCAATTTTCATAATATCCGTTGGAGATAATAACAGAAATAATTATGTTAACATCTTATATCGTTAATGATAAAGGCACTCAGTTAGTTTTTGCTGGGTACCTCTCATTGTGGCATTTAAGCAATTGATGGAGTCAGATCAGGCTGCAGAAAGGCAGCTCGAAATGTTCAGTGTGTGTTGCTGTGTGTGTTGTGTGTGTGTGTGTGTTGTGTGTGTGTGCGTGCGTGCGTGCGTGCATGCGCGCGAGCGTGGAGTGGCGTTGCGTGCGTGCGTGTGTGTGTGTGTGTGTGCGCGCGCGCGCGTTCTGTGTGATTGTTTTCAATCCATTCTTCGTGTCTTCACCATCATCCCCCCCCCCCCCCCCTCCCAATTTGATTTTCGGTGTTCTTTCCAAATCCAAATGAATTTCTACTACTTCACCGTCAGTCAGGGCTTGTTGAGTATGGCAAAGTGACTTCATTTTCACTCCCCCTTCCCACTCCCCCGCCGTATTATTTCACGTCTTTCCCTCTCTTCCTTCTGTTCCCGGGTCAAAGGAGTCAGAAAAAAGGCTGAACACACGTTCAGATAAAAAAACGAGGTGTGAAGGTGTGGTCCGGAAGGAAGGGAGAGGGGGAGGGGGGGGGGGGGGGGGGACGAGGAAAAGGAATGTGAGCTGCAGTGGTAATGCGCTTCATTACTTTGGCAGAGCTGACAATCATCATCCCTCGGCCTCCGAGCCGAGGTGAATGACAATTCATCACGGTGGTATGCTTGGAAAAAGAATTTCTCTTGTCCCACTTGAGCAACAGCGAGAGAGAGCTAGATGACACACATTCAACCCAGCCCTGCCCCTGGCCTCACACGCACACACGCACGCACGCACGCAACGCACAACACACACCACCACACAACACCATCTTCTTCTTTTCTGATTCTCTCATCCTACTCCTCACTCCCCCTCCTTCGCGTTCCCAGCCACGATTTCGCAGCGCCTCACTGTCGTGATCGTATGTACGCTGTCTGTCTCTGGCGACTGTCGCCTGTCCCCCAACCCCCCCCACAGCTTCTCCTGGGGTCCTCACCGTTTCCTGTCGGTAGGATGTCACAGGTGGACTGGGCTGATGTGGGAGAATGTGGGGGTTGGTTGTCTGTGGGACCAGCGCCGCATGGCCACTCTTCGGTGTGAGAGATCCTTCAGCTGTTAGAGACGCGGTACCGATCCGACATAGTCCTGTTCTTCTCAGTCATGAATGAAGATGATGGGGGACCTGTTGCGCCCCCCTGGGTTTTATGTTTTGTTTGTTTGTTTTGTTTGTCTCTCAGCTAGGTCGACGGATGTCATCATGTCCTTCCTACAGACGCTGTCTCTATGCACCTTTAAAAATATTGGCTAAGTTTTGATGAAATAGAGTTCAGTATAGTTTGTTGAGTTTTTACCTGCGAGCAACACCCACCCCAAAACGAAACAAACAAAAACTGGCACGCGCATGTGTGCAACCGTTACTTTCATGGGCAAGAGGTTAAAATGTATACCAGGGATGCGAGGGTTGATCTGTGTTGGGGGAAGGGGGGAGGGGGGGGGGGTAGAGATTGGGAAAGGTTGGCAGGAGAAGAAACAGAACCGAGAATACTCACACGATGTTGGCCTCTCAAGCCCTCCCCCTCACTCCCCCCCCCCACTCACCTCCTCCACCTATCCTCCTGATAACCCCTCCTTCATCACCCCCCCAACCACCACCGTCCCACCCATACCCTTTATCACACTTCTCCAGTGGATCGGGGACAACGGGCCTCTCCACGGACCAGCCGCCTCTTCTCAAGACCCGCCTGCCTTCCTCTGAATTCTTGGCAGGTTGTTCTTTGGCCATCTCTCCTTTCGCTTCTTTCTCTCTTTCTCTCTCTCTCATCTATTCTCTCTATCTCCCTCTCTTTCTCTCTCTCACTCTCTCCCTCTTTCTATCTCTCTCTCTCTCTCTCTACTCTCTCTCTCTCTCTCTTACTCTTTCTTTCTCTCTCCTCCTCTCCTCTTTTCTCTGTCTGTCACTCTTTTCTCTCTGTCCCCTTTCTCTCTCTTTTCTCCTCCCACCCTCTCTATATCTCTCACACTCATCTCCCTTCCTCTCTCTCTCTCTATTCTCTCCACCCCCTCTCTCCCTCACTCCTCTCTTCTCTCTCTCTCTTCACCCCCCCCCCCCCCCCACCCCCCCCCACTCTCTCTTCCCTCTAGTTCCTGTACTCCTATCAGTGACAAACAAATCCCCCCCGATGCATTTTCACACGCTCGCCCCGTGTCTTACTACTACTACTACTACTACTACTACTACTACTATACGCGTATAGGTGGTAATGGAAGGCGGGAGGAGGATGGCGGGGGGGGTGGGGGGGGAGAGCTTGATTGCTCGCGCTGCTTGGTCTTTGGTGAGAAACGGTTGGTGGGTAAGGAGCATGGAGTGTGTATGCATCCATTCGTGCTATTGCGCTCCCACGTGGCTGACAGCCTGATAGTGTGCCAGGGTCCAGACAGGCAGGGGGACATGTGTTAGAGATTGTTGTAGCAGGTGTGCCTGTTCTGATGTTCTGTCGGGGTGGGGGGAGGGGGGGGGGGGGGGGGGGGAGGGGGGGGGGGGGCGGCACCCGGTACGGGTGTGGAGGGTGGGAGGGTGGAGGTGGGGTGTTGTCTATGATTTGAAGGTTGTTTCAAGGGTTTTTCGAGTCCTTTCTGTGTGTGTGGTGTTGTGTGTGTGTGAGTGTGGTGTGGTGTGTGTTCTGTGTGTGTGTGGTGTTGTTAGTGTTGTTCGGTGTTGTTTGTTTTTGTTGTTGTTGTTGTTCGATGCGTTATTTGCCGTAGATGTGTGTTTTGGTAGTGTGTGTGTGTGTTGTTTGGTGTGTGTGTGTGTGTGTGTGTGTTGTGTGTGTGTGTGTGTGAGTGTGTGCGGCGCGCGCGAGGCGCGTGTGTGTATGTGTGTTGCTTTTTGTGTGCATATTGTTGCGTTGGTTTATTACCAATGTATGTTGTGTGGTGTGTGTGTGTGATTGTGTGTGTGTGTGTGTGTGTGTGTGGTTGTGTGTGTGTGTGTGTGTGTGTGTGCCTTCTCTTTTCTACTCCTAGATGTATCCAATTTGTATGGATAATATGGGGGGGGGGGGGGGGGGGGGGGTATATAAATATAAAAACAGGAACCAAAGGGAAAAAACAAACATACGGAACTATCAGTTATATCATAAGCTGTACTAAAGGCATGACACAGGGCCGCGCCCAGGTAAGCCAACGCGTTTCCTTGTCTCACAGATGAGTACTTCTGACAATCAATGAAAATGGAGGACATCCGGAAAGACTACCTACCCCTCAAACCCGTGTGAATATGGATTCATGCTGTCTGCTGGCAGTAATTCTATTTTTGGGCTGTAAATTCACTTGCTTTTTTTAAACGCCTTGAATTTAACACTCTTTCTAACGCTGCGCTTCACTCCAACACGACGGTGTACAACATGAAAAGCTGCGACATCGCAGGATGGATACGTGGGCGGTGGCGGTACGTAGCAGCAAGGGGGGGAGGGGGGGGGGGGTATGCTTTCCGAAGGCAAGGCAATGGGTGCTGGTGCACTTTGTTCTTAAGTGTATCGAATTCAGTTCCACAGAGAGGCGATGCAAGCGAATAATTAAACACAAAAAAAAATTTTTTAAAGGAACCTAAAGCAAAATCCGTCAGAGTTCTTCAATTGGACAAACAAATTGTAAGACAAAACACAAGCTTCGAACCTATTGGTCTTCCTTCAGGCAGATAAACAACAAAAAATAATAATAAAAAACCCCCCCCCCCCCCCAACCCACAGACATTGAAAGGAAGATAGAGCAATCTTCGGTTTTCTTCTTTTTTTTGCTTGTTTTTCTTTTTTTTTTCTTTTTTTTTTTTTTTTACAATGTCATGTCTATATATGTCCAGTATTGGAGCTGAGAAGATAAGTGATTGCTCGTTCTTCGTTTTAATTGTCCTGGATGTTGTACACCTTGCTGAAGGAAGACCTAAGAGTCGACGTGTCGTGTTTTGTCTTGCACGATTTGTTTGTACCCTGTTAACAGGCGGTTGGATTTCCTTTAAATTCATTTTGAAATACAGCTCGGAATTTACTTCAATACTCGTCTGACCTTGCGAGCGGTGTATTAAAGCGTTCTTTGCTGGGCGTTTGCTAAAACGTTTATATGCTTAATAATTATGTGCTTTCATGGTTTTCTTTAATTTTTTAAAAACTCAATTTAAGTATTTGTTCTAGATTGTCCGGTTATGGAGCTGAGTTGTGGTTGTTGAGCACATGGTAGAAAAATTACAATCTTGATGCAGAAGTTTTACAATTCTAAACCATACAAAATGCTGCCGGGTTATAAAACTGCCAAGCCTAAGAAAAAAAGTGGTCATCAAGTTATTACAATTCTTTTGTCCTAAATGAAGTGGCTTAGTTTGGATCAATCAGGAGTTGAAAAGTGAAGAGTGCCAAGTTGAAAAAACTTTATTCCTCTCTTGAGAAAGCTTTTTCCACAAGGTCAAATGATGGAGAGTTGAATGAAGAATATTTGGGAAAGTTGTAGATTTGCCATTAACAGAGCATTTACCATTTCACGAAGTTTTTGAGACACCTCGAAGACTATTTTCAAAAAATCATATCACAAGTAAGGTTGGAGATACCTGCTATTATTGTGAGAGGTTTCGTAACATTCAAAAGATCATGAAAATAGGTCGATATATGACGTCAAAACTCAGGGTAGGAAGCCAAATGTTGACGACGACTTTTGTTTTTCTTTATGTTCAACGACTTAAGGTTTTGCAAATAACTGGTCATTTCTTCAAACGTCTGTTAACAATTCCAAGACTCTTCTTTTTGTTTCTTTTCTTTTTTTCCCCCCCACTACTTAGCCGTAGGGAAATCAGAATCAAGGAAAGCATCGAAAATGTTCACTAATACTTGCAAAAACGGCTTCGAACGACGCACTTTTTGAGTCATAAACTTTGATCATTTTTCTACAGTTAATGGGGTGATGATTGGTGTTCATGTGACGTTCGTTCGTTCACATTCACACTTTCGATTTCCAGTTTTCATCGTTGTTACAGTGTATTCCTTTCAGAATGAACCTTGCCCTTATCATGAAAACATCTCTCTCTCTCTCTTCTCTCTCTCTCTCTCTCTCTTCTGCCGCTGCCTATTCTTCCATGCCCCTTACTTACTCCCTCGCTCTCTCCCTCACTCTCTCCCTATTTCTTCTGCTCTCTGTTCCCTCACCTCCGCCCCTCATCCTCAAGTCCTCCTCCCTTCTCTCTCTCTCTCTCTCTCTCTCTCTCTTCTTCTTATCTCTCTCTCTCTCTCCTTTTCACCTCCCTGTCATCTAAACAAAAAAAGAGAAAGAACATTTCAAAAACATGTTTCAAGAAGCCAGATCGTCTTATGTCAAATGGTGATATTAACAGAAGACCACTGTAAAAGACGGCCATCACTAACTCTAGACAATGGGAGGCGTAGGCAGTGCTGAGGATGGCAAGTTGTCGACATGAACAGGGGGAAACCAGCTGTGTAGGTTCCGTATGAAGTGACGTTTATAAATGACTCAAACGCAGTAATGAAAACAGGCAAGGACGGTTGTTACCATGTATCACGGTTGTTAATTGGTTAACACGCTTGTTACACATGTAACACCGCAAGGCTCCACCGTTGAGGAAACAGCGCGAATAATGTGCTAAGTAGGGAGCGAAGGGTGGGGGAGGGGGGAGGGTAGGTGGGGAGGGGGAGGGCAGGGGTTGAGGAAGGAAGGGGTTAGGAGCGGTTGGGGTGGGGGGGGTGGGAATAGGAGCAACGCATGGACAGTAACATATTTCTTCCACTATATCATTTCCAAATCTCACCACGAATGGTACTCCGGGGAGCAAGCAATATAGCGTATTATGATGTCTTCAAATGCCAAGCTGGATTTCCAGATCTACACACTCCCAAGTTTAGTGCCGCTCTGTCTCATTCCGATGCCTTGTGTCTGTTGGAACGGGCTGCCGGCAGAAAAGGTCAAAAACGTTTGTATGCTTGCTGTCAGGTGGATCGCGCAAGAGAAGCGACCGCCTGGTTCGGTCAATACGTCGAAATCGTTCCAACAGGCTAAGTGAGCAGTAAATCACTTTCGATCTTTCTATTTTCACCCCTTTCTTTTGTAGATGGTTTGACATAGATTCTGGATCGTCTGCTTTTTTTACACACCAGGCTTTTCTTTTTTCTTTTTTTTTTCATCATTTTTTCTTTTTTTTTGTAGTTTTTGTTTTGTTTTTGTTTTGTTTTGTTCTGTGTTTCTGCGTTTCATTCTGGGACATAAAGGAGCCGGTTCCTGATAAGTGCATCGATTCACGGTGCCGCTACGTTCGAGTCTGTACAGGCGGAATTTCATGCCAGTCCCCGAACTGAAAAATAATGCCCTTGTTCTGGTTATATGCATACATTGACTTATATTTAAAAAAAAAAAAAAAAAAAAAAATGAAATAAAAAAATAAAATGAAAATACATTAACAAAAATAATGTCTTAAGAAAACAAAGGTCAGTTTCGGCCTTCAATTCTCTCCCGCATCTAGAGACGCATCGGTCGTGGACGCACCGGGCCGGGACTTATCGAGCTGACCCACGCATCTAGGTCAAGGGGATTTTCTGTGGCTTCACGAGTTGACGCCCAAGTAATGGAAGAGCTATTTTCCGTACAAGCACATCAATCTATACCCAAAACCATGATTCACTAAACCTTGAATACTTCTATGAATCTCTAAAATCATGACTCATGAATCCATGAATCTCTAACAATGTTTCCTATGAATCTCTAAACCATGAATCTCGAACCACTAATCTCGAAACACGAATCTAACTCATAACCCATTGTATCCTCGTTTCTCCAAACCTTGATATTGAATCTCTAAACCATGATGTTCTATGAATCTCTAAACACGAAAATTTATGAATCTCTAAACCACGAATCTATGAATCTCTTAACCATGAATCTTCCGCAAATCATGATCTATCTATGAATCTCTAAACCATGATCTATGAATCTTTAAACTTGAATCTCTAGTCAAGGATCTATCTATGAATCTCTAATCCATGAATCTATTTATCTATAAACATGAATATTTAATCTCTAAAACATGAATCTACCTATGATTCTATAAACCATAGAATCTTTGAATCTATTAAACATGAATTATCTTATGAATCTCTAAACATGAATCTATGACTCTCTAACCAGAGTTTTTAGCTATGTAATCTATCAAAACATGAATCTATGAATCTCTAATCATTGAATTGATCTATGGAATCTCAACCATGAATCTATGAATCTTTACCATGAATTTTCTATTGAATCTCTAACTCATGTTTCTATGAATCTATTAACCATGAATTTATTCTATGAATCTCTAAACCATGAATTTATCTATGAATCTCTAAACCATGATTTATATATGAATCTCTTATCCATGTATATATGAATCTCCAAACCTTGATGAATCTCTAAAACATGAATCTTAAACCATGATTTTGTATATGAATCTCTAAATCATGAATCTTTGGAATCTTAATACCATGAATCTGTCTATGAATTCTCTAAACACGAAAATTATCTATGAATCTCTAAACCATGAATCTATCTATGAATCTCTAAACCAAGAATTATCTAAGAATTCTAAATCGTGATCTATCTATTGAATTCAAAAAACCATGAAATCTATGGTACACTCTAGGACCATGAATATATCCATGAATCTCAAACCATGAATCTATGACTCTCTAAACCATGAATTTATCTATGAATCTCAAACCATGATTTATGAATCTCTAAACTTGAATTTATCATGAATCTCAAACCATGAATCTATGAATCTCTAAACCATGAATTTATCTATGAATCTCTAAACCAGAATTATGAATCCTAAACCATGAATCTCTAACCATGAATCTCTAAACCATGAATCTGTCTATGAATCTCTAAATCATGAATCTATGAATCTCTAGACCATGAATTTATTATCTATGAATCTCAAACCATGAATCTATGAATCTCTAAACCATGAATCTCCAAACCAATGACACCAAAGACTACCGTGAAAAAACAACATGTCCCTAAAATCTTCCACTATGAGGGACGTACAACTAACCATTGGCCGTAAGAAGCAGCCAGGCAGGTTCTGAGAGAGAGAGAGAGAGAGAGAGAGGAGTGGTCGTTCCTTCCTCTGAAAAAACCCAGTTACGCAGATCCCACGGAGCAGTGAGCTAAACAGCAGTTTTGCGATAATTTTTTTTTTAAACAGACTCCGATCTCGGATAGTACTGTTTTGTGCCTTGTGTATTTTTTTTTTTTTTTTTTTTTTTTTTTTTTACGGCTGTTGTGTGTCACGTTTTATCAAGAAGAATCTATTTGTCGAACATGTACCTACTTGTTTGTTTCGTATTGTATATGCAATCAGCGGTATTTTGCTCTCTCTATCCCCCCCCCCCCCCCCCCCACCCCGTAACTTTACTTGTAGGTTGTTGGTTGTTTTTGTTTGTTTGTTTTTTTTTTCTTTCCCCAGTAACACTGCTGAAGTCTCCTTGCAGTTTTTGCGTAGTTTCTTTCCACCGGGAAATATCCTGCTTTACTTAAATTCAGGGACCTACTTTCATGGCGACTTTCCAGTGCTGTTTAGATCCATCCTATCAATATAGTCTCTCTCTCTCTCTCTCTCTCCTCACTCTCTCTCTCTCCTCTC
>CM031615.1:21681511-21694011 GCA_018398815.1 Conus ventricosus
TACATGTGATCAGCCATGGAACAAAGAGAGAGACAGAGACAGAGAGACAAAGACAGAGACAAAGAGACACCAGGGTTGGGAGAAGGAAGAAAGGGAGGAGAGAAGGAGGGGTGGGTGGGAGGGAATAGAAGATAAACACTCCTGAACAGTCGCTCTTTTCCACAGTTTGAAATCCACGCTCTACTCAGACGATTTCACCCCTGGTGACGCTCGCTAGTCCAGCCACAGGTCAGAGCAGTTCACCTTTTGGAACGCGGCCACACAGACAACCACGACAACGTGGACGAAATATCGTGATGGACACTCGGCAAAGACGTCAACACCTCGCCGTACCTCCAAATGACGCCCTCCAGCTCACCAGATGAGGCCATCAGGTTGGAAATAAACTACAGTCCTCCTTCGTGGTCGGAAACACACACACGCACACAATAATCATCAGACGTAGATATGAAGAGGAAGTTTGTGCACCGTGTCGATGGCGACAGCAATGTTTCACCACAACATCAGAAAACAAACAAACAAAACAAACAAAAAAGGGAAAAGGGTTTGCGGTAATGAGGGACGTGGGCGGAGAGCAAAATGGGGTAGGGGTGGGGTGGGGTGGGGTGGGGAGACCGAGGAAGAGAGGGTACGGGCAAGGGGGAGGGGAGGGGAGGGGGGGGGGATGGTTGTAAGAAATCACCATCATTCTGAGATCCGTGTCAGATTTGTTTCCAACTCGTCGAGCTGGTCGGTCGCAAAGGGGTGGGTGGGGGTGGGGGTGGGGGGTGGGGGGCAGGAAGAGAGAATAAAAGAAAGAGGGAGATAGACAAAGAGACAGAGACAAAGGGGAGAGAGTGCAGAGAGTGCACTGGCTTTTATTTTTAGGTTTGTCTCAAGGTTTTGTTTGTTTTGTTTTTTTAATAAAAATTGTATGTTTCTTTTTCTGCATAAACAGTGTACACACAAACGATTATCGGCAAATCTGACAAGTACAAAAACAGTGTAAAAACGTACAAGCACTAACAAATTTGACAAAATACATATACAACTGCATAAAGCAGAGAACTATATTACTTCCACATTTACAAGGTTTTGTAAATTACTCAAAGATAGGTAGATATATATGCCATCGCGCCAGTAAGTTCTGCTGAGACATATCTATACGGCAGACAGACAGAGAAGCCAGGGTTGGGAGAAAGGAAGAAAAGGAAGCACGGAGGGGGGGGGGGGGGTTGGAGGGAGCGGGAGCGGGAGGGAGGGAAGAGAATACAAGGCTCCTGAACAGTCGCTCTTTTGGGCCAGTTTGAAATTTGCGCTTTAAGATGATTTCAGCTTGGCGCAAACTCCAAATACACTCCCATCTGAAAATCACAGCAGTCCGCCCCTTCTGGAAGGCTAGCACATGGCCATCCAGGACAACGTGGACAGAAATATCGTGATGGACACTCGACAAAGACAAGACGTCAACACCCTCGTCGTACCTTCCAAATGACGCCCTCTAGCTCACCAGATGAGGCCATCATGTGAAAATAAACTACACCCCTGCTTCGTGTGGGAAACACACACACGCACACATAATATCGACGTAGTATGAAGTATTTTTGCGGTCACGTGAAAAAATTTTTTTTTTCAACAACGTCAGAAAACAAAAAAAAAAAAAACAAAAAACAAAAAAAGGGAAAAACAAAGGGAGAAGCTTGTGGTAAGAAGGGTCGGGAGTGGAGAGCAAAGGGGGTAGGGTGGGGTGGGGGGGGGGGGGAGGGAAGAGGCGAGGAAGGGTCCGGGGGCGAAGGGGGGGGGGGAGGGGGAAAGAGGGGGGGAGGGTTGGGATGGTTGTAAATAATACCCACCCTTCTGAGTCTGTGTCAGGTTTTTTCCAACCAAACCCGGTTGCCCGGGGGGGGGGGGGGGGGGGGGGGGGGGGGGGGGGGGGGGGACGGGTGGGGGTCGGGGGGGGGGGGATGGGGGGCGGGTGGGGGGGGGGGGGCCCAAAAAGAGTTTGCTGGGAAAAAAGGGACGGAGCAGAGACGTGGGGGGCGGGTGAGACACAGGAGAGAGAGACAGAGACAGAGAGGGAAAGGAGAGAAAGAAAGAGAGAAGACAGACAGACGGACAGAGTGGGAGAGGAGATAGAGAGCAGCAAAACAGAAACAGAGAGAGGCAAAAAGAGACAGATGGGGGGAGAAAGAAGAGGGGAAAACGAGACACAGAGAGAGAGGCCAACAAAGCGAGGAAGGGACACAGAAGAAGAGAGAGAGAGAGGGGAAAAGGAGGGAAGAGAGAGGAGAGAGAAGAGGAGAGAGAGAGAGAGAGAGAGGAGAGAGGAGGGGAAAATTAAAAGTCGGATCGGGAAAGTATTTGAAAACCGTTTTCGGTGAGGGGTTTCCGTCGGCAAAATAGATTTTCGATGAGTTTTTTTATTTTCTTTTTCCAAATTTTAGTACGAAAGTGGACGGCGTCGGGTTGGGTGAGTGAGTGTTGAGCCGGTGTCCCCCGCCGTCAATTTACCAGATTTTTGGGGGGGCGGTGGTCTTTCCCTTGGCAAGTTATTATTTACGCAATACTGATCATCGTCTAAACTGTCGATACCAAAAAAACAACAAACAAAAAAAAAAACAAAAAAAAAAAAAAAAATGCAAACCGCGCGCGGGCGCCCACACACCCCCCAAACCCCACACCCACACCACCACACGCTGCGCGGCAATCACACCACAAACCACGAACACACCCCCAAAAACACACACCACGCCCCGCGGTATGTCCCACAACCACGCTTGCAATAGCATGACGCAGCAGCCCGGGGCCCACCACACACACCACACACACACACAACAAAAACAACACACACCCCAACGCGGGCGCGCTGAAGTTGCTCGCGTGTGCGCGTGACAAAACCCCACAAATAATACTCTCTCTCTCTTCTCTCTTCTTTCTCTTGTTTCTTCTCTCTCTTTCATCCTAAGTAACAAACAGGGCTCTCCCGTGGGTTCGGGGGGCCCCAGGCAAACTCACGCCGTGTCCCCAAAGAACGCCAACCGAGATTGGGGTAATACAGCCAGCGAGTTTTCGTCAAACACGGTTTTGTTTTCACCGTGCGTGGGGGGGAAAAAAGTGATGATGCCCTCCCTTTGTCCAGTCACAGAGAGGGGAGAGAGGGGAGAGAGAGAGGGGGAGACAGAGACAGAGGAGAAAGGAAGACAGAGACGAGAGACAGGGAAAAGAGAAGAGAGAGGACAGAGAAGAGAGAGAGAGACGAGACAGAGAGAGAGACCCGGGCAGGAGACAGAGAGATTCAACGACTAGTTTACTGGTCCTTTTGTCGGAGCTGTGGTGTTGAAGATTGTTTTACAGAGTCCCCCCTTTTCTTTTAGGATGAAAGCCGTCGGTTATTTTGCCGGCCAAATGGGTAACATTTAAAGAGTGGGATGGTAGTCCCTGGTCCGTGGTCTGTGTCGGTATCTGCGCAAGCGTTGTGTGTGTGTGTGTTTTGAAGGAGTATGATGTGGGTGCATAAACAGCGTGGTGCCGTTGCCCGAGGGGGGAGGGGGGTGCGTAAATAAGCAGCGCACGATGTGTGTGTGTTGTGTGGTGTTGTGTGTGGGAAATCGTCCCTGTCTCTCTGAACCTTAGTCAGCAAATGAATTTGTTTAAAGCACATGTCGTAAAAATAAGGCGCCCGCGCGCGCGGCGCTTACACACACGCAAGCGCGCCACAAACGCGCGCGCGCGCGCCCCCGGCGCACACCCACACACACCAAAAGAAAATGCCAGCGCTGCGACCTCCAAACAAATTTGCCTGTCGCCAGGGGCGATAAAACCCCATCTGCGGGGCCCTCAATGTTTTGTTTATCGCCCCGGCGACGCGAGCACATAACGCCCCAAATTCAGTGCGTTTTTCGCCACTAAACTAATGCCCGTGACGAATACCAACGGTCATCATTCAACGATAGGGTTTGAAGAAGAAGAACACAAGGAGAAGGAGGGGGAGAAGAAGAAAAAGAAAAGAAGAAGAGGGTTTAGCGCTGAAAAAAGTGGTAGTGAGAGACAGTGTGAGAGGGACAGAGACAGAAGAAGAAGAAGAAGAAGAAGAAGAAGAAGAGGAGGAGGAGGAGGAAGGAGAATTAAAAAGAAAAAAAGATGACGGATATTACCTGCTCCCCGTGGACGACTACCAGTGGAGAGCAAACATTCTGACGGTCTGTCTGTCCTAGCAGTCCACCAGAGGACGTACTATTTCAAAGTCACGAAGAAAGAAAATAACGGCCTATCATAATGAGAAAGGATTTCCTTTAAAACCTCCAGCCCTTTAAGTCATCATCTTTGTTGTCTGTTCCGTCTGAGTGAGTCCTCTCTCTCTTCTCTCCTGGTGGTGTGTGTGTGTGTGTGTGTGTGTGTGTGTGTCGGGGGGGGGGGGGGGGGTGCTGTGCTGTGGGGTTGTGTGTTGGTGTGTGGTGTGTGTGTGTGTGTGTGTGTGTGTGTGTGTGTGTGTGCGTGTTTCCCCCACTCTACTCCATCTTCGAAACAAACAAGACGAAAAGTTGTCTATGAGGTTTACGGTGTCAACAAGAAATGTAATTGTGTACAGCTTACTAGTCCCAACATCATATAAATAAAGAAGAAATCTCTCTCGTGTGTGTGTGTGTGTGTGTGTGTGTGTGTGTGTGTCATGCACATAAAACACGGCACAACAGACTATAGGGGGACGGTCACTGAGGTGAAACTGGTGCCGCTGCTGTGTCCGTTCCGTGCCCCCCCCCCCCCCCCCCCCCCCCCCCCCCCCCCCCCCCCCCCCCCCCCCCCCCCCGCTGCTGCCGTCCTCCCCCCCCCGTCCCCCCCCCCCCCCCCCCCCCCCCCCCCCCCCACCACCACACACTTGTTCTCCATGTTACAATGATCATCTGTGACCAGAGAGCTAGATTTCGGACCGGGTTCAAAACCTGAATGAAGTTGGGGATATCCCCCCCCCCCCCCCCCCCCCCCCCCCCCCCCCCCATCAACCCTGACAGTTTCCCATTTAACAGTCTGGTATTGTTCCTCCGTGCTTGGGAGAACACCGTGCTTGAAGCCAGACTGCGCTATGGTCCAACGGTCAGGGTGCAGGAAGGGTATCTATCGACGATCCACGGTTCAAAACCCACAAGCGTTTCTTTTCTTTTTCTTTTTTTCTCTCTCTCTCCAAATTGGGCGCAGTCCTGCTTGTTTCTTTTCTGATTACACTCTTGCCAAAAATATCTTACGGGGGCAAACAGCTAGTACATCATCATATAATAAGACGTTTCTCACAGGGTATACAGCCAACACCATGGGTATTCTTATGCAAACGACCCAGTCTGTCGCCAGTCGTTTACAGTCGGCTCTTACTTAAACTAGGGGTGGTCACACACACACACACACCACACACACACACACACACACGCACACAGAGTGTGTTTGTGAGTGCAGCCTTTTAGATCACGCTGGTGTGGTGAACATTCCCCTTGTTTTCGGACTTTCGTTAAAAAGATCGTGGGCGTTTCTTCGTCAATGACACGGACAACAACCCCGGTTCGTTAAAACAAAACAACAACAAACAAAAAAAGAGCGACTGGAAAGGTCAGTTTGATTTGTTTGTTCCGTTTCGTTTCGTTTCGAAAACACGTTACAGAAGAAAACGACGGTCGTGACCCGAGGAGTTAATCAGTCGGGGAGTGTTTCGGATGTTGTTTTTCCGGGTTCTCGTCCGTACGCGCGAAGCTCGTAAGCGCTCGTTTCCGTGTTCCGTATGTGCCCGTGTCCCGTTGAAGACGACGTCGTCGCCGATTGCTGATGAAGAACTTGCCGGGGTTATCCCCGAGAATGGGCTTTGAAAAAGCGACGGGGTTGATATTCATTAATTAGTCGGAATGTCGTGTCCGGACGCAGGAAACGATGGCCTTGCTGGTCAGAACGATCATCCTCCGCGACATTTTCATTGATTAGACACCTTTACAGAAGTGGGCTTCAGCTTCTCGTCTCTCGGGCTCTCTCTCTCTCTCTCTAAGAAAGAACGGCGGGCACGTGTGTATGAGTGAGCGTGTGTTCATATGAAATTTCAGCTTTTGGTATCGGTGAATACGACTGGTTTCCCGCCTTGTCTACAGGTCTCAAGTGCTGAATGGACAATAAAATAAAAAAAAGGTCAACCCCCTCCCCCCGACGAACTAGTTGGTCAGATCCACTGACACCATATCGGCCCACAGCAAAGTTGAAACACATGTACTGTACCAACCTCTCTCTGTCTCTGTCTGTCTGTCAATCTGTCTGTCTGTTTCTCTCTCTCTCTCTCTCTCTCTCTCTCTCTCTCCCTCTCTCTCCCTCCAACACATGTAGCGATGCCACTGACTCAGTCCCTACTTGTCCATCACTTCCATCAAGACCAGGACTAATGGGGACAGTGACAGTCACCGTGTTGTGAGGATGTTGGTAGTGTGTAGTGTGTGTGTGTGTGTGTGTGTGTGTGTGTGTGTGTGTGTGTGTGTGTGTGTGTGTGTAGTGTGTGTGTGGTGTGTGTGTGCTGTGCTGTGGGTTGAGGGGTGGTAGTGTGGTGGACTGACGTGGTATACTGTGGTGTTGAGTGTGGGGGAGGGGGGAGGGGGGAGGGGGGGCGGGCTAAGGTGTGGAGTGGTGTAGTGGTGGGGCGATGCCACTCCGTGCGTCCTGTCGTGTCGTGTCGTGTCGTGTCGTTTATTGTGCTTTCGTGTCGTGTCATTTCTTGTGTGTCGTTTCTTGTGCTTTCGTGTCGTTTCTTGTGCTATCGTGTCGTATCGTTTCTTGTGCTTTCGTGTCATGTCGTTTCTTGTGCTTTCGTGTCGTTTCTTGTGCTATCGTGTCGTATCGTTTCTTGTGCTATCGTGTCGTGTCGTTTCTTGTGCTATCGTGTCGTGTCGTTTCTTGTGCTATCGTGTCGTGTCATTTCTTGTGCTATCGTGTCGTGTCGTTTCTTGTGCTTTCGTGTCGTTTCTTGTGCTATCGTGTCGTATCGTTTCTTGTGCTATCGTGTCGTGTCGTTTCTTGTGCTATCGTGTCGTGTCGTTTCTTGTGCTTTCGTGTCGTTTCTTGTGCTATCGTGTCGTGTAGTTTCTTGTGCTATCGTGTCGTGTCGTTTCTTGTGCTATCGTGTCGTGTCATTTCTTGTGCTATCGTGTCGTGTCATTTCTTGTGCTTTCGTGTCGTGTCGTTTCTTGTGCTTTCGTGTCATTTCTTGTGCTATCGTGTCGTGTCATTTCTTGTGCTTTCGTGTCATTTCTTGTGCTATCGTGTCATGTCATTTCTTGTGCTTTCGTGTCGTGTCGTTTCTTGTGCTTTCGTGTCATTTCTTGTGCTATCGTGTCATGTCATTTCTTGTGCTTTCGTGTCGTGTCGTTTCTTGTGCTTTCGTGTCGTGTCATTTCTTGTGCTTTCGTGTCATTTCTTGTGCTTTCGTGTCATGTCATTTCTTGTGCTTTCGTGTCATTTCTTGTGCTTTCGTGTCGTGTCATTTCTTGTGCTTTCGTGTCATTTCTTGTGCTTTCGTGTCGTGTCATTTCTTGTGCTTTCGTGTCGTGCTGTGTCGTGTCGTTTTGTGCTGTGTTATATCCTGTGCTTTTGTGTCGTGCGGCACCGTGTCGTGTTGTGTCGTGTCGTGCCGTGCCGTGTCAATCATATCTTGTGAATTTGTGTCGTGTCGTGTCGTGTCGCATCGTCCCATGTTGTTTCTTGTGTTTTTGTGTCGTGTCATGTGTCGCGTCGTGCAGTCAAGTGCAGCGTTGTGTCGTGCCATGCTGCACCATGCCGTATCGTGTCGTTTTGTGTCGTGCATCGCCCAGTGGAGAGCAGTGTCATGTCGTGCCGTGTCTCGTGTCGTGTTCCGCACTGTCAGTCATATTGTGCCGCATCGTGTCCTGTCGTGTCATCTCGAGTACCAGATCGGTTGCAGTCTGCTGTGCTGTGCTGTGCTGTAAGTACTACACTGTACTGTACTGTACTGTACTGTACTGTACTGCACAGAATCGTATAGCTCTGATCACAGCAAATTTCTCCACATCGAATCTCAATTTGCTCACCACCCTGGATAGATTTCCTTTCGCACTCACCCCTGTGCAAAAAGTTTCTTTCCGTCACACTGTCGAAACGAATTTATTAAAATGTGACGGTGGTGTATTCATGTAAAGAAGGGTCTCAATATCCACCGACAAACAAACCAGTTATCTTTGATATTAAACGGAGAGAGGCGGTCCTAACTGGATGGGGTCCGAAAGGAAATCATAGTGAGGCGGCTCTCGCTTTGGGTTTCTAGTTTTGTTTCTGGTTCTGTTTTATCGAGTTCACTGCTAAAGTAATCTCATTTCAGTTCTTACTGTCTGTTCTCTCTTAATTTCTTTCCCGTGGTTTCTTTCTTCCTTCTGTCTGTCTGTTGGTGTGTTGGCTATTCTCTCTCTCTCTCTGTCTGTCTGTCTGTCTGTTGGTGTGTTGGCTATTCTCTGTCTGTCTGTCTGTCTGTCTGTCTGTCTGTCTGTCTGTCTGTCTGTCTCTCTCTCTCTCTCTCTCTCTCTCTCTCTCTCTCTCTCTCTCTCTCTCTCTCCATGTTCTCTCTTTTTACCTTTCCACTGAAAACAATAAACTTTTGTTACAGTTACGATCAAAAATGTGCGTGCGTGTGTGTGTGTGAGCGCGCGCATGCGCGCATAAGTATCTTCAAAGGAAGAAAGTCTGACACCTTCCTCTCCCCCAAAATAACAGCAATAACAAAATGAAACAATACAATAGAGAAGAAGACAGAAAGAACTCGAAATGAAACCACAAAAAATACAATCCTTTTAATTTTTCTGTTTAAAAACAACAAGTACTTAAGCGAGGGCACAAAACACGGAAGAAAATCTTAAATACCACCACAAAACAATGTAGAGGCTTTAGATTTCCGAAAGACGATTTACCCAATCCGATTGAATTCTCTCTCTCCTCCCACTTAACCACGCTTCTTTGTACGAGAGAGAGAGAGGGGGGGGGGAGAGAGAGGGAGGAGAGAAAGAGACAGACAGACAGAGACGGAGACAGTGTTTTGCCTGTGTGTCTGTATCCGTGTACGCTTGCACGTATAATTATGTCTGTGTATGTGCGCGAGCGCGCGCGCAGCCGCGTGCTTCTGTGGGATGTGTGACAGTGGGTCTGTGTTGAAGGAGGGGGGGACGGGGGGGAAGAGAAGGGGGCAGAGTGAGCGAGAAGTGAGAGAAGCAGAAGAAAGGAAAGAAAAGAGAGGATGAGAGAAAGTCTTTCTAATGAGGAGTTAGGCTAATCGAGTTCTTTGAAAAAAACTTCTTTTCCACACACACAAACACACACACACAAATGTTGTTTACATTCTCTCCTCATGTTGTAAAATGTCTGCCCACCAAACAGCTTCCATCTGACAATGATACATGGTTCCAGTCACCGTTCATAACTAGGTCACCACGTTCAGCAGCACGCGCGGCGGGACATGTCATCATGTCATCATCTTCTTTTCTCTCGTCAGGTTCCCGTTTCGTAGCGTGGTCATTCTGGTTCATAGCTGGTTGTCAACTCTCTCTCTCTCTCTCTCTCTCTCTCTCTCTCTCTCTCTCTCTCTCTCTCTCTCTCTCTCTCTCTCCACACACACAACCCTTCTTCTTCTTCTCTCCATCTCTCTCTCTCTTCTCTCTCTCTCTCTCTCTCTCTCTCTCTCTCTCTCTCCACACCACACACACCCCTTCTTCTCCTCCCTCTCTCTCTCTCTCTCTCTCTCTTTCTCCCCACCTCACACTGCCTCTCTGTCCTAACCAGCTCTCTCAATCCCCCTTCTACTTCCCCCCCTCTCTCTCTCTCTCTCTCTCTCTCTCTCTCTCTCTCTCTCTCTCTCGCTCCCCTTCCTTCTCCACACCCAAAACCGACCTCTCTCCCCCCCCCCCACCCCACCTCCCCCCTCCCACCCCTCACCCCCTCTCCAGCCCCTTTCCACTTCCCAGGCAATTACACTCTCGTGGCCGCATTTTATCGCGAGACACGAGACGATGCCAGGGACGCGGCTGAAATTAGCACGTCCATGATGTTGATGTCATTTGGTCGAGGGTTCCTTGAGATATGATGATCACGTGGCAGAAAAGACGACATGGAGTGGATGAAGGGAGTGTGGTGGTGGGGTGGGAAAGACTCTCACTGGCTCCGCCTTGGCTTTAAGGCCGTCTCAGGCCAACCGACATCGGCTAGAACACCCAGGCTGCATCAAAATGTTGTCCATGCTCTGCAGAGTGATGCTGGGGAGTGTCCTCAGTTGTGACAAGCTCCTTAGCATAACATTATCAGTCTCCCAAAATCCCCGAAGTCGGAGTGTGGCTGCCCATGTGGCGGGGTAATCAAAAACGGCCACACACGTCATGTTCTCATCCCCAGCTGATGCATTTGTACCATAGTGTTCAAGTACTTCGGCTGTTCCGATGATCCCTGGAGTCTTTTAAGCCAGGGTACGACAACAACAACAACAACACCTCACTGGCTCTGGGCCTCGCCTTTCTTTCCCATCTGCTGTTCTCAGCAAGCCGATGGCCCTTTGACGCTTCACTCTTAGTGAAACCCCAGCAGTCTCACCCTCTCCTCCTGATATCATGACTGCAGGTGCTTGGTAGCGCGTGCCTTCTGTCTGTCTGTCTGTCTGTCTGTCTGTCTGTCTGTCTGTCTGTCTGTCTGTCTCTCTCTCTCTCTCTCTCTCTCTCTCTCTCTCTCTCTCTAAGACTCCTGTCTCCTCATTCTGTTTCTGCACTCCTCCACCTCTCTCTCTCTCTCTCTCTCTCTCTCTCTCTCTCTCTCTCTCTCTTTCATCCACCCCTCTTCCCCACTCTCCACCACCCCCAGCCCCCCCCCACAGCTCCCCCCCCCCCCAACATTCCAGCCCTCAACAGAAGGCACTCCCCCCCCTCCCCCCAGCTTCTCTTTCCCATATCTGCAGATACGCAGCGATGCCCATCGGTGTGTTCTGAGCGACGTCTGGCAATTAGCAGAGGCGTGATGGTGGTGACGCCATTGGCTCCCTTCACTTCAGGCCTCCTGCAGAAAGGCGACAGGAAATCCCGGTCAACACGAGAAAGAGAGGGGGGGGGGGGGGGGGGGGGAGGGGCGTTGGATGGGGGAAAGGGGAGGTGGATGGGGATGGGTGGAGGGGGGGATGGGTTGCGAGGAGAGAGGAAAGCGGAGGGAGATGGGGAGGGGAGGGGGGCAGGTAGGGGGGGGGGGTCCTTTAATACACAGGCAGACAGCTTTTGCTCCATTCCCTCTCCCTACATGCAAACAGAACACACGCACAACAGACGCACGCACGCAGGCACAGACACACATGCATTCGCCACGCATGCACGCGCGTGCACATACACACACATGCACACGTGCGCGTACACATGCGCACGCGCGCGCCGCACACACACACACACACACACACACACACACACACACACACACACACACGTGTGCTCGCGCATGCACGCACACACATACACACAACAAGAACAACAAAATCATACACAGAGTACCCCTGATCAACATTCTCTCTCTCTCTCTCTCTCTCTCTCTCTCTCTCTCTCTCTCTCTCTCTCTCTCTCTCTCTCTCTCATTCCATCTCTCGGCAGCAGCAGCATTCCCCACCCCCCACCCCCGTCCCCCGACATCCCTTCACCATGCCCTCCCACCTCTACTCGCACCCCTCGCAACCCCCCACCTCCACCCCCCTTTCCCCCTCTGGTAGCTTGGCACACTACTATATATACTTCACGGCATGCAGTTACTCCATCTCCGTCACGCAGGCCCAGTGATCAGGTGACTGCATTATCTGAAGGACTGAGGGGGGTGTCATCTGTCAGTCTGTCAGTCAGTCTGTCAGTGTGTGTGTGTGTGTGTGTGTGTGTGTGTGTGTGTGTGTGGTGTGAGTAAGTGAGTGTGTGTGAGTGAGTGAGTGAGTGTGTGTGTGTGTGTGTGTGTGTGTGTGTGTGTGTGTGTGGTGTGTGTGTGTGTGCGTGTGTGTGTGTGAATGAGTGAGTGAGTGAGTGAGTGAGTGAGTGAGTGAGTGTGTGTGTGTGTGTGTGTGTGTGTGTGTGTGTGTGTGTGTGTGTGTGTGTGTGTGTGTGTGTGTGAGAGAGAGAGAGAGAGAGAGAGAGAGAGAGAGAGAGAGAGAGAGAGAGAATGTGTGCGAGTGTGTGTTTGTGCTGCGTGTGCGCATGCGTGTGTGTTGTGTATGTGCGTGCATGTACGCGTGCGCGTATGCGTGTGTGCGTGTGCGTGTGCATGCGTGTATGTGTATGTGTGAAGGTGTTTCTGTCTGATTGTCCGTCGGTGTGACACCTAGATGTGTGCATGTGCGTAAGCGTGCGTGCGCGCGCGCTATCAAAAGCTTCTGCATGTGCTAACTAGTTTTGTTTGTTTTGTTTTTCTCCCCTATTTAAGTAAGACATGAGAAGACGAACAGGTGACGTGATCTTCCTGTCAAAAAGAAACGCCTGCTCGCTCGCTCACACACACACACA
>CM031615.1:21699011-21704011 GCA_018398815.1 Conus ventricosus
AGAGAGAGAGAGAGAGAGAGAGAGAACAGAGACAGACAGACAGACAGACAGACAGACAGACAGACAGACAGATACGGACCGAGAAGAGAGAAAGGGAGGAGAGAGGAGAGAGAGAGACAGAGACAGACAGACAGACAGAGCAGGACCGAGACAGAGAGAGAAGGGGGGGGGGGGGGAGAGAGAGAGAGAGAGAAGCGGCGCGCAAAGCAAGAAGAGACAACACACACAACACACACACACACACACCCAGCCACAACCAACACAACACAGGAAGGCGATGCAGAGGCGGGAGCGCGGTGGAGGGGTGGGGTGGGGGGAGGGAGAGATTACCAGATATGAAGAGGAACAGAGACAAAAAAAAGAAGGCAGGGGGGGGGGAGCGGGGGGGGGGGGGGGGGGGGGGGGAGGGGAGGGGGGGGGAGGGGGGAGGGGGGGGGGGGGGGGGGGGGGGGGGGGGGGGGGGGGGGGCGTGAGGAGAAGGGAGGGGGGGAGGCGGCCGGAAGTAAGAGATATAAACATGACGTGAGCGTGGGCATATGCATTGCAACCTATTACATTTTTTCTTCTTCGTTTTTTTTTTTTTTTTTTTACTTCACCAAAGGTAGAAATAAAAAGCAGTCACACAACGTGCTGTGTGAGTGGCGACACCCGCTGGTCTTCAATCTTTCGTCTATACCCCCACCACACAACTCCCTTCTCCTCGGCCCTTTCCCCCCTCTCCCTCTTTTTGTTTTGTTTTTGTTTTTGTTTTGTTTTGTTTTTGTTTACTTATCTCCTCCTGCTATTTTGCTCTATCAAGGCGGATATGACAATAAATTAAAGGTCTCGTATTTAGATAGTTTACCACCACCACCACACCCCTCCCCCCCCCCTCCCCCATAGCGCGGACTCGCTCGTGTACGCCTACGCACAGCATGCGCAGCACGGTTACAGTGCGTACATGCATGCATGCGTGCAGTCGTGCATGCACACACACACACACACACACACAACACACACACACACACACACACACACTCCACACGCGTGCGCGCACGCACGCCACCACCAAAACGCCACGCACCACACCCCACACACACACACACAACACACACACACACCTTTATCATCCATCCACAGAAACGTGCATGCTGGCACTGACCAAGTGAGCGCGCACGCACACCTAAAAAAAGCGTGGTTTTTGTTTTGTTGTGTGTGTTGTGTGTGTGTGTGGGTTGAGTGTGTGTGAGTTGTTGTTGTGGTGTTCGTGCTCTACTACGTCTGCTTCGGCTGCGGCGTGCGTGCGTGAGCGTGCGCGTGCGTGCGTGCGCGTGCGTCTGCTGCGTGCTGTTTTGTATTCGTCGTGATAGAGTGATGATGAAGACAGACAGAAATAACACAAAGACAACAGACAACAGAACAGAGACACAAGAACCGAGAGACAAAAGACAGAGAGAGAGAGAAGAGAGAGAAAGAGAAGAGAGAGAGAAGAGAGAAAACCTCCACACTCATCCCCACCTCTTCAACATATCTACCATTTTCTACATCTACAAAGAGTCATTTTCCGTGATATAACCACTTCACAGCACAGAAGAGAAAACAAATCGAGTCTACAACGTTTCAAACACGACCGCGGCCATTTCCGCCCAAAGGTTTCATACGTAATCTCCATGTCCGCTTTCACGCAGCTGAGGAACGAAAAGGATCTTACTTGCACACCCCCACCCTACCCTATAACCAACCCCTCCCCCACACCCCCACCCCCTCACCCCCCATTTCCCCTCTTAGCCCTTCCCGTCCCCCCTCACCCACCCCCTCCATCCCCTCCCCACACATTCACTATTCGAAAAATTTCAATAAAATTTCAAAACTTTTTTTTTTTCTTTTTTTTTAAATTTCAACTGAGTTACATTAAATTAAGATTACTACTTTCACTCACCGAGATGTGGATTTAAAAAAATTTTAAAAAAATAAAAAAATTCTCCTTCCTTTCTTATCTTTCAATCTCTCCTGCTTTCCATCTTCCATGATAAAACTGTAACCAAAACCAATTGCAGAATAATGGATGGATGGAATGGAATGGATGGTGAAGGGAACAACTCCTATGAGTTACGAATACAGACTGAACAACGAATCAATCTATATAATCTGACATAAAGTTTCAAGTCTCAAACGAATCATTCGACAACACGAAACCAAGCAGATGACCAAGCCGAACGTTTAATTAACACGATTCACACATCTGTCACTGTTCTAATTTCTACTTTTTCCTTTCTTACTCCGACCTGCAAAATCAGTTAGGTACCGCTCTACCACCCCTCCTACCTCTTCCTCCCTCCCCAACCACCTCTCATCACTCTCCTCTCTCTCAACAGCTCTCTCTCTCTCTCTCTCTCCTACCACACTCATCCTCCCCTCTCTCTCCCCTCGCTCTCGCCCTCCTCACTCCCTCTCTCCCTCCCTCATTCCACCTCACACTTCTCCTCTCACCTTCTTCCTCCCATACTCTCTCTCCTTTTCTCCTCTCCTCTCTTCTCTCCTCTCTCTCTCTCTTAACACACCCACACAACATCACACACAAACAACCACTAACCCCGTACCGCCAAACATCACGCACAGCCCACAACACACGCACACACACACACACACCACACACACACACACACACACACACACACCATACACACACACATAACGCCGCGCGCCGCACGCACACTCAACAACACACACCACTACACAACACACACACACACACACACACTACACACACAACACACACACCACTCACGCACGCACCCGCACGCACTGAGAGAGAAAGAGAGGGGGGAGAAAATCACAACCCTTCCCTGTCCCTCCCATCCCTTTTTCCAAACCCATTTCTCCTACCCCCCTCTCTCCCTCTCTCCTCCTAGTCTCAATCGCAACATTATTTCAGCAACGACAACTCTATCGCAAAGAGTGGGGGGGGGGGGGGGGGGGGGGGGGGCTGGGGAGGAGGACAGTGGAAAGGGCCAAGAAAGAGAGAAAGAAAAGATAAAAGAAAAAAAAGAAAGGCTGGGAGAGAGGAACGAGAAAAAAGAGAGAGAAGAGAAGCTGAGAGAGAGCGGAGAGAGAAGAAGAGAAGAAGAGCATGAGAGAAGAGAGAGAGCGAGAGAAGAAGAATGAGAGGAGAGAGAGAGAGAGAGAACGGACACTCAGAATAAAAAAGAAGAGACAACTCAGAGACCAAGACAGCCAAAACAGAGATCCAGCTCAGCCAGATACAACAAACCAACATAATAGACAACAGACAACAAGAAACAACAACAACAAGACAAAAATGTAAAAACAATAAAAAACAAACATATCGGTTCATGTTAAAAAGTAAAAAACATTAAATATAAAAAAAATTTCCACTTTAAAAACAATAAAACTAAAAAAAAATCATAACACCACACACTTATACCATTGCAGTACTTATTCCCCTCACAAAACCACCAAAAATAAACTCTGGTGCCCAACAACCTTTCTATCTCTCCTCCCCTTACTCTTTACTCTTTATACAAATGATTTACCGTTCTTCTTCATCACTCCTTCATAAAGATTCTCAGATATCTCAGCTTTAATAAGAAACCGTCAAAAATCAGCAGTCCTCGTTTATTTGCAAAAAGTGAACGTTTTTTGTACAACGTACAAAAAACTTTTAGGATTGAATGTAGTAACAAGGCGTTGTAACTGATTTTTCTAAAGAAAAAGAAACCCCTCCCCTTCCCTCTCACTGATATCGACAACTCCAAAGTGATAATGAATTTTATTCAAATACTATACTCCAAATTCCTTCAAAAAAATTTTCCAACCTCGAATTTACTTCTCAGAATACCTACAAAAAAATTCCAATCTAAATATACTGTCCTTCAGAAACTTCATCCTCTTTTTTGTTAAAAAAGACACTGAATAATAATGTTTTATTTTTATTATTTTAATCGTTGTTTTGTAAATCGGTGCTTTCCTTTGCTTTTTAGCTTGTTTTGGAAATCTATAATGGAGAAACAAACAAAACATTTTAAACAGAGTGGGAAGAATACAGTAAAGAATAGTTAAAAAAAAACAAGAAACAGGACAGTTAGATAAATTGTATAATGATGTCATTTCACAACAACACGCTGGAACAATATAGATGACATCAATCATTAAACAATTCTTCTTCCATCAATAAATAATGACAGTGGCCAAGAATTGACAATGGAATGGAGATAATACGTGATCCTAACTTGACTTGACTTTACTTGACACTTGAAACGGGATAAAAAAACATTAATACTCCTCCCCCACCCCCCCACTGATACTACTTACTCTCCCTCCACAACCACACACTCCCACCCCCTCTACTCCCGGCACCCCCCCCCCCCCCCCCCCCCCCCCCCCCCCCCCCCTCCCCCGCATTACGTCCCATACCCCCCACAATCCACATCTCCCACCCCCCCGCCCCCCCGCGCCCCCCCCCACCCCCCCCCCCCCCCCCCCGCCCCCCCCCTCCCCCCCCACTCCCCCCCCCCCCCCCGCCCCCCCCCCCCCTCCCCCCCCCCCCCCCCCCCCCCGCCCCCCCCACCCCCCCCCCCCAAACAAAAAAACAATAAACACAACCATACACAAACACCCACCACACACCACACAGACACAAACGGCGCGAGCGCGCGCGCGAGCACAGCACCTCAAAAAAAAAAAATAACAAAAAAAAAATACTAAAAAATTCTGACAAGAACACATCATTCCGCTAGCAGCGCGCCACCAAATAAACCCACACAAACAAAGACAGCCGACGTAACACACCAAAGAGACGGGTTCTATTCACATTCACGGTGCACTCTTATATCGGCCCCGGGGAGGAATGAATAAACGTGATAGGGGGACTGAGAAAGGGAAGGGGGCGGGAGGGGGAGGGGGAGGGGGTCCAGAAGGGAGCTGTTTAAAAAACATTCAAAAACAAGAGAAGAAAAAAAACCACACCCCGCTTTTTTGATAAACAAAAGAGAAATTGAAGA
>CM031615.1:21710725-21715725 GCA_018398815.1 Conus ventricosus
GGACAACGGGGGCTAGACAGAGGGCAAATCACAGGAATGGAGTAAATGTGATGTGTTGGGGGTTGTGTGTGTGTGTGTGTGTGTGGTGTGTGTGTGTGAAATGGGGTGGGAGTGGGGGGGGGGGGGGGAGAGCGGAGGCCATAGTTCTCTATGGGAGACATTAATTTGTATAACTATCAGGTAATTTGCATTGTGTCTTCGGTTTGTGTGTTGCGTTGTGGTGTTGTGGTGTGGTGTGGTGTGTGTGTGTGTGTGTGTGGGGTGTGTGTGGGGTGTGTGTGTGTGTGGTTGTGTGTGTGTGTGTGTGTGTGTGTGTGTGGTTTGTGTGTGTGGTTGTGTGTGTGTGTGTGTGTGTGTGTGTGTGTGTGTGTGTGTGTGTGTGTGTGTGTGAAAAGGAAGAACACGTCGTGGCTTCTCATTTAGAAGTTCTGTGGTGATTTGTTATAGTTGTTCGTTTTTCATCTCATCTATTGTTCTTTTCAACTTGTCGTACAATATAGTGAGCAACTGGCGCTGTCAGACAATAATACAATGAAACGGAATTTTAAAAAAAAGATGTAAAGCCAAGCAGCCTCTGAATGAATAGATGAATGACTAAACAAACAAACAATAAATAGATACCGACTACCAAGCACGTACGGGGGATGCCCAGAACAAGGACCACCAGCAGATTGATTTAAACACTGTCCCGTGAAGTAACCGGCTACACAGGCCCCAAGACAGCCCCCTCACACACCCCTGGCGCCAGACAAAAACGCCATCAGACGTGAGTGGTTTCTGTCTTGACCATACTGTACTCGGCCCGTTGGCCTTGCTGACCTTGGTGCTCTTGCTGACCTTGCGGTGCAGGTGGAAGGAGCTGTGCTGGCAGACGAAGAGACTCTTGAAGGTGTTGCGGAACTGCTGGCTCATGATGCAGTACAGGATGAAGTTGATGGCGCTGTTGACCAGCACCAGGATGTCCATCAGGTCGCCCAGGTGATATGTACACGTCGTCCCAGAACTCGCTGTCCACGGCGGAGATCCAGGCCAGGATCCCCTGAGGCATCTCCGTGACGATGAAGCAGATGACCACGCCCACCAGCATCATGGTGGTGCGGTTGTGCTCGCTGGACTGGTGGTCGTGGTCCACGATGCGCGAGACCTTGTTGAGGAGGCGCGCGCGCCGCTTCTTGGCCTGCTGCAATGGCGATGATGAGCAGCGTGGAGAGGAAGGCCATGAGGACGCAGGGCAGGATCTTGATCACCACCCGAACAGCCAGCGCACGAACTGCTCGTAGGTGGGGTTGTTCTTGGCCAGGTCGCTGGCCACGATCCAGTAGCAGGAGACGTTGCGCTTGAGGTCCGGCCGATGTCCTGCACGCTGTAGACGAAGTAGTTGGGCACGCAGGAGACGACGGTGGCCACCACCACCACCACCACCGTCAGCTTGGCGCGGGCCATGGAGCACAGGCTGGCCGCCATGGTGTGCTGGCAGACGAAGATGTAGCGGAAGACGGCCAGGGTCACCGTCAGCCACATGGCCATGTTGTGGCAGGTGACGATGAAGATGTTGTGGAACAGGATGAAGTACATCCAGCCGCGCGTGTGCTGCGGCCGCAGGCAGTCTGGGCTGGAGATGATGTAGAGGTAGATGGCCATGATGGGGTAGGTGCTCATGGTCAGCATGTCCGCGATGGCCAGCGCCGTCAGGATGAAGTTGGTGGGGCTCTTCATGTGCTTGCGCGTCAGCACGATGATGTTGAGCACGTTGGACACGATGCCGAAGACGCAGACGATGACGGAGAAGTAGCCGTGGATCTTCTGGTAGGACTGGCCGAACTGCTCGATGGCGGAGGACGGGCCGGCGCTCTGGATGGTGGTCATCTCCGCCTGCGTCAGGTCCACGTCCAGCTGCACGGAGCTGGTGGCGTTGCTGTGGATGTCGTAGTGCGTGGCGAACCTGTCCGTGATGTTATCCATGGCTGCGGCTGGAGGACTGCTGACTGGATAATCCCTCCCTCTTCACTCACTCTCACTGCAGGGCGGAATCTCCTCCTCCTCCTGCGCGTCGAAGGTCTGGGGAACTCTTGTGGCTGATTGCCCACTCAGGGAAACGGCTTCACGAGTTCTTCTGTTCTCATTGTGTTTGTTTGTTTGTTTGTTTTTAACGTCCCCTCCCCCAAAAAAAAAAACCAAAGTCTTGGAATCGCCAGTGAATCACATGAATGACAGTCTCTGAACAAAGCTGTGTCCACTGAAAGACGAAGTCGGCTCAGTCCCAAAGCACACAGCACAGAAGTAACGGTAGATAACGTTCAGACACACGCCGACGCCAATGTATACCACCACTGCCACTGTCTCTCGGAGCGACAGATAGGAAACAGGAGTCTGCACATCAGCCACAGCATGTAGCATGCCATTCACCACGTCCTGTCACACACACACACACACACACTCACACATCTCCCGGCTTCCTTGCCGACGGAACAGGCCGAGGCTTTCAGGCGTGGTGGTGGAAGTAGTAGATGTGTCCGGATGGATGGATGGGGAAGGTGTGGTGTGTGCGTGTGTGCGTCGTCCCGAGCGAAAAGTCTTCAGGCCGACCCGTTGGCCTGCCTCACGCCGAAGTAAAGCCGTGAACCTACCCCGTGGGCCGCTGATTCATTGTGTGAGGGACTGGCGGGAGGGGAGGGAGAGCGGAGGAGAAGAAGAAGGAGGAGGAGGAGGACAGGAGGGGGGGTGGGGGGTGGGGGAGAACGGGACGCGGGAGTGGGTGGGGGTGGGGAAGGGGGGAGGGGGGTCAGTGACGACGTCGCCGCTCACTTGGCCGTCGTTGCTTCGATCGGGCATGGCGCGGAGCAAAGCGGAAGATAAAGCCGGCCCATCAATCTTCCACTTGTGTCCATGACGTTCAACTTCATCCGTCAACACCAATGAATCTCTGATTGATGACGCCTTGTATTGCCTAGCCTGGCCTCCACAGTCCTTGCTGCCTGCCTTGCCGCCCCTCCTCTCTCTCTCTCTCTCCCTCCTCTCTCTCCCCTGTGTGTGTGTGTGTGTGTGGTGTGTGTGTGTACACACTGCCTCCTGGCGGTGTTCTTCTCTTGTTTGTCCTGGCTTTTCAGCAAACGTGAGGTACGGGGTCGCCGTGTTCGGGCGCGACACACCGGAACGATCGTTGTTGTTTTTTTTTTTTTTCTGAGTCGCTACTGTTATCCAGTTAGCTGTGGGGAGGGTGGGGGTGTGTGGGGGGTGGAGGTGAACTGTCAGCATTATTATTATGATTATGATTTATTGTTATTACTCTCAGCACGACAGGCGTTGGCGTTGACGTCAATCTACGTACTCGTACTGTCCAGAACGTTTAGTGCCAACACTGTGTTTACATCAACACTGCCTCACCACCACTGGTAGTGCCAGACATGTCTCGCACAACACGTTCGGCTCGTGGAGGCTGTTCGGAAGGAACTCTGGCGGCGACGACTTTGACAGACGCGCGATGTGATGTACCTTGACTGAAGAGTAGATAACAACACACAGATCCTGCTCCGGCGCCGATGGTTTGCACGGGTCGTGTCTTTCTTTTCTGTTTTCTTTCCTTTCTTTCTTTCTTCTCTTCTTTTCTTTCCCTTCTTTCGTTCTTTCTTTCTTTCTTTCTTTCGTTCTTTCTTTCTTTTCCTTGCTGTTTGTCGAGTTAAGATCGACCCGATGAAGCGTTTGTATTGCTTTCGTTCTAACCAGCGTACATCAGCATCCTGCGTGAATCACCACGATCAGCCGTCTCCGTTGTCGTGGGAAAGCAGGAGAAGGAGAATGTTGGTTGACAGAAATGAGAAGAATGTTGGTTGTACAGTGATTTCACTCCACACGGTAGGAGGACGACAGTACCTTTCATACGCAGAGAACTGTCATGATCATGACACTCGGCACAGTCCTTTTAAACGTCAGTGGATGGCGCACACACACACATAGTGGTCACAGTGACGTTGACTTCACCGTTCAGCACGCCAAAGCTGAAAGTGCCGGTGTCCTGGAAAGTGCCGGTGTCCTGGAGCACACGAACAAAGACGCGTTACAGTCCTACCAACATGCTGGAGACGTGTGGGGTGGATATATGAAGAAAAAGGGGGGAAATAAAGAAAAGAAAAAGAAATAAAGAAGGCGACTGACTTGACTGACGGGGGATCGTTCCGTTCGATAAGTCACCAAATCACCGCGGCAAGCAAGCAGCACACGTGTCTTGCAAGGCGCCGACATCCAATTGAACCGCGTTCATGACAATCACCAAACAGCTGCTGGTGTTCGCTGATCGAAATGACAAGCCAGCTTCTCCTTTTGTTAAACCACTGCAAGTCCCCTCCCCTCCCCCCCTACACACACAGTATTCCCTTCGTTGACATCAACACCAGGGAGTGAGGAGTTAGTGACAGAGCGGCTACCCCACAACGGATGCCACTGTAGCATCTCCCACCATGGCAAGTTTCCCTCCCCCCACTTTTCCTCTTCGTCGGCACCGATCAGGCTTAGGCGATGCTTCGAACACACGGAGAGAGAAAAAAAAAACAAAAACAAAAACAAGAAAGAAAAAAAAAACCCAGGTGGAAGGAAGTTTGACAAAGGGGCAGGTGGAGGAGGAACGAAGTCAGAGGAAAGGGACTGTGTCTTTTTCTGCCCTGGATCCCTCCGTCTTCCTTGTCCGGCCTTGGCCTCCTGCTGGTCACGACGGGACAGTCGCTTATCCCAGTGTCAAGCAGCAACACAGGTAAACAACACCATCGCCGGCCTCATCTTTACCTGGCCCTCCCCCTTCCTCCGCTCCATTGGTCAGAAACAAAGGCAAGGAGGGGTGACAGGTCCACGAACAACCCGACGCCGATAGTAATATATGTCTAAAACCCACAGGCATGTGTGTGCGAGAGCGCGCGCGCGCGCGCGCGTGTGTGGTGTGTTGTGTTTGACGACGACTGACCAACACAAGAAACCCAGTCGTGCAGCGGTGTAACTTCCGAACACCTGTC
>CM031615.1:21733225-21735725 GCA_018398815.1 Conus ventricosus
CTGACTTTCTGAAAGCTGTAGACAATCTGAAAGTTGTAGACTGACTTTCTGAAAGCTGTAGACAATCTGAAAGCTGTAGATTGACTTTCTGAAAGCTGTAGACTATCTGAAAGCTGTAGACCGACTTTCTAACAGCTGTAGACTATCTGCAAGTTGTAGTCCGACTTTCTGAAAGATGTAGACTATCTGAAAGCTGTAGGCTGACTCTCCTGAAAGCTGTAGATTGTCTGAAAGCTATAGGCTGACTATTTGAAAGCTGTAGACTATCTGAAAGCTGTAAACTCCCTGAAAGCTGTAGACTATCTGAAAGCTGTAAACTCCCTGAAAGCTGTAAACTATCTGAAAGCTGTAAACTCCCTGAAAGCTGTAGACTATCTGAAAGCTGTAAACTCCCTGAAAGCTGTAGACTGTCTGAAAGCTGTAAACTCCCTGAAAGCTGTAGACTATCTGAAAGCTGTAAACTCCCTGAAAGCTGTAGACTGTCTGAAACCTGTAAACTCCCTGAAAGCTGTAGACTGTCTGAAAGCTGTAAACTCCCTGAAAGCTGTAGACTGTCTGAAAGCTGTAAACTCCCTGAAAGCCGTAGACTGTCTGAAAGCTGTAAACTTCCTGAAAGCTGTAGACTATCTGAAAAACTGTAAACTCCCTGAAAGCTGTAGACTATCTGAAAGCTGTAAACTCCCTGAAAGCTGTAGACTATCTGAAAGCTGTAGACTTGAGTCCCTGAGAGACGCACATGCGCTGTGTGTGCACTCATCAATAGAAACAAAACAACACGAAAACATGATCAGGAATGTGGAAGAGGCATTGAACTTGTGTATGCATACTTCCATACCCTCGCTAGACAGTCTTTCTGTCTCGTCTTATTTCTTCTCTGTCAGCAGTTTTTCCTCTTTGCTGTTTTGTGGTGGTGTTGTTGTCGTGGTTGTTTTTGTCCTTTGTTGTTGTTGTTTTGTACAGTTTTATGTACGTATCGCGTGACTTGCATAATTCATAAGGTGTAAATGTATAAGTTCTGATACTTTGATTTTTAGCAAATTCGGTCTATGTGGACTGGCATTCTCAGCGAGAATTTATTCTGTTCTTTGCGACCGACCGGCGGAATTATGTGGAAGAACTTTATTGTTAGTTGCACGAAGCTTTGTATTGTAATATTGAGAATGGCGCGCGGGGGGGGGGGGGGGGGGGGGGGGGGGGAGGGGAATGAGAGAGAGAGAAGAGAATGAGAACAGAGAGAGAGAGTGAGAGAGAGAATGAGGGAGAGAGAAGAGATCGAAGAAATGCTGATGGACACATATCAGACAAGCGCAGATATCCTCCCCCCCCTCCCCCCCCCCCCCTCCCCCCCCTTACCCCCCCCCCCCCCCCCCCCCCCCCCCCCCCCCCCCCCCCCCCCCCCACAACAAGACACGGCAGGAGGTCCTGGAGAAGAAGAGGAGGAGATTGAAGAACGTTGCGACAACGTGAAGAAGATGGCCGCAGACTTCCAGTCAGACAGAAGTTGGAGACCTGCTGTCGCCGAGAGAGGCGCGCTGTGTTCGGGCGGGAATCCTCAGACTTTGAGATGAAGTAGCTGAGAGAGGGGCGAACGACGAACATTTGCAAGCCACTTTGCAATAATGTATCATGCGGTTTGCTCGCCTTCCATGGCAAACACAAACACAACACACACACACACACACATACACACACGCACGCACGCACGCAAACGCACCCTAATTTATTGCTCTAAACGGTACAAGACGTTTATCGCGGGCAACTTGAGGCATGGGGGGACTTGTAAACTCATTCTCATTCGATCATGTTATCAGGCAGAGAGAAGAGAGCACGCGGCGGGGCGGGGGGGGGGTGGGGGGGGGGAGGGGGGGGGGGGGGGGGGGGGGGGGGGGGGGTGAGTGGGTTGGTGTAGGGAGGGGGGTGGTGATAGGGGGGGGGGGTGGGGGGTGGGGGGGCTGCTCCGGCGGGGGAGGCTTCGTGGGGGGAGGGGAGAGGAAGTGGTTCTTGAGGAGTTGTATAGGGGGTGGGTTGTACAGGCTGGCGGTGGGGTCTCTCTGTCTGGAATGGGGCTTGGTCCTTCTCTGGGCTTGCTTTTTCCGTTTTGTTTGTTGCCTGTTTTTTTTTGTTTGTTTGTTTGCTGGTGGGAAAGGGGTAGGTGAGGAAGTTTACTAGGTGGTGTGTGTGTGGGTGTGTGTGTGGTGCGTGCGCGCGCGCGCGCGCGTATGACAGTGATTGAACGCATCCCTCTTCATCTGGTCGGATCGGCTCACTTTCGTCTCTCTCTTCTCTTCTCTCTGTCAGTCTGTCTGTCTCCCATCCCATCGTCGCCCTCGTCTCTTCTCTCCCCCCCCCCCCCCCCCCCTCTTTCTCTCGTTGTTCGCTTTCCTCCTCCTGCTCTCTTTCTCCCCCCCCCTCTCTTCATCCACCTCCGTTTTGCTCCATCTTTTCCGGATTCTCTCGTTTCTGTGGATGCGTGCTTGTATACATGAGAGAGAGAGAGGAG
>CM031615.1:21740725-21748225 GCA_018398815.1 Conus ventricosus
GAAACAGCCACCGTCTCTGCTCTTCCTGTCGGCCTGTCTGTCCGTCTGTCTGTCTGTCTGTCTGTCTGTCTGACGGTCGCTCCGCCTGTCGTCGGTCTGTCGCTCGGGTCTGTCTCTTGGTCGCTTCTCTTGCTGCCGCCGCTTCCGTGTCTGTCTGTCTGTCGTCTTGTCTTCCAGCCAGCCCTGGCAGTAGTGGGTTGGGGTCGGGGTGGGTTCCTGGTGGTGCGGCCATTTTCCTCCTTTTCCCCTGGCGGCTGCTTCCGCTGCTGGTTCTGCTGCTGCTGGTTCTGCTCTCTCTGTCTGTCTGTCTCTGTCTGTCTGTCTTTCTCTGTCTGTCTCTGTCTCTCTCTCTGTCTCTGTTCTACTGCTGCTGGTTCTGCTCTCTCTGTCTGTCTGTCTGTCGGTCTGTCTGTCTGTCTCTGTCTGTCTCTCTTTCTGTCTCTGTTCTACTGCTGCTGGTTCTGTCTGTCTGTCTGTCTGTCTGTCTGTCTTATCTGTCTGTCTCTCTCTGTCTGTTTCTCTCTGTCTCTCTCTCTCTCTGTGTCTCTCCCTCTCTCTGTCTGTCTGTCTGTCTGTCTCTCTCTGTCTCTCTCTCTGTCTCTCTGTCTCTGTCTCTCCGTCTATCTCTCTGTTTCTCTCTCTCTCTCTCTCTCTCTCTCTCTTCTCTCTCTCTCTCTCTCTCTCTCTTCCTCCCCCTTCCCCCTCCTGGGTCCAAGCATGTCAGTGTATTCGGCGAAAAGTTATTGAAGAAAGAAAATCCAACAAATGGAATAAAGCATTTTCCTGATAAACATGCACGCAAAGTTTACATTCAGTCAGACGTAAAACTTCTTCGTATACAGGGCCTCGCTTTCAACCTCTTTAAAAGATCGTTCAGGCTTTTCTTACAGCTCATTGTGCTCGAATACGTTGTTGTTGTTTTTTTCCTCGCTTAAAGATTACAAACAACGTGACGGTGTGTTCTCCTTTTCAATATGACACAGTACGTGTTTGAACAAAGCTGTTTGTGTGTGTGTATGTATGTATGTATGTGAATAACTTACACACCCACTTCTCACCTCGGTTAAGTCCCAAAATGACTATGTCCATAAGGATGATCTTTTTTTTTTTTCACTTATACGGTTGGTAAACAGTGGAACGGAACGCAAGACGGTAGAAAGAAACTCATGGAGAGCGTGGCAAGTAGAGAGTCCTCAGAAGAGAAGCCCCCTTCAAGCAAGTGTTTCGGCCTTTATCTCCTGACACTCTAGGGGCCGGGGGTTGGGCCCCCCGGGTTTTTCATGCCCCGGATGTCCCTCTGCTGTCCCTACTTTACAGACCGTACACCACGCATACGGGGGGCTGCTCTTTCTCTCTTCTCCTTCTTCGGGGGGGTGAGAGGGGGTTTCTCACGGTTTTGTTTGCACGCTTTTTTTCGCCGCTCTCGGGGAAATTTGGAGTTTTTTTTAAATTTAAAGTCTAAAAATTTAAAGCGATTTTTGAAAGGGATTTATGCAGTGTGGTATGGGACGTTGGCTGATCTCAGAGGGAGTTTTTTGTGACTGTAGTGCCCAAGGGCCGGTGGACAGTGTGTTTTTTCTTTGTCGGGGTGGGCCCTGTTTCGGCCATTTCCGGGACCTTAAGGAAAAAGGTGTAGGTTTGTGTTGATCATGCGCACGAGATTTGGGGGGACAGTGGGGGAACAGACTGGATATGTGTTGTTTGGGGTTTGTCGCGGGCCCTACCTTCGTTTTTGTGGCGAGTTGAACTAAACCCCTCCCCAACGGTCGCGATCCCCCTTTTCCCAGAAAGGTAAAAGGGAAAAGAACGGAAACGACAGCCCCATCGTTGTAACATTTCAGGGGAAAGGGAGTGCGCTCCCGATCGTCCCCCCCCTCTTCATGTATGGATTCCTCAACTCCCCCTGTGGTTGTTTCTCTAAATTAATGGAGGCATTGAAAAGGCAAGGGGAAAGGGGATTAAATTATAGATATAACCTGGTTCCATGCGGAATGATTTGGTGCCCTTTAAAGGAGGATTTTTGGGTACCACAACAAAGTGTGAAAAAATTTTGGCGGGGAAGATGGAGGGACTAGAAAGAGACCCCAAAGAGTTAGTTGCATGCAAAAAGAAACAAAAGAAATATCAGTAACATTCAGTTTTTGCAGGGGGAAATGTGACAATCTCCGGGAATGGGGTCTCCGCTCGAGAGGGGGAAGCAGGAGGTGGTTTACACTTAAAGAAAATTGTGAAAAGCTTAAAAATTTTTTCTCAAAGAGCCCAATCCAGAAATTATGGGCCCCCCAAAAAGAAGCGTTCGAAATTTACAAAAAAATGTGCCAGAGTGGGAACTGATTTTTCTAAAACGCGTGACAGGACAAAAGAATGGCCCAAAAAAATGTTTTCCCGCTCGAGGCACAGAGGGGGGTGAGAGTAGAGATGGCCGACCAAAAACCAATGATTTTTAAAGTTAATGTTGGGGGGGACAAAATGCGGTGATTTCCAATTGGGGCTATCGTAAAAAACTGGGGGCAAGGGAGTGACGGGGTAATGCCCGGCCCAAAAAAAGCGGCCAGTGTGGTGTCAGAAGCAGAAAAGGGGGAAAAAGTGGCCCTACTTTAAAAAGGGGCCCCTTTTGTGGGGGCCCCCCAAACGCCTGCCCTAGGAATACGGGGGGGTTTGGCTGCCAAAGTGCCCATGTGCCAAAATGCGGATGTTTGCAACGACAACTACCGTAAACAGCGCAGCAGTCAGGGAAGGGGGCACCCAAACGCAACGGGGGCAGGGGGCAGCAGGCAAAAGAAGGGGAAAAGCCGGGCCGGGGTTTCCCCCTTCATCGTTTTAACCCGGGGCAGCGAGACCAGCTCAGGGAGTTTAAACGTGTCCCGTGTGGGGTAGCGGTGGTGGGGAGGATAGGGGGCGTGGGGGAAGGGCAACAGGGTCTTCTTTCGGTTTTTCCCCCCCCCACTCCCCTCCCCCCCTGCCAACAGGAGCTTTGAGGGGCACCCCTCCAAGGCGTTCAACCGGAAGTGCCCCTAGGACGGCCGGATCATCTTGTAAAAAATAAAAAATTTCCCTTGTTTATAATGTTGAAAAATTTTTTATAAAAGTTTAGTGATGCTTCTTTCATTTTTTTACATTTCAAAGTTTGATGTTTTCTGATGCCCAGAAACTTTTGTCGATGAGTTTTTGGATTTTAGGGGGTATTTTCCATAAATTATTTTAAAAATTTGCTGCTCCTGCAAAAAAGCTTTCTCGACACGGAAAAACATCAGGGGGTTTGGGGTTGCCTGACCCAAAAATCCCTATTTAAATTGTCTCAGCTGTAAATGTAAATTGGGGGAAAATGAAAGTTGCTTTTAAACTTTAAAACAAGTCTGTTTTAAAAAGTGAAAAAGATGTATTTTGGGTTTGGCATGTTATATTGTGCCAAAAAATTGGGCCTCTAAATAATACGGGGAAATTTAAGGGGGTTTATTTTTAAATTTTGGAAAGGGAAAGTTTTTTAAAACGCCCTTCAAAAGGATAATTTTGCTTTGATGTTTTGGGGTTTGACTTTAAGCAAGAACGGGGTTTGGTGAACAGAAAAGGAGGGGGAAAGGACATGAGAAATTATACCCCATGTTGGTTTTGAAAATTTGAGGAGATGTTTGGTAATGTTGGGGAAATCATGGAAGGGAAAACTCGAAAGATAACGTTGTGAAAAAATTTTGGGGAAGTCGTGTTAAATTTTGGGTTAAATTTTTAAAACTGTGTCTTTTTGAACGGCTTTTTTTGACAAAAATTTTCTAGTGGCGTTTTATTTTTGTTTAACCGCATGGGCAAGTGTGTTGATTATGCCCTTTATGTAAAAAGGGCCATTTTGGTCTGCTTTGCAGCTGTGTTTTAGTGTTGGGATCGATTCGTTTCCCTGGCACTTGCCTGTAGAATTTTTTTGGAAAAATGGGGCAAGAATTCTTGGGTTACGTACGGGTTAAAACCATTTAATGAGAATCATTGTTTGGTCGAGGAGTTTTTGTCATTTATCAAAATGGGGAAAAAAATTGTGTTTAAAAAAAAATTTTTAAGAAAAAGTTATTTAGTTCTTGATACAGATATCGATGCTTTCTTAAAATTTGTTAAAAAGTCGTTATGCAGCGCGGGCTGGTTTTATGTTGGAAAACGGAATAAGAAGAAAAAGAGTGGGGGGGTTTTTGATGCTGTTTGTCCCCGTAAAAAAAAGCGGGTTAGGGGGTTACTAGGAAATTCAAGCGAGCAAAGCGAGAAAAAGGAATGCACTTCAACAAAAAAGAGAGGCGTACGTTAAGGAAAGAAAGGAATATAAGTTTTTTTTTAAAACCAAAAAAAAACAGATTTAAGATCAAGAAAAGGTTTGGTTTAAAAATTAAAGCGTCAGAAACATTGTTTTCAAAAACAAATTCGGGAAAGAAGTCAGGTCCGTGAACACAAATCAGTGATTACAATTCTATACCTTTTGATCATTTGGTACGAACATTTTTCTCACTTTTTAATAAAATTAGATATAATGTACATCAGGGAAAAATTTGCGAAGTAAATTAGGGATAAACAATACATTGGGGTTTTTTGGATGCATCTTTTTAATGAAGCGATTTCCGGGACAAGAGGTCTTGCCAGTATTGGTCATTCAAGTCGGGGGAAAAAGGCCGGGGCCCTGCCCAATTTCATGGGGGAAAATTTTTGAAACATGCAAATTTTTTGTTATCGATTTTTCTGGTTGTTTTTTCAACAAATTGTTTGATCATGGTTTTTTCCCCTTAAACATGGTCACGATCCATTATGTCCCAATTTTATAAAAAAGGGAGATTTTAAATCCCCAGAAAATTTTATCGTGGCATACCCTTAAAAAGGGTTGTAAGAAAATTTTAAATACACCTTTTTAAACGAAAGGGCACCCATTGGGCAAAAGAAGAAGAAAAAATTCTTAAAGGGAAGGCGGGTTTTCCCGACCCGGGTTTTATGTAAAATTGCCCTTTTTTTCCCCCTTTTTGGCATTAAAACCGGGAAGTCTTTCCCAAAAAAATTTCAAAACTTTTAGGGTTGCTTTTATCGATTTAAAAAAAAGCTTTTGACTCTGTGATGGAATTACTTTTGGGCTTTTTGAGGAGGAAGGGTTTGTAAAGGGGCAAAATGTATAGGGCCTTAAGAGTATTTATATTCTGTGTTGGCTTGGGGTTGTGAAAATGTTGTTATTTTTGATTATTTCAATTGTCCTAGGGGAGGAGACAAGGGTTTCCTACTGAGCCCCTTTGTTTTCCTTTTTCATTAATGTTAGCTGTAGAAATTTTTGGGGACTGGAAAGAGGAAAAAATTGATTCCTGGGGCAGCCCAAAAACTTTTTTTTTGTTTGCAGACGGGTGTCTACTGTTGTCGAAAACAATTTTTAGGTCCCTTTAGAAAAAGCTTGAAAAGCTTAAAAGAGAAGCAAGGGTTTCATTTTGAGTATTAATTTAAAAAAACCCAAAAAATTTAAAAATGTTTAGAAAGGGAGGTTATTTGGGTGCCCGGGAGGATGGGGTTTTATGGAGGTAAAAAAGTGATGGTTAAAAAAATTTTACAAAATATTTGGGGAAAGGTTTTTACCACCAAAAATTTAAATATTGGTTTGCAGTTTTTAGAAATCTGTAGGGAAAAAGGGAAAAAAGGGGGTAATGGCATATTTAGATCCTTTAGGAAAAATTTAACCCCGGGAGGAGATCTGTTTTGGAAACATTTGAACACAAATGAGCCCCTATTAACCTACGCAGCTGAAGGGGTGGGGGAAAGGAAAAAGATTTGGAAAAAGTTTTAAAAAGTGCATACCCTTTTTAATTTTAAAAAGGGCTTTTGGCTTCCCCCCACCTTCAATTTCTTTGTTTATGGCGAAAAAGGAAGATTTCCCCTGTATTCGAATGTCTGGGAAAATTTTATTTAAATATTTTGGCCCAAAAATTTCTAACCTACCACTTCGAGGAAATTTTCAGACAGTTTATTGAAATGTTTTTTAATTTCAAAAATGAATCTGGTCCTTTAAAAATTTGGGGGTCAAATTTTTAAGAGAATTTTTTGTTGGGGAATTTGGGTTTTGGGGATTGTAGGCTAAAACCCAAAATGCAGGTTGTGAGTTGGTTTTATTAGTGAATTCAAAGATAGCTTATCTCCCGCTAAAAAACAGCTTTTGGATTCAGAAATTGGGAAACCAATGATAAATATTTAAAGGGTTTTATTCTTTCCCAAAAAAGTTTTTCAGCCGAAAAAAAAATTTTTTTATTTGTATTGGATTAAAAGGATAGGGGTTTGTCTTATCAGATTAGTCTAAAAGGGGTTTGGGCCTAAAAAAAAAGTCAAAAAAATTTGGGTTTTAACTGAAAAAAGATAAAAAAAACGTTTTCCCGTCGGGTTGGAAATGGAAAAAGAGGGAAAGAAATTTTTTTTCTGTTTCAATTGCCTTTTTATAATGAAAAGCGCAAAGCTGTAATATTTAAAATTCCCTTTTCAGGGAAAAACCCGATCAGGATCGGGTTTAAACTAAAATTCTTTCAAATAACAATGAAATGTAAAAGATATTTCCCCGGCTGATTTTTTGCAGAAACAATGAAGTTTTGGGAAAAATGTTTAAAAAGAGCAAAGTCAAAAATTACATGATGATCCACCCTTGTTAACCCCCGTTCGCGCAAGCGTTTTCTCTGTTTTGACTCTGGGCTTGGGCTCTCTCTTTTCCGTTTTCTCGATTCCCCCCCCCCCTCTCTCTTCTCTCTCTCTCTCTCTCTCTTCCCCCCTTTTTTATCTTGCCCTGCGCGGTGTGTGTGGGCGCGCCCCGCGGCGGTGGTTGTGCTTTCAAACCCGCTTTTGCGTGCATATTTTCTTTCATGCTTTTGTTGTATAGTCTTTTTATAAAGATTGAGATTTATTTTGACAAAAAAAATTTTTTTTTATATTTTGAAATTTTCCCCCTTGGGCTAAAGGGTGTACAGCTTTGGGGGAAAAAATAAAAAAGTTTCAGTTCAGGTCAGTGGGCTCTCTTTTTCTCTCCCCCTCTCTCTCTCTCTCTCTCTCTCTCTTTCTCTTTCCCTCTCTCTCTCTCTTTCTGTTGTTCTCCTTTACCCCGCACGCATCACAACCCCACACACCACACACACACACACACACATTACAAAACACACACACACACACACACCCCACCACAAAACCCACACTCTCTCTTCTCTCTTTTCTCTCTCTTTTCTGTCACAACACACCCCAAAACCCCACCCCAAAACACACCACAAACCCCACAACACACACACACCCCACACACACCATTCGCCCCGGGAGCCGGGCTATCCAAGCAAGAAGAAAGAAAGAAAAAAAAAAGCCAAACCCCACCCTCCTCCCCCTCTCCCCCGTTTCCCCAACCCCTTCCCCCCAAATCCCCCAAATTTCCCTTTTCCCCCCCCCACCCCCCCCGTCCCCCCTTTTTCACCCTCCTCCTTTTCTAAGCAAAAGGTTTGCCCTTTGGAACTACGAGCGAAAAGACGGGAGAAA
>CM031615.1:21763311-21773311 GCA_018398815.1 Conus ventricosus
ATGACAGCATTTACTCCATACGCACACGCAATCTTTCCAATCAACCAAAAGGCGCACTACCGAATGTTTTTCTTCTCCCCCTCTCCTTCGGGAAAACACTTTACTAAATCACATCAAACAATTATAAACAGATTTTAGGCATGTATCTCTCTTTACACCGAGATATAAACTCATTCGTTCAAGTCATGGCCTTCACATTACAATAGCCCAAAATCCAGACCCGGAGAATAAAAACTCCAGAACTCACTGATGCCACGCCTGCATCAAACACAAGACTTCATACTATCATGATTCCCTGTCTCTCACAGACACGTATCGCCCCTTGATTTTCTCCGCCCACTGGAGATATGATTCCCGACTCCTTTTCCTCGACTTCTCCTGTCTCTGGAAAATGAAGAGTTCCAACCCCTCTCCCTGGGACTTCTCCTGTCCCTGGAGAATGACGAGTTCCGACTCCTCTCCTCGACTTCTCCTGTCCCTGGGAGATTACGAGTTCCGCTCCTCTCCTGGAGTCTTACTGTAGGGGCTGAACTCCCGGTGTGTTCCCACACCATGGCCATCTTCAACCCACCTCACGGGTTGAAAGGTGAAGGGTGAAGGGCGAAGGTGAAGGGCTGAAACACGAATAGGTTCGTGTAAGTAACTGCTTCCCAATTTAATTATGAATTCTTTCTTTCTCTTTCTTTAGGTTTCCCCCGTAGCTTTCCCAACTATCTATGGGGTCCCTGGTAATGACTGGTCAGCAGTGAGGACCAGCGTCCTGACAGGTTCGAGTCTCTAGGCCATCTGCTGGGCTAAAACTGATTCTTTCCTCCCCCCTCCTAGTGAGTGCATACTCAGTGTTCAAAACACATGACCAGCACCTTACCAACCCTTATTAAACTATCTCTCAGTGGTCACTTTCACCCAATGACCACGCTTCTTTCTTTAATGAGTATAACTCACCATTATTTGGGGACGCCCGCTACACTAGTCAAGCCACATGAATATTCTTCCCTTTTAGTTGTGGCATGGGGAAATGATTCATATCACTAAACTACATGTGATGGGGCGTCACATGCCTTGATGTGAGGCTACGTCACATGACACACACACACACACAACACACACACACACACACACACACACACACACACACACACACACACACACACACACACACACACACACACAACACACTCATACAACACACACACACACACACACACACACACACACACACACACACACACACACACACACACCACATTCACATAACACACACACACACATCACACTCATACAACGCACACACACACAAACACACACACACACAACACACACACACACACAACACACACACACACACACACACACACACACACACACACACACACACACACACAACACACACACACACACACACACACACACACACACAACACACACACAACACAACACAACACAACACAACACAACACAACACAACACAACACAAACACAATCTGTCTGTAATCACGGTAAGTGGGGTGACGTTAAATTGAACAACAACAACAGCAACAACAACAACAACAACAACACACACACACACACACACACACACACACACACACACACACACACACGCATACACACACACACACACACACACACACACACACACACACACACACACACACACACACACACCGAACTAGAAGTGTGTGAGGGGGAGCACAGACCCCAGCCACGGTCGAAGAGTCCTTCAGCTTCAGTCAGACTGTAAATAGATTGAAACAGAATGCAGCATGACTCAAAACAAGGCGAAATAGAGAGGACCATGCAAAAAAAAAAAAAAAAAGAAAGAAAAGAAAAAAAAAGAAAAAGAAAAACAACACAAAGGCGCAAAGTCACGTCTGCGACCAAGCATTAGTTTGTTGTCGTCTGAAGTGGGCTTATTAGCTGGCGATATCCTGCGTATGTTGGATCAGAACAGACACTGGTGGAATGGCGTAGTCATGATTGGATCATTGTCTGATTGATGTATGTGATTGACCCGTTCATCATTGGATCATTGTCTGATTGATGTATGTGATTGACCCGTTCATCATTGGATCATTGTCTGATTGATGTATGTGATTGACCCGTTCATCATTGGATCATTGTCAGATTGATGTATGTGAATGGCCCGTTCATCATTGGATTGTTGTCTGATGTATGTGAAGGACCTAGTCAATCGTTGAATTATTGTGTGATGTATGTGAATCATCTAGTCGTCACTGAATCATTGACTGATGTATGTGAATGGTCTAGTCATCATTGAATTCTTATTTGATGTATGTGGATGGTTCTACTCATCATTAATCATTGACTGGTCTATGTGAACTAGTCGTCATTGAATTATTGTCTGATGTATGTGAATGATCTAGTCATCATTGAATTATTGTCTGATGGTATGTGAATGGTCTAGTCATCATTGAATTATTGTCTGATGTATGTGAATGACCTAATCATCATTGAATTATTGTCTGGTGTATGTGAAAGGTCTAGTCATCATTGAATTATTTTCTGATGTACGTGATGGTCTAGTCATCATTGAATTATTGTCTGGTGTATGTGAATGACGTAGTCATCACTAGAACATTGTCTGATGTATGTGAATGGCGTAGTCATCACTGGACCATTGTCTCATGTATGTGAATGACCTATCATCAACGGAATCATTGATTGATGTTATGAACGGTCTAGTCATCACTGAATCGTTGTCTCATATATGTGAGTGACCTAGTCAATCACTGAATTATTGTCTGATGTATGTGAATGACCTCGTCATTTGATCATTGTCTGATGTGACTTGTTGTGTGTGTATCTCTCTCTCTCTCTCTCTCTCTCTCGCCCTCTCTCTCTCTCTCTCTCTCTCTCTCTGTGTGTGTGTGTGTGTGTGTGTGTGTGTGTGTGTGTGTGTGTGTGTGTGTGTGTGTGAGTATCTGTGTGTGTGTATCTGTGTGTGCGTGTGTGTGTGGTGTGTGTGTGTGTGTGTGTGTGTGTGTGTGTGTGTGTGTGTGTTGTGTGTGTGTTATCTGTGTGTGTTTGTGTCTGTGTGTATCTGTGTGTGTGTGTGTTTGGGCCAGGGGAGACGATGCCTGTTACCGAGCGGGAAGAGGGAGGTCCAGTTATTGTAACTTTCAGCCTGGTGTCTGAACATGATCGCTCTGTCCATCTGTCTGTCTGCTCATCAATTTGTCTATCATCTGGTTGTACAAGTCTGTCTGTTCCCCACCCCTTCCCACCCCTCCCCCACCCCCACCCCCACCCCCACCGCGTCTCACCCCGCCCTTTCTCTGTCTCTCTTTCGTCCCCCCCCCCCCCCCCCCTCCAAAATCAATCTATTTGTGTAATCCTCTGCCATCTACCTGTACATGTCTGTCTACCTACCTACCTGCCTACCTACCAGATACCTTCCTACCTCCCTACCCAACCAACCTACTTCCCCCCACTTACCACCTGCCCCAACCCTGCCTACCTATCTGTCTGTCTGCCCGTATCAAACTTCTGTCTGTCTTCTTGTCTGTCTGCCCTGACGTCCGCGTGTCTATCGATCAGTCTTGTTTTCCCTGCCCTCTGTTTGTCTGTCGGTTTAAATTTTCAAAATCATTTTTTGTTTGGGTTACTTTCACCCCATGAGAGAGAGGCGGGAATCAGGAACCTCGATGTGTTCAGGGCGGTTTTTTTTTTTTTAAAGGGCTGTCCTGTCTGTCTGTCCTTCTCCCGCCCTTTCCCTCCCCTTCCCTGCTTGCCTTCAGTCTCCCCTCCCTTTCCTATCGGGTAAATTTTACCCTGTCTCTATCTTTTTCGTCTGCTGTCTGCCCTCTCCATTTTTTCCTTGCCCTTTCTTCTGTCCGCTGTCTTTCGTCTCACTGTCGGCCAATCTGCCTCTCTCTCTCCTTTTTTTCCCTCCCCTCCCCTCCTTCTCCGCTCTCCCCTCTCCCCCCTCTTTTCCCCCCTTCTCTCTCTTTTCTCTCTCTCCTCTCTTCCCCTCTCCCCCCCTCTCTCTCCTCCCCTCCCCCGCGTGCGCGGGGCGCTTGTGCTGGAAAAACTCATTTTCCCTTTTTGTCGTTCGTTGTTTTTAAAACTTGAAGCCCTTGTATTTTCTTTGATAAAAAACCAGATCAAGGCGGTTTTCACCCCAGGTAATCCACAACCAACGGGTTCCTCAAAAATTTTTTTGGGAAATTCCAAATCCCTCCGCCCAAACCCCCCCCCCCCAAAAAACCCACGCCACCCCCCAGATTTCCCCCCCCACCCCCACCCCCCCCCCCCCCCATACCCCCACACACGCACACACACACACAAATTCGCTGGGGGTAACGCATTTTTTTCCAGGGAAATTTTTAAACGCCGGGCAAAAATTAGGGGAGGGAAGGGAAATGGGGATGGGGAGATAGACGGGGGGGGGTGTGGGGTGGGGTGGGGGGGGGGGGGGGGGTGGGGGGAGGCGAATGGGGGGGGGTGAAAAAAAACAAACAAAAAAACAAAAACAAAAACCAAAACACACCCCAAAACACACACAAAACACACACACACACACACACACACCACACACACACACACACACAAAACACACACACACACTCACACACACACACACACCCACACACACACACACACCCCACAACACAACCCCACAAAACACTCACACACACACACAAAACGCCCCAAACACATACACACACACACACACCACACACACACCCCCACACACACTCACAAAACACACCACACACACAAAAACACTCACCCCACACACACAAAACGCCCGCACACATAAACACACACACACACACACACACACACACACACACACACACCCCCGCACGCACGCACACACCACACCCCACACACACACACACACACACAACACACACACAAAACAAAACCATACACAAAACACACACACACCACACACACACACACACACACACCCCACCATACACACACACACACACCACACACCCACCCCAACACACACACACACACACACAAAACACACACACACACACACACACACCCACATGCGGAGAAACAAAGGGGAAAAGAATTTAACCGGCATGTTTTTTGTTTGGGAGATAGACAAAGCCCCAGGGGGGGGAGGCCCTTCACGGGGGTTTTTACCCCCTTCCTAAACCCCCCCCCCCCACCCCCCTGTCCTCCCCCCCCCCCTCTCCTCCCTCCCCCCCCCCCCCCCCCCCTCCTTTGCACCACCTTAAAACCCCCCCCCCCCCCCCGGGGCCCCCCCCCCCCCCCCCCCTTTCCCAGAAAGAAAATAAAAGGCGCGTTCATGCCCCTTTTACTAAGCCATCGTCCGGAAAAGCTCCGCTTTTTATAACTTCTCCGTTTGTAAAGTCTTCGGGGAACAGGCAGCGGGACCCCCCTCCCTCTCCCCTCCCCCTCTCCCCTCTCTCTCTCCTCCTCTCCCCTTCCCCTCTCTCTCTCTCTCTTTTCTTTCCCGCCAGACAAAAGTGCAAGCTCTTCAAAATTTTGACCGTTTAACAGTTTTTAGGCAAGAGAGCAATGGGGGGAAAGGGGGGGGGGGGGGGGGGGGGGGGGGGGGGGGAGGGGAGGAGAGGAGGGGGAACGGGGGTTTTGGGGGCTTTTTGGAGGGGGGGGGGTGGGTTGGGGGAGAGTTTGGAAAAAGGGGGAAAGGGGAAAAAAACTTTTGCCACAGTTTGGGTGGGTGGACGTGTACGCCCCAGTTTTTTCGTACCCCTACCGGCCACGGCGGTCTGCTCACAAAGAAAAAGACGGGTCCTTTGGGTTCAATCCCCCAGGGCTTTGGGGAAATGGTTTGTAAGGGGTTTTGTGTGTTTGGGGGGGGGGGGGGGGGGGGGGGGGGGGGGGGGGGGGGGGGGGGGGGGGGGGGGGGGGGGGGGGGATGTGGCGGGGGGGGGGGGGGGGGGGGGGGGGGTGGGGGGGGGGTTTTTTGTTAACCCCGCCGTCCCTCCCCCCTGCAGTGGTTAGGTATACCCCCACCTGTTTCCCGTCCGGGGAAATTTAAAGTCAAGGGCAGCAGAAAAAAAGGCTGGGCGAGACTCGCGCCTTCCTTTAATGCCACGGTCTTATAGATAGGGGGGAGAACCCCTTTTTAACCTTCTCTTAGTCGCAAAGTGAAGGCACTTCAGGGGGGAAAAACTAAACGAATTTTATAAAAATTTTGGATAACTTGCTCCACGGAAGAAAAGAAAACAACCAAAGACCCAAACCACGCTTTCGACCTCTTAGGCCTTTTTCAGGGCCCGACACAAACACTCAGGTGGGCAACGAAAAATTAACGAGCAATCACGTTTGACTTCATCCAGTTTTGGGGGCAACACGGGGAAAGGAAAACGCGCCGAATTGGGAAAAAGATAATAAGTGACGCTCGGTTTTATTTCATGTTTTCCTGAGCGTTTTGTATCTTGGTTTTGAAGTAGACCTAAGAGGTCCCCAAAAGCGTCCCTGTTTTGGGCCCGGGGGTTTTTGTTTTGTCTACGGGGTTTTTTTTCTTTCCTTCTTCCTTTTTTTTTTTTTTTTTGGGGGGGGGGGGGGGGGGGGGGGGGGCAGCTTTAAACAACAGTTTTTTTTTCCCAAAATTTTGCTGTTCTATTTTCTAAGGCCCCGGGGCTTTTTGTTTTTAAACCTAAGAAGTCGAATCGGGGGGGGGGGGGCCCTGGTTGTCCTTTTGATTCTTTGTCCAAAGTTTTTTTTTTTGGCGGGGCTTTTTTTCAAAAATTTATTTTTTAAAAAAACTGTATCTTTTTTTCCCCCACTTTCTTAATTTTTTAGCATTCTAAATTTTTTGGTCAAACAGTGGGGATTGCATCTCTTTAAAAAATCCAAGTAAAAGGGTTTTCTGTACAATTCTTTTCCACTCACAAAGCTTTGGGGTTTTGAACACAGAGCTGACCCCCTCAGACTGTTCCATATTTTTTTGACCTCCCCCTTTCCCCTTGAATGGATCCTCAAGCATAGGGCCCAAAAATTGTCCCTTTTCAAATTTTTTACTGTTTTAAAAAATGCTTTTAGTTTTTTTTAGCAAAATTTTTTCCCCCTCCACCCCCTTTGTTTTTTTCCATTTTACCCACCCTTCGCTGGCTGCTTTGGGGGGGCTTTGGGTTTTTTTTTTTGAAACCCCTTTACGGTGAGAACACCAAAAAGAAAATTTTGGACTGTGGTGTGTCCCCAATTTTGGGCACCCAAGAGCACAGACACAATCAGCCGTGTCCCTGATGAGTCCATCCCCGCGGACGAAGGGCCCAGGACAGCAAAAAAAAATAAATGTGGGCCTTTGAGAGAGATTTTGAAAGGTTTTCCCCCAAAGGGAGCTAGGAAGGGGTTCTCATAGTTTTTAAAAATTCCCCCATTTTTTTATCTTCAATTTTTTTTTTTTTTTTTTTTTTTTTTTTTAAAGTTTAAAAACTTTTCCCAAATCCCTTACTTAAACGACTGAAAAATTGTTAACCTGCACTTGTTTTTTCCCCCCCTATTAATTGTTCCCCATTTTTATTGTTTTGGGGCAATCAGTGGGAGATTTTCATCTCTTTTAAAATCCAAGTAAAGGTTGTTCTGTAAAATTCCCTTTGCCCCTCACAATGCTTGGGTTATTGAACAGCAGAGCTGAAACCCCTCAGACTGTTTTCCCTATCTTTTGACCTCCCTTGCATCCTTAATGGATCCTCAAGCATAGGGTCAAAGATTGTTCCCCTTTCATTTTTCTGTTTGAAAATGCTTTTTGTTTTTTTACAACTTTTTTTTTCTCCCACACCTTTGTTTTTTCCATTTTAAAATACCCTTCGCTGGCTGCTTTGGGGGGGCTGTTGGATTCTTTTTGAACCCCCTTTAAAGGGAGAACAACCCCAGAATTATGGACTGGGGGGGGTCCCCTATTTTTACACCAAAAGCACAGACACAAACAGCCGGTCCCCTTATGAGTCCGAAACCCCGCGGGGACGAAAGGCCTAGGAGCAGGCAAACAAATAAAAACCTTTTGAGAGAGAAAATGATGGGGTTTCCCCCACACTAGTGAAGGGGTTCCCCCATATTTTAATATATTTCCCCCTTTTTTTTCATCTTTAAATTTTTTTTTTTTTTTTTTAAAAATTTAAAACTTTTTCCCAAATCATTACTATAACCCACGAAGAAAATTTTTAAACCCGCACTTTTTTTCCCCCCCCCTAATTAATTTTTCAGCAATAAACAAATCTAGTTTGTAAGGCCCAGGCCCCTTTTTATTTTTTTTATTTTATTTTTTTTAACCTACTCGCTGACTGGTCTGTCCGGAGGTACTGGACACGAAGTCTTTTGTGGTTCCCTGTTAGTGGGGTGTGTGTGTGTGTGTGTGTTGTGTGTATGTATGTGTATGTGTGTGTGAGTGTGTATGTGTGTGTGTGTGAGCGCGCGCGCGCGCGTGTGTGTGTGTGTGTGTTTTTTTCAAGACGGAGGTGGAAGGATGGGGAGGTGAGGGGTGGTCTGAGGGATGGTGGAATAAAAAAAAGAGTCCTCTCTCTCTCTCTCCTTCTCTCCTCTCTCTCTCTATATTATAATATATATATATAAAGAAAGCGTGGACTGCAAGGCCACGGGTGTTGGGTGGGTAATCGTGCAGTCGAAGTGGTTGTCTTTAATCAACTGTTTTGCTGGGAGAGGGGCCACGGGGTGGCATAAATAATGCAGAAGCTTTGGAAGCTGTCTTCCATCGACCGAGACGGGGCGTCGTGTTTGTCTGTCTGTCTGTCTCTTGTCTGTTTGTGTGTCTGTCTCTGTCTGTGTGTCTGTCTCTCTGTCTCTCTCTTTGTCTCTCTCTCTCTCTTTGTTTTTCTCTGTCTCTCCTCTCTCTCTCTCTTTCCTCTCTCTCTCTCTCTCTCTTCCTCTCTCTCTCTCTCTCTCTCTCTCTTTTTCCCCTCTCTGTCTGTCTTTCTGTCTGTGTCCCCTGTCTGTCTGCCTCTCTGTCTGTCTGTTTTTGTCTGTTTCTCTCTGTCTGTTTGTCCCACTGTCTCTGTCCTGTCTCTGTCAATCTGTCTCTCTCTCTCTCCTCTCTCTCTCTCTCTCTCTCGTCTGTGTTTCTGTCTGCCTGTCTGCCACCCCCCCTCTCTCTGTACACCCCCCCCTCTCTCTCCCTCCCTCTCATTATCTCTATTTAAGAGAGTTCATTGATTTTCGTCTGATCTGCTTTGCTGAGCTTTTGAGAGCGGTTACGATTTTATTTATTTGTTTATTTTGGACGGTTCCAGAGGTGTTTTTCCTCATTTCCACTTTTTCTTTCTTCTTTCTTTCTTTCTTTCTTCGTCTTCTTCTTCTTCCCTTTTTTTCTTCTTCTTCTTCTTCTTCTTCTTCTTCTTCTTCTTCTTCACCTCGTTTTCCTCCTCCACCTTTTTTCTTCTTTTCCTCCTCCTCCTCCCCCTCCTCCTCCTCCTTCTTCTCCTCCTCCTTCATTTCTTCTTCTTCTTCTCCTTCTTCTTCTTCTTCTTCTTCTTCTTCTTCTCCTTCTTCTTCTTCTTCTTCTTCTTCTTCCTTCTTCTTCTTCTTCGCGTCCTCCTCCTCTTTTTTTCTTCTTCTTCTTCTTCTTCTTCTTCTTTTTTTCATTTTCTTCTTCTTCTTCTTCTTCTCCTCCTCCTCCTCCTCCTCCTCCTTCTCCTCCACGTTCTGCGCCTTTGCCACCGCCTCCTCCTGGTCCTCCTCCTCCGCTTTCTGCTTCTTATCCTGCTGCTGCTCCTCCTCCTCCTCGACGTCGTCGTCGTCCTCCTCTCCCTTCTTCAACATCCTTTCAATCTGTTGGTGATGATGCAGTTTTAATCTGGTTTGGGAAGCTCGGGTACGACTGTACATTGGTCAACACCGTGATTGGATCCCAGTGCGGGGCAGGCCGTGAGTGCGAATGCCCCGGCCGGCAAATGTTTGTTGGTTTGTTTGTCTGTTTGGTTTGTTTTGTTTGTTTTGCTTCTGCTGTTGTTGTTTTCTTTCCTTTCTTTCTTTGCTTTCTTTCTTTCTTTTTTTTTTCTTTCTTCAT
>CM031615.1:21795811-21808311 GCA_018398815.1 Conus ventricosus
GGGGGGGGGGGGGCGGGGGGGGGGGGGTGTTAGCCGCGAATTACAGCAGTCCCTGGATCCGTCTGACGGTGGTCCTACCACGGACGGGGGGTGGGGCAACCTTAGGCAAGGAACCCCTTAAAAAGTGCCCTGAAGCGTTCTGTGACGGGTTCAGCGCGCGAGTAAGGGCCTCCTGAACAAGCCCTGGCCTCAGGGGCCGGTGTCGTATATAATACTGTCGCCGTGGAATTGTATCGCAGCGACAGCATTTCACGTGAAATACTGTTGCAGCGACAATATTTGCTGGAAAAAAAATTGTCGCGCGACAACTTTTCACGAAAAATGTCCTATAGAATATTGTAGCTGCCCATAAAATGCAGTATTTCCCGGGAAATACTGTCGCTGCGACACGATTTTATGAGCGACAGTATTATATACGACACCGGCCGGTTTGATCAGTCGGGGTCAGTGGACCGCAGTTACTCGAAGACAACACGGTTCTCCGACAAAGTCCGAGTTTAACAAGCTACTCTCGCCGCCACACTCTCGCCGCCACAGAACCCGCGGGTCATGGAACCATGGTCAGTTGGGCCGGAATAGCTCAGTTGGTAGAGCGCCGGACTCGTAATCTTGAGGTTGCGGGTTCGTATCTCCGCCGGGCCGTTTCGGTACAGGGGGATTTTTCCTCGGAGTTAACATTGGTTCTGACTCCATTTCCCATATAGTCCTTCGAATGAGACTATAAACCGAGGTTCCGTGTGTGAACGCACGCACATCTTGCACACACGTAAAATCCCATCAGCAACTTTCGGAAGAGAAGGCCAGTTTGGCCGTTGGTGTGGATGACACGTTACACATAGCATGCACCTTCCCGAAGATGGAGTATGGCTGCCTTAATGGCGGGATAAAAAAAAATGGTCATACACACAAAAGTGTCAGAATATATAATGAGCATGATGATTGTGGACACTAAAAGAAAGAAAGAAAGAAGATGGTCCTGTTCACCCGAACCCTCGACCGTACAACTGCAAGTAAGTTGGCCGGAAGCATGACAAATAGTAAGTGGAGAGGGATCGGGTTTCAGCCAAGACAGACGCACAGACGTTTCACACATGACAGCGAACACACCAAGTTTTGTAACACGAAGATTTACAAGAATCATTTTCTAGGCAATAGAGCGACTAACGTCGTTTTGAACTGATAAAACTGTGCCGAATAAGGGCATGAGGGCGACAGCCATTCCAAAGGTACACACCTTGCATATCGAACGCACGCTTTGTCCGTCTGCTTTGGGGCTGAAGAGAATGGGTTTTCCGGGATTGGACGAACGCACTGGACGTACAAGTACAAGAACATGAAGAAAAAAAGGTTCTTGCTTTCTTGCGTAAAAGAGAGATACAACGGTGTTTGATTTGTGCGAGAAAGACGTCGGTGTGAACATTCAATTCGATGTCGATAGCACTAGGGAGGGGGGGGGAGGGGGCACCGTCGTTTTGCCCTTTGGGAACGTCGCGCGCGCAGTGACGAGCACTGACTATGTCCCCTCCACTTGCGAGGTGTGTTGGGAGTGGTCTACTGCGTCACAGATCGATGTCTTTGGAGGGAACGTGACTGGAAGTCTCACCAAAAATAGTAACATGGACAGACTGTGACTGTCCAGTGACCAGGAAGTGTAACGAACTGCGGCCGTTTGCCTGTAAAACTGACCACACGGGTCGCCGCTCGTTAAACAACTGCTTCAGGTGGCGGTTGCACTCGCTTGGACGAGCAGTTGTCCAACCGTTTCTCTGTTGAAAACCGGCCCCTGGTTTTTTGGACCCTCGGAGGAACAGTCCCTTCCCTTCCCCTGTCCCCCCCCCTCCCCCTCCCCCCCCGCCCCTACCCCCACCACCGCCGTGCGGCCAGGACTTGACTGTGAGATATACCGACAGAAAGACTCGGCTGAAGTCGACGGTATCTTGCCACAGGCACAGGCGCAAAACTCCACCCACGATATCACACACACCACCGCCCTTTATGATGAGGATGATACAGATGGCATTCTTGATGGTAAAGCGGGTATTTCTCTGCTCTTAATGACTTTGTGAGTTGACGTCAACGCGGTGGCAGCCCCTGATGTGGCCCTTTGCGGTCGGCTGGGCAGTAAGCGGCATTACCTTACCTCACCATACCTTTCAGACACTCACCGGGGGGTCTCTCGTGATGCGCTGGCAACGAAGAGACGATGGTAGTGGACAGTGATCACGCTACATGGTACTGCTGAAAGGCCGTGCGACCGACCACCCCTCACCCTCGATAAGTCTGTTTGCTACTGCAGCCGTCATGTCGATTTGTTGTGCAATCTGGTTTGTGCTGCAGTATAAGCTTTCAACTTTGTTGCTCTTACCGTACTGTGTAGCTACTGAACGTACCTGGGATTATACATCTGTTTCAAACTAAGATAAGGCAAGTCATCCAGGTTCCTCTAATTCCCTTTCAGAACTGGCTTCACCAATAAGAACTAATCAGAAGGCGTTTATTCCTCATGGGTCATCCATTTTAACGTCTTCCTTGACGAACAAGAACAAATGGGGGAAAGTAGAGGAATGACGTAATTCAGACAACACTAATTCACCCCCATCCTATACCCCTTTCTTCCTTCCCCCCTCCCTCACCCAACTGCCACCCTCTGCCTTCCCTGTACTCTTGTGACTGAGGTATCTTCCTTTACTGTAGGAAGCGCAAACACACTCTCTCTCTTGATTTGATGTATAAACAAAACGAAACGGACAGCAGGTTGGGGTGGGGGTGGGTGAAGACTGAGGGTGGCAGTTGGGTGAGGGAGGGGGAAGGAAGAAAGGGGTATAGGGTGGGGGGTGAATTAGTGTTGTCTGAATTACGTCATTCCCCTACTTTCCCCCTCTTATTCTTGTTCGTTATAAGGAAGACGTTTAAATGGATGAAGTAGCACGTCACACGAAGGAGAACGAATTTTGAAGAAGAGAATCAGAAATAGGTAAATACGGAAAGAGAATGATGTTGAAGTTAGAGAAAGAGAGAGTTACTCTGTAGATGTCGCTACTGATCCGATAAGACCCACAGTCTGAACTGGAAGAAATAAGCGTTAAGATTTTTCAATAACACGCCGTCAATCATGCCTTGCAAAAAAAAACTTCCCCAAAGAGCGGTGTTATCTAAAAACCGGTTGTTTTCAGCAATAAACTGGTGAACTGCTTGAAACATCGATACATTAGCCTCCATCTGCAGATCACGGCGATCATTCAACAGAGCTACCGCGTGTCTGTCGTTTGGTCCGGTGACGTCATCACACCCTCTTTCAGCGTACCAAGACACGTTCTCTCCGTTTCGGCCGCGGGTCTGATAGAGCCCTTATCACACGCACCGTCAACTTCAAGCTGGCGACACTGGGGTCCTCTCTCTCTCTCTCTCTCTCTCCTCCTCGGCATGTTGTTTCAAGGCTACGATCCCCAATGATTTCTCTGTCAGCTGTGATTAGCATTCACTGCATTTCTTCCATCGTTCGTTCGTTCATGCATTTATTCATTTGTCCACAGAAGCGTGTGACGGTATGAAGCAGTTGCCGCGTGTACGCTGGATTGTGCGTGCGTGTGTGTGTGTGTGTGTGTGTGGTGTTTGTGTGTATAACGTGTGTGTGTGTGTGTGTGTGTGTGAGAGAGAGAGAGAGAGAGAGAGAGAGAGAGAGAGAGAGAGTCGGCTTATTGCATAACACTTCACGGGACAGTCGTGAATGTGTGTGCATGTGTTAACAATGACATGGATTGCTGGAGGCCGAACGTTCAGCTACGAGTTCTTCTCAGTTCAAAAGCACTTTTTTTTCTTTTTTTTTTCTTTTTTTGCAGGGGGGAAAAGAGAGGGAGGGGGAAGAGGGCGCGCTCGGGGGGTGAAGGAAGCGAGGGGATGGAAGGGGAAGGTAGGAGGTGGGAGGAAGGATTGGGCTTTGAATATTCTTATGCTCTCTCTCTCTCTCTCTCTCTCTCTCTCTCTGTGCGCGCGCGCGCTCGCGCCCACAGTCTTCAATTCCCCCACCTCCCCACTTCGCCCTACACGCACCTTCTGTTTCCTTAGTTCTGCTATACAAAAAAAAAAAAAATTCATCCTCTCTCCACTGAAGGCGCTCCGACACACACACACACACACACACACACATAATGATGGACAGCAAGTGGGAGAGGGGTGGGGGGTGGGGGGTTAGGTTGAGGTAGTGGTTGTGACAACAGTTAACCGCGCGATCACTTCCATGTATACGCATAAAGACTTGCACGCGCGCGCAACACGTGGGGGGTCGGGTGTAATATAATAATAATACACTGCAGTCTATCTGGACAGGGGTCTGAAGCCCACCTGAGGTCCAGGTGTCGAATAGAAACCTGACTTCACCCAGACAAAGCCAAGCAACCCCCACCCCCACCCCCCACTCCCCTTCTACCACGACCACCTCCACACCACAAATGAAGCTTCAATCCGTGCACACAGAAAAAAAAAAGAAAAACAACCTCCGCCCCTTCTCTTCTTCTCTCCCCCTCCCCCTCCTCCCCTTCTCAGTCCCCCCCATCCCCCTACCTCTCCCCCCCCCCCCAAACACCTGCAACTGTTTGGAACATGAGCATGCATGATCCACACTTCTGCTCAGATTGACAAGCCAAACCTGGGATGCCACAAGATGAGGTAATGTTGCTTTTAGCCCAGCCGACCCCAGAGGGCCATATCAGGGTCGTCACCAGGTCGAAATCAACTCGCAAGTCATTAAAAGAAAAAAGAAACTTAATTCACACAACCTTTAAAACACACATTCTTTAAGCACACACACACACACACACACACACACACCGGAAATTTCGTTACAAACCTTCCATAAAATTTTACATCAGATGAAAAAAAAAAAAAAAAAAAAAAGTTGATCTCTTTCAGAAGAATTCGAAGCTCACATTAGGTGAGACATATCTCTGAACAAGGTTTTCATGGAACCTGCTTTATGTCTCACGTCATGAAACTCCCAACACTCAGAAAAGAATGTAACGGTTTGCGTCATTTCTGTCACTGGCTAACGTGACCTCACACTTCTTAAGGCTACATTTCTGTCACTGGCTAACGTGACCTCACACTTCTTAAGGCTACGTGCATAGTGGACCCGGATCCGGCCGTGCAAACCACGACCGTGTCCACCCGTTTGCACGACCGGCAAAATCACGACTCTACTCACACGGTAGGGCCGGGTGCACTGTGCGCGACTTTGGCCGTCGCCAGTAAGTTGGAGTGTTGTTGTTCGTCCTTCGATTTCGAAGATGACCATGACTTCAATCTCAGATGGAAGATGGATCATAGTGCGGGTCCGCAGGTGGCTGGTGAGGCCGATCTGGGCCCGGAAGGAACGCCCACATGTGGGACACATGTGGGTGGGTGCTGCAGTGGAGGTGGAGGTAGCTCTGGCCTTGCGCGCGGCTCGCTTTCTCTCAGCTTCTGCTGTGCGTCTCTTCTCTGATGTACATGCGCCCTTTGTGAGGCTGCTTCGCCAGGCTGGGCGGTCCAGGGCAAGCGACTCCCAGGTGTTGAGGTTGATTGATGTCCAGGCCTTTGAGGGACACGTTGAGGCAGTCCTTGAAACGTTTCTTCCGTGCAAAACACGGCGGGTCCGGGTCCACTATGCATGCGCACAGCCTAATAAGGGATACCCGCCGCACACACTGACGTTGGGCGAGAAAACCTGCCACGATCTTAATCCTTTTTCCACCGCGCGAAGGCAGTCAGGGGGAAATTCGAAGTCAGCGGAACATCTGACCTCAAATCAGAGAGCTGCAAAACACACACACACACACACGCTCACAAGCGCGCGCGCGCACGCACACACACACACACACACACACACACACACACACACTCCGAATCAGCTTTTTCTTCTTTCTTTTTTCTTCTTTTTTTTCTCTCTCTCTCTCTCTCTCTCTCTCTCTCTTCAGGGCTTTATCTGCGCGGCCTGGTTTATTCGGCAGAGGAAATGGAATAGGGGTGGTATACAGGAGCGCTCGCTTCCTTAGCGTGAAGATAGCTAACCGTCTGCCTCATTGCTCAAGTGTCCGTTGTGTCTCGGTATGGTAGAGGAATCACGGGTGTATTATTATCATTATTGTTATGATTGTTACTGTTGTTGTTGTTGTTGTTAAGGTGGACATAAACTCGGCATGGCTCGTTTCCAGTTGGCAGTTCTCTGTCTCTCTCTGTCTTTCTTTGTGTCTGTCTGTCTCTCTGCCTTCTGTTAGTCTGTGTGTGTGTCTCTCTCTCTGTCTCTCTCTCTCTCTCTCTCTCTCTGCCTTGTGTTACTGTGTGTGTGTGTGTGTGTGTGTGTGCGTGTGTGCGTGTGTGTGTGTGTGTGTGTGTGTCTCTCTCTCTCTCTCTCTCTCTCTCTGCCCCTCTTTCTCTTTTCCCCTCTTTCTCTTTGTGTGTGTGTGTGGTCATACAACATACACGCAAGACTTGGTAGATGCGGTACAGAGTGTGTACGTTCTTTCTGGCGTAGAAATACCTTCCACACATGGGATCGTTTTACTGCTGTGTGCACGTGTTTCTCTCTCTCTCTCTCTCTCTCTCTCTCTCTCTCTGCCTCCCTCTCTCTCGTCTCCCCCTCCCTCCCCCACCCTTCCCAACCTTGCCCCCTCTCTCCGTCTCCAGCTTAATTGATGAGGCGCGCAACTCGCGCTAATCATTCGCCCGCAATCAGAAACGGGTGGGCTTCAGGGGTAGAGAAGACTCGGCGACGCGCAAACTGAAACTGATCCTGTTTACCCGCATACCTCTTCAAGGCAAGTGTTCACCGTCATATTAACAACGATAACGCCGCCTACAGTCATCATAACGCGCCGCCCCATTTATCATCACAGCTGGAGGCTGAAGGGGTGGGAAGGACAGGGGCAGAAGAAAACAGAGGGCCCACCACCAAGCACAAGGATAGGGGGTTTGAAATTAAGGTAGGTAGGAGAAGGGGGTTCCCGTGGGTTCAGAGGCATTAGAGCAGTCGTACACTAGCGTCAAGCGTCAAGCGCTGCTCCGAGCATCACTTGTAGCACTGACGTCTGCTTCGCAGCGCGCGGCGTAGCTTGCATCTAGTATCTCTCACACACAGCGCCAGTCGCCTTGCGTCTTGTTACCTGAACTTCCATATTTGGAAGGAGCAAGGGGGGGGGGGGTACTCCAAACTCAAACCTGACCTTATAAACAAAATGGCTGGTTACGACAGAAGGACTGCAGCCGATGATGATATACTTGCTGGTCTTGCTGTTATTGCTGCAGCTGTAGAAATATCACAAGAAGAAGAAGAAGAAAGACGCCCCAAGCGTTCTACCTGACAATGTTATTAACTTCGACACTTCAGCGTCGTTAAAGTCAGCCATCTTTCCTCAGAAGTTCCAGAGTTGCCGGTCTTCCTTCTCTTGCGATTGGCTGGTTTCGTGATCTCCGCGATCTCGAGCATCAAAATTAGAACAAGTCCTATCCTCAGGCGTCGAAAAATCACGGAGCAACGAGTCAAAAATCTTGCCGCTCTGCAAAGCTCGCATACGTGGCGGCGCATCCAATTACGCCTCGCCGCAAAAAATCGCCGTGATCTTGAGATCTTGACGCTAGTGTGCACTGGGCCTTACAGTTGAGGCGCGCTGCGTGGGTACACCTCAATCTGCAACACACACACACACACACACATCGCACACAAGCCAATTTCTTACAAAGCTTGTGATCTGCAAACCATCATCATCATCATCATCTCACACACACACACACACACAACTGCACACACACACACACAAGCCAATTTCTCACACAAAGCTTTTGATATCCAAACGATCATGAGACAGGGAACATAGTCGTCAGTACGTTCGCTGAAGTGAGCGCCCAGCGAGTGTAATACAGGTTCCGTTTAGGATTACCTCCTCCCCCCCCCCCCCCCCCACCCCCAGTGTCCCAAAATGGACTTTACATCACTTTTTACTTAAAAAAAAAGAAAGGCCATCTATAAAAGAGCAGTTCATGTCTCATCGATCGAGCACTTAGGCGAACTAGGAATAGGCCAGTCAAGATCACCAATTTGGGGTATGACTGAATCGGGAATAGGTATTTGGGAACAGTTGAATCGGGAATAGGCATTTGGGAACAGTTGAATCGGGAATAGGCATTTGGGAACAGTTGAATCGGGAATAGGCATGTTGGAACAGGTGAATCGGGAATGGGTAATTGGGAACAGGTGAATCGGGAAAGGCATTTGGGAACAGGTGAATCGGGAATAAGTATTTGGGAACAGTTGAATCGGGAATAGGCATTTGGGAACAGGTGAATCGGGAATAGGTATTTGGGAACAGGTGAATCGGGAATAGGTATTTGGGAACAGGTGAATCGGGAATAGGTATTTGGGAACAGGTGAATCGGGAATAGGGGAATCGGGAACAGGGGAATCGGGAATAGGGGAATCAGGATAACACCGCGGGTACGGAGCCTTGCTCTCTTGCATTTGAGCGAGAGGGAGAGAGAGAGTCGCTTAGTGTGACTAGGGCTTTAAGTGGTCTTTGACAACAACAACAAAATTGTAGACAGAAGAAAGAGGCCTTTACTTTGGGACCAGGGCGATCTCATTTCCTTCATTGAATTGTCTTCCTCTTCCTGTAGAAAACAAACCAACAGAGTAGAATGGTGTAGGGGGTTGGGTGTAGGCGACAGGTAACGCCACTGACCAAGTGGGTGGACAAGGTGCTGTGTACTCACCAGGCCACAAATCAGGGGTAGTTGATCGATTCACAGCCTTCTGTGGCAAGTTTGGCAGTCTCTCAGGGCGTCTGCATGTTAGTTGGCAACGAACACTTGAAACGTTCTGTGGCAAGTTTGGTAGTCTCTCAGGGCGTATCTGGCAACGAACGCTTGAAACTTTCTGTGGCAAGTTTTGGCAGTTTCTCAAGGCGTGTCTGGCAACGAACGCTTGAAACGTTCTGTGGCAAGTTTGGCAGTCTCTCAGGGCGTATCTGGCAACGAACGCTTGAAACTTTCTGTGGCAAGTTTTGGCAGTTTCTCAAGGCGTGTCTGGCAACGAACGCTTGAAACGTTCTGTGGCAAGTTTGGCAGTCTCTCAGGGCGTATCTGGCAACGAACGCTTGAAACTTTCTGTGGCAAGTTTTGGCAGTTTCTCAAGGCGTGTCTGGCAACGAACGCTTGAAACGTTATGTGGCTAGTTTGGCAGTCTCTCAGGACGTCTGCACGTTCGCAGCGAACGCTTGAAGCGTACTGTCGCGGCCGGCCCTCAGAGGTTTTCGACGAGGGGAAAGGAAATGGCGGCGATTGTAGTCGGATTCTGTTTTGCCCGGTTCGCTCGCGCGTCGTGTGTGTGTTGTGTGTGTGTGTGTGTGTGTGTGTGTGTGTGCACGCGCGCGCCGCGCGCGTGCGTGCGTGCGTGAGTGTTCCGGATTTCATTTGTTGGTATTTGTTCAGCCATAAGCTCATCAACTCCTGGTAATTTAAAGACCCGTGTTGATCACATCATCGCCTTCGGCCGTTCACCGAGCAAAAGGGAAAAAAAATCGCTTTAACCAGAATGGCGTGCGCGTTATCTCTCTTTTGATCGTGCTCCACCTCGGGTCTGCGGAGGGACGGTTTCTTACCATTGCGCTTGCTCCATCAAACTGCGGGAGGTGGGGGATGGGGAGTGGAGGGGGGGGGGGGGGGTGATCAGTGATGTCGGAACCGGAGGAGGGGTGGGGGCAGGAAGGAATGTACTGCGCCGCCCCCACCCCCCACCCACCCAACCCTTTCCGAAAAATAATTGAGGGCGGGCGGTAGGGAGGGGGGGGGGGGGGGTAACTATCTTTGAGCCCATCTCCCGATGATAGACATGGACGGCACAGGTTATGGTGTGTCCCTCCCCACCCCGGCTTGGACAGGAATTTTAAAGGCAAGAGAAGAACACATGTAAAGACGAGAGAGATATGAATCTCCCTGCCCCAGGGCGCAGGCGCGCGCGTGCGTTCGCATACACACACACACACACACACACCACACACACACACACATCTGTGGCATTCCTCCCCTCCCTCCTCCCCTCACCTCCTGGTTTTCTTTTTTAAAGATGACCACTCCACTATCCACCTTCTTTTAACAAACAAACAAAAAAACAAAAAACAAAAAGAAAGAAAAAGGAAAAAGGACAGCGGTGACGTCAGTTTAGGCCGTGTACCCGTGCTTTGTGAGGGCGAAGGCCTGGCATGTGACGTCAGGTAAGGGGCAGGTAACTCATGTCTTTCTAGATTGTGAAGGATTTCATCGGGGAGAAATCCCTTTAAAAAAAAACAACACACACACACCAAGTGAACTGATTGCTGAGAGGGGTGGGGTGGGGGTGGGGTTATTTGATCTATTATCAGTTAAATATCAAGCTTGGGGCTTAGATTTATGCTACACCTGAGAACACTCGCATGGATTTTATACACACACACACACACACACACACACACACACACACACACATATAATATATAATGTTTCCAAAACCAGCAAACAAAAGAGACATTCCACATAAGACACAGACTCACATACAACAGCTCCAACATCATCTACATCCTCTTCTGCAACACGTGCAACAACACACAGTATGTCGGGAAACTAAGAACACTCTGAAGATGAGGTTCTATCTACAAACAGATCAAACATCAACAAAAAAAGACACACACGCTAGTCGCTCAACACTTTAACAAACCGAACCACACACTGCAGAACCTCCGGTGCATTCCCGTAGAAAGGATACACACAAACAATACAGACAGACGAAAACAGCGTGAACAATTCTGGATCTTCAAGCTAAAAGCTCTGGCACCACGTGGGCTCAATGTTTTGATGTGACAAGGAACACAATGACGTCATGAATTGACGTAAAACAAATCGAAAAGACAAAATGACGTTGCGTTTGGGTCAAAGGAAGAACCCCTGCTGAAAAAGGGCTAAGTAGCCGAAATATTGGGGTCATGCCGCTGTTCCCCAGTTCTTTGTTCCCCATTCCTCTATATTCCCCAGTCCCGGTGTTCCCCTCAAGAAAAAATCGAAATTCATCCCTAATTTCCCCATTTTCGTTGTTCCCACCCTGGGGGCGATCCCGCTGTTCCCCATTCCCGCAAATCCCCGTCCCGGTGTTCCCCAGTCCCGGTGTTCCCCAGGCCCGCTTTTCCCCCAAGTTTTTTGCCGTTTGGTGTTGGTGGTTTTGCTGACTTAAACGTTTTTACTGTTGTTTTCATTGCTATAGGCGAGGCAGGGGGAGGGGGGGGTGGGGGGGTCGGGTATTGGGGTGGAGCGGGAGGGCCGTAGAAGAGGGGTTTCATGCCGACGGACAGCGCTGGAACCAGCAGGTCAGCATTTTGCATGACCCCACGGGTCTGTGTAGACAGTCAAAAAAGTAAAATGGCCCTTTGCAAAGAAAAGGTGTAGCTCACGCAAAGTGTGATTTTAAAGGGGATAGGAGTTCCCAAAGCGTAAAAAGAAGCACATCACTGTCAAAACCCTTTTCGGGCGTCACAAATTCATGCTTCCGTTCTGGAATCATACACGATCGAAATATTCCGTTTTTTCTTACTGTTTTGACCAAGCAACTCACAGCGAAATGCCCTCCACCCCCCCCCCCCCCACCCCCTATCCGTTGGAACGGTGCCGGGCAATCGCCCTGGGGTCACGCCAAGTGACACGCTTCGCAGACGACATAACGCTAAGACACTTCCAATGTCGCGGTTGAAAGGGGAACAACCTGAGTTGACACCCCGTGGGCACGTGCAACCCCTCCCCTCTCCCCTCTCTCTCTCTCTCTCCCCTTCTCTCCTCTCTCTCTCCAGGGGGAGGGGAGGGGTGGGTGGCATGGGGCATTTTCCCCCCTATTATTTTGTTTACCTTGGGATGTGCCCGCGCAACCTCTCCTGTACAGTAGGGCCGTACTGGCGCTAACGTCATTGAAATCGTTTGGGGAACAGCGCTACGGGGAACCAGAGAACCTGGGAACACCGGTACGGAACAGCGGCACGCTTTTTCGGTCGGGGAACATCGACACTGGGGAACAGAGACACGGGGAACAGCGCTACTGGGGAACATAGAACCCGGGAACACCGGCACGCTTCCCGAAATATTTGGGATAACGCCAATTTGCTGTTTACCTCATTGTTTGATTACGTATATATGTACAGTAAATTTATCAAATCAGGAAATTTAAAATTTCCAAACCCAAATTTTCAGTAAATTTTTAAAGTTACTGTTTAAACTCAGGAAATTTACAAATTTCCTAAAAAGTCTAGGAAATTTATAAATTTCTGTTTTTAAAGGCCGGGAAAATTTAAAATTTACTGAAACCTTGCACACCATAGACGATACACTTTATTGAATGCAATATGATGTTTTATTCTTAAAACATTAAGGAATAAAAAAGCACACATGATGACGATGACGATTTACACAACACATCCAAAAAAACTTTTCAGGCTGATGTTTCATTCATTGTGCCAAGA
>CM031615.1:21818311-21825811 GCA_018398815.1 Conus ventricosus
CCTCTCTTATCTCTGTCTCTCTGTCTCTCTCTCTCTCTGTCTCTCTCTCTGTCTCTCTGTCTTTGTCTCTGTCTGTGTGTCTGTATCTGTCTGTCTGTCTGTCTGTCTGTCTCTCTGTCCTCTCTCTCTCTCTCTCTCTCTCTCTCTCTCTCTCTCTTTGTCTCTGTCTGTCTTTCTCTCTTTGTCTCTGTCATGTGTCTGTCTGTCTATCTGTCTGTCTGTCTGTCTGTCTGTCTGTCTCCCTCTCTCTCCTCTCTCTCTCTCTCTCTCTCTCTTCTCTCTCTCTCTCCTCTCTTTCCTCGTCCGTCTCTCTCTCTCTCTCTCTCTCTCTCCCCTCCCTCTCTCTCTCTCTCTCTGTCGTTTTTCCTCTCTCTCTCTCTTTTCTTTCTCTCTCTCTCTCTCTCTCTCTCTCTCTCTCTACTCTCTCTCTCTCTCTCTGTATTTGTGTGTGTGTGTGTTTTGTGTGTGTTGTGTGTGTGTGTGTGTGTGTGTGTGTGTTCAGACGACCCAGTTAGATGGAGATGGAGACGCACATGTCATCGTACCAACAGCCATGGACATGTGAACGTTGTTCTCGGTGGTACCAACACGCTCTTGTTGCTGTAGTTAGTGTGTAACAGCGCTAATGCGTTGAACCATTCACCATCGACACCACCGATCCAAGTCCGCAAACTCCTCGCTTTTCTCATTCGACGTTGGCATAGATGCTTATGCTTATGCTCACTTGGAGGAGGAGGGAGGGAGGGGTGGGGGGGGGGGGGGGGAGTGGGAGAGGGGGACGCAACGCGTATGCTTTTGTGTGTGTGTGTGTGTGTGTGTGTGTGTGTGTGTGTGTGTGTGTGTTGTGTGTGCGCGCGCGCGTGCGCGAGCGCGCCCGCGCGTGCGTTGGGGGCGCGCACGTGCGCGTTAGTGAGTGCGTGCTTGTGTGTGTGTGTGTGTGTGTGTGTGTGGTGTGTGTGTGTGTGTGTGTGTGTGCGCGCGCGTTTGTGTGTGTGCGTGTGTGTGCGTGTGTGTGTGGTGTGTGTGTGTGTGTGTGTGTGTGGTGTGGGTGTGTGTGTGGTGTGCAAACTTCTGTGAAGTAAAGCAAGGACGCAATTTCTTTTCTTTTCTTCTCTCGTGAGAAATACGGTGAAAATAATAAAGCAGAAACACGAGCGAACATACTACAGAAGAGGGCACCGAGCAACGCTGCTTAATATTTAAATACCACAATAGACAACGGCCAAGAGAACTTGACTGTCCACCCTATGTGCTTTCTGCAAGCGTCTCAGATAACAGACGGACAGTGCCGGTAACTGATAATTCACCGTCTAGTCGTCGGTACAGGAGAAACGGGAGAAGACTAATGACTCCATTTGGCTGGCCGTCCTCTGACAAGGTCCAAGGTCACAGCTGATTGAAGGCGGATTTTGAGCTGTAGGCCGAATAACGCACCTTTTGTCTAGTGCCCGCGTATGTGTGTATTGTGCGCGTGCGCGTGCTGAGGGATGGTGTGGTGTGTTTTTTGTGTGTGTGTGTAGTGTGTGTGTGTGTGTGTGTGTGTGTGTGTGTGTGTGTGTGTGTGTGTTGTGTGTGTAGTTGTGTGTGTGTGTGTGTGTGTGTGTGTGTGTGTGTGTGTGTAGTGTGTGTGTGTGTGTGTGTGTGGTGTGTGTGTGTGTGTGTGTGTGTGTGTGTGGTGTGAAGTCAAATTTATCTTAATTGAGGGTTAAAGAATAAGCTTTTTAGGTTTTGTTTTTGTTTTTGTTTTTATAGATCCTGCCCTCGTAAACAAGAAAGAAACTAATACATCATCAATATTATAACCACAAGCTAAAAAAAACAACATTTTTGAAAGTGTGTGTGTGTGTGTGTGTGTGTGTGTGTGTGTGTGTGTGTTTTGTGTGTGTGTGTGTAGTGTAGGAGCAAGAATGACAAAACACAGACACTCAGACTGACACGTCAGACAGACGGTTAACATAAGACTAGCTGTCCTGTGTCCCCTCCCCCGTTCCCTTCCCCCCCCCCCCCCCCCCTCCGTCCCCCTCCCCTTTCCATCTCTCCCCTCATCCTCCTCCTCTTCCCTATCGCCCTCTCCCCTTCGCCATCCCCCATTTTTCTTTCTCAACCTGTGGTTTCAGTCTCCACCTTCCACGCCCTCCCCCCATCCCCCTCTGTTCCCCTTTCCCCTTCCCCCTTTTCTGACCCTCTGTCTCCTTCCTCCCCGTCCCCATTCCAACTCTTCACCCCCCCCCCCCCCCATCCCTTACGTCTATTCCTTCCTCCGTCCCTCACCCGTTCGTTTCCACCCCTATCCCCTTGGCCCTTCTCTACCCTTCTTTTCTCTCCCTTTGATCCGCTTCGGATCCTATCCGAACATCGCTTCGTTTTGGTGGAGTCGCTTGTTTTAGTCGCGTTAAATACGCTCATAGATTGATTCGTTGTGGGTGTGCTCTCTACGCTAATAAGTCACCGTGCTAAATGTTAGAAGATCAGACTGAATGTGGATTTGTATAGATAATAAACAACGGAGAGGGGTCACGGATATACACACACACTCTCAAAGAGAGACAGACGGAACGTCTTTTCGATATGAGATTACACGATGTGGAAAGAAAGTTTTTTTTTGTTTTTGTTTTTGTTTTTTAAAGTCCCCTCGCCTAATGGCCGTAGAGGCGGCGAACGAAATGAAGCCTCGCCTGATCCGGGGCACGGCAGCATGAAGGACTACGGAGCCCATCCTCCACCCTCCGCCGCCTTAATTAACATTCCCTAAACCTGAATCGTGTTTCCCGTGTGTTTGCTGCGTCGACCAGAGAGGGTGTGCAAGCCGTTAAAATATCTGATCCCACGAATGGGTTCCGACTCCGACTCTGTGCGGCTCTGCACACACAAGCTGGCGACATATGTACTGCTTGCGTATGTACGTTTACCTTGTATTAGCTATTCTCTCTCTCTCTCTCTCTCTCTCTCTCTCTCCTCATCTCTCTCTCTCTCTCTCCTCTCTCTCTCTCTCTCTCTCTGTCTGGGAAGGCACCCTCAACATTAGTTCACAGATTCTCAATAAATTCCTCAAGGACTCTACCCAAACTTCATGATCCCTGTTCCTAGAATTGACTATTCAAATCCAGTTTAACATATTCAGGTTCCTGTCAATGGAACTCGCTCCCTGAATCAACCAAAACAACGCCAATGCATATCAACCTTCAAACACCATTATTCAACCATCTTATGTGCCAGTACTTGCAAACTCCGCCATAATCCACCACCAATCACCACCCCTCTTGCTTATGTATGTACCTGACATTTAGAAAGTGTTTTTGTACTTGAAATGCACATGTATGTTTTTTGTTTAGTAAGTATGTCTTATATGAGTACATGTATGTGTGTTGTGTGTGTGTGTGTGTGTGGTGTGTTGTGGTGTGTGTGTGTGTGGTGTGTGTGTGTTCCTACTACCTCCTGCCCCTCTTGTCATTCTGTCGAAATGCTTTGTTTCTTATGTGACTTTCTCTCTCTCTCTCTCTCTCTCTCTCTCTCTCTCTCTCTCTCTCTCTCTCCTCTCTCTCTCTCTCTCTCTCCTCTCTCTCTCTCTCCTCTCTCACGGTTTGCTGGAATGATTTGATTTTTTATCCAAATGATATCCCTTCCTACCCGTGGCGACTGGCTATCATTATGCATTTCCCACCTCCATTTGTGCTTTATTTCTTCCCCCCCCCCCCCCCCCCCCCATCCCCCGGTGTTCAAAATTGATTGTTATTTTATCTCTTTGAATTTTTGATGTCAGATTGTTCTAAACATGCTCTCTTATCGCACCCACTCTAGCCTCTCTCTCCCCCACCCTCTCTCTCTCTCCCCTCCCCCCCCCTCTCTCTCTCTCTCTCTCTCTCTTCCCCCCCCCCCTCTCTCATCTCTCTCTCGCAGGCTTACCCCGCACTCCCTTCGCTCCTGCGTCTCTCTCTCTCTCTCTCTCTCTCCTCTCTCTCTCTCATCTCTCTCCCTCCCTCTCTCTCTCTCTTTTTTTTTCTTCCCCTTTTTAAATTTTAATCCCCTATTGTATTGTAGTTCTAGTCACTTTTGCATGCTTCCTTGTTGCCTTTTATTTTATATTGTTGACCCTACACAGGGCGAGGACTGGATGTAAAAAAGCACATCAGTGCTTATCTATTATCCTCGTAAATAAAGAATTTTGTCTTGTCTTGTCTCTCTCTCTCTCTCTCTCTTCTCTCATCTCTCCTCTCTCTCTCTCTCCTCTCTCTCTCTCTCTCTCTCTCTCTCTCTCTCTCTCTCTCTCTCTCTCTCTCTCTCGTGTGTGTATGTGTGTGAGTGAGTGTGTATGTATATGTGTGTGGGTGCGCGCGCGCGCGTGCTTCTGCCCGCCTCCCTCCCTCCCTCTATCACCCCCCCCCCCCCCCCCACCCCCCCCCCGTCCTCCCAAATATCGCATGATAGGCAATTCAGCGTCAGCGGCTTTTCCGCTGTGGCAGTTTGCCCCTGGCCTGCCCGGCTGTTTGTGTACGTATGACGGCGGAGTCCTCCTCCATGGCATACAATTTACCATGCATTAACTCCTCTTTGGCCCTCGCCTCTGTTACGGGCGTTATTGTGTTGTGCGCGCGCGCGCGTGTGTGCAGCTCGATCGATATATCTCTCCTGTGATCCACAGATCTCGTGATCGATAGGTCGGTCCCAAGATTTATATATATATCTTTTGTCAGCAGATCCCAAATGTCGAAAGATCCCCGCGTTAACTTTTTTTTTAAATTTTTATTATTATTATTATTATTATTTATTTTTTTTTTTGACAGTCGATCCCCGCTTCGATAGATCCAAACGTTGTGAGCAGACTCTCTAACATCAATAGATCTTGGTGTGGATAGTGTCCTCCCCCTCTCCCACTTTACCCCTTTACAGGACACCCCTTTGTCTTGTTCCCGTGGGACCCCCAGAATGGACGGGTTCGATGACGTCCGACCCGGGTTGTTGAGTGAGGATTTTGTGGGTGTTAAAAATCCACCTCACATTGCCAAGCGGGTGAAAAATGAGCGGACCCACTCGTCACCCCCTCTCCTCCTCTCCTCTTCCTCTCCTTCCCTCTCGTTCTGTCTTTCTTAGCTGTCTGCTCTTCTCCTCTCTCTCTCCTCTCTCCCCCTTCTCTTTCTTTTTCTCTTCTTTTTTCCTCTCTCCTCTCCCCTCCCCCTCTTCTCCCCTCCTCCCCTTTCGTCTTTTCTGCTGTCTGTCGTCGTTTTTTTTCCCTCTCTCTCTTTTCTTCCCCCCCTTGTCTGTCCCCCTTTTGTCTCTCTTTTCTCCCCCTCATTTTTCTTTCTCTCTCTCTCCTCTTTCTCTCTCTCTCCCTTCTTCTTTCCTTTCCGCCCAGTGGGAAATGATTGGGAAAAGAGGTGATATAAACATCCCCCGCCCGGGATAAATGGGCCCCCACCCCTTTTTGGGGGGGGCAAAAATCTTTTGGGGAAAGAGTAGGAGGGATTGGGAAAAGGGGGGTTCATTTAGGGGGGTCCTGTGGGGGCCCTGGGTGGGGGGGGGGGGGGGGGGGGGGGAGGGGGGAAAATAACTAAAAAAAAGGAAAAGTGAAGAGAGGGGAGTGAAGAGAAAGGTGTGGTGGTGTGGTGGTGGGGGTGGGTTGGTGGGGGGGTTTGTGTTTTTGTTGTGGGGGTTGGGGTTTTGTTGGTTTTTTTTTCAAAAAACCCCCCAAAAAAACCCCCCCCCAAAAAAAGAAAAGAAGAGGAGAGGGGGGAAAGGAGGGGTTGTTTTTTTAAATTTAAATTTTTACAAAAACCACATAAAAACTTTTTTTTTTTCAAAAACTTTTAAACCCGGGTTTTATTAATGAATGAGTTTGATTTAAACATCTTTTAGCCACCTCTCCTCCCCCTCCTCTCCTCTTTTTTTCTCTCTTCTTTTTCACAAACCACCAAACCCCACCCACCACCACCCCCACCACAACACAACAATTCACAACACACGAAAAACAAAAATACACCAAAACCACCAGCCGCCGCCACCGCGCGCCAACAAACACCAAACCCCCACAACACCACAAACACCATACCCCCCACCACCACTCCTCCTCCTCCCCTCATCACTCCGCCCCACACAAACCCAAACAAAAAGATTGGGGGCGGGGGTTCCCCACAAGCACACCAAAACGTTGCGCGCTTAATTTAGTTTTGCATACTGTTTTACTGAAACCGGGCGAGTGGGTTGTGGGGTCCAACCGTCTTCCAATCCTCCTCTGCTCCTTTTAAATGCATTTGCCCCCAATCAAATAAGGGGGGGGGGGGGGGGGGCTTTGCTCCAACCACCCACCCTTTTTAATTTTCCGCACATTTCCAACTTTTTTGTTTTTTTCTCACTTTTTTTCCCCCTTTTTTTTCTTTCTTTCTTCTTTTTTTTTAAAAACCGTCGTTTCGATTGAAAAGGAGCCCCTTCTCCCCCCCCCCCACCCCCCCCCCCTCCCCCCCACCCCCCCCCCCCCCCCCCCCCCTTTTCCCCCCATCCCCTCCCCTCCCCCCCCCTCCCCCCCCTTTCTCTCTCCTCTATTTCAATTTTTCCTCTCCCCTCTAAAATTTTCCCCCCCCCCCCCCCCCCCCCCCCCCCCCCCCCCCCCCCCCCCCCCCCCCCCCCCCCACCCCCCCCCCCCCCCCCCCCCCCCCCCCCCCCACCCCCCCCCCCCCCCCCCCACCCCCCCCCCCCCCCCCCCCCCCCCCCCCCCCTTTGCTTCCCGTAGACGGTCCCCAACGACTTCCTGCCTTGCGTGCATTCATGCCTCCTCAACCCAGTCGCCTGTAAAAGGAGGTCTGGGCTCCTTTTGATCCTTCTGGCGGCTGGAACACAAAAAAAAAAAAAAAAAAAGGGAAAAAAAGAAGGAAGGAAAAAAGAAAAAAAAAAAAGGGAAGGGGGGGGGGGGAACACACCAAAAAATATAAAGGGGGAACAAAAAGACAAAAAAGGAAAAAGGAAAAAAAGAAAGAAAAAAAAGAAAAGAACGGAAATAGCAAAGAAAAAAGAAAAGGAAGAAAGGAAAGGGAAGAAAAAGGAGCAATAAGAAGAGAGAGAGAGAGAAGAGAGAGAGAGAGAAGAGAGAGATTGAGAGAAGAAGAGAGAGAGAGAAGAGAAGAGAGAGTAGAAAGAAGAGAGAAGAGGCAACGAAGAAAAAAATGAAAGGAAGAAAGATTGCAAAAAAGAAAGGAAGACTGAACGAAAAAAGGAAATGGAAAGCAGGGAAAAAGAAAAACGAGGGGGAAAAAAAAACAAAATAAATAAAGGGAAAGAAAAAAAATTCCCAAGGGAAAAAAAAAAAAAGGAAAAAAAAAAAAACCGTAAATAGGGGGGAGGGAAAAAAAAAAAAAAAAGGACAACGAACGAAGCAAAAAACGAGAAAAAAAGAAAAAGGAAATTATTTTAAGGGGAAAAAAAAAAAAAAAAGAACGAACGAACAAAGGGAAAAAAGAAACAAAGGCGAAAAAAAAAAGAAAAAAAAAATAGAACGAAGGAAGAAAAACACAT
>CM031615.1:21838311-21848311 GCA_018398815.1 Conus ventricosus
TCTCTCTCTCTCTCTCTCTCTCTCTCTCTCTGAAACCAAAGGCGCCGTACACTTGATAGTCTAACGTAGACTGTAACGGGTGCTTGTTTGCATGTTGATGTAAACGCAGTGTTGATGCAATCAATATGCTACCTCCTGTTTGATGTGGAATGACAACAAACATCATTTCAGGGCAATAAGACGTTGCGCCCACAGCAACAGGGAAGAAGGAGATCAAAGGGACACAATAATGTATAATTGGTGGTCATGGAGAGGCCGAAAAGGCTTTCTGGACGGTAACGATTCCGAGGAAACCTTTGTACTGCATCTTTAGATCTGCTGAATTGATATATTCTATATTCTATCAGGCTATTCTATCATTAAAGTCCCTTGAGGAAGACCAAAAGTGGTCGAAATATTGGGAAAGATTTTACGTGATTGTTGTTATCTTCTTTGTTTGGATGTTTATATATATATATATATATATATATATATATATATATATATATATATAATATATATATAAATTGTCAACCTCGGGTGATGTCGATGGAGGAAGGACTAGCGCACAGCCCAAACACACTCACAGCTTGCTTACGATCTCATTCATATATCATGCATTCGTCACATCAAACCACTAGTAAAGTCTATAACTTTACTACACATGTTCATAGAACGAAACATCAATGCATATGGAATCAAACAAAATAAAACATTCTCTTTTTCCTGAACTTCACAAAATCATTTATCTAAAACATCATTAACTAACCCGGGTATAAATAGATTTCTACTTTACCTGGCCAGGTGATCTTAACTATTCACGAATCACTGTCTTTTCTTTTCTTTTCTTTTTCTTTTCACTGTCACTTTCACAAGCACGACACAACTGCTGGCACTGGTTTTGGTCTGCTGGCGCTGGCGTTGGTCTGTGGTTTCTGCTTGACGAAGTGACGCTGCCAGGTATGAGGTCGAACCCCGGTTAAGGTGGAACAGTGACTATCAACATCAATCTGTTCTCCTTTCTTCCTTCCTGCATTAACGCATGCACTCTCTCTCTCTTCTAGTCTGCCCTATCAAATGGACATGGTTGCTCTTCTTTTTTTTTTTTTTTTCTTTCTTTTCCTCTTCATTAGTTAGCAACTCTCTCTCTCCACATCTCTCCTAAGTCCTTCCTCTGCAGACTATCTCGTGCTAATGCCTCCACTTGGTTCTCTCCTCTCCTCCCCTCATCTCTCTGCTCTTCTCTCCTCAGAGATTACACTCAGACCTCTCTCTCTCTGTCTCTCTCTTCGTTCTCCTCTCGTTCTCCCGTTCTCCAACTCTCACATCCTTCTTACCGTTCCGATCTGTCAAAAAGGGCGAGTACCATTGGTCCGTATTTTTACCGCCTCGTACTCGAAGTTATCTCCCTCTAATTCCATTGGATGTTCAAATCATGCCAGTCATGCCTACACGCCTTACTCTCTGTGGTGGTCAATTGGTCATTTAATTGATTAGCTTGATTTCACCCCCACCACCTACTACCTTCTCCCTCTCCCTTTCCGGCTACGTCGTAAATTGGCTAGATGAGTCTGGGTAGGCGCCGCGACGTCTGACCAAACCTACCGAGACCTGTCGGTCCAGCCACTCAGACTGTCTGCTGTCTCCTTGCTGTGCTTAATTGGCCGGGTGAGACGCATGGAGCCGTCTTCGTGGCGCCAAGATGTCTGCGTTTGGACTTATGTCCAGTTGAAGTGGCCGGCGACGGACCACACTTTGGTTGTGTTTATTTTTGACCGTGGACAATTTCCCCCTTGCAAAAGACTATGCACAGCATTGTCTCAAAACAACGGTACAAAAAAAGACAACAACCGAATTTGCTGACACACAGCTACACGCGCAAAGTTTGAAAAATACTTTACAACCAACGGTTTTATAAATTATAAAATATACCATTAGTGAATACCACTCCATGAGTTATCATTGACGTGCGCTCTTGCGTTATTTCAACTCATTTTAGAACGACCTCTGTGCGCACTTATGCAATTCCCTACCTGCGGATTTGCCATCTCTCCTTTTCACAATTCTTATGCAAAGCACAATATAATATGATCACGATCCATGACACTTCACTGAGGAATCTCCATCCTCACTTATTGCAAATAATGCATCACTACACGAGCGACTGTATGCTCCAAGCATAACTACATTTACATGGCAAATGAAACAAACTGCGGCGTTACTGAAACACGACAAAAACGCAGAAGAGCACACAAAACAAAGTGTGAAGTAACGACGATTTAATGCACGACATTAAATCGTCGTTACTTCACACTTTGTTTTTGTGTGCTCTTCTGCGTTTTTGTCGTACATTTACATGAACAAATCTCACACAAAAATATGAACCATAGCCAACTGGGATGTACCCAGATCCAATCAACATAACTTAATTTCAACACAAGTACAACAAAGCACCCCGATATGACTGACGTCCTCTGATTGCACTTCTAGACTACCGCTTAAATAGTCAGCTCCCGACATTCTGTCGACCGGGAATGGTACTGTCACTCGGTACCTGTAGGCTGCAATGCCATTGCCCAACCAGCCCTCTGCTGTTTTTCAGAGCTGCGCCCTCCGCAGAATCTATGGTTAGATGATCAGTCTCTATCACGAACCTTTCCATACAAGGAATTGTGGAATTTCTGCACGGCCCACACCACGCTATACACTCCCTTCTCCAACGTTGCTACCCTTCTTTCCCGTTCCAACGTCCTGCTAGCATACCTCACAGGAAACCGACCTTCATGCTCCTGCAACCAATACTGCACCTATTCAACCGCCTGATGCATCTGTCCCGCAAACAAAAATGGTTTGGACATATCTGGTAGCTTCAAGATGGACGGAAACCTATCTTTCCAACACCGTCTGCATGCTTGCTCTGCTAGCGTTCCTGACCACTCGACCCTCCGTTTGTCCCTGCCTTGACCAAATCACTGAGAGACTGCGTGATTGCAGCAAAATTGGAACAAACTCCCTGTAGAAGCCAATAAAACCTAGCAACTCCTGACTTCTTTTTTGGTCTTTGGTCTCTCTCTGATTCACATCTTCTCCACCTTCCTCTTTTCCGGCTGCTTGTGTCCCTCCGACAACACACTAGAACTCCATGCTTGGAAAACCCACCTGGCACTTTGTTGTCTGCTGTGAATTGGCTTGTCTCAAACCCTCTATAAAACTGCCCTAGCTGCCTCATATGCTCCTCCCATGTCTCGGTTCTATCAGAATGTCAGCCTGCAATTCACGACGCCTTCCCAAGCCCGTCAATAACTCACTCAGCATCGCAGTGAAGACTGCAGGTGCGTTGACCATCCCAAAGAAAGTACTCCGCCACTGGTATAACCCCAATAAGAGTGAGAAGCTGTGACTTTCCTTTGAGTCCTCACTCATGCTAGTTTGCCATAACCCCTTGCACAATCTATCCCGTGAAATACTGGCTCTTGCTTGTGGCGATCTGATCGAACATGTCTTTCCATGTTCGGTTAATACCTCTGCATCGACCTTGGTGACAACTGTTCAGGACGTTATATACAACACAGAATCGATGCTCACCTGACTTTTTCCGCACTAAAATCGACGGTGCACTATAACGAGGATTTTGGTCGGTTCAATCACCCCAAGGTCCAAACTCTTTTCCTAAAAACTCCTCCTCATCACTTGCTGGTGCATATGGGATCGGGTAGGCTTCACATGACGGCTTTTGCGATGTTTAAACTCCACCGTACAGTCTCTAGAGTTGTCCTGCCTGGTTTACAGTCAGGGACGCCCTATACTGGTTCTAGGACCCCCTAACTTCCACCTGTCTCCTACTGTCTAACCCTTCAACAGTGAACACATCCCTGTATGACTCTTCTCCTGAAACTCAGCAACAAAATCTCTCCCCATTTCCTTCTCCTGTCTCCTTCACCGCCATCAATTGATTGCTGCTGCCTATGGTGCTGATCTCACGCTGAATATATTTGCGACAAATTTCAGGAAAATTGGGATTCCCATTCACAGCGTTTCGGTAGTCCTGATCTACCTTTTCATGATGGTGAATGGTCCCTTCCAATGCATCAGCAGCTTGTTGTGATCCGTGAAGCATAACAGGACTTGAAACTCCCACCTTGAGGAATTGCTTCTCACCTTCCTTCATACTCTCTTCTGACAGCCCGACCTCCTGCCAAACTCTCCCTTGCGACCTTACATGTCTCCCGAGCTATTGCGTAGGTCCACCACATACTGATAAGTGGTTTTGACCTCTTCTGACTCCTGTTCTCCGGAACACAGCTCTTGAGAATGACACTCTGGTCCCCGAACTGTCCCCCATACAGCAGCGCAAATGGCGAAAGCTGTGCTTTCCTGAGGCTTCCCTGTAGCGAACAGTGCCGCTGTGGAATGTACGGTCCCAAATCTGCTGGCCTTTCCTCACAGAGCTTCTTTAAGATGCCCTCAGCACACATTGAATCGCTCCACCAGCCATGCATTGTGGTGGTATGGGTAGTTGAAAGCTGTATGATCCCTAGCACCTGTTGACTCCCTCATCACGCTTAGGGAACTGTGACCCCGTCCTTCACTGAGAATTTGTGCTGGAACACCCACGCGAGAAAATGTCTACCAGCCCTTCAGCGACCTGTTGCGTATCTACGCCTTCAATGCAACTGCTTCTGGGTATCTGGTCGCGGAGTCCACAGCGTCAACACATACCTGTGCCCCCTTTGGAACAGGGCGCGAAAAATTTTTTTTGGGCCATCAGGTAAAAACAGCCACCCTCCTGAATCGGAGTGTCAATTAAAGGAGCTGTTTAAGAGCACCTTCCTCTTCACCCCTCTTGTGGCTGACCTTTTGACACACGTCACAAGACAAGCAGAAAAAACGCTTGATGTCTGCCATTGCTCCTGGCCAATGAAAGACATCCAAAGATTCGGTCAGCGTGTTTAGCTGTGCCGAGATGACCCGCCATGAGCACTCGTGACCCACTGACAGGACAAGTTGGGGTCACGATAACCTGCTGGTACCTCGACCTGAGTGGTCACTTACCTTCCTTCCCCTGGTGAAAACACTCGTAACAACAGCCCGCCTTCACAAAAAATTCTGTCTCCCTCCTCTAACCTCCTGTTTCTCATCACCTCTTTGCCAACTCCCAAGACTTCACAGACGAAGGGTCTTGTTCCTGCGCGGCCTAAACTCATCAGGCGACACATCTATGCCTGACTTCCTTGCTGGCAAACGACTAACGTTATCACCTTATTCCTCCTTCGTGCTCCGTGTTTGAACTGCGGCCCCGAGCCGCACAAACGCAGGATCCCTGGATCCCTGCCCCTGAATATTTTCCAATGATCAAAGTCATGAAGGGTTTCTTTTCTCCATCACCAACGCAGACAACTCGCCAGAGAAGTAAGGGTACGTACTTCTATTTTAGCAACTGGAAACTCCCTCACAGTGCCATCGATTAGAGTACAGGTCGGGATTTGCCCTGTCAAATCCCCTTTCTCCGACCGGGCGTTGTTCGTACTACAACACGCACGACAACCAGTGTCTCGTAACACTTTTTCACCCTCTGCTGCAATCCACCCTTCTTCCACTGGAAAACGAACCACTCAGCCTAGTGCCCTCCATCCCTGACACTGACTGCTGTCCAGTGCTAGCCATAGGCTGCACTCCACCCTCCTTCAGACTGAATCCCTTTTGTTCCACTGCGGGTCGTTTCCCTTGACGACCCTTAATCCACCCTTGCAAGGCTGCTGCCTTCTGGCACCTCAGGGCGACAATCCCTCGCCACAATGTCCCTTCCTGTGACAATGAAACACCTAATGTCCCTTGCCCTTCCTTCTGCCCCACCACGGTTTGCAGACTTTGCGGGAAACTCTCCAGTCTCCTTGCACTCTTCTCACCTTGCCTACACCTTTTCTCCTGCACCTTAGTGCCCAAACTGCCTCTCTATACACCTCTGCAAACTTTCAACAACTCCCCTGCTGCTCTGGCTGTCTCTCTTTCAAATGTAGGGTTAACTCAGGGCCGCAACCTGACAAAATCTGTTCTTTCATAACTAGCTCTTTCATTCAGCGAACTCCTTCTTCGTACCGCTCAACTCTAACCACTTCTCAAAATATGATCAAAAACGTCCCACCAAACTGAGTGACGTCTCACCTGTTTTGTAATTTAGCTGAACGAAATTTCTTCCTGAACCCCTCCTCTGTGAGGTCAAATCCTTTCATCAACGATTCCTTCACAGCGCCGAAATCAGACTGTGTTCTGCTGGTAACGCAGTAAAAATTTGTAATGCCTTACCATAGTAACCGCTGACAAAATGACTGCCCACTCTCTGAAGGCCAACCCTGACGGGTCGCAAACTTTTCCCGAAACGACTGATGTATGCATCAATCGAATCGGTTCCTTGGGAGAATTTGGGTAACTTTGGTCGGGGGCGTAACTGCGCACAGAGTCACTGGAAACTGAACTCCCATCCTCGGTGGTCTCCCTTTGTATTCCACCTTTTCTAACTCTAATTGAATCCTTACGCTTCGCTAGCCTGATTAGCCTGAATCCTTTAAACTTTCTGTTTCCTGCGTCATTCTTTCTGTTTCCTGCCATTCTTTCTGGTTTCCTGCGCTGCGCTAGCTTTAGCCCTTTCCTGCTCTGCTATTTCTACTGCAACACGGGGTCTTCCGCGCATTCATCTCTTTCCATCTTTTTTTGTTTTCCCAAAGAATGCACGCAACCATCCCTGAGTAACCTAGATCACGAGCGACACTCACAAGTTGTTCAATAGGGGGGTTTTTTTCTCCGCCATTATACTCTTTTTTTTTTTTTTTGACAAGATTTTATAACTACGACAGCCAAACTGGTGGTTACCGACACGCTGACGTAATAGCACAATCCTATGAATGATAATATTTGCTTGGACAACGTAATTAGTTTTTATAAACGCCCAGCGCCTGACCCAACTATAGAGCGAATTAAAAGGCAAACTGTGCGAAATAAGTACTCTTTGGGGCTGAAATGCCAAGCCTAGTATTAACTACTTGGAAGCAATGCCCAACCTAGTATTTAACTATCTTGGAAAATACATAAGACAACACCTTTCTTTGGATTACAACACTTGAATCCCACCCAGCTTCCTCTCTGAGAAGTTGAACAATTATAATAAATGGGCCAGAATATCCTGGGAGGCTCGCCAATAAATTGTCAACCTCGGGGGATGTCGATGGAGGAAGGACTAGCGCACAGCCCAAACCCCTCCCCAGCTTGCTTACGATCTCATTCATTTATCATGCATTCGTCACACAACCATAGTAAAGCCCATAAACTTTACTACACATGTTCATAGAACGAAACATCAATGCATATGGAATCAAACAAAATTTAAAAAATTCTCTCTTTCCTGAACTTTTACAAAATCATTTATCTAAAACACATTAACAACCCGGGTATAAATAGATTTCTACTTACCTGGGCCCGGTGATCTTAACTATTCACGAATCACTGTCTTTTCTTTCTTTCTTTTTTTTTCACTGTCACTTTCACAAGCACGACACAACTGCTGGCACTGGTTTTGGTCTGCTGGCGCTGGCGTTGGTCTGTGGTTCTGCTTTCGAAGTGACCCCTGCCAGGTATGAGGTCGAACCCCGGTTAAGGTGGAACAGTGACTATCAACATCAATCTGTTCTCCTTCTCCTTCCTGCATTAACGCATGCACTCTCTCTCTTTTCTTCTAGTCTGCCCTATCAAATGGGCAGGTTGCTGTTCTTTTCTTTTTTTTTTTCTTTCTTTTTCCTCTTCATTAGTTAGAAACTCCCCTCTCTCCACTCCTCCTAAGTCCCTTCCTCTGCAGACTATCTCGTGCTAATGCCTCCATTGTTCTCTCCTCTCCTCCCCTCATCTCTCTGCTCTTCTCTCCTCAAGATTACACTCAACCTCTCTCTCTCTGTCTCTCTCTTCGTTCTCCTCTCTTCTCCCCGTTTTTCTTTACTCTCACATCCTTCTTTTCCCGTTCCGATCTGTCAAAAAGGGGGAGTACCATTGGTCCGTATTTTTATACCGCCTCGTACTCGAAGTTATCTCCCTCTAATTCCATTTTGGGTGTTCAAATCATGCCAGTCATGCCTACACGCCTTACTCTCTGTGGTGGTCAATTGGGCATTTAATTGATTAGCTTGATTCACCCCCCACCACCTACTACCTTCCCCCCTCTCCCTTTCCGCTACGTCGTAAATTGGCTAAGAGTCTGGGGAAGCGCCGCGACGTCTGACCAAACCTACCGAGACCTGTCGTCCAGCCACTCAGACTGTCTGCTGTCTCCTTGCGTGCTTAATTGGCCGGGTGAGACCATGGGGCCGTCTTCGTGGCGCCAAGATGTCTGCGTTGGACTTATGTCCATTGAAGTGGGCCCCGACGGACCACACTTTGTTGTGTTTATTTTGACCGTGACATATAAAAAATATGTGTACCAGTTTAAAATAGGGTTTTAAAATGGAAAAATAAACCTACAACCCTTCTCTCTCCCTCCTCTCTCTCATCCTCCTCTCTCTCTCTCTCTCTCCAACGTTTTTTTTTTAACTTAAAAAAAAAAAAAGGAAAAAGTGGAGGTTTAAAAATAACCTAAAGCGCACCTCCCTTCGGCGATTCAGTTTGAAAAAACACCTGCAAAACTCCACCCGGCCATATTTAAGCCTACGACGACCTAAATCGTGAGCACAGCACCACCGTGAAGAACCCCCCTCTTTTTCCTGTACTTTTTCGTTCGGCCCTGCAATCACCGTCAAGGAAACAACCCATTATTACCAAAAACCCAGTGGGAAAAGAAAGTTTTGGTTACAAAACCCTTTCCGCGGAAAAAACTTTTTTTTTTTTTTTTTTTTTTTTCCTTTCCAGTTCCCCCGAAAATACGGGGGGAAGGGGAAAGAAAACTGGGGCACTTTACCGCCGGAAGGGCGGGAAAACCCTTAAGGGGGGGGGGGGGGGGGGGGGGGGGGGGGGGGGGGGGGGGGGGAGGGAAATCACTTCTTAGCCAATGTAGGTGGAGAGCTGACGAATTCTAGAGCTTTTTTTTTTTTTTTACGCGCCACTTTAAGAGGACTTAACCGTCATTTGCGCTCTACCGTTTACGCACCAATTAGACAGACGACTGTGCCCATATCTAAGAACGGTCCGCCGCAGTCAGAGGGTTACAACTGTCGTCTGCGGTGCGGACGGTCGTGAGTTTATAATCCCCTCCCCCCCCCCCCCCCCCCCCCCCCCCCCCCATCGCCACCTTCGCCCTCCCTCCCTCCCCCTCCTCGTGCGAAGGACTGGAGTCTTTTTAACGGCTTGAAAGCCCTCTCCGTCCACCTTGCAAAGTGAACAGGTTCGTGATTCAGGTCAGGGAAAGTTAGGGCGGCGGAAGGAGAGGGATGGGATCCGCTGTCCACAAAATATGCCCCAGTCACGGTGAATCTCTGGTAGGTTTGCTGTTCCCGGAGGCTGCTAGGCTGCTGGACTTTATTCTGTAATCCCTGACTGACTGTGGTGTGTGTGCGTGTGTGTGTGTGTGTGTGCGTGTTGTGTGTGCGCGCGCGTGGCGCGCGCGTTCATGCATGCATGCATGCATGTGAGTGTATGATATGTGCATGTATGTATGCACATACATGCATGCGTGCATGCATGCGCCGTAGGCGTCATGTACAGTGAGATCAGGAAATTTCCTTCTGTAAACGGCAGTCTGATGTTGTTGCATGATTAATCAGCTGGGAAGCCTGACTCGGAGCGAACCCACGCCCAAAACACAGGCAGGGTGCGGTGGGGAGGGGGCGAGGGGAGGGTGTGTGTGTGCGAAATTGCATGGGGCGAAAATGACTGTGGGGTGAAATGGGAAAGGGCGAGAGGAAAAGGGCGAATCGAGATGTCGGCATCCCAACCATCCAACAACGCCCCCCCCCACACCACACACACACGGACACACACCCTTCCGTCCGTCCCCCCACACACACACACACACGAACACACACACCTTCCGTCCGTCCGACCAAGT
>CM031615.1:21850811-21863311 GCA_018398815.1 Conus ventricosus
CCAGATCCTTTGGTCAGCGTCCCAAAGCACTAACACATTAATAAGAGGGTCCGAGGGGTTGGGGGTGGGGGTGGGGGGTGGGGGTGGTGGGGGGGGGGGCGGGGGGGGTCGACGAGCGGAAATTTGTTCTGCTGATCAGAACACGTACCATTTGCGGAAAGCTTTCGTGTTCAAAGGAATACGGGATTTGTTTGTTTGTTTGTTTGTTATAATTATTATGGGGTATGAGTTGGGGAATAGACGTTTGTGAGCTGTCCCCTCCCCCCCCCCCCCCCCCCCCCCCCCCCCCCCCCCCTGCCCTTTGCCCCTTCATGCCAGTTGTGCTAGATCTTGTGTAATTGTTTGTTTGGAGATTTCTTTTCGCGGTTGCTTTCCGTCTGTATGTGTGTGTGTGTGTGTGTGTGTGTGTGTGTGTGTGTGTGTGTGTGTGTGTGTGTGTGTGTGTGCCTTTCCTTTCTGTTTTTCATTGTTTTCGTTCCTTGCAATTCGTTTCTTGCCTGTTCTGCCTGCCCTGCCTGCCTGCCTGCTGTCTGCCTGTCTGTCTGTCTGTCTGTCTCTTCCCCTCTCTCTCTCTCTCTCTTCTTCTCTCTCTCTCTCTCTCTCTTCTCTCCTCCCCACCACTCTCTCTCCCTTTCCTCTCTCCCCACCTCCTCTCTCGGGTCTCTCTCTCTCTCCTCTCTCTCTTCTCTCTCTCTTCTTCCTCTCTCTTTTCTCTCTCTCCCCTTCTCTCCCCTCTCTCTCTCTCCCCCCGGGGTTGCGACTTGTCGTGGTCGAGGCTTGCGCGGTCCAGTGATCCCTTAGGCTTTGGCGGCGGGGCATCAATACTTGGAGATAGGCTGGTTTTTTCAAACTGCTTCTAGGTCCGAAAAGCCAAGATGCTGTCTGGCCTAAGCGTAACGGGGGTAAGGAGTTGATGCCCCTGGTAGGGCTTCCCAGTCAGATAGGCTAAGGGTGAGGATCCGACTAAGAGTAACCCGCCTTTCTCCTTTTCTTGTTTTCTGCCTCCCTTATTTGGCCCTTTTCTATCTTCGTCTCCCCTTCAAGTCTTCTTTTCCACACTCCTTTTTTCTCTGTGGTCTCCTTAAGATCCGCCGCGTTTGCCTTTGCGGTGCGACCTGTGTCGGAGGGGAATGAGATCTGGTGATTGAGAGGGCCAACGCTCTCAACACTCACTTTGGCTGGGCCCTCCTAGACAGGGAGTACACTTTCCCCCGGGTTTTGTACTAATCGGCTCCCCTTCTTGGGGCGGTCAAGACAGACAGTTCCCCTGCTGGCCTCCCGTGCTCAGCTGTCTGTCCCGGGAGTTGAGCATAAACAGGGGGATAGGGTTGGGGGTTTCTGTTTGTCGTATATTCCTCCTAAAGCCTGGAAGGGGTCAAGACTTTGGGTTTTCTTGGCCCGGGCCCCCTTAGTTGGACTCCAAGGTGGGTGGTAAGGGGGGGATGAAACTAATACAATAATATGGCTTTTTCAAAAACAATCCCCCCAAAAAAGAAGAGGAAGGCAGCATCCCCTATTTCAGGGATTTCGATTCTGACAGCGATTCGGATATGGAGGTACGACAGAAGACAGGTTTCTGGGCTTCCTGGCTCGTGATGGAAGGGACGGAGCAGGAAGGACCCCTTTCAGCTCTGAGCCCTTTTGCTATCCAAAAGGGCTTTAAAGGTATAGCAGGTGACCCTCGGTCCATCAAAAGGTTTGGGGAAAGGGCTCGTTTCTTATTCAATGTAAATCACAAAAACAATCTGAACAGCTGTGAAGGCAACAAAACTAGTGGACAGGGAGATAAAGGGTGACTCCCCATAAACAGTTGAATTCGTCGAAAGGTGTAATTCGCTGTCGGGTTAACAGGTGTCTCAGAGGCAGAAATTAAGACGGAACTGGGTCCCAGGGTGTGACGGAGGTGCGCAGGGTGATGGTAAAGAAGGTTTAGGGGAGGTGGCCACCAACACCCTCTTTCTGACCTTCGCAACCCTGTGCTGCCTCCGGTCATCAAAGTTGGTTACCTGAATGTTCGTGTTCAGCTGTATGTGCCGCCCCCGTTGAGGTGCTTCAGATCCCAGGGGTTTTTGGCATGTAAAGACCGCTGTTCGGGCAGGAGGTGTGCGGTGTTTGCTCCCAAGGCGATCCATGATGGGCCGTGTAAAGATCGGCACATTGTGCTAACTGCGGTGGCGATCATCCCTCCCTCTTCAAGAACGGGCCCTTTCTTTGGATTCAGGAATCCGCTAAAACACGCATCAAAACAGAAAAGAAGATCTCGTTTTTGAAGCCCGGAAACAGGTTTGGGGGCAGTCAGACGCCGACAGCCTCTTATGCTCGGCTTTAAAGACAGTTCCCAAAGTTCCCATCGGTCAGTCTGCTGTCAGACTGTGACTTCACATTTTCCAAGATATTGCAAGGACGAACTGTCAACTCTGGGGAAGCAGGTCCACCACCTTCCAACCCAAAGTGACTGCCCTGGTGGAGGCAAAAAATCCGCCACCCCTCAGACTGCCCAGCAGTTACAACATCTGCTGCTGGGCAGATTAAAAAACCAGCAATCCCCCTCGAACTCATCTGTCCAGTGCCCGTGCGGGCAAGGAGTTCAACCCAGTGTGGAGATGGTGGAGATGAGGAAGAAACCTCCACCGTCTCCCAAATCCAGACCTTCTTCACCTTTTGGGCAAGTCGGGCCAGCAGGTCTGAAGGACCATCACAGTCCAGTAAAACTCAATAATAAATTCTCTCCTTGGGACGCAGACGTTGAGGGGAGAGACTAAATCTCTCCTTTTTGCCTCTGCACCTTTGGATAATACAATATTCCATTGGAAACCCGGGGACTAAATTCCACTTTGAGGAGCTCCCAGCTTCTGTGTCAATCTATAAAACCTTCCGTCGTGGCTTTCAGGAAATCAAATTTCAAAGCCAGAAGACCTTCACTCTTTCGGGCTTTAACTTTCTTTTGAAACCTGCACAACCATCCACGTTGGGACGTCGGGCGGTTTGCCCTTCTCATATACAAAACATTGCTGTAAGTCCTGTTGATCTGTCTCCTCCCTTCAGGCCTTTAGCTGCGAGAGTCACTCTCCACAAGACTGTGACAATCTGTTCCCTTTATCTTCCACCTTCTGTCCCGGTTTGTCGTCAGGACCTTGCCCAGTCTGATAGGTGAACTTCCCACCTTTTTTTGCTGTTGGGTGACTTTAACGGTCACAATCTTTGGGTAGTGTCAGTACGTCATCCAGAGGTCTGCTAATTGAGGATGTCCTTTCGGATTTGGATTTGTGTTGTCTGAAACGACGGATCTGCAACTTACCTCCCTCTTCCACAGGTTCACTTTCGTGTTTAGTTTTTGTCGGTTTGTGACCCCTCGCTGGTCCTGGACTATGAGTGGTCTGTCCATGACGATCTGCACGAAGTGACCATTTCCCTGTCCTTCTACAACCTGTAATAACTGAACACGTCTCTGTCTCTCAACATCTAAAAATTTTAAGAAAGCAAACTGGATCTATTTGCAGCCACTAAATTTTTACGAATTCCAGGACACTGATTTTCTTCAGAGTCCAGACCCCGCAGAATCACTGACTAAAAACTATGATCAAGTGTGCTAAAGCTTGTATTCCCGTGTCTTCCGAAAAAACTTCAAATGCCAAAACACCCTGGGTTTGATTCAGACTGCCAACAAATTTCAAAGTTCGAAAACGGGCTCAGCGTCAGTGTACCAAAGACCTTCGGGTCCCAACGCTCGAGCCCATCAGAAACTCCGTGCTAAAACAAGACACACTTTTAAAAACAGTAAACGTCGGTCCTGGAAAGCTTTTGCCCAGGCTGACATCGAAAACTTCCAAGAAAAAAAGTGTGGACCATCATTAAGAAAATCAAAGGGAGGAACACCTGTCCCCCTGTGAACCATCTCAAGTTTGCTGACTCTTTAATACAACAAGAAAGCAGTTGCTAATCTGCTTTCTTCAAAAATTGAAAGAATTCCTCTTTTTTCTAACAAATCACCACTTTTGTCAAAAACAAAACCCTTAAAGAAAAATCACCCTGCAACTTTTTTGTCAGACAACATGGAAGACTACAATCTTCCTTTCACGTTAACGAGCTGAAATCCGCCTTACTCTCTTGCAGCGATTCCTCTCCAGGTCTAGATGAAATCCATTATCAACTGTTTAAACATCTTCCGCAAATAGGTCTGAAAAATCCTGCTACGGTATACAACCATGTGTGGACTACTGGTTTCTTTCCACCTTCTTGGCGGAAAGCCCTCATTATTCCAATTCCCAAACCTGGAAAAGATCTTTCTAACCCATCAAACTACGTCCCATAGCTTTGACCAGCTGTTCTTAAATTGATGGAGAAAATGGTCAATGCTAGGCTCTTGAAACTCGAAACCCATGGCCTTTTGGCGAAAGAACAGTGTCGTTTCCCCAAACTTTGGTCTACAGTTGACCATTTGATTCGTCTGGAATCTACACTTTGGAACGCCTTTCTGAACAAACAGCATGCAGTGGCAATTTTCTTTTACTTGGAGAAGGCCTACGATACCACCTGGAAGTCGGGGATACTTCTTGATCTCCACGATCTGGGTTTCGAGGTAAACTTCCGTTTCATTCAAAATTTTTTGGGAGAACGACAGTTTTAGGTCCGGTTGGCACCACTCTCTCTGATTTTCCACGAGCGGAGGTTGGGTGTTCCACAGGAAGCATACTGTCTCCTGCCCTTTTTAGTTTTTAAGATCAACAACATTGTTCAATCAGTTCAGCAGGGTTTTAGACTCTCATTGTTTGTGGATGATTTCGCTGTCTATGCAACTGGAAGCCTTTTACCCGAGTGTCCAGCGCAGGCTCCAGCTTTGCATGGATAAAATCCATCAGTGGGCGGATAAAAACGGTTTTTTTCCTTTTCTGCTTCAAAGACACAGTGTTCACTTCCATAATTTCCCGTCGTTTTTTCCAGATCCTGAACTTCAAGTCGGGAAATCTCCATTCCAGCTGTTAAAGAGGCCAAATTTCTGGGAGTTATTTTTGACCAGAAACTTAACTTTCTCAGCCTATTAAAAACCTCAAAACTGCTTGCCAGAAAGCACTGAAAATTCTGCGGGGCGTAGCGCAACCGACTGGGGCGCTGATAAGAAAACTTTGTTGCACCTCTACAGAGCCCTGGTCCGTTTTCCAAACTGGACTACGGTTGTGCTGTGTACGGCTCCGCAAGATCGCTTACCTCAAACTCTTGGACCCTATCCACCATCAAGGGCTTCGTCTCTGTCTTGGAGCGTTCCGCACCACCCCCGTGTACAGCCTGTACGCAGAGCAGTGAACCTTCCCCTGTCCAACCGCAGGCTGAAACTGTCTTTAATTATTATATTCGACTGTTTCAGAACCAGAAACCCTCCCATACGTGTCTTGACCCCCTTCCGTTCCAAAGTAAGTTTTAAAAAAAACCCCAAATGATTCCGCTTTGGTCTTGTATGCGGCCACACGGCGAATGCAGCTTACCTGATTGTTCCTTTTCAAGTTCCGGATCAACCTCCGTGGACCTTTTCACCACCAGAGATTCGTTTGATCTGCAGCTTTTCGCAAAAGTCCCACCCCCTCTCTGCGTACAACTTTGTAGCTGAGCTCTTTCTCAAATTTCCCATCTTATCAAAAAGTTTTCACTGACGGTTTCCAGTCTGAGGATGGAGTGGCCTGTGCAGCCTACTGCCCTGGGCTCCTTCTCATAACTGTTGGAACATATACATTCAGAATGCTTCTGTCTATTCTGCTGAATTACTGCCTGGTACTGCTTTGAAGGGAATAATCTACATTCTTCGAAAGAGGGACTTTCTGGTTCGTCGGATTCGCGTCAGCTTTGGAGGTGCCATAGTGGCCGCCCAACCTTCAGCATCCAGAACTTTTACTTTTTTTGAACTTTTTAGCAAGTTGAAGGCGACGGGTTACAACATTACTTTGCTTGGTTCCTTGCATGTTGGGATCGCGGAACGAAATGGTTGATCGTTTAGCCAAGATGCCCCAAGAGAGAAACTGTCCAAACCTTATATCCCTGCTCAGAATGTGGGAAACCCAAAATTAACGATTTTGTGAACGACCTTCTGGGGGAGGATTGGAACACCCAGCGAATAAAAACTCTTTCAGGAATCCGTCCAACCAAACTTATTAGAATTTTTTTTTTCCCCATTTCCCCAAGTCGGGTGGGCGTAAAGAGGAAACGGTTGTCCGGTGCACACCGGCCATTCGATTTTACCCATTCTACCTTTTAAAAAGAGTGAAGAGCTTCCGGGTGCATTCCATGTCATGCGCCACTCCAATGAAACATTTCTTTTAGAGTGTTGGGACTTCCAGCACGATGTGAGACAAAAAAAAACATTTTACAGCGTAGTCCATGAAGATCCGTTCGGGATGTCCCGCCTGATGTGATCCCTTTAGTTTTGAGAGGATTACATTTTTCATCTGATTTAAGATTTTTACGGAAAAAAATTTTTAAAGAAGTTTCTGGTGCGTTTAGACGATGTCTTTTACTGAGATGTGTGAAAGTTTGTTTTGTTTTGTTTTCAAATGACTGGTGAGTTGATTTTAACGTGGTGACAGCCCTGATGTGGCCCTTTGCGGTCGGCTGGGCTATAGCAACATTATCTTATCTTATCTCTCTCTCTCTCTCCCCTCTCTCTCTCTCTCTCTCTCTCTCTCTTCTCCCTCTCTCTCCTCTCTCTCCCCCCCCCCCCCCCCCCTTTCTCTTCTTTCGTTTTTTTCTTCTCTTTTTCTTTCTTCCCTTCTTCTTTCTGTCTGTCCTTTCGTTTTGTTATGACAAATGAAGCACCCAACACGCTGGTAACATCGTTGCGTTTGGGTTTGTTCAAGATTTTTTTTTCTTGGGGGGGGGGGGGGGGGGGGGTCAAAGTCCCGCCACGACGCCACTTGGTTTCTCTCTCTCTCTCTCTCTCTCTCTCTCTCTCTCTCCTCTCTCTCTCTCTCTCTCTCTCTCTCTCTCTTTTATTAGTCGATGACTAATAGTTTATTAGTTATTTGTGCATTAGATTTGGGTTTTAAAAAAAAAGTTTGTAGCTTTATTTTTTGTTTATTAGGTTATGGCCTTTTTTTTTCTTAATTAGTTTATGGGTATCTTATTAGTGTGTGTGTGTGTGGTGTGTGTGTGTGTGTGTGTGTGTGTGTGTGTGTGTGGTTTCGTTAATGAAACTGTGACTTTGTTTATTATTAGTTAACAGCTCTCTTGATAAACTTAGTATGTGGCTGTTTATTCTATGTTATTACATCGTGGCTTTCTTTATTACTATGTGGCTTCGTTTATTAGCAACTTGGCTACTTACTTTCTACGGCTTTATTTCCGTATGAGTTAATAGTTCTTTTTTTTTCTTTTCTTTAATGATTTGTGACATTCTGTCTTTGTTAGACGGTGGCTTTCTTTCTTTTCTCTTCTTTCTTTTCTTTTCAAATGTACTTGTGGCTTTCTTCATTACTTGTAGCCTTTTTTTTCTTTATAAGTTAGAGGCATTCTTTATAATTTTGTGGTTTTCAATTTTTTTTCCCAAAGATTAATTTGTGGCTGGTAATTTTTGATGTCTGACCTACGTAGTAAGATGGGGCTAAAGACAAGAAACTATATGAGCTGCTGATCTGTTTGCTTTATGGCTTTCTTTCTGGTTTAGTTTGTACTCAAAAGAGCTTGTGAGGTTTCGGTGGCTTTCTTTCTTTATTATCTCCACGTGGGCGTTCTTTTTTTTAAAGTGTTTTGTGGCTTTCTCACTGTACTGAATTGTCGCGTTTTGTTTTCTTCTTCTTCTTGGTGAATCTGTGGCTTTCAGTCTTTATTTAATATTTTGTGGGTTTTTCTTTTCTTTATTAGTGTGTAGTTTTCTGTCTTTATTAGTTTTGGGGGCTTTCTTTCTATAGAAAACTTCATGGCTTTCTGTCCTTATAAGTCTCTCTGTGTCTGTCTCTCTCTCTCTCTCTCCTCTCTCTCTCTCTCTCTCTCTCTCTCTCTCTGTATGTGTGTGTATGCGTGTGTGCGTGCGCGCGCGCGTTCGCGTGTGCGTGCGTATGTGTGTGTGTGTGTGTGTTGTGTGTGTGTGTGTGTGTGTGTGTGTGTGTGTGTGTGAGAGAGAGAGAGAGAGAGAGAGAGAGAGAGAGAGAGAGAGAAAACTTTGTGGCTTTCTTTTCTTTCTTTAAAATTTTGTGACTTTTTTCAGTATTGGTTTCTAGTTTTCCCTTTCTGTTAGTTTTCGGCTTTTTGTTGTTGTTGTTTAAATTGATTTAATACTTTCTCGCTTTATATCCTTATTACTCCTTATTAGGTTATTTGTTTTTAGTTTGTTTGGTGTTTTTTTTTTTTTCTCTCATCAAGTTGTGGTTTCCCTACGATCTTGAATATTTTCGAGTTTTTCTTCCATTAATAGTTTTCCCTTTCTTTCCTAAAACTCTGTGGGATTTCTTCCTTATTGAGACGGCGGTGTTCTTTGTTTATCCGTTTGTGGTTTTCTTTGTTCAATAGTGTGTAGCTTTTCACAGTTTATTAGTTTGCGCGGTTTTCTTTCCTTTCTTGCTTTGTCCTTTTTCTTTTTTATCAGTGTGCGTCTATCTACCTTTATTAGGTTTTGGGTTTTGTTGTTCGTTAGTCTGCGTATTCTTTCTTGATGACTTGGTAGCTTTCTGTGTTAGTTTGAGCCTTTCTCATTCTTTGTTCGTTTATGGCTTGATTTCTGTCTTAGCTGATGCCTTCCTCTATTGCTGTTTGCCATTCTTTGTGTATTGATGAGTGGTTCTCTTTCTTTATCAGCTGTTGGTTTTCTTTATCAGTTGATGGTTTTAGGTTTATGACTTTTTGGGGTATTTATCGGTTCATTGCTTTTTTATGTATCATCTTTTATCTTTCTCCCCCCCCCCCCCCCCCCCCCCCCCCCCCCCCCCCCCCCCCCCCCCCCCCCCAGTTGTTCGCACCTTTCTTTCAGTATCAGTTTGTGCCTTTTTTATGACAAGATGATATCCAACTTCCAAAGGGAAGAACATTTTCGAAAACATGAAATTGTCAGACACTACACAACATTCCGGCCACATGGCCTTCCTTCATCAGGGAGACAACAAAAAGAAGGGGAAAAAGCTAGGTAAGATCCATGGTTGGGTAAGTCGGAGAATGACGTCTACAATATATTGTAGACGTCATTCTCCGACTTAAACCAACAACCATGGATTTTACCTTCTTTTTGTTGTCTCCCTGATGAAGGAAGGCCATGTGGCCGAAATAGTGTGCAGAGTGTTTGACAATTTCATGGTTTTTGTGTGTGTTCTTTTTTAATGGTTTGCAGCTTTTTTCTTCTTCATTAGTTTGTGGCTTCCTTATTATGTCAGTGGTTTCTGTCCTTTGTCAGTGTTGGGCTTTCTTTCTTTATCGTTTTGTGACATTCTTTCTTCCATAAGTTTGTGGCTTTCTGTCTTTGTCATACAGCAGCCTTTTTTTTTTTTTTTTCCTTAACAGTTTTTACCTTTCTGCCGTTACAAGTTCGTAGCTTTCTTTCTTTATTCGTTTGTGGCTCTCTTTCCATATCTCACTTTCTTGCTTTCTTTGTTAATTGAATTATGGAATTCTTCCTTCGTTTTTATTTTTTATTTTATTTTTTTAAATATCTTTCTTTCTTTGTTAGCTTGTGCCTTTCTTTCTTTATCGCTTTGTGTCTTTCTTTCTTTGTTAGTTTGTAAAACCTTTGTTTCGTTGTCAGTTTGTGATATTCAGTGTGTAGCTGTCGTTCTTCATCAGGTTTTTTTTTTTTTTTTTTTTTTTTCAAATTTAGGTTTTTCTTTTCTTTTGAATAATTATCAGTTTTTGTGGCTTTCGTGTTTGCTGATTTATGTATCTCTTATATCGGGTTTGTGCCTTTCTTTCTTTATTAGTTTGTGGCTTTGTTTGTTTGTTTGTGTGTGCTTTTCTGACTTTTGTGGCTTTGTTTGTTTGTTTGTTTGTTTGTGATTTGTGCTTTTCTGACTTTTGTGGCTTTGTTTGTTTGTTTGTTTGTTTGTGATTTTCTTTGTCAGTTTTGTGTCTTCGTTAGCACTTTCTGGTGTGTGTGTGTGTGTTTTTTTTTTTTTTTTTTTAAATTGTATGTTTCTTTTCCTTTCTTACGTGTCCTGCCTCCTGTTGCAATTCTCTGTCGCTTTCATGTCTTTTATCATTATAATTTCGCTATCCTTGTTTTATTTATTTATTTATTTTTTTTCTGTCCTGATCACCTCTGATTATAATCATTATGTTTTGTTAGATTGCCCCTTTTCTTCTTCTTTTTCTTTCTTTTTCCTCCTCTTTCCCTTTGTGCTGGTTGTTTCTGTTGTTCGTCCCTTTTCCTTTCACCTTTGATGCGCTTTTTGGTCCTTTTGTTTTGGTCTTCGTCTAAATTCTTGTACGTTCTTTCTTCCGTTTTAAGTCTTTTCTTTGTGATCCGTCTGTCGAACTTTCTTGTCCGTTACCGCACCTCCCCCCCCCCCCCTCTCTCTCTCTCTGTCTCTGTCTGTCTCTCTCTGTGTTTCTCTTATCTGTCTCTCTCTGTCGGTTTGTCTGTCTCTATCTCTGTCTGTCTCTGTCTGTCTGTCTGTCTCTCTCTCTCTTCTCTCCTTCTCTCTCTCCTCTCTCTCTCTCTCTCTCTCTCTCTCTCTCTCTCTCTCTGTCGGTTTGTCTGTCTGTCGGTTTGCCTGTCTGTCTGTCTCTGTGTCTGTCTGTCTGTCTGTCTGTCTGTCTGTCTCTCTCTCTCTCTCCTCTCTCTCTCTCTCTCTCTCTCTCTCTCTCTCTCTCTCCCCTCCCTCTCTCGCTCTCTCCCTTCCCCCTTCTCTCTCTCCTCCCCCCTCTCTCTCTACCTCTCTCTCTCCCCCCCCCCTCCTCTCTCTCCCTCCCTCACTCCCTCTCTCTCTCTCTCCCTTACTCCGTCCGACCGTCTGTCCATCCGTTTGTCCGTCGATCAGTCTGTCTTTTAGTGTGTGTGTGTGTGTGTGTGTGTGTGTGTGTGTGTGTGTGTGTGTGTGTGTGTGTGTGTGTGTGTTCGTTCGTTCGTCTGTCGTTAGTTCAAGGCCTACTCCCTTAAAGTGATATGAGACGATTTTAAAAAGAAGCAAGATGCAATGCACATGAATGTACTCCCAGTTTATCTTGAATACGCGTGTTCATGTCAAGAGCATGTTTCCAATGAAAATACCCATGATCTACCAGTCAGTTATCAGATCTAAAGCTATTTTGAAATCCGTCAAATACAGTACTTTCATAGACTGGGTGTGATAACCTTTCTGTATACCAAATTGTATTAAAACCCATCAGTATATAAGAAATAACGGCCAAAAAACGGTTTTTAATGGTTATTTAACCAAGGTACACTTTTGAAATGGTATTTTAGTCTTCACTGAGCTAAAGCCTATATTTCATCCAGATGGGACAATATGTCAGGAATAACGGTTTTCAACGGTCAAATTTTGAAACACTGTATGGAAGTGCCATTTGTATGTGATAACCTTTCTATATACCAAATTTTCTTAAAATCCACCTATATAAAAAAAAAAAAAAAGAACAACGGCAAAATAACGGTTTAAAGGTTATATAACCGATGTACACTTTTGAAACTGGTATTTTAGTTCTCACTGGGCTAAAGCCTGTGTACATACCAAATTTTAACCAAATCGGACAATATGTCAAGAATAATGGTTTTTAACGGTCAAATTTTGAAACACTATATAGAAGTGCCATTTATGTGTGATAACTTTTCTACCAAATTTCATTAAAAATCCACCTATATATAAGAAGTAACGGCAAAAATAACGGTTTTAAACGGCTGTTTAATCGATTTTCAGTATTACATCACTTACATATGGAAAGAGGCTCCGATTTGTCACAAGATCATCCAACCCGCTTATTAATCGGCCAAGTACTTTCTGAGATATTCCATAAAGAAGAAAAACCGTTTTTGGGCCCATAATGAACATACCTACACATTTTCAGAAAGATAGGCCCAGAAGTTTTGTCTGGAGCGAGTGGAACACATTTTGACCACGGACAGACAGACAGACACACAGACAGCATTTCTTCGTTCCAATTGTAAAGTACTCCCTGTTCCATAAGAGCTGGGGGTACAGAAAAGGAGGGGTGGGGTGGAGGGGTGGGGGTGGTTCGGGTGGGTTTAGGGAGGGTAGGTTTTGCATAAAGTGTGATGATGATAATGACAACAGCAACAACAAATAGTCATCATCATCATCATCATCATCATCATCATCGTCATCATCATCATCGTCATCATCATCGTCATCATCATCATCATCATCATCATCATCATCTTCATCATCATATCAAGGGAACCCAGCTGAAAGTGATCTCAGTATCTCGTACAGATATGATATGAATGAAATGGTTGATTACGATGACCTTTTCGGGGTCTTGGTTGTCATTTGAAAACTTGTATTAATGCTTTAATAATTAATCTGGAATGAACACAGACATGGATTTTCGAAAACCTATGAGAACGGATACAAGTTCTA
>CM031615.1:21873311-21875811 GCA_018398815.1 Conus ventricosus
CTTCAATCCATTTTCTTTCATATATTGATTTAGATTATTGAGTTCTCTTTGGTATATGTTTTGAACGTAATGAACAGTTTCTTTTGTTAGTATGTTTTCTCAAAGATGTGTTGATCCAAATAGCTATATCGTCTGCGTATTGCACAACATTTGCTGTTTTTTGATAGACAGCTTGGTAGATCATGAATTAATATATTAAACAATAATGGAGCTAGTACAGATGTGTGTGTGTGTGAAGGTGTGTGTGTGTGTGTGTGTGCAGTGTATGTGTGTGTGTGTGTGTGTGTGTGTGTGTGTGTGTGTGTGTGTGTGTGTGTGTGTGTGGTTAATCAATCAGTGTATACGACTTATTCGTCCAACCTTTTTTCAGTGAAACAAATCTGTGATGTTCGTTTGTTGATTTTTTTGAATTTTTTTTTTTTTTTTTTAATTCTTTCGTTGCACATCATTCCATCCCTCGTTTGTTTGCTTCGCTCGCTGGTTCATTTTTTGTCTGCATGTCCGTCCGTCCACACGCGCGCTTTCCTTTTCATCTTCTGGCGGTATGCTCTCGTTGACTGGCAGGCCCCTTCCCGTTCATCCAGCTGTCCTCCTGTCCCGTTTCCTCACCAACCCGTCGTCGTTACTACTAGCGAGTTAGTAAGGGTCATCATCATCATCATCATCATCATCATCATCATCATCATCGTCGTCGTCGTCGTCATTATCATCATCATCATCATCATCATCATCGTCATCGTCATCGTCATCATCATCATCGTCATCTTCGTCGTCGTCGTCGTCATCATTATCATTGTCATCATCATCGTCGTCATCATCATCATCATAATTATCATCATCATCATCTTCGTCGTCGTCGTCGTCGTCATCATTATCATTGTCATCATCATCGTCGTCATCATCATCATCATAATTATGATCATCATCATCGTCGTCGTCGTCGTCGTCATCGTCATCATCATCGTCGTCATCATCATCATCATCATCATCATCATCATCATCATCATCATCATCATCATCATCATCATCATCATCGTCGTCGTCGTCGTCGTCATCATCATCACCCGTCGATCATAATCAGTGCGCCCTTGTCGTTGAGCGAGGCACTCTAACCAGCAGAGATTATCATGGAAATGGAAAGGCAGTGGACATGGAAATGAGAACGAGAAGGGCGAGGAGGAAAGGGGGGGGAAGGAAGGGAGGTGGGGAGTAAAAAGAGAGAGAGAGAGAGAGAGAGAGAGGAGAGAGAGAGAGAAGGAGGGAGTTGCAAGGGGGGGGGGGTGTAAGGGGCCAGAACCACAGCTCTACCCAGCGGCTCGGAGTTTTCACCCCTGGCCTCCTCACCAGACCGAGAGAGGGCGCACGGTGGCGTGAGAAATGCTGCCAACGATGCTCTGATTGGCTCTGACACCGGCCAATGAGAAAGGGCCGACCAAGCGGAAGTGCATGGAAAATAGATGCGCAGAGAGAGAGATCCATTCCATCCCCCACCCACCCATCCCCAGCCCCCTACTCTGTCCTCCCCTACCTCCCCACCTACCCCTTATCTCCCTCTGTTCCTCTTCCTCCCCCCCCCCCCCCCCCCCCCCCCCCCCAGGAAGCCAGAGGTTCACATTCTTCTTTTTCTTCTTCATGTCCTTTTTCTGTTCGTTTCTACACGTGTGTGTGTCTCTGTGTGTGTGTGTGTGTGTGTGTGTGTGTGTGTGTATGTATTGGTGGGTGTGTTGTGTGTGTGTGTGTAGTGTGTTGTGTGTGTTGTGTGTGTGTGTGTGTTGTGTGTGGTGTGTGTGTTGTGTGTGTGTGTGTGTGTGGTGTGTAGTGTGTGTGTGTGTGTGTGTGTGTGGGGTGTGGTGTGTGTGGTGTGTGTATGTGGTGTGTGTGTGTGTGTGTGTGTGTGTGTGTGTGTGTGTATGTTGTGTGTGTGTGGTGTGTGTGTGTGTGTGTGTGTGTGTATGTGTGTGTGTGTGTGTGTGTGTGTGTGTGTGTGTGTATTGTGTTGTTGTTGTGTGTGTGTGTGTGTGTGTGTGTGGTGTGTGTGTGTGTGTGTGTGTGTGTGTGTGTGTGTATGTGTGTGGTGTGTGTGTGGTGTATGTGTGTGTGTGTATGTGTGTTGTGTTGTGTGTGTGTGTGTGTGTGTGTTGTGTGTGTGTGTTGTGTGTGTGTGTATGTGTGTGTGTGTTGTGTGTGTGTGTGTGTGTGTTGTTGTGTGTGTGTGTGGTATGTGTGTGTGTGTGTGTGTGTGTGTGTGTGTGTGTGCGTGCATGTGTGGTGTGTGGTGTGTGTGGTGGGTGTGTTGTGTGTGTGTGTGTGTGTGTGTTGTGTGTGTGTGAGGAGAGGGAGAGAGAGAGAGATAAGAGAGAGAGGAGAGAGATCATGTAGACTCGACAATGCGTGTGTGGTATGTGTGTGGTGCATGCGTGCGTGTTAGTGCGTGCTGTGTTGTGCGTGCGTGTAGTGGGTGTGTGTGTGTGTTCGTTCGTTCGTTCTTTAATTTAACGTC
>CM031615.1:21883311-21888311 GCA_018398815.1 Conus ventricosus
TTCTTTCTTTTCCCTCTGAAACTTCTTATAACTCGTTTCTTTGTTCATTTCTTTCTTTGTTTTTTCTTTTCTATAGCATTTGGCAACACACAACCAGTCGAAAAATATACGCAGGCTTGTACAAAATAAAACAAAACAAAACGAAGCAACAAACAAACAAACAAATAAATAATCGAAAGCATTTTCCCCCGTGTGAGTTGCCGCCCTTCGTTGTCTCACCGGACACCGGATATAATGTACGTGCCTCGCCCTTTGCCCTCGATGACGTAAACAAACATGATTGGGACTGGTTTACAGCAACGAAAAGACATGAAGTAATGCTTTCCTTCCTTCCTTCTCTCCTTCCTTCCTTCATCCCTTCCTGTCTGTTTTCTCGCGTTCTTTCCTTCATTTCTCATTGTGTGTCCCAAACTCTCCTCCCCCGTCCTCCCCTCTCAGTCTCCCTCTCATTCCCACCGCATCTGAATGTGGGAGACCAACAGCAGCAAGCTTTCCTTTGAATCAATCCATCATCAACGTGTGTCGTTCTGATGCACGATATTGTGTGAAGACGTTCTGAACACAGTGGGTGAAATTCTGTGTCTGTCTATTGTCTGTCGCCTGTCTGTGGCTCCCCCCCCCCCCTTCCCAATCCCCTTCCCCCAACCCCACCCCCCCCCCCCCCCCTCCCACACACACACATACACTCACCACGCCCTCCTTTTCTTCCTGGCCGTTTTTTTTTTTTTTTTTGCTGTCCCAACCTCTGCGCCACCTCAGAGGCAGTGCACCCACGCCGCCCATTCCGCACCCCGTCCACAGCCACAGCCCGGTCGGCCCCGCCGCAGCCCCGGCCCCGGCAATCCACAGGGAGCAGTCAGTGTCAAGTCGTCAAGAGGCAACCCACCGGAGGAGACACTGCACTGCTGCCGAGTCACTTCGGTGGTGTTCAGTGCGCCTGTTCTGATCTAACACACGCAGGACACCACCTACTAAGCCCCCAACTGACGACAATAATTGCTTGAGTGAGCTCTCCCTCCGGAGAGCGCCAACACGTCCGTCCAACGACAGCCCCTATGGACTCGCCGATACCGGTGACCCCTACGGAACCAAACCTGGCCGTTTTCTCAAAACAGGCCGCGTCCACGGACGAGGACATTATGATTCGCCTTTGGTCGTTTCGGCCTTTCCCATTACGGCCCCTACCCTTTAGCCCCGTCTGTGCTTCGAGTCTTTCTTTCGCCCCGAGTTCGTCGTCATCCCGGTTAATGAAAGCAAGATAAGATGGACTTTTTTTGTTTTTTGGTCAGAGACATTTCTTTATCATACTGTGCAAGACGCTTGCATGCACGTATATGCACACATTCAGTCTCACATGCATGCACGCGCGCGCGCGCGCACGCACGCACACACGCACGCACGCACGCACACACAAGCATAAACGCACAAATAAAATAGTGCTCCATTGTTATCGTTGTTTTAATGTTGCTGGTTTATTTGAACATTGTTGTTGTTTTGCTGTTGCTTGTTTTTGTTTTCTTGTTGTTTTGCTGTTGCTTGTTTACGTTTAATCTACCGCATGCCCGCTGTTACAGAAATGGGTATCCAGGTACTGAGCGAGCGTTCCCTCCAGTCATTTTGAAATCCATCATTTCCAGGTCTGTAGAAGAACTTGCCATAGTGTGACAGTTCAACTGAACACAGAATCGAATGTGATAATCCCACGAGATGTGTTTTTATTCAAGATGTTAATCTACACACTACGCTGCATCCCCCCCCCCCCCCCCCTTTCAAAAATGATCAAAAATAATAATTAAAATGTTTTGTTGTTGTTGTTTTTTAATTCACGCCACTCAGAACTTCAAAAGGGGGAAGTGAAACGGTAAGCAGGGCAAAAGGACACCGTGTCATTGTTGGTTCCACCACAGTCAATCTGCCCTGGAAAGGCAAAATGTAAAAAAAAAAAAAAAAAAAAAAAAAACAATCGGATTCTCGCCAGCCCAAGCAACAACATAGGCGTTTCTTTTTTTTTTTTTTTTCCCCAGCATACCCTCGTACTCTGTTCCACTCTGCCCTGAAGCTGCCAGTGAACTGTTGGACATCTGGATGAGATCGCGAACCCCGTCGTTCGTTCCGTGAAGAACGAGCTTAAGCCCTGCGCATAAGGAAGCGAGAGAGACGAGGACAGGTTGTTGAGGTCCTGGTCTCTGGCGGTCTGAACGGCCTGCAGGACGGGCATGGCATGGCGTCTGTCACCAAGATGACCTGGTCGGGGCCAGGGGTGTTTTTGAGGTGGGCTGCACCTGTCTGGATGGTCACCGTCTCCTTGTTGTTGTTGTTGTTGTCGTACCCTGGCAAAAAGACTCCAGGGATCATCCAAACAGCCGGGGGCCGGAATAGCTCAGTTGGTAGAGCGCCGGACTCGTGATCCTGGGGTTGCGGGTTCGAATTTCGGTATAGGGGGATTTTTCCCTCGGAGTTAACATTGGTTCTGACTCTATTCCCCATATAGTCCTTCGAATGAGACTATAAACCGAGGTTCCGTGTGTGAACGCACGCATAACATCTTGCACACACGTAAAATCCCATCACCAACTTTCGGAAGAGAAGGCCAGTTTGGCCATTGGTATGGATGACACGTGGCACATAGCATGCACCTTCCCCGAAGATGGAGTATGGCTGCCTTAATGGCGGGATAAAAAAGGGTCATACACACAAAACTCCACTGCCTGGCTATACAGGGAGTGTCCGCAGGAGTATCAGCCTGCGTACGCAGAAAGAAAAGAAAAATCCAAACAGCCAAAGCACTTGAACACTGTGGTACAAATGCATCAGCTGGGGATGCGAACATGACGTACGTGACCGTTTTTGATTACCCGCCACGTGGGCAGCCACACTCCGACTTTGGTGGATTTTGGAGACTGATAATGTTATGCTAGGAGCTTGTCACAACTGAAGACAATCCCTGCATTACTATGCAGAGCATGACAACATTCTGATGCAGCCTTGGTGTTCTAGCCTATGTCAGTTGGTCTGACACAGCCTTAAGCCAAGGCGGAGCAGTGAGAAAGGCCAGGGGCCAAGAGGGCTCCTCTGTCTCTCCTGCATACCTGACGTAGGTTCCAGCAGCCACCGTTTCCAGCTGTGTGTTCAGCGATGCGATCCTCCACGCGATCTGCGAACGTGTTTGGCTGGGTTGGCGCGAAGGGGAGTAACCGTGTGAAAGCTCTCCTGTAATGAAAATCAGTTTGTACGTCAGTGTGGATGTGAGGTCCCTCGATCTTGTGGATCGCTGTTCTGGATGTGTTCCGTGGTGGAAGACTTCCCATCAGGGAGGGGATCTGTGCATCAATTTTTTTTTTTTAAGTTGCAAGAGTCTGTCTTGCCAACACCAGATATATTGCATCGAATTAGAAGTTTGAAAGAAAAATTACTATTCTAAATGCCTGTACTTTTGCCACGAGACTATTTTTGTTTCGTTGTGCTGATTATCATATGATCTGCATAAAATTATAGTCACCCTTTAAAGTCTTGAACACGCTATGATTTTCCGGTGTATTAGTATAACGTACCAGTCCTATTAGTGGCGCCGACAATGAATGAATGAATGAATATTTAATTTAATGTCTGTTCAGAAGGATAGTGGTTTTAGACACTGGCGCCGACAAGCATACCGCATTCTCCCAGCTGTGTTTGAGCGGTATGGCGCCGACAAGCATACCGCATTCTCCGAGCTGTGTTTGAGCGGTATGGCGCCGACAAGCATACCGCATTCTCCGAGCTGTGTTTGAGCGGTATGGCGCCGACAAGCATACCGCATTCTCCGAGCTGTGTTTGAGCGGTATGGCGCCGACAAGCATACCGCATTCTCCCAGCTGTGTTTGAGCGGTATGGCGCCGACAAGCATACCGCATTCTCCGAGCTGTGTTTGAGCGGTATGGCGCCGACAAGCATACCACTCAAACACAGCTTGGAGAATGCGAATGTCGGAGGTGCTCTTTTGTTTAGAGCAGCCTGTGTGTGTGTGTGTATTCTGTATTCTGTTATATTTGCCTCCCGGTTTGTCCGATGCTTTATCTGCAGGACGGAATATGAGTCTCTGGTGTCCCTTTCCCATCTCCACCCCCCCCCCCCCCCCACTCACCCCCCACCCCACCCCCACAAAAATAAATCAATCTCCCTTCCCCCTCCCTGAAGTCTTGTGTTCATCCTGCTGTTCTTTGTTGTTCGCCGCGAGCGTGAGAGCGTGTATATACCCGTGTGTACTTGTACTTCCAGAAAAACAAACAAACAAACAAACAAAAACAAGTTTAGCAACCAACCAAAGGAAACAAACACGTGAACGTAATGAATGGCGACATGGAGAAGACTGGCAAAAACTTGATAAACCCCCATGGGTGGGTGGGGGGGGGGGGGGGGGGGGGGGAGGGAGGAGGGGGAGGGGGGGGGGCAGTATGGTGAAGGCAAGTTGTATGCTGCCCAGAATTAAAAATCGACTTACCTCCCTTGTAATTAGGCTGCCCGCGAACATGTTAGATGTTTGACATTTCTTGTCTTCTTCTCCTTCTCTTTTTCTTTATCTTTTTTTTTTTTCTTTCTTCTTCTTTTCTTCTTCTTCTTCTTCTTCTTCTTCTTCTTCTTCGTCGAGGTGTTCGGTTAAATATCCTGTATCTATTTTGACTGTTGGCCTATTCAGTCCAGAGAACGTTGTTGTTGTTGTTGTTGTTTGTTCGTTCGTTTGTTTTTGATCTGCTTTGTGTCCATTCCGTCCGGTGACTGAAATCAGTTTGTGGTTGGTTGGCCGAAATTTCTTTTTTTTTCTTTTTCTTTTTCTTTCTTTCTTTTTGTTGTTGTTGTTGTTGTAGGTAAATACTTTAATTCGGTACGGCCAAAATAGACGGAGTTCATAATCAAATCTGTGGAAATACGCCGTTTACATTTCGGACAGTCTGCTAAAAATCAACGTCCCGGCCTCCTGCACACTGTTGAGATTTTGAAAGAGTTAGTCGGGCAATCCTTGG
>CM031615.1:21893311-21902112 GCA_018398815.1 Conus ventricosus
GTCTGACCTTCATTCAGCACGTTATAGCCGACCAGCGTAGGTCGTCACTGCACAGAGATGGTCTGACCTTCAGCACGTTATAGCCGACCAGCGTAAGTCGTCACTGCACAGAGATGGTCTGACCTTCAGCACGTTATAGCCGACCAGCGTAGGTCGTCACTGCACAGAGATGGTCTGACCTTCAGCACGTTATAGCCGACCAGCGTTAAGTCGTCACTGCCCTTACCATTTGTCGGGGCTGCCTGTGGGTGGTCACCACCTTACACAGAGCAACGCACAGTGTGTCACGGCGGAGACTGTCCACCCAACCAGCACGGACACTTCACCCTGTCCGTCGTGTCTGTACCACAGAGGGGGGGCAGGGGCAGTCAGTCAGTCAGTCCACACATTGCACGCACTCAACCCCGTTGTCTGGTCTCCATCCAGTACGTGGCGATCACAGGTGCGAGAGGGGGGGGTGGGGGAGAGGGGGGTGAGGGGGGGGGGAGGGGGAAGGGGGGTCAAAGAGTTACAGCATCACACCCGCACTCGGCCACTGTACGTCACGGAGGGTGTCGGGTTTTGAACGGAGAAAAACACCGGTAATCCCGATTACCACGGAGGCAGGCAGGCAGTCGGGGTGGGGGGGGGGGGGGGGGGGGGGGGGGGGGCGCTGTTAAGCATTTACGGTTTTTCCCAGCAAACCGTTACAACACGGGAGGATTTGTCAGAGGGGCCCAGCACACGATATTATTACACCCCATGAGTCATGGCACCAAGGAGACTTTGTGAGACACCGTTGCATTCCTATGGAACTGTTCAGCCACGGAGACTGTCTGGATATCCAGCACTGAATGTTTCGCCCGGTAAAGCGTTTACCTGGCGAAGACTTTTGTGTCCGATCACCCACACTGATGTACACAGTAAACCATGGTAACGCGGAGACTATCACTTAGTCTTCTTCATTCAGCACTGACTTCACACACAGTAGATCAAGGTGTGACGGCGAAGTGTCGTATTCAACAACACTGACATTACACCCAGTGAAAATCATCGTACATCGGAGGAGACTGTCACATGTTCAGCACACTGATATTACACCCAGTAAATCATCCTACCGTCGGAGATGGTCCTATTCAACACTGAGATTACACACCCAGTAAATCATCCTACCATCGGAGATGGTCCTATTCAACACTGAGATTACACCCCACTTCACCATCGTATACCGGAGACTGTCGGACACTCAGCACTGACATGACACCCAGCAAACCACCGGACATCGGAGATTGTCATAGTCAACACGGATATCATGCCCACGTTTTACAAAAAATCGTAGATCGGAGTCTGTCCATAACTCAACAGTGAAATCACACCCACTTAATCAACGTGTAACGGAGACTTGTCATTTTCAACACTGAGATTACACCGTAACTCAACAGTGAAATCACACCCACTTAATCAACGTGTAACGGAGGCTTGTCATTTTCAACACTGAGACTACACCCAGTAATTTATTGTGTAACAGAGACTGTCAGATATCAGTCAAACACTTGATATTACACCCAGTAATAAATCATTATACCACAGGTGGCTGTCTAACCTCTCTCCTCCTGCTACACTTAGACATTATCAGTAAGATTGTCGGACCTTCAACGTGTTGTCAGGAAACTGGGGGGAAAAAGGAGTGTAATGCTTTCGGCTGTCGTTCGTGTCCAAATATTTCAATGAACTGTAAACATTTACATCTGGGGAAACAAACAAACAAACAAACAAACAAACAAACGAGCAAACGAACAGATCAAGTCAGAAGACCAGAGAGAACGGAGCATTTTGAAGGTGCACTATGCGTTCCTGTGGAAGCTACGCCCTAAACACTAGGATGATGATGATGATGATGATGATGATGATGATGATAACATGTTTCGTACAAATTCAACGTAAGCGACGTTGTGTCGCCGTCTTGTGAAGCGATGCGTCATAATTCTCACCTCCCCCTCCCCCCCCCCCCCACCCCTCCGTCCCCATCTTCCTATGCTCCACGTCATTTTGTTTGAAAAAAAAAATCACCACGATCCCCCCCCCCCCCCCCCCCCCCCCTCGAAGCACCCATTCTCCCTCCCTCCCTCCCTCCATAAAAAGAAAAAAACTAATGGGAGAGGGAAGGGTGTAGAATTTTTGTTTTTTTGTGAAAAATGTTAAAAAGTACCAAAAAGGGAAAGAAAAAAAAAAAAAAAAAACTTGACGCGTAATCAAAACGTCACACACAAGTCAGCGGTCCCCGTCAGTAGATTTTCTTTGTCCAGGCATTCATGACACATGACGTAACGAACTTACTAACTAACAACACACGCTAACGATAACGCGTGCGTTTTATGTAAGCGTTTTTGCAACCTCAAGTGTGTTGTCGTCTCATAAATACCACGTGCCATGTGCGCAGGCCGTGTGTGTGTGTGTGTGTGTGTGTGTGTCGCGCGCGCGCACTGTACATTATGTATGAACACGCGCTGAGCCACACACACACACAGCTACGTGTGCACGCATAGGCCCCGCGAAGGCCGCCAGGCAAGGTCTCGTGGACTTCTGTGTTATTATGACAACACACCATCTGTTCCGCACGCGCAAAGATACGGGGGGGGGGGGGGGGGGGGGGGGGGGGGGGGGGTTCTGGCTCATTGCAAGAAAAAAAAAAAAAAGTCGGCGGCAGCGGCGGCGAACTGTTATACAGCTTACTTGCTTGGTAGACGTTTTGTCAGATTCATCATTTTTTTTTTTAAAGAAAGAAAAAAAAGAAAAAGAAAAAGAACTGTATGACGAATTTCTGTTGTGGAAACATCGCGGGTATGATAATAGCGGTCAATAAAATGAAAAAGAAATCCGTATAAATCTTACTGCCTGGCAGTTTACCTACTTGTCTATCTACCTACCTACCTACCTACGTATCGACCTACCTATCGACCTACCTAGCTACCTACCTGCCTACCCACCAACACATACTAGGCTAAATACTTAATCTCTCTCTCTCTCTCTCTCTCTCTCTCTCTCTCTCTCTCACACACACACACACACACACACACACACACAACATATATATTATATATATATATATATATATATATATATATATATATATATATATATAATATATATATGTTACATTTATGTATGTACAGCGCGTGAATATGATAACACTTGAGCTACAAAAACCACCAAACACACCAAATCGAACTTAATCGAAATGAAGTCAATACCAACAATGCATCGGGACAAGAACGACAAGGCGGCACACTTTAACATAAATAAATAGGTAAATTCTCTCGATTGAAGAAAATACCGAACTCTTAAAGAAAAAAGAAAAAAAACGAAAAAAGGAAGGGCGGGGAGGGGGTGGTGGTGGGGGTGTTAAAGGAAAAGAACAGCAATAATGAAAGAAGAAAAAGAAAAGAAAAACGAAAAAAAAAGCGCACATGGAGATCGCAGACAAGCCAAGGTTAGTCCTCTGGTTTAAAAAAAAAAAAGAAGGAAAAAAAAAAAGCATGACACGTCATTAAGACGTTCTGCAAGGTCGCAAGTATGACGGCTTAGCTTGGTGCAGATGTGACGTCATCTTGCATGAGTCGTCATATTCGAAAACAAAAAAAAAACGTGAGCCAGTTTATAGTCATTGATTACGCTGCTGTATCCATCCATCGAAACTTTGCTCGTGAAGCAGGTCAGAAATGTAATTTTTTTAAATAACAAAAAACACAAAAAAAAAAGGGAGAGAAGGAAAAATAGACTGATAATGGATTGGCTCTTGATCAGGATTCGCACTACGGATCTCCTCCTCCCCCCCCAAAAAAAAAATAAAATAAAATAAATAAATAATAAAAATAAAAAAAACAAAAAAACAAAAAATAAAAAGGAAACCGTCCTTTGGACGGCATTCCATATTTTTCTTTATAAAGTTTGGTTAAGGAAGGCTCAATTGTAGATTGTTCATAATTTTAGCTGAGGGGAAGGGACATAGAAAAAGAAATAACCAGTGATAATTTAAAAAGGAAAAGAAAAAAGAAAAAAAAAAAAAGGAAAAGAAAACAAATCGAAAGGAGGAACGAACAGCAAAAAGAAAGAATGAAGGGAGGATGAAAATAAATAAATGAAGGAGTAGATGAATAAGTGAATGGAGAAAGTATGTCATCAGTATAAACTCACTTCATGCAGCGAGTGAGGGTCAGCCACAGTAAGTCAGCTCTGTGTGTGTGTGTGTGTAGGTGTCGCCCTTCAGTGGGTCAGTCAGTCGTCATCCACTGGTCGGTCGCTCTGAGCCGATGAGCGGAGAGTACTTACTGAAGAGCTTTAGCTGAACAAGAGACTCGGAACACGTAGGGCTGACTGACTGACTGACTGACTGACTGGGGCCAAACGAAAGATCGAAGCCTGTCTCTCTGTGTCTCTGTCTGTCTCTGTCTCTGTCTGTCTGTCTGTCTGTGTCTCTGTCTCTGTCTCTCTCTCTCTCACACTCTCTCTCTCTCTCACACTCTCTCTCTCTCTCACTCTCTCTCTCACTCTCTCTCTCTCTCTCACTCTCTCTCTCTCTCTCTCTCTCTCTCTCTCTCTCTCTCTCACTCTCTCTCTCTCTGCGTGCGTGCATGCGCACGTGCGTGCGCGCGCTCGTGTAAGTGTGTGTGTGTGTGTGTGTGTGTGTGTGTGTGTGTGTGTGTGTGTGAGAGAGAGAGAAGAGCGAGCGTGCGTGCGTGCGTGCGCGCGCTTTATGTATGTCTGTGTACGGTACCGTTCCACCCACTGACGCGTATATGTCAATGGTCCCACGAGTAATACCGGTGCTCTACTGCTGCTGTCGTATATCATGCTGGATTATTGGTAGAAATAATCAGTGTTGCGGAAGGGGGGGGGGGGGAGGGGGGGGGAGGGGGGGGAGAAGAAAAAATAGAAAAGAAAAGAAAAAAAAAACTTTGTTGTTTTGTGATGTAGTTACAGTGGTGGAAGGGAAGCTGGGGTTGTTGGGTTGGGTGGAGTGAATGGGGGGGGGGGGGGGGGGGGGGGAATTGGGATGACAAATCGGTCAAGGTCCTGTCCTTTCTTTTGTAACAATACCCCTACCTCCACCCACCCATCCGGGTTCTACTACCTCCCTCCCTCTCCCTCCCGCACCTTTTTTCCAACTCCGTTCTTCCTTAGTTCTTACTCCCCCAAACCCACCCCACCCCACCCTTTCTGGTCCTCTCCCTGCCCCCCACCCACCCCACCCTCACCCCACCCCCACCCCCACCCCGCGCCCCAAGTCTGCAAAGTTTGGAGTTAGCGGGGCGAGTGGTGCGGAAGGAGGGTGGTGGTATTTGATTCTCGGTGGGAAGCTGGTGTCACCGTTGCATGTGGTGGATTCTAACGGAACTACCATATACCCGTATAGTCCGTGAACTTTCTCCCCATTCTCTGCCTCTCTCTCTCTCTCTCTCTCTCTCTCTCTCTCTCTCTCTCTCTCTCTCTCTCTCTCGCTGTCTGTCTGTGTCTCTGTCTACCTCTCTCTCTCTCTGTCTGTCTGTCTGTCTCTCTGTCTGTCTGCCTCTCTCTCTCTCTCTCTCTCTCTCTCTCTCTCTCTCTCTCTCTCTCTCTTCTCTCTCTCTCTCCAGCTACTCATCCTCCCACCTACACACGCACACACACACATACACACTCGCAGGCAGGCACGCATGCAAGCACGCACGGACGCACGCACGCACGAACGTACGCACGCACGCACGCACGCACGCACGCACGCACGCACGCACGCACGCACGCACACACACACACCACACACACACACACACACACCACACACACACACACACACACACACACACACACACGAAGTCGAAAAGCTGACTTGATCCGGGTAAGAAGTTTGAAGGTATGGAAAGAGACCAACAGAGAGAGAGAGAGAGAGAGAGAGAGAGAGAGGAGAGAGAGAGGTGAAACGAACAGCTTAATTTTTGTTCAAACATTGGATTTTATAGTATGCACAGAAATGGGGGAGAGAGAGAGACTGAAGTAAGAAAATTATGAATAACGGGGGGGGGGGGGGGGGGGGGGGGGGGGAGAGAAAAACCAAATGAAGAAGCAACGTAATGTGCGCAAACGAATAGAAGAATGAATGAATGGATAAAGGATAAAAATACACGCCATGCATGAAATAAGGATAGTGTTCACCCATTGTGCGTGGCTTGCGTCACTGGTGGTGAGATCCATTCGTCTCGTTATTGATGACGTCAGGAACTCACACACACGTCACAGCACAAGTATGAGTTCATAGTAAGGTGGGTTTTTTTTTATTTTTATTGTTGCTGATATCTCCGGTGACAATGAGGTTGCTGCTAATTTTTGCCTGTCTACAGCCACAGCTATTGCTTCAGTTACTGCTGCTGCTGCTGCTGCTGCTGCTGCTGCTGCTGCTGCTGTTGTTGCTGCTGCTGCTTTTACCTCTACAACTACTGCTACTACTACAACCACAGCTGCTGCTGCTGCTACTACAACAACAACTACTACTACTACTACCACTACCGATTATCATTGCAGCAACAGTATCACAAGAATACCATTAACACATTCGATTGTAAAAAAACAACAACAACCAACAAGTTATAATGATAATAATTCGTACGAAACACGCCATTACGTATGCATTGACGTCACTGCGCCTGGGTTGACCGTTAAGCGGTCGCTAAAACTGGATTGTGATCTTTGCGCGTTTTTTTTTTCTTCTATTTTTTTTTTTTTTTTTAAATTAAAGTGACATAATAGCCATCATTTAAACACGCCGACACCGACATCGTAACAGCAGGCATATAATCACGTTTAGAAGAAACATTCACGTGTAACAAAGTCATGTTCATTAAATATCACACAGCGTTTGTTGTTGTTGTTGTTGTTGTTGATTGTTGTTGTTTTTTTTTTTTTTTTAATGCCAGAGCAACAACAGGCATCACTCAACTCGGATCAACAACTTTTTTTTTCTCTTTTTTTCTTTTTTTTAACGATTCAACAATCAAGTTGGGAAGAAAAAAAAAAAATCGCGTTTCACACAACTGCTCAACAAACACGTTAAAAAAAAATAAGAAAAATAAAAATTCTGCACAGTTCTCAACACAAGGAATTGATCGACAGATGAGTGTGTGTGTGTTTTTTTTTTACTTCTAATAAAAAAAAAAATTTCTCTGTTAAATTAACGAACGTAAAGAGTCGTGACGCCACATCTTTCAGTGCTTCGACATACAGAGCGTGGAAGTGGGCGGGTGTGGTACTGAAATTTGGGGATTGCTTTGGGGGTAATGGGGTGGACATGTTCAGCGGCAGAGAGGAGGATTGTGGTGATGAGGGCGGGGCTCATCATTGTGAACGAAGAAAAACGCGTTCTACTGCTGCTACTACTGTCAGCAGTTCCTTGCCAGCTGCTTCCACGTCGTAGGCTGTCGACCACAGAGAGAGAGAGAAGGAAGGGTGGAGGGCAGATGGAGAGGGTGGTGGTGGTGGGGGTGGATGGGGATAGGTAGGGGAGGTTGTGGGGAGTGGGGGGAGGGGGGTTGGGTACAGGTTGGAAGCACAGATTTGAAAAAAAATTCGGTGTGTCCGATTAATTTTCACTGGGTCGTTTTTACCCCCCCCCCCCCCCCCCCCCCCCCCCCCCATCCGCCCCCCCTCTTTTTTTTTAAAACAACGTCAACGGTACTGCAAGTTCTAAAATGTACAAACCCCCCCCCCCCCCCCCCCGCCCACCACCACCCGTCCCTTCCACCATACCGTTATCTCGTCGCCAGGTGGTAAGACTGTCAAGTGTCTTTTTTAACGATTTTGTAACTATGTTATGTATGAAATATTTTAGCAGATTTTTGTTTTTAATTAAAAGAAAATGATAGTAATGAAATTAAATGGGAAATGGTTCTCGGTCTCAACTCTGTGACAGCGTTGGGGTTTGTTTGTTTTTTTTTTGCTCTTGCCACACAGCGAATACCTCTAAGTAACGTCCCTTTGTTTTGATGCCGAAACGGGGGACCTTCAGCTCTCGGCTCGAAGTCACGACGGTAAGGGAGAAAACCTAAGGAGAAAGGTTGTCGTTTTCTGATCGGTAAGGGAGTTTTTGTCTTCTTAGTATTATCATGGTTGCAAAGTTACGACTGCAGGCGGAAATCTAAACAAATTTGAAAAGTTGTTGATAAAGCATTGGCGAAAAAAGAAAAAAAAAAAAAGTAGACAAACGAATCGCAAGATAAAACACGACCTTACCTGAAGAAGGCCTAAGAGGTCGAAGCACGTCGTGTTTTTCTCTAGTGATTCGTTTGTCTACATTTTTTTGTTGTTCGTTGCCTTATCAATAACTTTGTTTATTATAGTCCAGACCATTCAACCGTTCAGTCAAAGTAACGTCCTTTTGAGTTTGACGCGGAATTGGGTCGCTGAGCCTCACAGTTGCTTAGAATCTGCTGGGTATAATAAGATCAAGTAAAATGACACGAAATATAAAATAAAATTAAAAAAAAAGGATAACGGAGAGTAATTATGGTTTTGAATTAGTGACCTTTTCTTTTTTTTTTTTTTCTTTTTTTTTTCCGCCTAAATCAAGACATCTTGTTTTAGGTACTTTTGACAGCCAAAGTTAAGCGTGAACTGAGCTTCACTGTTGCTTAGCGACATTGAAACGTTAGATTAGGAGAGAGAAAAAAAAAAAGGAAATCAGACAAGCGACCGAAAGATTGACGGGTGTGTGTGTGTGTGTGGGTGTGGTGTGTGTGTGTTCACGCGAGCGCGCGCGCGCGCGCGGCTAGGTGTGCTGTGTGTTCTTTTTTTTT
>CM031615.1:21902212-21904712 GCA_018398815.1 Conus ventricosus
CGTGTGCACTCTCTCAGTGTGCGTGCTCCGATACAAAAGAGAAATCCGCCTGACATGTGTTCACCAAGTCCTCTCATCCAAACGCAACAAGATTGTGGGTGCGCAGTGAAAAAATCCCCCCCCCCCCCCCCCCCCCCCTCAAAGAAACATATCCGCCGGAGACAGAAAAGACGCTGGCGGCGAACGTCCAGAAAACGGCGGCGATGAAATAATCATAGGCAGTGGAAAGTGTCAGCGGCCAAAGTATATAGGTCGTCAGTCAAAAGCATTAGCAGCAGCCGCCTCCCAAACCTTCGGTGGGCAGTGCCTTCCGTTTCTCAGAGAGGTACAAACTGCACAGAAAGGCTTCCAGATGAGTAATCCCCCTTCAATGCCCTTCCCTAAGAGTGCTTCCATAGACAACAAACCTCTCTTCTACCCTTAACTTCAATCATGAACACAGAAAGAAGAGAAGAAGAAGAAGAAGAAGAAGAAAACAACAAACAAACAAAACAAAAAAAACGAAAAAAACAATCCCCTTTCATGAAAGAGACAAACGTTGAATCGTTAATGTCAGAGGGGAAGCATAGGGCGCCCCCCAACCCCCCCCCCCCCCCCCCCCCGATCATCCCCCCACCCACCCACCCCCATCATCTCCCACCCAGCCTCCCCCTTAAAGGCCAACAAGAACAAACATTTAGATCATTAGATCGGAAGGCTCTGACAGGTATGGTTTTTCGGGAGGGGGGGGGGGGGGGGGGAGATGAGTGAGGAGGGAAGGAGGAGGGGTGGATATGGGGAGAGCGGAACAGGAGAGGAGGGGTGAGGGTGAGTGAGAGGAGGGAGGAGTGGCTGTGAGAGGGAGAATGAGGAGAATCCTTGCAACTGGGAATATCTGATGACCTGTTGTTGAGCGCTCTGTCATCAATGTTATTTGTGCCCTTCTCTCTCTCATCCATCCCCGCCCCCCCCCCCCTCTCACTCTCTCTCTCTCTCTCTTTTCGTGTGTGTGAATGGAGGGGGGGGGGTTGCGTGCGTGTATGTTGAAGTGGGTGTGCATGTGTGTGTGTGTGTGTGTGTGTGTGTGTGTGTGTGTGTGCTGTTTGTGCGTGCGTGCGCGCGGGCCCGCGCGTGTGTGTGTATGTGTGCGTGCGTGTGTTCGTGTGTGTGTGTGTGTGTGTGTGTGTGTGTGTGTGTGTGTGTGTGTGTGTGTGTGTGTGTGCGCGCGCGCGCGCGCCCCGCGCGCGCGCGTACTGATGCCCTTAAATTTAATCACCCTGAACTCGCACAACTTTTTTGTTGTTGTTTTCAACTCAACATCTCTTTTAAATCCGATGGCAACAACATTTGTTCTTGCCTACCTTCTCTGTCGCGCTGGCATTCGAGACAGCGATGTGGTCGACTATCTTGCTGAGAAAAGCCACAAGATAAACCACCGGCCGGATCATCTATCCCTCCCGCCCCCCCCCCCCCCCCCCCCCCCCCCTCCCACGTAAAAGCCACAAATAAACAACCGCCCACATCCTCTATCCCTCCTGATCACTTCTGGAACCCCAAGTTCTCAATTCAGTTCATGGACCTCTGGCAAGAAGACTGGAACGGGCGTAACAAACATTTTCATATCTGCCCCCCCCCCCCCCCCCTGCAGTCCGCGCGACATGGAAGCAGTGTTGTGCCTTCTGTTCCTGACCGACAGCCCTCTGGGAAAGGATTGGTTCACGCCTTGTGACGTCTGTTCACTGTGACGTCTAAAGATGACGTATTTGTTAGCATGTCACTTATCTGGTTTGTATTGTGGGGTATACAACAGGCCAAGCGTTGCTCTGCACTTTGTTTCAGCGTTTGTACGTACTTTTGGCTAGGCTTGTGCCGGTAGGCCTAGCGCACAGGCCATGTCTTTTGAAGGCCAGAACTGCCCCGTGGCGTCTTCCTGTGTGATGAGGCCATCACTATGATCTGACCATCACTATGATCTAGAGAGGGTCAAGATCGACGTCACATTAGATATAAGCGCTTAGACTCGGATTCCATGAAAACCTTGTTCTGAGATGTTCCTGCCGCCTTCACGTCCATAACAGTGATTTTAAAAAAAAAAAATATTTATTTTCTTCTGTGATTTTGTGGAAAATGAACCGTAAGTCACGTTAACAGGTTTGAAACGAACTTTAAAAAATAAAAGTAAAAAAAAAAGAAATGATAAGAAAATAATCTTGACATGGTGACAGTCCCGATACTGCCCCTTACGGTTGGCTGGGCTAGAAACCATATGAAACTGAAAACTCTTTTCTCCCTCTCTCTCTCTCTCGCACGCACACACCATACCACACCATACTCCCCCCCCCCCCCCCCCCACACACACATACGCACACATACACAACAGCACACACACACGAACAACAGCACGCACACACCATACCCCCCCCCCCCCCCCCACACACACACACACACACACACATACGCACAACACATACACAGCACACGCACGCCCGCACATACACACAAACCAAAAAGCCATCCACCA
>CM031615.1:21917788-21928439 GCA_018398815.1 Conus ventricosus
TCTCTATCTCTTCTGCTGCTGTTCGTCTTCTGCATCTCTTCTCATCTCTCCTCTTCTCGCTCGCTACTCGCTCGTGTCACTTTCTGCGTGCTGTGCAGTTTTGACAATCCACAGTACCACTGCACCCATCTTCAGGGGACCTTATAGTGGGTCTCAGACTCAGAGCGGCGCTGGGACCACGCAAATCCCTGGCCGAGCCGAGATAACAAAGGGATGGGGGAAGGGACGGATTTCGTGAGAAACCGGCGCGCAAGTGCAAGGAATCTCTCTCTCTCTCTCTCTCTCTCTCTCTCTCTCTCTCTCTCTCTCTCTCTCTCTCTGTGTCTCTATGTGTCTCTATCTCTGTCTGTGTCTGTCTGTCAGTCTCTCTCTCTCTCTCTGTCTCTGTCTGTCTGTCTCTCTCTCTCTCTCTCTCTCCTCTCTCTCTCTCTCTTCTCTCTCTCTCTCTCTCTCTCTCCATCACCGTCATTTAACATCCAAAACACACAGCCAGAAGAGAAGCCGACGACAGAAGCAGAATAAAACCGAACCCTCCGATACTTTTATTTCGCCGTTCGGCATCGGGCAGAACAAGAGGCAGAACAAGAGGCGTAGGGCCAAGCACAACAGCTGTCCGCGTTCTCACTCAGTTCCGATTGGCCGCTGTATCAGAAGGAAGGGGGGGGGGGAACAGGAGGGAGGGAGAGCACAGCCAGTAACCGCCCCCCACCCACCCAACCCCTCTGCCCCACCTCTTCCCTCCTCCTCCTCATCCCCATCCCCTACACCTTTGTTCCTTTCAATCCACCACCCCTGTCACTAACCTCTTTTCCTCTTGGCACCCCCACCCCCACCCCTACCTCCTCCTTCCCTTTCAAAAAAACAAAAGAAAAAAAAGCAAATAAATCAGGACCTCCAGGGGAGGCGACGTCAACCACCGGTGCAAGACAGGCGGCGGGGGGGGGGGGGGGGGGGGGGAGGAAGTATGGAGAGGGGGGGGGGGGGGGGGGCGGGATGGAAAACACAGGAAACGTTTTCACGAAGCAGATAATAAACGGTTACGCCGCTCAGATTATCCATCTGGGGCTCTCGGTCGACTTGGAACAGTGGTCCGTCCTCATGACCCAAAGATGTGCAGGAAACTTATATTAGGGGAGAATAGAAGGAGAAGCATGGAGAGATGGGAGTCCGTAGAGGGAAGAAGAAGGAGAGGTGGGTAGATGGGGGAGCAGGGGGGGGAGGGGTGGGGGCACGGAAAGAGTGAACGGGGAGAAGGGTGAGTGGAGGAGGGTTAGTGGGGAGTCTCGGAAGCGGCAAGAACAGGCGGATGAGAGGAAAAGGGGGAGTTGAGAAGTGTGTGTGTGTGTTGTGGGGGGGGGGGGGGGGGGGGGGTTAGGGGGTAGGGGGGCTAGGTAGAAATAGTCGGTGAGGAAGGGGCGGAGGTGGGAAAGGGGGTAAGAAAGAAGGGTTGGAGGTGTGTTAGACAAGGAGGGTTGGAGGGGTGTCAGACAAGGAGGTTGGGGGTGTGTCAGACAAGGAGGGTTAGTAGGTATGTTAGACAAGGAGGGTTAGTAGGTATATGTCAGACAAGGAGGGTTAGTAGGTATATGTCAGACAAGGAGGGTTAGTAGGTATATGTCAGACAAGGAGGGTTAGTAGATATGTTACAGGAGGAGGGTTAGTAGGGATGTTAGACAAGGAAGGAGGTTAGTAGGTATGTTAGACAAGGAGGGTTAGTAGGTATGTTAGACAAGGAAGGAGGGTTAGTAGTATGTTAGAAAAAGGAAGGAGGTTAGTAGGGATGTTAGACCCAAAGGGAAAGGAGGGTTAGTAGATATGTTAGACAAGGAGGGTTAGTATAGTTAGAGGGGGAGGGTTAGTAGGGATGTTAGACAAGGAAGGAAGGTTAGTAGGGATGTTAGACAAGGAGGGTTAGTAGTATGTTAGACAAGGAGGGTTAGTAGTATGTTAGACGAGGAGGGTTAGTAGGTATGTTAGACGAGGAGGGTTAGTAGGTATGTTAGACAAGGATGGTTAGTATGTATGTCAGACAAGGAGGGTTAGTAGGTATGTTAGACGAGGAGGGTTAGTAGGTATGCTAGACAAGGAAGGAGGGTTAGTAGATATGTTAGACAAGGAAGGATGGTTAGTATGTATGTCAGACAAGGAGGGTTAGTAGGTATGTTAGACGAAGAGGGTTAGTAGGTATGTTAGACAAGGAAGGAGGTTAGTAGATATGTTAGACAAGGAGGTTAGTAGTATGTCAGACAAGGAGGGTTAGTAGGTATGTTAGACAAGGAGGTTAGTAGGTAAAGTTAGACAAGGAGGGTTAGTAGGTATGTTAGACAAGGAAGGAGGGTAGTAGGTATGTTAGACAAGGAGGGTTAGTAGGTATGTCAGACAAGGAGTGTTAGGGATCTGGAGACAAGGGAGGAGTGTTAGGGATCTGGGAGACAAGGAGAGTGTTAGGGATCTGGGAGACAAGGGAGGAGTGTTAGGGATCTGGGAGACAAGGAAGGAATGTTAGGGATCTGGGAGACAAGGAAGGAGTGTTAGTAGTATGTTAGACAAGGAAGGGTGTTAGGGATCTGGGAGACAAGGGAGGAGTATTAGGGATCTGGGAGACAAGGGGGGATGTTAGGGATCTGGGAGACAAGGAAGGAATGTTAGGGATCTGGAGACAAGGAAGGAGTGTTAGTAGGTATGTTAGACAAGGAAGGGTGTTAGGGATCTGGGAGACAAGGAAGGAGTGTTAGGGATCTGGGAGACAAGGAGGAGTGTTAGGGATCTGGGAGACAAGGAAGGAGTGTTAGGGATCTGGAGACAAGGAAGGAGTGTTAGTAGGTATGTTAGACAAGGAAGGGGTTAGGGGATCTGGGAGACAAGGAAGGAGGATTAGGATCTGGGAGACAAGGGAAAGGGGTGTTAGTAGGTATGTTAGACAAGGGAAGGGGTGTTAGGGATCTGGGAGACAAGGAAGGAGGGTTAGGGATCCGGGAGACAAGGAAGGAGGATTTGGGACCTGGGAGGGGAAGGACTAAGGTTTTTGCGCGTGGGAGACTTGGAGGAGGTGATTTGGAGAACTTGAAACAGGAGGAAGTAAAGAAGAGCGGCGGAGGAGGGGGGGGGGGGAGTGGCATCGAGGAAAGGGGGAAAGAGGGTTATCCATAAGAAACCACGCAAGTGCGAAAGAACCCCCTCCCCCCTCCCCTTTCTCTTCCTCCGTCTCCACTTGTGTGTGTGTAGGTGATGAGAGTGTGTGTGTGTGTGTGTGCGCTCGCGCGCCCGCGTGTGCGTGTATTGTGTGTGGAACAAACACTTAGAAGTGGGTTCTGTCTTCCTTTGCCCCAAACTCGAAAAAGCTTCGGAGGACCTCCGCTCAAAGGACAGTGAGCAAGAAACTGGGAGGATACGCCCGCTGTGCCCCACCCCACCCCACCCCACCCCACCCTACTCCACTTCCATCTCCCACACCCACAACCCTTTCAACAACCACCCCCACCCCTTCCCTCCTCCCTTTCCCTACCCTCCCCCCCCCCCCCCCCCCCCCCCCCCCCCCCTTTCCGCTCTCCTCCGTGCAGTCGATGGTTCTTAAAAATGATAATGACAACGAAGTGTGTGGAAACAAGTGCACGTGACACTCGTCTTATCCGCGAGGGGGAGCTATAAATGAAATTTGGCGGAGACACAGCCAGGCAACAGGTCTCAACCTATAATGACTGACTTGACTTGTCATTACTGGAAAGTGGGTTTGGGCAGATGAGGTGGGGGAGGGGGTGGGGGGTGGGGGTGTGGGGTTTAATGGAAAGACAACGGAGGAGGCGGAGTGTTGTGGTGTAAGGACTGCTGCAGCTGTGTCATCTGCGGATGATACATATAGACTAGTGTTGTGCGGTTGTGTGTTTCGTTTTTCTTTTCTTTTCTTCCCCCCCCCCCCCCCCCCCCCCCCCCCCCCCCGCCTTCCCTCTCTGTTTCGATTCCCCTTTTCTGGGCCATCTTGTAATTTCTTGGGTTGACCTCTCTGTCCGTAGTTCCCCCCCTGTCTGTCTGTCTGTCTGTCTCTCTCTCTTGTCTGCTGTCTGTCTGTCTGTCTCTCTCTCTCTCTCTCTCCCCTCTCTCCTCCTCTCTCTCTCTCTCTCTCTCTCTTGCTGTCTTTTGATTACTCCCCTCCTCTTCTTCTCCTTCTTCTTCTTCTCTCCTCCTTCTTCTTCTTTTCCTTCTTCTCCTTCTTTTCTTCTTCTTCTTCTCCTTCTTCTTCCTCTTCTCCTCCTCCTCCTCCTTCTTCTTCTTCTTCTTCTCCTTCTCATCCTTCTCCTCCTTCTTCTTCTTGTCCTTCTCCTTCTCATCCTTCTTCTCCTTCCTCCTCCTTCTTCTTCTTCTTTTCCCGTCAGGCCTGATAGGGCCTCCCTGTCGACCTAGTTCTACACATCACGGATGTCTTCACTTCTGCTCCTCTTCGTCCTCCTCCTCTCCTCTTTTCTTCTTCCTTCGCTTCTCCTTCTCCTCCTTCTCCTGTTGCCCTTCTTCTTCCTTCTTCTTACCTTTCTGCGTCCTTCTTCTTCTCCTTCTTCTTCTTCTTCTTCTTCTTCTTCTTCTTTCTTCTTCTCCTCCTCCTCCTGTTTCTTCTTCTGTTCTACCTCTCGTACTCCTCCGTCTCCTCTTTCTCCTCTCCATTTTTTTCCCCTCTCGTTTTTTTTTTTTTCCTTTCGTTTTTATCTTTTACTCCGCTTTCTGCTGCTTTTCTACATTGTTCTTCTTTTTCTTCTTTTTTCCCTTGTTCCTTCTTCTTCTTCTTCTTCTTCTTCTTCTTCTTCTTCTTCTTCGTCGTCGTCGGTCGTCGTCGTCATCGTACATTTCTTCTCCTCCTCCTCCTCCGCCCCCTCCTCCTCCTCCTCATTCTCCTCCACCTCCTTCTCCTCGTCCCCCTTCTTCTCGTCCTTGCCCTCCTCCTCCTCCTCCATCTCCCTCCTTCCCCTTTCCTCCCTCCCTTTCCTCCGCCACCCCCCCCCCCCCCCCCCCCTTCTCCCCCCTACCCATCTGTGTCCTCCTCCTCCTCCCCCCTTTTCCTCCCCCCTTTTCCATCCTTTTTCTTCATCCTCTACTTTTTTTCCCTTTCTTCTTCTTTCTCTCTTGCGCCGCCTCCTTCTCTCTTTTTAATTACACCCCTCCCCTGCTTTCTTCTTCTTCTTCTTCTTCTTCTTCTTCTTCTTCATTTGGTGGAGAGGAGGTAGGATATTCCTGAAGTCATGTACTATAGACCCCAGCCGCCATCCCGCCCGAGAGTGACATTCACGGAAGCAGAGGTTAAAGGAACCTCCTCTTGGACTTGGAGGTCTTGGGAACCAAAGAAGCCGAGATCATTTTTTTTGCGGGTGACGTAAAGCGTCTAATTAAAAGAAAATTTAAAAAAAAAAAAGAAAGAAGAGAAAGAAAAGGGCGGGGGGGGTGGGGGGGAGCTCTGCAAGTTTTGCCCGCCCGCCAAAAGACACAGTTTTTCCAAGGCTCCATTTTAGAAAGCACATCAGCTCCCCCCCCCCCCCCCCCCCCCCCCCCCCCCCCCCCCCCCCCCCCCCCCCCCCCCTCCCCAATTTGTCTTACTTCCGTATGAATTCATGTGACATAGCTCCCACGCCGTTTATTCCGGCTGTACTGTTCATAGACAGACCCTGACTTTTGCAGGGGTTTTTTGTTTGTTTTTGGGGGGGTGGGGGCGGGGGGGGGGGGGGGGCGAGTAGGGGGCGGAAGGGGCAGGTTGGTTCTGATGCCATACGCATGGTCCGTGGCACTTTTCAACAAAAAAAAATGATTATACCCTTTCTGTCATCAGCATGGTGTTTAATTAAGACGAGACTGTGGCTGGGCCTGCTATCTCTGCTTTAATCAGAAAAATCGGGGGGAAGGGCGGTGGGGGTGGGGGAAATAGCTGAGTATCACTGCTTGAGAGTGAGATGAAACTCCACGAAGTCAGTGGTGGTGGCATCCTGTTTTCCCTCTGCGTTATGTCAGAGCTGGACACAGATTGCATTGTTTGAGCGGGAGATACTTTAGGCTTGTGTAGCGTTTGTGTAGCGTTTGTGTAGTGGTGTGTGTGTGTATGTGTGTGTGTGTGTGTGTGTGGTGTGTGTGTGTGTGTGTGTGTGTGTGTGTGTGTGTGTGTGTGCATGCGTGCGTGCGTGCATGTGTGTGTGTGTGTGTGTGTGTGTGAGTGTGTGTGTGTGTGTGTGTGTGTGTGTGTGTGCGTGTGTGTGTGGTTTGCATGTGCACGCTTTCGACGAATTCCGCCCATCCCATGCAATGAACGCATGTACTGTCAGACACCAGCTCCACACAAAGGCTGCCAGCCAAGAACCAAGCGCCTAAAGTGCCCTCAACGAGCCTGTATCAGGCCACGACTCACAGTCATGAACAGTCCACAGGGTACAGTTGAGCTAGGACGTCCTGGTGGAGGACCAGCATGAAAAAAAAAAAATTTTAATCCAGGATGGACAGAATGAAGGATCGGACTGATTACCACATCTCTCTCCTGTTGCCCATAGACTGAAGATGGCGAGCTGTGAAGATACCCGACTGTCCGAAGCGTCCTTATGATGTGCTGTCCCAGGACAATGATGGTAATACTACCCCAAAAAATAAATAAGTATACCATCGTCTCCCAGAAAATTAGAGACAAGAGAGACGCGATAGAGAGGGAACAAAGGGGTGTCAGACTCGGGTTATTCGGTTTAAATGTTGCCCCTTTTCTAATAGGAACACGGATAATTCTGAGAGGAGAGAGAGAAGAGAGAGAGAAGAGAGAGAGAGAGAGGGGGGGGGGGGGGTGGGGGGACACTGACACTGATACAACTTTATTGAATAGGCCCCTTTGAATGGGGGAGAAAATAGCATGGAATGAGAGGAGAGAGAGAGAGAGAGAGAGAGAAGAGAGAGAGAGAGAGAGAGAGAGAGAGAGAGAGAGCGATGTTCCAAACGTTCACTTTACCGCAGATCCAGAGGGAAGAAGACAAAAAGTATCTCACCTCGCTTCCCCACTATTTGTCTGTGCCAGAATCCCATTCGATGACCAGGACCAAGGTTCAATAAACAGACAGTCGAACGACAGCTTGTCTGACTACTGTGATGTCCACCGACTGCAGTCCTTCGACGGGTGACTGTGCGGGTCAGTTTTTAACAGACGAATGACTGCGGGTCACTGAACTTCGCCCGTCTGTCGACTTCACAGTTCGTCCATGTAACTACTATCTGTGGCAACAAATGACCACGAAGTCTCTCGAAAGACCGTAGATTATCACGCCACCATCTTTGTTCCCTCACACTTCACTGTCATTGGTAGAAAGATCTGTCGGAGTTGGACCTTTAAGTCAGTGGCAAACCAACCAACCAAACGAACAAAAACGACTACAGAAACATATACTCCTTTTCTTTTTCTTTTTTTACCATCCGACGGCAAATCATCGAGAGAGGACAGACGGACGCACGGCAGGAGAGAACCCAGCGCTTGCCAAGAGGTTGTGGCGTTCGAGATTGCTCCAGCGACAGGCCGAGCAGAGCGCAAAGCGAGAGAAAACGCAGACCAAGATGGACAACTCTTGATTTCCGTTGCCTTCTTCCTGGCAAAGACTTATGGGGAGAGCACTGTAATTAAGTCCCCTGACACATCTCTCTCCTCCAGTCCGCTGATTTACATTGTCAAGGGAGCAGCATGTGCGTTCTCTCTCTTTCTCTCTCTCTTTCTCTCTTAAGCTGCGATGGTAAAGAATGGATCGTGTTCGCTCTCATTACTTTCCTCCTTTTCTTTGTGACAGAAAGATTTCAGATTCGGAATGTAGTTGATCTTTGTGTCTGTGGTTGTATTTTTTTTAACCCCGTCCCCTCCTTTTTTTTGTTTGTTTGTTGTTGTTCAGAGGTCATGGAGTATGAAATTTCGCGAAGAATGCCTACCAATCACAAGACGTTTCTATAAATGGCGTTGATAGATTCCAGACTGCCCCCCCCCCCCCCCCCACACACACACACACACCACTCTCCTTTCCTCTCCCTCCGCTTCCCCTCTGCCGCCCGCCCCCCTCCGCCCTCACCCCCCCCCCCCCCCCTCAATCCTACCTCCCACTACTTTCCCTTCCCATTGTGAGCGTGAGCCCCCCCCCCCCCCTTCATCAGACAGGGCCGAGCGCACGTTGCTACGGAAAACACAAACCATGATGGTTGATTTCCGTTTCCTTCTTCCTGGCAAGGCCTTAGGAGACTCGAAAAAATGCCAAAGCCTCTTCGCCACCAATCAGAAGCCATGGCTGTTTTTCGTGCTAGGGGGATGGGGGGGGGGGAGGGATAGAAGAACGGCGGAGGATAATTAGAAAAGATTTCTGTGCAGTGTGCAGCCCTCCTCAGAGACACCATTTACGTGGTTTCTGTCACACACAAAAAAAAAGGTGCGAGTGGAATTTGAACGGAAAGGTGAAATTACCAACAAGATTGTTTACACTTCGTCGTCTTCGTTTCGTCATGGCTGTGTCCCTGTTTGTTTGTGGACTGTATGGATGTGTATGTGGGGGCTGCGTGATTCGCCCAACTTCTTTGTCACCTGCAGGAAGAGCCTTTGGATTCGCCTATTTGCATTAGAGAGAGAGAGAGAGAGTGGGGGGGGGGGGGTAGAGAAGGAGGAAGACAGGGAGGAAAGGGGGAGGAGAGGAGGGAGAGGGGGAGAGAGAAGGGGTGGGGGGAGAGAGAGAGAGAGAAGAGGGAAGTGGAAAGAAAGAGGGTGGAAAGAGAGCGGGAGGAGAAAGAGGGGGTAGGGGAAAAGAGGACGAGAGAGGAGGGGGAGAGGGTGGGGGATGGAGAGAGAGAGAGAGAGAGATCACCGGGGTTACCTCTCCTGGTTTCCATCTGTCTACTCTTCCCGTCCCTTCCCCCTTCCATACCCTAACGACCCCTCACCTCAACTTCCCCTCCTTCTCCCCTTCCCAACACACACCCACCCCCCCTCACACACCACACACACACACACACACACACACACCTCCCCCGGCCCTCGCCCTTTATCCTCCCAACCTTCCTCCTCGCTCCTTCCCCCGCCTCCCCCCCCCCCCCTCCCCCAACCACCGACCAACGGCAACTGACTTGCCCTCGCATTAGCTCAGCATGCCCGATCTTGTTTTTATTTATATTTTTTGTTTATGTGTTTTTACACCAAAGAGTAATTAAAAGTGTGGGCTATAATGATGGGTTCGCACACAGCAGAAAGATTTCGAGAGTGTGTGTGTGTGTGCGTTTGTGTGTGTGTGTGGGAGGGAGGGGAGGAGGAATTTGACGTTCATGTTGGTGTTAGAGAAGTTGGGGGGGGGGGGGGGAGGTGGAAGAGGAGGGAGATGGAGGAAGGGGGAGGGGTGGTGTTCAGTCAAGGTATGTACATGTAACTTTATTTATTATCAGTTTGTGTCAACTTGCGACTTGTTGGGTTGGAGGTGAGGGTGTACGGAGCGCGGCGTGCGTGAACAAGAACTGGAAACAAGAGCATGTTTGATGTGAAAACCAGAGGTTTAGCCTGACACAGGTAATCAGGTTAGACAGAGAATTCAATGAGACTGATTCCCACGCCCCGTCACTCTTCGCAGCATAACATTATTAGCAGGGAGAACGTATCGTGTATCAGATCTTTTTCCCGCCTTCGGATAGAGAAACTCAACAGGATGTAATACTGGGCAAGGACAGGTTGGAAGCGGTCCATAACATGTGCTCCGAGGACCTCTCTCTGTCTCTCTGTCTCTGTCTGTCTGTCTGTCTGTCTTTCTCTCTCTCTCTCTCTCTCTCTCTCTCTCTCTCTCTCTCTCGCTGTAGTCTGTAATGGATCATTGTGGGGGGGTGGGGGGGGGGGGGGGGGGGTCCCTGCTCCTCGTCAATACGTTGTCCGGTCAAATAATTGATACAAATTGCATCCATCGAAAAAAAAATAATGTAGTTTCTCCTCCACAACATGGCGTGTCGTGCATGGTCTGTGATCTCTGTTAGTGTTTGTTTGTTTGTATAACGACTCCTCTCAAGTTGGGAGGGGGGGGGGAGGGGGCGGGGAGGGATGGTCGCATGTTCCTGTCTAGTTAATGCTCTTATACATCCTGTATTCATGCGTCGATCTTTAAACTAAAAAAAAAAGATCTGCCTATTTTGACATGAAATTTTAAGCTTGAGTGACTTTTCAGTTTCTTTCGTTTCTTCCAGAAGACCAACATAAAACGTGCTCAGCTTTGTGTTGAGGATAAACTTCCGTCGAGTCACTTTGAATGTTCCCTGATTTTTGCCAAGTCGTGCTCTAACCCTATCGTTGATAGGCTTTGTCGTACAAACTTCGTCCATTTGTTTTCTTCGGTGTCTTGAGAGATTACCGACTCATAGGTCAGTTGTCGACATGTGTCGTGGTCTGACTCCCCTAATGTATGTCCAGAATGCAATAATTTGGATTGTCACTTTAAAAGGAATTCGGAAATGGTAACGTCATAGTTTTTTCTTGTTGTTGTTTTTATTATGAACTCTTATTTCAGTTCAGTGATTATTTTAACGTCTGTTCATCATCGATGATATTAAGACGACATTGATAGGCAGCAGAGATCACTGAGAATGTCAGACCTACTGTTTTGGTCATTTATACAAACTTCTCCTTCACCTGTTAGATCATCAAACCACT
>CM031615.1:21928539-21931039 GCA_018398815.1 Conus ventricosus
CCCTGGGAGAAAAACCCCAAGTGCTGGCAGGTAGCGCAACTGCAATAAAGCTACTGCACCTGCAGAGCAGGTCGTTGACACCGCCCTGAAAAGAAAGCCGTGGGAACAGACACCGTTTTGTATATGAAGCGCGTTCAGTCACGGCCGCTTTTCCCTACGTTACTCTATGGGGGCGTGTTCAGTTTTGGCTACTTTCTCCTACGCTACTCTCTGAAAACCTTAGTAAATTAGTATTGAAAACGGATAACCCTGCACAGTATGTTTGTTTGTAGGGTCGTTATTTTTTGGTTACTTGTCAGAGAACAGGAATAGGCGGCTTTTAGGGCACTTTCGCCCAAAAACTCAGTGGAGGAGCAAGTGAGTCTGAAGCGGCATATTACTGTTCTCTAGCGTGGAGTACGGTCCTGTCATGCAGTCTCCGACTAGGATGGAGTTCCACAGCAACCTCTTCGTCATCGTCCTCATGCCCATCGATCACCTTAAAAAAAACAAAGTCAAATTTCGTGGCCCTTCATGCCTTGCTCTCATTCTCCACGACCAAGCAATTATTGTCGTCAGTAGGGGGCTTAGTATGTGGTGTCCTGCGTATGTTGGATCAGAACAGGCACCACTGAACACCACCGAAGTGACTCGGCAAGCAGTGCAGTGTCCCCTCTGATAGGTTTCGTCATGACGACTTGGCATTAACTGCTCCTTGTGGATTGCCGGTGCCGGGGCTGTGGCGGGCCGGGCCGGGCTGTGGCTGTGGACGAGGAGAATCGGAATGAGCGGCGTTGGTGCAATGCCACTGAGGTGGCACAGAAGATGGGACGAGAGAGAGAGAGAGAGAGAGAGAGAGAGAGAGAGAGAGAGAGAGACAGACAGACAGACAGACAGAGAAATGTAACCGTATGGAAACTCTTCGGTCACAGAAACCAGTGTGCGATTAGTTGACGAACTCTCCTGTGACAGAAGTCAGTTTATGGTTCGTTGACTTGAGCTCGCATTCCCAGTTCGTAAAGGAAACATTGTCGTTTGGTACTGTCCGAAATGTCCGTGTTGACAATGCTTTGAAAATGAACACGTGAACTCTCGGACAAAGGGATGACTGAAATGGATTGCACAGCCTGCTCAGAACTAGTTCCACGCTCAGCAATGACTGTGTATCTCAGTCGAGCGGTAGAGGGCAGTCTTAAGCAGGTTGTCTCCCCCTCCCTCCGGGGCAGAAGAAGAAGAACAAGAACAAGAAGAAGAAGCAGAAGAAGAAGGAGAAGCAGAAGCAGCAGAAGAAGAAAATTGTTCGGACTTCCATTGAGAATCAGTCGTCAGATCGGGTCCGCGACGTTTCGTCGAACGACATTTCGTCGAATGAGCACGACTTGGCCTAACGGCCTTCGTTCATTCGTCCTTCGTCCTCTCTCGGGCTTCGCCCTACTCTAATCTAAAGACCATCGATTCTGCTTTGGAGTAGACTGGGTCCCTCCGTGACTTTTTTCCCGTTGACTTTCTTTCCCGTTGACTTTCAACCCTCGCAGGCTGCAAGAAAATTCGACGAAATGTCGTTCGACGAAACGTCGGACACTGGTCAGATCGTCGTTAACTCAAACGATCTTGGAGACCTCGATCGTGGATCTCTTGTAAATCGAGAGAGAAACTTTGCTGAAGTCAGTTAGTTCGCGGATCTAGATTCGCGAACACCAGGTTTCCGTTCAGTTGGGTGGTAGCAGCCTTGACCTGGCTGGCTGTTTCAAGCGGACATCCAGCCCTGATATGGCCCTTTTGCGGTCGGCTGGGCTATAAAAAAAAAGCAACATTACCTCACCATGCGGGCATTGAACCCACGACCCCCCCCCCCCCCCCCCCCTCGGGTCAAGAAAACAAGAAGGCTTTGACTGATCCATCCAGTTGGCTGGCCAGGAACCCCACTGGGGGGAGGGGGGGGGGGGGACTCTGAGCGGTACCCTGGCACAGATCACAGATGTCTGTATGTAGATGTAGTAAATGTGCTCTTCTTATCATTCCTCTCTGTCTCTTCTCTCTCTCTCTCTTCCCCCCCCCCCCCCCCCCTTCCCTTTCCGTCTTTGTCTCTGTCTATCCCTCTGTCTCTGTCTACTTCTGTCTGTCTTTGCCTGTCTGTCTGCCTGCCTGCCTGCTTGCTTGTCAGAGACGCATCCATTAACCGAATGAAACTCGACTGTGTGGTCACCAAGCCTTCCCCGACTGAGCCCACTGAAAGAAAAAAAAAAAGAAAGGAAAAAAAAGAAAGAAAAAAAAAACCTGGGCTCTGCATCGGAGCCGGTCGGGGGGCAGAAAAATCCCACTGGCTCTGGCGCGAATCGACCTCACGGACCTAACGGCGGTGAATCCCGCGACGCTGGCCACTACGCCAAGGCAGCTTGCAGGCCGGTGGCAAGTTTGGGCTGGTTCCAGTTCCCAGACTGAAGAATTAATGCGGGGTTGGATGGCAGGCACGGCGGTGAAATTGGGTAGCCCCTGGCCCTCAGCCTGAGCATCGATCGGT
>CM031615.1:21933539-21941039 GCA_018398815.1 Conus ventricosus
AATTCGAAATAGCGTTCACTTTCAAAGCTCGTTTTAAACAAATTATATCTTTGGTATATTTTTTTAACCATTACAGATTCATCCCATTCTTGTCTGTATATATCTTTCATTCTCTGTTTGAACGATGATACAAAAGTCTGCTCACAGCCCACACCTTGTTGCAACCATACATATCCAAATCCGAGACTGCACAGAATGTTTTTAACTAAAGTTACCCAACATTTTTTGCCATTTTCATCTAAATTAAAAAGCATTGAGTATGCTTGTCTGGGTAATCTGTATGAATCCATTTTCAATAATTTGAGCCAATAACGTATACATCTGACTGCACTGTTTATGTACAAGGGGTAGCGTTCAGTTTCTCCATAGACAAATTTGTTTGGCACTCGAAGAGGTACATTCAAAAAACGTTTACAGGCAAAAGAATGTATTTTTTCTATATTATCAAGCCTTTGAAGCCCCCACATTTCTGAGGCATACAAGAGAATGGGCTGCACCTGAGCATCAAAGATTCGAAAGAAACAGGCTTTGGAAATGTCATTCAACTTTGTTATATGTTTTACACAGTCAACACATGCTCTCTTACCCTTCACTGCAAGAGCATCTACTCCTTTCTTTATACTCATTTTTGTTGTAAAAACGTATCCAGATAATTATACTCGTTTACTACCTCTAATGGATTTCCATCAAGATTCCAGTTTTCTTTTTTCCCTAAAAATCCGCCTTTTCGAAACACCATGACTTTGTCTTATCCGTATTTACAGTCAAAAATAGGTTTTTGCCAGCACTGTTCAACGTATTAATTTGATTTTGTAAACCAATAGCAGTGCTGGATAATAATACGATGTCATCTGCGAACAAGAGAGAGAGAGAGAGAGAGAGAGAGAGAGAGAGAGAGAGAGAGAGAGAGAGGAGAGAGAGAGAGAGAACCTACGAAAAAAATATCCCGCTTGCCGAGTTTCTGATTCTTTAGTAAATCCACATCTTAGGTTAGGAAAGTAGATCTCTCTGTCTCTCTCTCTGTCTCTCTATTACCTTCGATAATGAAGAATTTGTCTTGTCTTGTCTTGTCTTGTCTTGTCTCTCTCTCACTCACACACACACACTCACACACACACACACAACACACACAACACACGCGCGCGCGCGCGCGCCACGCACGCACGTACGCACACACGTACGCACACGCACGCACGCGCGCGCTCACGCACGCACGCACGCACGCACGCACGCACGCACGCACACACACACACACACACACACACACACACACACACCCTTAGAAGAACGCATCTTTAATGCCACATAAATTCACGTTCCCGAGATTAAGGAGGCTATTTTGCACTCCACGACCTAACTGGCTGTTTTAGATCCCGATTAAAGAAGCTAATTTTACACCGTTGGATTTAAGAGACTTTCCTACATCCCCGGGCTTAAAAGAGGCTAATGTACACCTCCCGAGTCTTAAAGAGGCCATTTCAGATTCCAAGATAACACGCTGTTTATATCTTCAGTTTAGAGGCTGTCTTACACACCCGGATTACACAGGCTTTTTCCTATCCCTAGATTAAAGGTTATATATATATATACATCCCCACCTTCTCCCCATGAAGAGGCTATTTTCAGGTCCCCAAAGTAAAGACGCTGTTGTATAATTAGAGAGAAAAAAGATACACGCGAAGCTGGGGGGGGGGGGGGGGGGGGGGGGGGGGGGGGGGGGCAGAGAAGTCTTGTCCTCTCAACTGCCGAACAAACCAGCTGGGGAGACCAGTCCTGCACCATCCTTGGAAGCCCGCGCTGTGTTCACACAGGGTGGTGCAGCCACGCACTGGGCGTTCCATTAAGACGTCAAAGGGACGTATCCCCCCCACAGATGAAAGAGACCAGATTACACCCCGGGTAATAAATAATAAAGGCTATGTTATATCCATATAATAAAGAAGAAGAGGCTGTTTTGTATTCCCGGGATTCAAGAGATATCTGTTAAAATCCCCCGGATTAAACCGGCTTTTTTTTTGGTTGTTTTGTTTGTTTCCAAATTCATGAATTAAAAAATTCGTTGCAAAGTGAGGCGACTGCAGGTGAAAATCTAAACAATTTAAAAAAAAAAAGTTTTTAAATGACTCCGCCGAACAACGTGGACAAACGAATCACAAGATAAAACACGACGCGTTTCGACCTCTTAGGTCTTCTTCAGGCAAGATAAACAACACTCAGGACAACGACAGTGAACGAGCAATCACTTATCTTCGTCAAATTCGGCGCGAGATGGATGTTGAATTAAAACGGGGCCCCATCTAGCGCCGCATTTGACGAAGAAAGGTGATTTGCTCGTTCATTGTCGTTGTCCTGAGTGTTGTTTATCTTGCCTGAAGAAGACCTAAGAGGTCGAAACGCGTCGTGTTTTGCCTTGTGATTCGTTTGTCCACGTTGTTCGGCGGAGTCATTTAAACACAATTTTTTTTTAAAAGACGGATTTACATCTTCGGATGGCAGAGGCTGATTTACATTCTCCGGATTTTTTTGTTAAAAAATAGGACACATTCAGTATCCCCGGAATGAAGAGGTTACCTGTCTTATCATCCCAAGATCAAAAGAAGCTAATTCACACACACCCCTCCCACCCACCACCCTCCACATCCCTACCCTTCTTTCACCCTTACCCTCCCGGGTGGAAAGAATCTTCTTTTCATCGTGAACTCAGCCTTGCTAGCGATCAACACACGCTACCAGTAAAGAACCAGCTGAAATCTGTGTCAAGCTCTTTTCTGCACTGGGGCCGGTGTTGGCGAGAGAGAGAGAGAGAGTGTGTTCGCCGTCCGTTGCGCCCTTCACTTATCGAAGTATGACACTCTTCTTTATACTCCAGCATCGACGATCAGATCTCCCGGAGAAAGAAACGGACTGCCTGTATGTATGCTGCCTGCCAAAAAAAAAAAAGAAAAAAACAAACAAAACAAAACAAAAAAAACCCGCACTCCCTCCACCCCCACCCCCACCTCCCTTCCAAAAAAGAATGAAAGAAAGAAAGAAAGAAAGAAAAAAGAAACAAAGAAAACAAAAATAGGCCAAGCACTCGGCTATCCTCGTACCCTATTAAAAACCCGTTCGGCGATGCTGGCCGGTTTTGCGTGGCGAGCAGGGCGCACGTGCACCACCAGGTGACACCTCCTGAGTGTTCAGATTGGCAGCAGCTTGCTGTTGATAACAGTTGGAGAAAGAAAAAGAAAATCAATGGAACATGACAAGATTGAGAGGGGGGTAATATGTCTCTGGCAAAAGAGAAGCCAGTGGAATTGTCAAGATCGAGAGGGGGTGATAAATTATGTCCCAGGCCCCTGCGTGTACTGTCACTTTAGTCAGCTGGGCGGGCGGGCTTACACAGAAATACATTTCACGGACACGAAAGGCTAGACCTCTTGGTCAGTCTCAACACTCCGCTGTTGTTCAGTTCAGTTCAACTTTACACGGCAAGCGAGTCGTGTTCACGCTGTTGAGGAGCTCAGCAGCCTGTTCTCGACATGTCGGCTGAATTCAGCAACCTGCTGTGACGTTAAAGTCAGCAGACCTTTCTCTGACGTCACGACGGTGTTAGTAGAGTACGCGCTGTGGAGCTCAGCGAGCTACTCTTTGACAGTCACGACCGTGTCGAGCACACGCTGTTGAAGTCCGCAACTTGACTGCGACGTAAACTGCAGCAACCTTCTCTGACGTCACGACAGTGGCAGTTGTACGCTGTTAAAATTCAGCAACCTGACTGACGTCACGAATATGCCCAAGCCACCATTCTGCAAAAAAAATGATTTAGCAAACGAAATAACATGATTTTTTTTAACGAATGATTTTAATAAACTATTAGTTAAAATGTGATCGACTTCTGTTCTTGACCAAGAAAGGGAAGAACTCTTCTTTGGGGTGGGGTTAAGGGGGGGGGGGGGGGGGGGGGGGTAAGTTGCGTGTCGAAACGCCATCCACACAGTTCTGACGACTGAAATGGACCCTTCTCAAGGGAAAACCTATTTGTGCAGGGGGAAGGGGTGGTCGCGGGGGAAGAGGGGGAGGGGGGGCCTTGAGTGGGTTGGGGGTGGGGAGGGTTTGGCTGGAAATTGAGGTTGAATTCCACAAAGAGACAATAACGGCACGTCACGTAAGGTCGGGAAGTTGAACAGCGTGTCGAGTCTGAGTCTGGCGAATCCAGGCCTTTCTTTGCGAAACTCTGTATTGGTGCTCTGCAAGATACCGCTTGATATTTTTACCGTTAGGTGATGACAGCAAAACTATCCCCAAACACGGCGAAAAACAGACAGTGCTTGGTAATGACGGCTAAACTGTCCAAAAACACGGCGAAAGACAGACAACGGCGAAAAGCAAACAATGCTAGATGATGACGGCGAAACTGTCCCAAAACGGCGAAAAACAGACAACGCTAGCGATGACGGCGAAACTGTCCAAAAAACAGCGAAAAAAACAGACAGTGCTAGATGATGACGGCGAAACTGTCCAAAAAACACGGCGAAAAACACACAACGCCAGTGATGACGGCGAAACTGTCAAAAAAATGCGATAGACAGACAGACAGACAGCTCTAGGGGAAAGCTGATCTAACTGGGTGACCAGCAAACCTAGTTCTTGAATTTGGATCCGGGATGTAAGAACTGGTTCAATCGAACAGCTGCCAGACGCATGGCGACGACCTACAGTGACAGATGCGTTGTTGCATTTTTGTTCCCTAACACGGCGCCCAAGCTCACCTTTTTTTCACGGATCGGATCTACCGAGGCGCCGCCTTCTCTTCTGCATGCAAATTCAACAGGTGTGCGGGATGGGGTGGAGGTGGGGGTGGGGGTTCTGCGGGTCCAACCGCGAGGAAGTGTGAAAAACGGGACGAATCTCAGACCCCGACGTGATTTTAACATTCACAAGTAAAAGAGACAAACACACACACACACACACACACACACCAAAACAGACGAAGTTTAAACAATGTAGCTTCTAATTCAGTTCACCACCTACCACCACCTATTACCGGAGTCTAGAAGACCGTTGGGGCACCACAGAAGACTTCTTCGCAACCAGCTTCCTCCACTCCTCCGGTTCTCAGACTGCTCTTAATTAAAGCAGTTTGCTGAGTGGGGGGGGGGGGGGGGGGGGGGGGGGGGGGGGGCAGTCCTTGCACTGATGTTGTTGTCCTTCCATCTCTTTCTCTGTCTGCCTCTCCTTCTGCCTCCTCGCACTGTTCATTCTTGTAGAATGGTTGTTTTTTGGGCAAGCCATGTTGATGCGTGACACACGACCATGCCATCTCATTTTCCCTTCTTTTCACTATGGACAGCAGGTCTTCAGATGGTCCAGTAGTGGCTTGCCTTACTCTGCTCTGGACTTTCAGGTCGATATGAGATGCCAAGAATCTTGCGGAAGATCGTTCCTTTCAGTTCCTTTCCGTTGAAAATCCATTCAACCGCCAGGAAGTGTGCCGAGCTTCCCGGTCATTTGAGACGTCTTGATACAGAAAACGAATATGTCGACAGACAGCCTAGGTTGATTACTCAAGCTTTTAAGCAAGGGAAGGAGTTTAAAGTCTTGTTTGCCTTCTCGTGCCTTGGCGTACCGAGTCACGGACACCATTGAATATAGTTTCCCAAACAAAAAACACATACACGTGCGCGCGCGCGCGCTCCACACACACACACACACACACACACACACACACACACACACACACACACACACACACACACACACACACAAGGTGATTGGTTTTATCACCTGAAGAATAGTCGGTTGTCTCGGAGAACAGAGCGGTCAGTGAAGGCGTTGCAGGGGGCGTGTGCCATTTTCATCAACATATGATTTGAATCACACGGGAGATGCCGGTATTAAATATAAAGGAAAGGCCACCCCTGGCCTGTGTATGATAGCCAGAAAAAAACCCACCCCAAAACCACTGATAAATTGGTGAAAAGAAACGGAAAGAGGAAGAAAGAAAGATGAACCATTTCTACAGAAGAAAATGTTTGGAACATTGATTTAAACGAGATGATGTTAGTTTTCTTTTTTTTTTTTCCCAGGAACTTTTTCCCCAGATAGACAAAGGGACACGCGGTTTTCTGACTTTTGTTGTTATTGAGAGGGGCACCGGGACAGTCTAAAGTTTGAAAGTCGACTTGAGGTCGCTGAGTCTGTGAAGGTTTTGTGGCATTGTTGAGGCCAAATCCAGGAAATTTCACACACACACACACACACACACACACACACACACACACACACACACACACACACACACACTCACTCACTCACTCACTCACTCACTCACTCACACGCACGCACGCACGCACACACACACACTCACTCACTCACTCACACACACACACACACACACACACACACACACACACACACACACACAAACTCTCTCTCTCTCTCTCTCTCTCTCTCTCTCACACACACACATACAAACACACACACACACACACACACACACACACACACACACAGAGAACAGAATTTGAAATATTGTTTTTGGAAAGTTTAAAAGGTAATTTAAAGCCAGGAGTATCGCTGTTAATTCTTCTGTAAATATCGATTTGTTAATTCCGATATAAAATGATTTCTCTACTCTTAAGTCTGGTATTAAGAATGCACAACCTGCTTGTTTATCAATGCACGAACCGTCTGTGTATATTTTCAAATAATTTGAATAGTTCTTTTCAACATGGCATTTGATATAGCTTGCTAACATGTTTATGTTTTCATCTTTTTTCATATTGGTATGTTCAATATCAAAATGTGCTTTATTAAGCTCCCATGGTGGTATAGGAGAAAATAACGGTCTAATGGATAGAGCATCGTTATCGATTGAAACTCCGGAATCAGTAATACTTTTTGACGTGTACGTTGCCAGTGTTTTTTGAGAAGCTATAGATTTGGCTCTTTTAGGAAAATCAATATCTGACCTCATTTTTATTTCAGATCTAATGTGCGTTTTATTAGTTGTACTCTTGATAACAAATTTACAACACGCTAACTCTCTGTATTCATCTAAGGGAAGCATCTGCGCTTCATAATACGTACGAGAAGATGATGCATGCACCGGAAGGCCAAGTGCTAATTTCAATGCCTTGCATTCAATACTTTCAAGCTTTTTCAATAGGTATTTGGGAGCGCTAAAGATTACTTCTTGGGCATATGTTATTTTCGACCTCATTAAAGATTTACATAGAGTTATCAATGTAGATGAACTCTGTCCCCATTTTTCTTTAGAGATAATTTTAAGGAAATTTGATTCTAAATCAGCTCTTCAGGCATTAAAAGTTTTTCAACTGCACACAAGACCTGAAATAATCATTGAGATAGTTGTAAGATACACATGTTAATTACAAGAGGAACCATGTAGCTTTTTGTTGGATTCCTTCACATTGTTCTTTTCATTATAATGAAAAAGTAGACAGGGCAGCTAAACGTGGAGCCAAAAATAGTTTTGATTCAGAACTGTTTGATTTC
>CM031615.1:21946039-21956039 GCA_018398815.1 Conus ventricosus
GGGGGCAGGTGCTCTGGAGCTACTGTCAGCAGCCGCAGCAGCAGGAAAGGGCACCACACTCAGCTGGCCAGTCCAGTACCACAGTGACTCTTGTCGCTTGGTCTTCCCGCAGCTTCCGGAGGGTCTGCTGGAGTTGTGTACGGTTTTTGGACAAGGGAAGTGTGTTAACCACCCACTGCATTAGAGTGTGTGGTGTATAAAAAAGTCAGAGGCAAACCGAGTGTTGTTGACTTTCGATGCAAAAACAAGCAGTTTTGGCTGGAAGTGTGGCTTCGTTAAGGCCCTCAGATGTTGTTCCTCCCCAGTTTCCACCTTGCTGCTATGCTGACACAAACTCAGCCGTGGTTGCCAGGGACGGTAAAGTAAGGTAATGTTGCATACAGCCCAGCCGACCGCAAAGGGCCATATCCGTATCGAAGTCAATTCAGAGTTCAAAAAAAAAAAAAAAAAAAAAAAAAAAAAAAAGCTCATTCACACAACCCTTTAAAACAGACCTTCAAAAAACACACGGAAAACTTCGTAAAAAAATCTTTCTTCCGTAAAATCTTAGATCAGGTGAAACATGTTGATAAACTTTCAGGAATTGAAAGATCACATCAGTGGGACATCTCTGAACAAGGGTGACCTCTTTCAGCAGTTCGAAGATCACATCAGGTGGACATCTCTAAACAAGGTTGACCTCTTTCAGCAATTCAAAGATCACATCAGGTGGGATATTTCTGAACAAGGTTTTCATGGAGTCTGCAGTAAAGTGTTTCTGTCTCACACCACGCTAGTCCATACACTCTTAAAGAACATGTTTCACTGTGAGCGGTACGTGACAGGGAGTGCCAGGGACAGGAGCTGCACCAATCCGTATGCTGATGGAGAGGCACCATGTCCAGACTTGATTCTGTGATTTCATGGGCAGGCAGGATTGTCTGTACACGCAGTGTTCAACAACACGCGGCTGTCGTGAAATAACTGTTGATAGGGGAAGCCACTGGCCTTCAGGCTGATGATGTCTGACACACACACAGTCCGAATCTGTCACACACAGTATCAGGTGAGCAGAGCGTCAGGCTCAGCTTTGTAGGTGTCATGGTATGCATCAGGCTGTTTGTCAGCCCGCCATTGTAGTTCAGGCTGCTCTTTGAAGAGGGTCATTCATCTTCGGGTCAACATCACCATCGTCTCTCGGCTTCCCCCCCCCCCCCCCCCCCCCCCCCCCCCCCCCCCCCCCCCCCCCCCCCCCCCCCCCCCCCCCCCCCCCCCACCCCCCCCCCCCCCCCACCCCCCCCCCCCCCTCCTCCCCCCCCCCCCCCCCCCCCCCCCCCCCCCCCCCCCCCGTCGATTCCCTAACGGCACGGACCCTGTCGAATCTGACGCTTGCGACCATTTGTAGAATTGGGCCACAGCTTTAACGAGCAGGAAAAATTTTGTTCATAGATTTTTTGGTCGAGCTTCGTCACTCCTTGTTGATGCTGTTCCCTCGTCCGTAACGAGAGTTACTGTCATAGATTTTGGGTCGGTGTTCGCTCTCGATTGAGAATTTTGCCCTGCGAGTTCTGGCAATAGAGTTTCCCGGACGGAAGGAAATCAGGTTTTCCAAGAGGAACAGCATAGCTCCGGGCTTTCTCTGCACTGTCATTCTTTGGTCTAATGAGGAAGTAATCACCTGAAAAGAAGCGGAAATTAATCTCCCGTGTCCCCTGAATGCAAATATGGGATGGGCTTTTTTCCCCATCAAGTCTGTTGTCTCGGAGCTCAAGCCAGCGCATTTGGAAAATGCGTTCATTGTCTTCGAACAATGTCCTTTCGACGAAATGTCCAGAAATGTTCAGGACTCTGTTGTTTGTTGATTGGAAAATGGGCAGTAAACACCGCCTCAGGGTCTATTGATGCCACGTTGCAATTCTTTGGAAATAATCTGCAGAGCCGGTTGAAAAGTCTCCCTTTTACAATGGCGGCAGATACTTCCTCATTAGATTTTCTTCCGGCAGATTTGTCTGCCATGTGATTCTTCTAATTGCAACGGAGGAGCACTTCTTCCCATTCATGATGATATGCAAATATCGTTTCCTTTTGTCGAAAGCTTTCTTATCTCTCATGGTGGCGATGGCATGTCATCCCCTTTCATTCCACGTTGCCTGGGCACGAGACAGTAAGGACGAAGAAGGGCTGAGCAGTCAGATTCAGTCTCGGCACTCTTAACCAAAGAAAGGATTTCCGGTCAGATGTCAGATGTTTCCAAGCCTGTGCAGCATCTCGACTCTGCTGGCTTCGAAGAAGGCTGCGTCACATCCCACAGAGTCAGCCCAGTGGGGCTGCAGTGCCAGCAATGCAATCACCTGAGTGAGTGCTGGCGATGATGACGATCCTTCTGGCTGAAAATGGGCCGACTTTCTGTCGGTGGAACCGTCTTTTGCTGTTGTGGTGGTCTTCTGAATAGCATCTGACCTTTGAGCTTTGAAGGCTGATTTTGTTTACAGCAGCAGCAGCAGTAGCAGCAGCAGCGGTGACAACCACAACAGCAACAACAACAACAACAGAGCAGCAGCAGCAGCAACAGCAGCAACAACAACAACAATAACAACAACAACAACAGCAAATGACCCCATCGCTCTGACCCTGAAACCAAGCCTTGGCAACAACAACAACAAACGGCCCCATCGCTCGACCGTGGAACCCAGCCTTGGCAACAACAACAACAACAACAACAACAATAAAACAACAACAAAAACGGCCCCATCGCTCTGCCCGTGGAGCCCAACCTTGGCAGCTGTCCTCGGAGGCGATGATGTCTGGGACCTCAGTAGTCCCGTTCCTTCCTTGCCTTCCTGTCAAAGAGGCCGTCAGGTCATCATTGATGGCCTTCCTGTCAAAGAGGCCGTCAGGTCATCAGTCATGGGCCTTCCTGTCAAAGAGGCCGTCAGGTCATCATTCATGGCCTTCCTGTCAAAGAGGCCGTCAGGTCATCTTTCATGGGCCTTCCTGTCAAAGAGCCGTCAGGTCATCATTCAAGGGCCTTCCTGTCAAAAGTCATCGAGGTCCTTCATAGGGCCTTCTGTCAAGGGCCTCCGTCAAGCCTTCATGGCTTTCTTAGAGGCCTTCGCAAGAGCTCAGGGCTATTCGGTCTTAAGAGGCCGTCAGGTCTCATTATGGGCCTTCCTGTCAAGAGAGGCCGCAGTCATCATTCATGGGCTTCCTGCAAAGAGGCCGTCAGGTCACTTCATGGGTTCCTGTCAAAGAGGCCGTCAGGTCATCATTATGGCCTTCCTGTCAAAGAGGCCGTCAGGTCATCATTCATGGGCTTCCTGTACAAAGAGGCCGTCAGGTCTCATTCATGGGCTTCCTGTCAAAGAGGGCCGTCAGGTTCATTCCTGGCTTCCTGTCAAAGAGGCCGTAGGTCATCATTATGGGCCTTCTGTCAAAGAGGCCGTCAGGTCATCATTCATGGGCCTTCCTTACAAGAGGCCGTCAGGTTCATTCTGGGCCTTCCTGTCAAAGAGGCCGTCAGGTCATCATTCATGGGCCTTCCTGTCAAAGAGGCCGTCAGGTCATCTCATGGGCCTTCCTTCAAAGACGCCGTTCAGGTCATCATTCATGGGCCTCCTGTCAAAGAGGCCGTCAGGTCATTCTGGGCCTTCCGTCAAAGAGGCCGTCAGGTCATCATTCATGGGCCTTCCTGTCAAAGAGTGGCTCTTCAGGTGGCTCATTCAAGGCCTTCCTGTCAAAGAGTCCGGGTCATTCAGGGTCCTGTCAAAGAGGCCGTCAGGTTCATTCATGGCCTTCCTGTCAAAGAGGCGTCAGGTCATTCTGTCAGGGCTTCCTGTCAAGAGCCGTCAGGCTTCTGTAAAGGGCCGTTCCGTCAATAGGGCCGTCAGGTATCTGTCAGGGCCTCCTGTCAATGAGGCCGTCATGGTCATCATTGGGCCTTCCTGTCAAGGGCCGTCAGGTCATCATTCATGGGCCTTCCTGTCAAAGCCGTCAGGCTCATTCTATGGGCCTTCCTGTCAAAGAGGCCGTCAGGTCATCATTCATGGGCCTTCCTGTCAAAAGGCCGTAGGTCATTCTGGCCTTCCTTCAAAGAGGCCGTCAGGTCATAGCTGGGCCTTCTGTCAAAGAGGCCGTCTCTCTAACGTAGGGCCTTCCTGTCAAGAGGCCGTCAGGTCAAAGTCCGGGCCTTCTGGCTTTCGTCAAGAGGCCGTCAGGTCATTACTGGGCCTTCCTTCAAAGAGGCCGTCAGGTCATCGATCATGGGCCTTTCCTGTCAAAAGGCCGCGTTAGGTCATTCCTTCAAGGCGCCGTCAAAGGGCGTCAGGGCCTTCCTGTAAAGAGCTCTGTCAAGCATGGCCGTCAGGCATCGTAAGCGGCCTTCTTCAAAGAGGCCGTCGGTCTTCATGGGCCTTCCGTCAAAGAGGCCGTCAAGGGTCCATCATCATGGGCCTTCCTGTCAAAGAGGCCGTCAGGTCATTCATCTGGGCCTTCCTGTCAAAGAGGCCGTCAGGTCATCTTCATGGGCCTTCCTGTCAAAGAGGCCGTCAGGTCATTCATGGGCCTTCCTGTCAAAGAGGCCGTCAGGTCTTCATTCTAGGGCCTTCCTGTCATAGAGGCCGCAGGTCATCAATGATGGGCCTTCCTGTCAAGAGCTAGGGCTTCGTGGGCCTCTGCAAGAGGCGTCAGGTCATTCGTCAAGGGCCTTCCGGTCAAAGGGCCGTAGTCCTGTCAAGAGGCGCTTCTTCATAGGGCCTTCGGGTCACAGTCAGGGCTTCTGTCAGGCGTCGTCATTCATAGGGCCTTCTGTCAAAGCCTGTCAGCCTTCTCAAAGAGGGCCGTCAGCTCATAGGCCTCTGTCAAGGGCCTTCGGTCAATGAGGCCGTCAGGGCCTTCATGTCATGAGCCTCAGGTCTCAGTCATGGGCCTCTCCTTCAAGGGCCTAGGTCCTGTCATTCATGGGCTTTCCTGTCAAAGAGGCCGTCAGGTCATCATCATGGGCCTTCCTGTCAAGAGGCCGTCAGGTCATCATTCATGGGTCTTCCTGTCAAAGAGGCCGTCAGGTCATCATTCATGGGTCTTCCTGTCAAAGAGGCTGTCAGGTCATCATTCATGGGTCTTCCTGTCAAGAGGCCGTCAGGTCATCATTCATGGGCCTTCCTGTCAAAGAGGCCGTCAGGTCATCATTCATGGGCCTTCCTGTCAAAGAGGCCGTCAGGTCATCATTCATGGGCCTTCCTGTCAAAGAGGCCGCCAGGTCATCATTCATGGGTCTTCCTGTCAAAGAGGCCGTCAGGTCATCATTCATGGGCCTTCCTGTCAAAGAGGCCGTCAGGTCATCATTCATGGGTCTTCCTGTCAAAGAGGCCGTCAGGTCATCATTCATGGGTCTTCCTGTCAAAGAGGCCGTCAGGTCATCATTCATGGGTCTTCCTGTCAAAGAGGCCGTCAGGTCATCATTCATGGGTCTTCCTGTCAAAGAGGCCGTCAGGTCATCATTCATGGGTCTTCCTGTCAAAGAGGCCGTCAGGTCATCATTCATGGGTCTTCTGTCAAAGAGGCCGTCAGGTCATCATTCATGGGTCTTCCTGTCAAAGAGGCCGTCAGGTCATCATTCATGGGTCTTCCTGTTAAAGAGGCCGTCAGGTCATCAGTCATTGGTCTTCCTGTCAAAGAGGCCGTCAGGTCATCATTCATGGGCCTTCCTGTGAAAGAGGCCGTCAGGTCATCAGTCATGGGCCTTCCTGTCAAAGAGCCCGTCAGGTCATCAGTCATGGGCCTTCCTGTCAAAGAGGCCGTCAGGTCATCATTCATGGGCCTTCCTGTCAAAGAGGCTGTCAGGTCATCAGTAATGGGCCTTCCTGTCAAAGAGGCCGTCAGGTCATCATTTATGGGCCTTCCTGTCAAAGAGGCCGTCAGGTTATCAGTCATGGGCCTTCCTGTCAAAGAGGCCGTCAGGTCATCAGTCATGGGCCTTCCTGTCAAAGAGGCCGTCAGGTCAGTCATGGGCCTTCCTGTCAAAGAGGCCGTCAGGTCATCAGTCATGGGCCTTCCTGTCAAAGAGGCCGTCAGGTCATCATTGATGGGCCTTCCTGTCAAAGAGGCCGTCAGGTCATCAGTCATGGGCCTTCCTGTCAAAGAGGCCGTCAGGTCATTCATGGGCCTTCCTGTCAAAGAGGCCGTCAGGTCATCATTCATGGGCCTTCCTGTCAAAGAGGCCGTCAGGTCATCAGTCATGGGCCTCCTGTCAAAGAGGCCACTAGAGGCAGGCGAAAGATGAGACAGGAGGGAGGGGGAGGGGGAGGGGGGGGGGGAGGATCGCAAACAGGTTTGATGCTCAGCACCACGCAAATAAGGATTGGGTCCCACCTGAAATCGGAACCTCGAGCACTTCTCCGCAGCGTCCTGGCTCTGGAAGCGCTTCCGCTTCCACTGGAGCGCTAGCCCTGCGCGCGCATCGGTCTTCACATGATTACGATAGACGACCCGCCGCCCAACAAGAGACAAATTGGTTTGAAGCAGAAAGTTAACCGAGACTGGGTTGTGTAAACGTCGTTTGTTGTTGTTGTTGTTAGTTTTTTCCTACCTCCCGTCTCTTTCGTTGACGTCAATGTTGGGTTACCCGATTCGTCTGCCCCCCTCCCCCCCTTCTTTTCTTTGTTATTGTTGTTTTTATGTTGTTATTGTTGTTGTTGTTGTAAACTTCCTATCGGTTAGTAGCGGCGAAGCCCATAATTCACCTGAATAGGCGTACTTGTTATGCCAGTATTCAATCGACAACCAACCAGTGAAACGCACTTCTCGCAGAGCGGTCCGTTATTAAATGGTATCAAGAGGCTGGAAGAGCTTCACAGATGGGCAATGTGGCGAAACTCCTCCACTGATACACACATACTCCCCCCCCCCCCCCCCCCCCCCCCCATTACGTAGTAAGGGGGGAGAGAGTGGCGGGTAGGGGGGGGGAGGGAAAGAGGAAAAATGAATGAAAGACGAAGGCAAATAAACAGAGAGAGAGAGGGAGAGAGGAGGAGAGAGAGAGAGAGAGAGAGAGAGAGAGAAGAGAGGAGAGAGAGAGGAGAGAGAGAGAGAGAGGGGGAGGATCCTATAGGTAAGATGTAATCCGATTTGATGGAGGATTTCCTGCCGAGAAATAGTCAACATAAACAGATGACAACCGGTTTATTGACGGTGTGTCCGTGCCCGAGTGAGAGTGAGAATCCGCGAGTGCATGCGTGTGCGTTCGCGTGCGCGCGCGCGCGCGCGCGGTATGTGTGTGTGTGTGTGTGATATGACGCGGGGTGTGTGGAGGGAATAAATGCTCGTGACAAGACAGACATACCGCCGCCAGGAAACAATTTTAAGTTCGGCCTCCCCTTCTCTCTCTCTCTCTCTCTCTCTCTCTCTCTCTCTCTCTCCTTCCTTTCCCTTCCACCCACCTCCTAACCCCTACCTACCCCGCCTCCATCCCTCTTAATGGGCCTTCCACCTTGAAGTGCACATTTGCCAGGTGAAATTTCCACCGATCACACTCATTGTCCGGAATGCTTTCAGACCTTCCTGATCTGGCACTGTTCTTGTAGATCCTTCTGCCTCCACATGTGAAGTGTCATTTTCCTTTTTCTTTTTTCCTCTTTTTTTTTTTTTTTTTTAAATCGGCGCGAATAGGGAATATACAAGATCACGCGCAAAGCGCTTCAAATTTAAGAAGAGGAAAGAAGAAAAAAATAAAAAAAGAAGGAAAGAAGGAAACGTTTGAAATGGTTGAAGCTGCGAAAGGAATCGCTGTCTTTTTGTTTGTCTGCTTTTTTCTTCTTTTTTTTTCTTCTTTTTTTTCCCCCTTTTTTTCTTTCTCAAACAATTGTGAATTATAATGGTCGATTCAGGTGTCATTGCTGTTGTGATTTGGATTTCACTCTCCCGACCCGAATACAGAGGAGGCGGTTTTGTGTGTGTGTGTGTGTGTGTGTGTGTGTGTGGTGTGTGGTGTGTGTGTGTGTGTGTGTGTGTGTGTGTGTGTGTGTGTGTGTGTGTGTGTGCGTGCGTGCGTGCGTGCGTGCGTGCGCGCGCGTGTGTGTGTGTGTGTGTGTGTGTGTGTGTGTGTGTGTAAAAAGTCTTGGACGCGTAACTTCGGACTTCTTTGCGTCAAACAAACCGAATAGCCATGACATAGGAAGGGCAGTTTAGACTACCCTAAGAATTCCAGAGCCGTCATGTAACGCAAGCGCTTGTTGAATTCATGTTTGGAATAAGTAATAGCAAATCGCTTTCACTTCGATGAGAAAGAAAAAAATCGTAGAGATGTAGACTTAATCCCTGTCCCCAAGATTTCATTTTTGGATTCTCTCTTGAGGGCACATAAGACCGTATGGCGAAAGCTTGGCTGTGTCTGGAGTGGCACTGTCTTCATCTGTCCGTGGGCAGGGGTGGTTGGATCTGTGGGGTGTGCTCGGCAGCTGGAGGGTGGTGTTTTTCGCCGGTGGGCTCTGCAGTCATGAAATACGGGCTGGTACACCCATGGGGATGCTACTTTAAGGCTGTTACGAGCTGCATCCTGTAGTCTAATTTACCTCTGTTCAGGAGCAGTTATGTCCCTTGATATCTTAATGGAGTGTCCTGCGCGTGCCCGTACCCATCGTCAACACAGCGCAGGCCTCCAAGGGTGGTACAGGACTGCTCTAAAGGCAGGTGAAGACAGTGCTTCTCTGGGTCCTCCCCAGCACCTTCGGGTGTTTCTTTTTCTTCTTAATCCCTGTCCCCAAGATTTCATTTTATACTGTTCAAAAAAAGAAACGCAAAATGCCAAGCTGCCGATTTGAAACACAATTTATTGAAGCTCAGTGTGACAACACGTTTAATGTGAAAATGACAAAAACAGGTCATCAGTAGGACAGAAGTCTCCTCTGTAATGCTGTGGTAAAGAACCAGCCCCAGACCCTCAGGGAAATCGCCAGGGCCGCTTCCAAAGTCAGTAACGGGTGTGACCCCCTCTGGCTGCAATGGTAGCCTGGCATCTGCGGGGCAATGAAGCAATAATGTTCCTGATTGTCTGATGTGGGATGGCCGCCCACTCGGCCTGCAATGCCCGGAACAGTTCATTTGGAGTCGCTGGGGCGTTGGCCCTCACTCTCAGGCGTCTGTCCAAAACGTCCCAAACGTGCTCAATAGGATTCAAATCCGGGGAAAGAGAGGGCCAGGCCAGGGTGTTGATGTTGTTGGCGGTAAAGAAGGCTGTGGTCAGGCATGCTGTGTGGGGCCTGGCGTTGTCCTGCTGGAACACGGCCCTGGGAGTGGCCATTAGAGGCAGGACGTGTGGCTGAACAATGACCTGGACGTACTGCTGGGCTGTCAGGTGACCTTCCACGCGCACCAGCTGGCTCCTGCCTGTGTTGCTGATGGCCCCCCATACCATGACATTGCCGCCACCATGCGGAGGTGCCTCGTCGACGCAGTTCTGCTGGTTGCGTTCATTAACCCGGCGGTAAACCCTTCGCCTCCTGTCATGGCGCTGCAGCAGAAACTGTGACTCATCCGAGAACCAGACGTGTCGCCAATGGTTCCTCAGTGTCCAGTGTCTGTGTTGCGTAGCCCATTGCAGTCTGGTCTGTCGATGGCGCCCCGTCATTACGTTGCCACGTAGGGGCCTGTACGCCCTCAGCCCAGCAGCATGCAGCCTGTTCCGGACAGTCTGGTCGGAGATGCGACGGACACCAGCGCATGCCTGGACAATGGACGAGGCCGGCAGGAAGCGATTGCGGAGATGTCTGAGCCGTATAAGCGGTCCTGGGCTGGCGTTGTGATATGAGGTCGGCCTGACCTCGGGGCATCAGCTGATGACCCTGTCCTCTGGAAGCGAGTCCAAAGTCGACATATGGTACTGGGGGAGACATTCAAAGCATGGGCCACATCAGTTGCACTCTGACCAACTTGCAAACGACCCAGGGCGTTTTCTCTCTCTGCTGGGCTCAAACGTGGCATGCTGTTTTTTGGTACGGTGTGCCTGCCGGTTGCCAAAATGACCCGGCTT
>CM031615.1:21961503-21969003 GCA_018398815.1 Conus ventricosus
TGGGGAAACCCCCCCCCCCCCAAACACCCCCCCCACCCCCCGCCGCTTCACCCTCCGAACAGCCCCCCCCCCCCCCCCCCCCCCCCACCCACCCACAGCACTGAAACAGAAAAATAACCAGGCGCGTTTCCTAGCCAGCGGGCATACTAGGGGGACCTTGCGAGAGACGATCGGAGCATTGACCCTACTAGACAACCTCTCGCGGCGAGCTAAGCTATGATTATATCTGAGAGATATTGGCGAGTTTTCTGAGGACTTTGTTGGAGGTCTCCGCTGGAGAGGTGCGGTGGTGACGGAGCCGTGGATCGGATCCGTTTGAATTATATGTACAGGCCAAAGTTCTATTGTTATTATTGATAACTTTTTTTTAATTGTTCATTATTATTACTATTATCATTACTATTATTTTTATCATTATCATTGTTATTGTTATTATCATACTATTATTGTCATCAGTATCATTGATATTATTGCCATTGTTGTTGTTGTTGCTGCTTTTTCTTGCTTTCTAGATTATAGAGTACACGTTGCCTTGCCTGTTCACGGCGTTGCCGAGGGGCATCACCAGAAGGAATCTGAGAAGGGACATTCTTCTTTGTAAACGTCCAAATAAGTCAACGAGTTGTCGCTTTGTGTCGCTCTGACGTTCAGTCGTGATGACATTATCACGTCATGTCACTCGGCTGTCCCCCATCCACGCTCCTTTTCTTGCCACGCACGTGTACACACACACACACACACACACACACACACACACACACCCCACACACACACGCACGCACACACACACACACACACGCACGCACGCACGCACGCACGCACGCACGCACACACACACACACACACACACAACACGCACATGCACGCACACACACACACACACACACCACACACACACACACACACGCGCACATGCGCGCGCACACGCACCCACACACTCATACACACACACACGCACACACTCATACACACACACAAAACACACGCGCGCGCGGCGCGCGCGCGCGCTCCACACACACAAAACCACACACACACACACACACACACTCTTACAGAGACACGCATAACCACACACACACACACACACACACACACACACACACACACACACACACACTCGCTAGATCAACGTTTGCTGACATTTTTCTTCTTCTTCTTTTTTTATGCACCCTCCAACACACATCTGATGGCAAGGCCCTAGCATACCTGACTGTAAAGAAAGCCACTCTTAGCCATACAGTGATCACAACAGCTCGTCCATGGCAGCAGAGACAAAGATCAGGATATGGGACGGTGTGCGAGCGAAGGGAGTCCGTGAGTGTGGCAGGGAACAGAGAGCTAGGGTGCATATGTGTGGCGGAGGGGAGGGTAAAGGGGGTGCTGATGGGGGACAGAGGGGGTTTGAGGTGGCGGGGTGGGGGTGGGGAGGGGGGGGGGCAGTAGAGGTAAATGTAGAGATGATCGTAGAGACAACTACTGAAAACAACGGGGAGAAAAAGATTCGGTTCTCGGTAACGATTTCACCGTTGCGCACCGGCGTACGTGGCGAGAAAAACCCTGCCTTCGTGGGAATGAAAAAATGGCGGGTGCGTAGCGCAATCACTACGTATCTAAAGCACTACCAGTTATTAGCCCTACGACCAATAGATCTACGTGTCGTAAACCATACGACCCTTTAAGACTACGTGTCTATATCACTACAATTGACCATGTATCGAAAAAGCTATTCATGTTCGCGTTCTCTAAAACTACGTGTCTATATCGCTATGCCCGTTTGCTCTACAGCAGAAAGAAAGAAAAATAGTGACAACGGCCCGTTTGTATGGGGATGGTGTAGCGCAATCACTACTGGATAATGTCAGTAGGTCCCCACTAGGGAGGCGCTATATGTTCCCCCAGGTCTATGTTCCCCCACCTCCATATTCCCCCAGGTCTATGTTCCCCCACCTCCATATTTCCCCAGGTCTATGTTCCACCACCTACCTACCGTGCCGTACGTGACCTCGTGCCGTACGTGTCCTCGTGCCGTACGTAATCTTGTATCGTACGTGACCGGATTGTCATACTTGTTACAGAATCTAAGTTGTATCCTGACTAGATATGTTGCAATGTTCATATCTTATGCTTTAAACCGAGATAAGAGACGGAATACATTTAATTGTCACAAGATTGTATTGATCCTTTCTTTGCTTTGCTTTGTTTTTCTCTGTATTTGGTGACAGGAGTCATTGTTACTCATTAATTTGTTGTTCATTTACAGTTCTTTAGTTAATGTGTCAGTACACGCGTGTTTCCATAGCTATACGGGTTGGTGACCTTACGTTAAAATTCCTGAGTCCCTGAGTATATGTGGATGGTTTAGTGCGTCAAAATATATTTTTTGTAAATCATTTTCTTTCCTAGTTCCATCCCTCCTCCACGTTATATAAGGCCAAGAGCCCCTGGCCTAAGACCAAAGTACAATTAAAAAAAAAATGTTCCGAGTTCCGAGTTGTATTAAATTACGATAATTGAAATTACCAAAATACAGAAATCGAGAGAGAGAGGGAGAGAGAGGGAGAGAGAGAGAGAGAGAGAGAGAGAGAAAAGAGAGAGTAATTAGAGAGAGAGATAATTAGAGAGAGACAAAGACAGAGAGACAGCGATAATTAGAGAGAGAGAGAGAGAGAAGAGAGAGAGAGAGAGAGAGAGATGCGGAGACAGAAAGATGCGGAGACAGAGATTCAGAGAGACAGAAAGAGATAATCTAAGAACTCTTCTCTCTCTCTCTCTCTCTCTCTCTCTCTCTCTCTCTCTCCTTCTCTCTCTCTCTCTCTACAGCGTTGCTAAAACTACCATTAATCCTTGGAAATGTATCTCCTGTTCTACTGTTTAAGTCTCCACACACCAAAATATACATATCAACACTTAGTACGGTATCAGTAAGAAATCTTCAAGTAATTCCACATCACTATCTATACTACTAGCGTTATAATATGGAGAATGCTCTGGCGGATATAACAACAAATAAAAAGAATATCTTTATCAGTACCAAACAATGATTTGTTATAGAAAAACAAGGAAATTCCCGCGTTCAACTATTCTTTCCGTTACATAATTAACAACTTCGTTTTTAATGAGACAAAGAACCCCCCCCCCCCCCCCCCCCCCCCCCCCCCCAGAACGTCTCCCCTGTTGGACTACAAACTCAGTTGAATAGTTTATATACAGCATCCAGTTATCTGGAATTGACGGTGAATATGAATAAAAGTAATATTATAGTTTTCAGGAAAGGTGGTTACTTAGCTTCAAGGGAAAAGTGGATATATGGTACAACAGAATTGAAAGTTGTTAACAGTTATAAGTATCTAGGTATGTGCTTTTCAACCAAACTTAGTTTCTATACAGCATGTGATGAATTGGTAAGTAAAGCTAAACGAGCATTAATAACAATTCAGAGAACATTGTATAAACTTGAGAATAATTCACCTGAACTGTTTTTTAAGCTATTCGATGCCCAAGTTCAGCCTATAGTACAGTATGGCGCTGAAATATGGGCTTTGGATAAGGCGGCTTTAGAAATAGAAAAGGTGCACACATATGGTCTTAAAAAGTTCTTAGGTGTAGATATAAGAACACAGAACGACTTCTTGTATGGCGATTAGGTAGATACCCTATATACTTAAACTCTTATGTGCGTTGCATTAAATTCTGGTTAAAGCTGACCCGTATGGGGGAACATAGATTACCATATAAGGCATATAGAATGTTATGTTGTCTTGATGAAAAGGGGAAGTATACGTGGGTTACACATGTTCGTACAACTTTAGACAAGTATGGATTTTCTTATGTTTGGGATAATCAGGGTGTAGAGTCGGTTTCAATGTTCATTAAAGAATTTAGACAGAGAATAACTGATTGCAGGTGGCAGGAATGGGACAATCATACGCAAACAAGTGAGAGATACAGTTTTTATAGAGTATGTGTCTATGAATATAAACAAATTTGTAAAGAATGCCCTAAGTAAATTTAGATTTGGAGTTTCACCTATATTGACACATTCTTTAAGGTATACAAGAACAACAGATGTTATGTCCAATATGTTCATCTGCTGAGGAAGATGAGATCCATTTTGTCTTTATGTGTCCAGCTTACAGTGATTTAAGAAAAGAATTCATTCCCAAAAAATACTACATTAATCCATGTATGTTCAGGTTGTGTCTTTTACTTTCATCGTCTAACATTGTAACGATGCGAAACTTGTCATTGTACTTATATAAAGCCTTTGCAAGACGTGCTGTTATCATTAACTAGATGCTATTATTTTGCATTGTACTGGTAGCATGTATTTACACTGTGTGATTATCGTTTGTAACTGTATTTTGATTGAGGCCCATCAGAATGGGCCAATGGCCTTCTGATTAAAGCATTCATTCATTCATTCATTCATTCATTCATTCATTCATTCATTCATTCCTCCTCCCTCCCTCCTCTCTCTCTCTCTCTCTCTCTCTCTCTCTCTCTCTCTCTTCTCTCTCTCTCTCTCTCTCTCTCAACAAGGTGGGCAGAAGGCATTGTGCTAAAAACAGTATCGGTATTTAATTGATGAGTAATAGGCCTAGTCTGTCCAATACAAAAATCTGCGCTGCCAGTGCAGCAGTTCTAAATTTCATCATGTAGAGCTATTGCCACGTAGTGCTAAAGAAAGAAATAGAAAACAAAACACACGAAAGTATGTAGAGCTACTGCCACGTAGTGCTAAAGGACAGTAGCCAATAGAGATCGCAAGTCAGCCTTCGAGCTTCTTTCTCCTTCTTTGCCATCTATATAGAGCTAATCAGAAATGTCCATTAGTGACAGAGGGCAGTCGCTTTTTAGCTACTTTTCGTTACTTCTCGTAGTGCCAAAACAAGGTAGAGGTTTGAAATACGTAGTGCTATTGCTACATGACTAAGCGAAGACTCTCTCTCTCTCTCTCTCTCTCTCTCTCTCTCTCTCTCTCTCTCTCTCTCTCTCTCTCTCTCTCCTCTCTCTCTCCTCATTAGATATTTATTCATGGGATATTTATGAAAATTCTATAGGAGCAACAAAAACAAAACAAAACAAAACAAAACAAACAAACAAAGAAAAACAAACAAAACAAACAAAAAGAAACATAGGCATTACTTTTAAATTTAGACATCTGTGACACTTAATTGGAATGAGAGAGAGAGAGAGAGAAGGAGAGAGAGAGAGAGAGAGAGAGAGAGAGAGGAGAGAGAGAGAGAGATGAAGTGTGAAATGCAAAAATTCACTTTCGTCCGAAAATCGATTTTCATCAAATTATTGATCAATAGGCCCGATAATCAATAACCAGGTGCAAATAACGCCTGATAATCGATTATCGAACGTTATTGATTTCTACACCTTGTATTGATTTTGGTAAATATTTGCACATAAAATTGATTTTTGGCCCGTTATTGATTATCGGGGCCGGTTATTAATTTCCGGCGTAATTTGCACCTGGTTATTGATTATCGGGTTTGTTGGTAAGTAATTTGCACATAAAATCGATTTTCGTACCATGAAAATCGATTTTCGTGAAATGCACACAATTCACTTTCCGGCCGAAAATCAATCTTCATAGTATGAAAATCAATTTTATAAGCAAATTACTTACCAATAGGCCCAATAATCAATAACCAGGTGCAAATAACGTCTGATAATCGATTAGCGGGGCCGGTTATTGAATTTTACACCTAACATTGATTTTAGTAAATAATTTGCACATAAAATTGATTTTCGGCCCATTATTGATTGTTGGGGGCCTGTTATTGATTACCGGCGTAATTTGCACCTGGTTATTGATTATTGGGCCTATTGGTAAGTAATTTGCACAGAAAGTCGATTTTCATACTATGAAAATTGATTTTCGGCCGGAAAATGAATTCTGTGAATTTCACGCTTCAGAGAGAGAGAGAGAGAGAGAGAGAGAGAGAGAGAGAGAGAGAGAGAGAGAGAGAGTTTATATATGTGTATCTGTCATGCCTTAAAACAATACCAACAATAGCAAAAAAGAAATTAGAAGGAGAGAGAGAGAGAGAGAGCGGGGAGGAGAGAGAGAGAGAGGGAGAGAGAGAGAGAGAGAGAGAGAGAGAAGAGAGAGAGAGAGAGAGAACGAACGAACGAATTTTATTTTCAGAGGGTAATGGAATAAGCATCACTGCTTTTTTACATCCAGCCCTCCGGGGCCAAAAGAAATTTAAGAAAGGAAAGGAAAACAACAACAACAAAATATTGATTAATATAAAATAATGGAAAATCACTCTTAAATATGACATATGAAAATACAAAAGGATACAAAATCTATGTACAGAGGGAACACCGACAGAAGGTGTGGGAGACGGTGGGAGTGGGATGGGGTGGGATGGGGGACAATTAAGAATGAGAGGGCGGGGGGAGAAAAGGAAGAACTGATAAAGAAAATGAAACATTTACACAGAACAGTTATTGGTACATCTTTGGGCAAAGTGGTGTAAGATCAGGCAGATACATCAAGTACGTGAAAAGATTGGATTGAAACTTACTTGTTGTTTGGTTCGTTTTTCAGTTTTTCTGGGATATTATTCCACAGCCACCCACCAGAATAAGCAAGGCTTGATTTGCATAAATTAATTGATGGGAAAGGGAGATTTATTTTATGCGAATGACGATGATCATTAGAAGTAAATATATTCCTTAAATAGGAAGGAGCACTGCCGTGTAGTATTTTATGCATAAAGAGTGCTTTGTTGTACAATAGTTTGGTCTTAAATGGAAGGATACCTGCTCGTTCATAATCAGGGTGCCCTAGCGAGGGTTCATCAATTGTTATTTTGACAGCTCTCTTATATATACTAGTCAATGGTTTAAGCAACTTATTGCTCGCTAAATCCCAGAGTGTCGAGGCATAGTCAATATTTGGTTGAATATAAGATTGAAAAAATAATAAAAGAGAGAGAGAGAGAGAGAGAGAGAGAGAGAGAGAGAGAGAGAGAGAGAGAGAGAGAGAGCGTTATAGTAAATGTCAGTTATTTGGCTGCTGTCGCAGCAGGTTATAAACAAATGGGGTGGACGAGAGAGAATGGTCGAAAGAAAGTGTGTCTGTCATGCCTTAAAACAATACCAACAATAGCAAAAAGAAATTAAAAGGAGAGAGAGAGAGAGAGAGAGAGAGAGAGAGAGAGAGAGAGAGAGAGAGAGAGAGAGCTGAACTAATATTTTACCAGTATTACGTATACTATATGGTGACAGGAAGAGAAAAGAGAGAGAGAGAGAGAGAGAAGGAGGAGAGAGAGAGAGAGAGAAATTGATAGACATTGCGCACGTGCGCGCGCGCGCACACACACACACACACACACACACACACACGCACGCACGCGCACACACACACACACACCCCACAACACACACACACACACACACACACAACACACAACACTGACATTCTTTCGTAATTTGTTTCTTTTTTTTTTTAATCGTAGTGATACAGAGTGAGATAGA
>CM031615.1:21974003-21991503 GCA_018398815.1 Conus ventricosus
ATGGATTACGTTGATTGGAGTCCTGGAGAGGGGGCCGGAATAGCTCAGGTGGTAGAGCGCCGGACTCGTGATCCTGGGGTTGCGGGTTCGAATTTCGGTACAGGGGGATTTTTCCCTCGGGAGTTAACGTTGGTTCTGACTACATTCCCCGTACAGTCCTTCGAAGGAGATTATAAGCCGAGGTTCCGTGTGTGAACGCACGCACAACATCTTGCTCACACGTAAAATCCCATCACCAACTTTCGGAAGAGAAGTCCAGTTTGGCCGTTGGTATGGATGACACGTTACATATAGCATGCACCTTCCCCGAAGATGGAGTATGGCTGCCTTAATGGTGGGATTAAAAAAAAACGGTCATACACACAGACCTCCACTGCCTGTCTATACAGGCAGTGTCCGCAGGAGCATCAGCCTGCGTACGCAGAAAGAAAGGAACAAAGAAAATAGAGTCCAGGAGAGACAGAACAGAAAAGAATTATTACAAAAATATCAGAGTCTGCGAGCGTGTCCATTTTTTTTTCTTTTCTTTTTTTTTTTTAGTATTGTCTAGTCTTTTTTTTTTTTTTTTTTTTTTTTTTTTTTTTTAGTATTGTCTAGGTAAATTTCCGGCCCGTGGTTTTTGGCTGGAATTTATGTTGGGCCAATGGTGGACGTTGACCCTGACAATTTCGCGTCAGCGGAGATGGTGCATACTAAGCCGCTACGGTGTCTATCCATGCTGAATTAGTTGGCTGTCCAGCCTTGGTCACACCGGTCCAGTCTGTCTGTCGCTCCGCTGCGGTCAGCTTTTAGCACTCGAAAAGTGTTACCACGGAGGTTAAAAAAAAAATTTTTTTTAATAAAAAATTTCAAAAGAGAGAGAGGAGAGAGAGAGAGAGAGGGAGAAGTGCGCGGACGGGGGGGGGGGGGGGGGGGGGGGAGGGGGGAATCAGTTTGGGGAGTTCTACACGCTTAACTTTTCAGGTGAGACAGTCGCTCGCGCAGTCACGGTGATCAGCCAATCAGAGCGAAGGTGAAGGTTGTGTGCTCCACAAAGGCCGTCTTCTCTGGGCGCGATTCATTTTTTTTCCCCTCACCAAGATCAGCTTTTGGATTTTCTGTCAAACTCTACTTGTACATGGAAAAGGGGAAAGTTGACCACTGGATCACAAAAACGAAAAAAAAAAAAAAAAAAGAACAACACACACACACACACACACACACGGTAGAAACAGCGACCCATGAAAAGGAACACACCAAACGTTTAAAAGCCATAAGCTCTCTGTCAGTGATGAGGAAGAAAGGAAAAACAGTAGTTTGTAAGAAGGAAAGAGTTAACTCAAACTCAGGAAGGAGGGGAGGGGGGGGGGGGGGGGGGGCAAAGTGAAAGCGAAAAAGATTTTTTTTTTTTTAATCAGACTCAATAGAACACAAGTTGAGAAGAACGGTTAAAAATTGAAATCTTGTAATTTCGAACTCTTCGGTGAATGAACGACATGGAGCGAACCGATGTTACATGCGGCCGAGTTACATGCTCACTCAGTCTGCATTATCATCGTCATCATCCATTAAGTGCATTAGTGTGAACACACCTGCTGTGAACGCAAACTGGTGAACGGGGGGGGGGGGGGGGGGGGTCGCAAGAAACAAAATATTCCTCGCATTTGCGCGAGAGACTCGGCAACAGGCAGTGTTCCAACATCTGCAAGGGGAATAATCTGTTTTTCGCGTTCGCGTTCAGCGGGAGTGCTGCCGTTTTCATGGGGACAGATGCCGCTGGTGAGCGCACCCAGTGCGGCTTTGCGACCTCAGTCAGAGAGAGAAATTGCCAAAATGCGAGTGTGAGACAATGCGCCGGGGCACCTATGTGATAATGCAGACATTCTTGTTATATCCCGTTCGTTTATCGTGGGGTGTGCTTCAGCTCAGATAGTTCACTGTCTGAATCAGTTCGTTTGACCTCTCAGCCGAGGAAACGTAATACCGTTTGCAGTGGAAAGACGGGGGGGGGGGGGGGGGGGGGTGTATCTTTCCCTGTTTCAGCCCGGAACAGGTCTGTGGTTAACCAGTAGGGCCCAGGTCAGCTGTGGTCATCACAGGAAGCCCCCGCCCAGGCTCTCCCAGACTTCAGAGGATCGCAGGAGGGTCTGTGATTTGGACAGAGTGGTTGGGGGTGGGGTGGGGGTGGAGGGAGAGGTTCGCTGTCAATCTTCAATTGTGTTGATTAAAACGGTCGGTGATCCGAGAGTTCGTGTATGTGTGTGTGTGTGTGTGTGTTGTGTGTGTGTGTGTGTGTGTGTGTGTGTGTGTGTGAGAGAGAGAGAGAGAGAGAGAGAGGGACGGAGGGAAGGGTCAGACAGACAGACAGGACGGGCGCTAGTTGTTCTCATGGCACGTGTTGACACATTAAACTGAATTATTATCAGCCTGTTATTGAGAGAGAGAGAGGAAGTTAGTTTTCAAACTTGGGTTATTGTACTTTGACCATAGGCCTACATGCAAACCGCTTTTCATCTCATGCAAAGATGTGTATACCACACACACACACACACACACACACACACGCGCGCGCACACACACACACACACACACACACGAGAGGGCAATGGGGGAGGCAGAGAGAGAGGGAGAGGAGGACGGAAGGGGACGGGAGGAGAGAGAGGGGGAAAGGAGGGAGAGGAGAAGAGAGAAGGGAAAGGGAAAAAAAAAACAAACAAACACGAGGCGAGTGTTGTGTAGAGTGTGTATTTACAGTGAACCCGGTCCCCTGCTCTCTCCCACGTGGGTGACCGACTTGGTCGTCAGGGGAGGCAGGTGTTTCTCGTCCTGGAGGTGTTGTACGCACGCACAGACAGTCGGTCCAGCCATCCATCACTCCGTCACTCTTTCATTCCGTCGACCTGCTGGCTTGGTAGGGATGAGAGTAGAGAGGGAGCTTGGGCGGGGGGGGGGGGGGGTTGATTGGCAGAGGGACGCAGGGGAGGGAGGAAGGAGGAGGTCAGATGATGGATAACGAACCTTTAGGTCAGTATGAGTTCAAGGGAGATAAAAAAAAAAAAAGCGTCCATTTCCTGCCTGTGGTGGTAGTATTTTCAAAAAACCGTCTTTCGTTCAACTCGGCGCCACTTCCGTCCGCGTTTGAAAAACTCTCTCTCTCTCTCTCTCTCTCTCTCTCTCTCTCTCTCTCTCTCTCTGTGTGTGTGTGTGTGTGTGTGTGTGTGTGTATGATTATCATTTACACCGATGGCACTTGCATTTCCGCCCGAGCCCTCTCCGTTCCCTGTGCTGAATGGCTACGGGCCAATGGTCACTATCCAGTAAATCTCTGTCGCTCTCCCTGTGTGTGTGTGTGTGTGTGTTTCATTTAGACCGATGGCACTAGTATTTCCACCCTAACCGTTTCTATCTCCATATTGATTGTCAGCTATGGCCTATGACCAAAATCCAGTAAATCTCTCTCTGTGTCTGTCTCTCTGTGTGTCTGTCTGTCTGTCTGTCTGTCTGTCTCTCTCTCTCTCTCTCTCTCTCTCTCTCTCTCTCTCTCTCTCTCTCTCTCACACACACACACACACACACACACACACACACACACACACACTCTACCCCCTCTCTCTCACCCCTATCCCATTCTCTCTATTCTCTCTCCCTCTCTGTCTACCTCTTCTCCCTCTCTTGCCCCAACTTTCTCTTTCTCTCTCTCTCTCTCTCTCTCATTTATCTCCTCTCTCTCTCTCTCTCTCTCTCTCTCCGGTCGGCTGGGCTATAAGCAACATTATCTTATCTTATCTCTCTCTCTCTACCTCCTCTCCCTCTCTCGCCCCTACTTCTTCTCTTTCTCTACATCTCTCTCTCCCTTACCTTTCTCTCTCTCTGTCTTTGTCTCTCTCTCTCTCTCTCTCTCTCTCTCTCTCTCTTTAATAATAAACGGTCCAATCAGAACGAGCGACTGCAGGGCAGGACGGCGTACATCAAAAGCCGGGGCCATTGTTAGGGTCCCAATTACTCCTCCCTACCGCCCTCTCTCCATCCCCCCACCACCCCAACCCCTTCACCCTCTTTCCCTCCCTGAATCTGCTCCCCTTCCTCCCGACATCTATCATATATCGCTTCTCCGCGCGCTGCCCAAACTGCAGCAGAGACCTTGACCACAATACGTAGTAGTAGCAGGAGCTCGCGGCATTCCATTAAACCAAGCACAGCTATGGGTAGCATTTCCCTATGTCCGTTGCGTCGCTAACGGATAATATAAATGCACTGACAGAACGTTCCACTGCGTAGATCTGACGTTAGCAGGGAAAAAGAGAGAGAAAAAAAAGACTGAACAGAATTAGGAAAGATTTCGTATATGACCTCAAGCCGGTAATGACAACATTCATCTTGCTTGTATTGTACCGGAGTTGAAGTGGATTCACAGCGGAAAGAGGCTGAATTAGAAGCTAGTTTGTTTACCCATGAATGAAAGGTAAGCTGGCCACTGGACCACGAAATAATTCTAGTTCATTTTGCGTGTTACCCATGAATGAAAGGTAAGCTGGCCACTGGACCACAAAATAATTCTTGTTCATTTTGCGTGTAGCCCAGCCGACCGCAAAGGGCACTGTCAGGGCTGTCACCTCGTTGGCGTCATCAATCAACTGAAATTGAAAAGAAAAAAAAAACATATACACACAACTCATTTAAAACATTTTCTATACAACAACAGCGACGACAACAATGACAACAATAACAATTCACCTCTCGAACTGCGTTCAAAATCTCTCTTCTGTAAAGTTTTCCATGAAAAAAAAAAAGGTTCTCTCTTCAAGGTTTGATCAGAAAACGCACACGAGGTTTTGAAAAGGCCCTCCCAGAACAAGAGGCAGCTGGGCAGATTCTTCTTGTGGGTTACTTTACTCAGCCCGCCGTGTGTTTTCTGTGTCTAGTTTAGTTCATTTCGTCATGTTTTCCATGTCAGTCTCTCTTTAATGTATAGGTAATGATGTAAGACATCGGGAGTTCGTGATTGGTTTGTTTCCGTGTCGAGCTTTCAAGCGATTGGTAGGGAAAGTGGTTGGTATTCATTCGTCGGCGAGCTGACACGTCTGTTGAGCGTGCGAGTCTCGGCGATGTTCGATTGCAGACCACCGACTTTACGGTGTTGTGGGAGGGGAACGACCTGTGTCCAAAATAAAACGGCCTGTCTCAGACATAATATGTACTGTTTGTCGATTGATTAGTAGGGAACACGGCGGTGTTAGTGTTGGTGGTGGTGGTGGTGGTGGTTGTGATGGTGGTAAGGGGTAGGGAGGTGGAGAAAGAGTAGAAGAACTCGACGACTAGGGATGTGGAGGTGGAGGGCGGAGAAAAAGGAAGGGGGGGGGGGGGGGGGGGAATGCGGCGAGGAGTGGCTAACGGGAGAATGGGGTCGGTGCATTGCACAGCTACTAAGTGATTTTGTCGCTGTTTTTTTTTTTTTTTTTTTTGGAACTCCCAGTTCTTAAAGAACAGGGAGTACTTTAGAATGGGAACGAAGGAATGCTCTGTGTGTGTGTGTGTGTGTGTGTGTGTCCGTCCGTGTTCAAAATGTGTTCCACTCGCTCCAGACATAACCACTGGGCCGATCTTTCTGAAAATTTGTAGGTATATTCATTATGGGTCACGGATGACGCCCGATGTTTTAATTTACCGTTATAGTCGTTACTAACGGCTGTAACGGCCTGTAACGTTTTCTTCTTTATGACCTGTGTCCAAATAAACGGCCTGTCCCAGACATAATACGTACTGTTTGTGGGTTGATTAGTAGGGAACACGGCGGTGTTAGTGTTGTTGTTGGTGGTGGTGGTGGTGGTTGTGATGGTGGTAAAGGGTGGAAGGTGGAGAAAGAGTAGGAGAACTCGGCGACTAGGGAGTGAGGTGGAGGGCGGAGAAAAGGAAGGGGGGGGGGGGGGGTAGATTGGGAATGCGGCGAGGTGGCCAACGGGAGAATGGGGTCGGTGCATTGCACAGCCAACACGAAGTGATTTTGTCGCTTTTTTTTTCTTTTTTTCTTTTAACATTCATAGGATTTATTTGTTGATTGATCATAGCGTGCGAACACCCGAACACACAGTACCCATGAAATGCTAGAGAGAGAGAGAGAGAGAGAGAGAGAGAGAGAGAGAGGATTGTACGTGGAAGGTCCAAGAGAGAGAGAAAAGATCTGTACCAGGAAGACCCGTTTCTTCTTTTTCTTTTTTTCTTTGTTTTTTCTTTTTAAACAACAGTATATCTGAAATAGCGAACTCTTATCGGGATTGTTGCTTCTCCACCTGAGCCAATGAATACGATATGAAAAGAGAACGACCGACCTTCAAGCTGAGCAGGACAGGCTGACCGAGCGGCCCTCATAAGGATTTTTTCCCCCCTAGGGGAGGTTTGCAGCTGTGTTCAAAAGGCCAGCTGCGCCTGACAGATGGGTGGTTTTTTTTTTTTTTTTTTTTTTTGTTTTTCCCCACCGAGATTCTCCCGTTTCCATCTCCCCCCTTGGTGCCAGGATGGGGTAATCCATACTGGGGTCAGACTTTGGTTGGGTGCTAGATCTATAGGCGGCTGACCATTTTCTCCCCTCATTTCCACCTACTATTCACTTCACTGGCATTTTCCCTTTTCACTGCAGACACCATACCTACATTCAGGCACCCCCCCCCCCCCCCTTTTTTTTCCTGACCTCTTGTTCCCGTCTCAGATCCGACCTTTCCACCTCTGACCTTGACATTGACTTCTCCCTGCAGCCTGCTTTCTTAACTGAGTTGATCTGAACAGTCCTCACTGCCTTTCCTACTGGCGGATTGCATTGTTGTTTCTCTCCTGACAGCCCAAAACGGGGAAGTACTGTTTTGCTCATGACTGATGTTTGTTAGCGATTGTCACGTCGGAGGAGGACTTGGTGTCGAAATTTCACCTGTTCTGTTTCGTACAGTCTGTTAAATTTGCCTTACTTTACATCTTGATTCGTGTGTTCATTTGTAATTTGAGGCGTATAAACGAGTTTTCACACAAACTGGTGAAACGAGTGACACCTCTCTCGGCGTCTGCGTTCCCTCCCTCCCCTCGTTTTTTTCAGGTGGGGGGCGTCTTGACCAACGAGATCACCGTCCTCGAAAGGTGGGGAAAGGGGGAGGTAGAAGAGGGGGGGGGGGGGGGGGGGGGGGGGGGGGGGGGGAGAGCGAGAGAGGGTGTGGGGGAGGGGGCGGGATGCTCGGCAGCACGCGCTGGGCTTATGATTGGTCAATCAATGAGGGCAAGCGTCTGGGCTCACGTCTGGGCCATTGAGCGTCGGCACGTGAGGGAAAAGTGCCAGTGGCAGTATTGGCAGACCCGTCCTGTGACCGACCGCCCGTTTCTGAAACAGAACGGGGGGGGGGGGGGGGGGGGGGTCTTTTTTCGTAAACCGTCTTCCGATATAAACCACTTCATACATGATTGGTTGAGTGAAGGACTGAATCAATGAGGGCTTTGGATCCGGGTGAATTTTTTTTCTTTTTTTTTTTTTTTTAAATAGAAAGCAAGCAAGAAAGAAAAAGAGGGAGGGAGGGAGGACGAAAGGAACGAGAAGAGCGCGCTCGCGGTCGCATGTGCGACGTGAAATATTTTTTATTTTTTTTTATATTTTTAATCCGTTACACATCTATCCCACTTTGAGAACTAAGGGCGCTTCAATTAAAAAGCTGATCCGCTTTGCTTTTGTCTTTTCTGTGGAAGTTCCGTAGGTGGAAATGAATGGCGTTTACATTGATATGAAAAATTTTGTTCTTTTCTGTCGTTTGACGGTGTGTTTGTGTATCTATGCGCGTGTCGTGTTGGTGTATATATATGTGTGTGTGTTTTGTTTTGTTTGTTTGATTTAGCGTCTTTTCACAAAATAGTGTGTTTAGACGGACCTTGAAATCATCCTGAATGACATTAGCATTTATCACAAATAGGAATAAACCCCCTCATTTCATATCCCCCATCAAACGTAATACCATGTTTGACAGAGGAAAAAAAAAATCAATAAACAATGCCTATAATTTAAATTTTTAAAAATTTCAAAACGAGCAAACTACAGAGCTGTCCCTATAGGACTCCGAAGAAGAGATTTAGCTGCAGTGACAAGAAGTGATTTATCATCAATAATGGCTTTGAGATCGTCATCTTTAGTATTGTTTTTGACTGCCGGATAATCGGGCAAATATTGCTTTGTGAACGGACAATAGAATAAAATATGGAACGTAACATTCTCTCCCCACAGGGACACCTAATGTCGTTTATATGTTTGCATTTTTAACGCATTGAGTTTTAGTCTGTAACATAAAGAGCTAACTTCTCGTGACTCATTATTAATACCTTTTTGCAATAAGGAGTCTTTACTGTCAAAAGTTGTGACATTGTGGCTGGCTTTTTTATAGACTGCCTCCAGAAGATAAATATCCCTCTTTTACAGATAATGGAAATCTTTACAGTTGTACAGCCATTTGCATTCCTTGCACCTTTCCTTGCCATTCTATCTGCCCAATCATTTGCCTGGACACCACAATGAGAAGGGACCCAACAAAAAGTTACATCAGAACCTTTTTGCATTAGAAAATTAACAAGATGCCTTATTTCAATTATAATGTCAGCTCTTTCCTTTAGCTTAGTTGAAGTTAGCGACAGTAAAACAGATCTTGAATCAACACACAAAAGAATTCGTAAAATAATCATGGAAGGTTTGCAATATACCTTAAGGCCATGAGAATAGCTACCAGCTCTGCAGAGAAAATGGAATGGCCTTTCCAACATGATAAGCTTGTTCTTTCTTTAAGCCCGGAACAACAATCCAGCACCAGCATTTCCATCATTTATCACTGAACCGTCTGTATATACCTCCAAATGGTTCGGATATAGAGCTTCAACATGCGATCGAAAAGAAAATATATATATATGTGTGTGTGTGTTTTGTGTGTGTGTGTTGTGTGTGTGTTTTGTTTTTACCTCTAGATGTATGAAGCTACGGACGGTTTCGCCGAGGGCTCCGAAGCACAAAAGCGACAATGACTCAACACATCCGCGAGGCTTGTCATGTTAAAATAGCGGGGAACTCTATCGAGAGCAGGGGCCAAATGGTCTTTAATCAACGCAAGGGCAATGTTTAAAGGGGTTTGTTATCCGGAAGTTTTCCCATATCTGCTTGCGGCGCTGTGCGAAGGACAAACCCCCGATTTTTTTTTTTCTTTTTTTCCGTGTGTGTGTGGTGGGGGTTGGTGTGTGTGGTTGTTGTTGTGTGGTGGGTGTTGTGGTGTGCGTGTGTGGTGTGTGTGTGTTTAAGTCCATAACTCGTCCACTGGCCAAAACACAGAAAAACTGGCGCTTCCGCAGGTGCAGAAAGGGGGGAGAATCTCCCAGCAAGGGGAATCAGCGGACTGTTCACCCACCAGTACTTTCCCCCTTTTTTCCCCTCTCTCTCCTCTCTCCTCTCCCTTTTTTTTTTTTTTTTTCTTTCTCCATTACATTTTTCCTTTTGCCCCCCCCCCCTACTTTCGATCCTTTCCGTTTTGTTTCCCTCCCTTTTTGGGACATGCTTTTTCCTTACCTTTGTCTTCTTCTCCCAATTTTTTCACTGTTTTTTTTTTTTTTTTTTTTTTTCCCTCGTTTTTTCCTTTTTTTCCTTATTGTTTTCCAACCTTTTACCCTAGTTTCTCAAAGGGCTTTCTATTCTGTTCCTTGTTTTCCAAACCTTTTTTACCTATTTTTTTCTCAAAGGCTTTCTATTTCTTTTCCCTTTGTTGTTTTCCAACCTGTTTCACCTTTTTTTTCTTTGGGGCTTCTGTTTTTTTTCCCTTTGTTGTTTTCATCCTTTTTTTTTACCTTTGTTTCCTTACCTTCTCTTTTTTTTTCCCAGTTTGTCCACCTTTTCCCCTATTGTTTCCCTTATTTTTTATTTAACATATACCCTTTCTCACCCCCGGGGATGATTTCGGCCGCCGGAGTAACCCGGGAACGGAAAAAACCGCCAGGGGTCCACAAACCCACGGGGCAAACCCCCCGAGAGACACTGCACTGAACTGCCAAGATTTTTCGGTGGTTTTCAGTGAGGGCTGTTGTGCCCAAAGCCATGCGGGACACCCACCTGCGAGCCCTCCTCTATCGACGACGAAATTGTGCCTATACCCTGACCGGGCGTATGGGTGAGCTTTGTAATCCGAGAGCGCCTCCAGGGTCCGTGCAACGACGGTTCCCAGGGATTGTTCCCGCCGTAAGGGCGACTTAACCAGCTCCCGCAGAAAAAATTTAAAAAAAAACGATGTTGGGGCGGGTTTGGACATACACGCGGAAGCCTGCAAGCAACACGCCAGACAACCCAAAACATGGAAACCCCAAGGAAAAAAAAAAGAGGGGGCCAAAGGGAAGACCTGGCGCAGGGACCGGGAAGGGAAACACCCGGAACAGGGGGTTTCTTGGAACCAGGGGAGAAAAAACCCAGGACAAGATGCCTGGACCCTTTGTTGGCGGCCTGTACCCCGGAGGGGAAAATGGGGCGAATAAATGATGAGATGAAAAAGGATGATGAAGCCGACTTGATACAAAACCCTTTTTCCGGGCATGGACCTGGGCAGGTATCAAACTGGGGTCGCACAAGCGGCACGGGGGGCACTGACGTTTGATTTTTTTCGTTTCATTTTTTTGGGGCTTTTTTTTTTTTTTATTTTTTTTTAAAGATTTTGTTTTGTTTCATTTAAATTTTTAATCGTTTGATTTTTGTTTTTATATTTTTTCATTGTTATTCTTTCTTTTTGTTGTATTTCATTTCATTTTCAATGATTAAAAAAAACATGATGGGAGAAGTTCATCCGTTATACTTTATTTTCCCAAAAATCATTTCCTGACTTTTTTTTTTTTTTATATCTTCGTTAAAAATTTCCCCCCTCCACAAAAAACCCCCCCCCCCCTTTTTTTTTTTTTTTTTTTTTTTTTTTTTTTGATATCCTACATTTTTTTTCAAAAAACTGTAAATATCCTTTTTGCCCCCCCCCCCCCCCCCCCCCCCCCCAAAAAAAAAAAAAAAAAAAAAGTAGCCGTCACAACCAGGGGGGCAGCGTGGAACTCACTTTGACATAAGCTTGGGAGATTAAAAAACAGACCAAAAAAAAAAACAAAACGCTTTGGGGGAGGGCCACGCAGACAAGCATAAACAGGGGGGAGGGATGAATAAAGATGGTTTGGGGCAGGAGAGAGAGAGAGAAGAGAGAGAAGAGAGAGCAGGGGTAGGAAATTTTCAAGCCGGGGAGGAGTGGGGGGGGGGGGTGATTCGGAAAGCAAGAGATTAGGTGGGATGAAAAACGGGCAAGGAGGGGTGGGGGGGGGGTTAGTATTACGTTTTACTGAAGAAGAGAGCCTCCCTTTAAAAATTAAGTTAAAAAATTATGGGTTATGTTTTTTGGGAGCAAAGAGTTAACCGCTTACTTGTTTTTTATTTTTTTTTTTCTTTCTTTTGTTCGTTAACCCTTTAAAAGTTTTTTTTTTTTTTTCTTGGGCCTTTCTGTTGTTTTTTTTAAAAAAGGGTTTCCCTTTAATATAATTTTTTTTGTTTTTTTTTTTTCTTTTTTTTTAGTTTTGTTCGGGTTTTTGGGTGGGGGTTTGGGGGGGGGGAGATTTCGGGGGGGGGGGGGGGGGGTAAGGATTTTTAGGGCAAAAGGCTTTTTTTCCCCCCCCCCCCAAGTGGGCATTTTTTTTCATTTTAGTTTTGTATTTTTCTTTTTTGTTTTTTTTTTTCTTTTTTGTTTGGGGGAGGTTTTAAAAAGAAAAAAAAAAAAATTCAAAAATTTCATTTTAATTTTTTTTTTTTTTTTTTTTTTGGGGGGAGGGGAAAAAAAGGGGGGGGTTGGGGGCCCCATTTCCCCCCCCGCCTCTCCCTCCCCCCCCCCCCCCCCCCCCCCCCCCCTCCCCCCCTCCCTTCCCCAAAAACCCTTCTCACCCTTCACAAAAAATGGACCCTTTGCACCTTGGCACAGCAAAAATGTGATCTGCTTTAAGCAATCCCGTTTTTTTTGAACCCCAAAGGGGGAAAGGGGGTCAAGGGCGGTTAGTTTTACTGGGGGGGGGGGGGCCGGGGGGGGGGGGGGGGGATAAGGTTTTTCCCCAATTACCTTGGGGGGGAAAGGGGGGGGGGGGGGGGGGGGGGGGGGGGGGGGGGGGGGGGGACTCTTTTTTTTCTTTTTTGGGTTTTCCCGTGATCGCCCTTGGAAGTTTCGCAATTGTCCGCGGGGAGGGTTTAAAAGGAAAATGGGAAGGGGGGGGGCGGGGGGGGGGTTTTGGGGGCCCCCCCCCCCCCCCCCCCTCCAAGATTTTTTTTTTCAAGGGCCGGGGGGGGAAGAGGGAAGGGACGAAAAAAATTTTGGTTTTTTTTTTTTTTGGGGGTTTTGCCCGGGGGGCCCCCCCCCCCCCCCCCCCCCCCCGGGCCCCGGGCCCCCCCCCCCCCCCCCCCCACCCCCCCCCCCCCCCCCCCCCCCGGGGGGGGGGTGGCCCGGCCCTGGGGGTTCCTTTTTTTAAAATTTTGTTTGGGGTTTTGGGCTTGTTGGGGGTTTTTTGGTTTTTTTTGGTGGTGGGGGGGGGGGGAAAAAAGGGGGTGTTTGGGTTTTTTGTTGTTTTGGTGTTGTTGGGTTTTGGGGGGGGGAAAAAAAGGGGGGGGGGGGGGTTTCCGCTAAAAACCCGGGAAAAAAAAAACCCCCCCCGGGCCCCCCCCCCAAAAAATTTAAAATGTTTTTTAAATTTAAAAAAAGAAAACCCCCTTTTTAAAAAAAACCCCCCCCCCCCCCCAAAGGGGAAAAAAAAACCCCCCCCAAAAGCCCGCGCAAGAACACACAAAACACCCCCCATCCACAAAAAAAAAACACACCTCCACCCCCAAACCCCCCCGGGGCCCCCCTAAAAAGGGGGGGGGGCCCCAAACCCCCCAAAAAACAAAAAAAACATTTTTTAAAAAAAAAAAACCCCTTTTTGGGGGGTACCCCCGGGGGGGGGGAAAAAAAAAAAAAAAAAAAAAGGGGGGGGGGAAAAAAAAAAAAAAAAAAAAAAAAAAAAAGAAAAAAAAACCCCCCAAAAGGGGGCCCCACCCAAAAAAAAGGGGGATGGAGAGAAACAAAACAACAACCCCAACCCTCCCCAAAAAACCCCCGGCGAAACCAAACCCCAAAACCCCCCCAAAGGGGGCCCCCCCCAAAAAAAAAAACCCCCCCTCCCTCCTTTCCCTCCCTTCCCCCCTCCCCGGCCCCCCCCCCCAAAAACCCCCCCCCCTTTTCCCCCAACCCCACCCCCCCCCCCCAAACCCCCTTTCCCCCCCCCTCCCCCCCCCCCCACCCCTTCCCCCCCCTTTTCCCCCAACGAACCCCGGGAAAAAAAAATAAAACAAACAGGCTTTTCAAAACCCCCCGGCCATTTTCCCCCAACCCCCCCCGCTAGGGCAAAAATGCCGAGAGAAAACAGAAGTTTACAACATCCGCCAGTCCCCTGCTGCCAAACATGGCTGACCAGTGATCACATAAACGTTTCCGAACCAAAAAGAAAAACTCCCACTTTTTAAAGCCCCCTCCCCCCTCCCTTCCCAAAGGAAAACATTGGAAGCCAGCACACGCTCCTTTGCGACAGAGGAATCACACAAAACATCCACCCATCCATGTTTTCATAAAAGAGAACATTCACCTCCACCCTCCATACCCACCCGTCATCACAGGCCCGCGCTCATGAACACACACCGCGCGCCGCGCGCGCGCGCGACCACACACACACACACACACACACATACACACACACACAACGCTCGCTCGCGGGCGCATACACACACACACGCGCGCGCGCGCGCGCACGCACAACACACACACACACACACACACACCTACACACACACAGGTGCGCGCGCACACACACACACACACACACACACACACACACACACACACACACACACACGCACACACACACGCACACACACACACACCAACGCACGCACGCATGCACACACACCACAACACGCGCGCGCGCGTGCGCACGCACGCCACACACACACACACACACACACACACATACATACATACACACACGCGCGCGCGCACCCACGCACGCGTGCTCCCACACGCGCGCGTGCGTGCACACACACACACACACACACTCACTCTCTCTCTCTCTCTCTCTCACTCACTCACTCGCATGCACGGACCCTGCTACTCTCGGCAAACATTCCCCTATCCCCTTCCTTCTCCTCATACCCCACCCCCACCTCCCACACCCACCTAATTCTTCCGCCCTCCTCCCCTCCCACCCTCTCCCCACCCCTCTTTTCTTTCCCCAACTGATTTTTACCCATTTCTTGATGTAGATGGACAAAAATAACACAAGACGGAGGTTCTTAGGCAAAAATCCACTGGCATTTTCCGTTCATCTCCCCTTTTTCTTTGACAGATGGTTTTAACACCCGGGGGAAGGGGGGGGGGGAGGTGCGTGGGTTTGGGGAGGGGGGGGGGGGGGGGAGGGGGCGGGAAGGCTTCTGTTGAAAATAGCAGAGCCTGCAAACCCCCCTTTCAAACGGCAGACGTTGTGGCAACGCATATATATATACGGACCGACTGTCTCTTCTGTCTGTCTCTATATCGTCTACGTCTATTGTCTGTCTGTCGTCTGTCTGCTCCCGTCCGTCCATCTGTCTGAAAGATTAAAGACTGTCTCTCTTTCTCTCCCCCCCCACCCCCCCCCCACCCCCCATCTTTCCTTCTGTCTGCCTGCCTGTTCGTCTGTTTCTCTCTGTCCGTCTTTCTGTCTCTGTCTTTCTCTGTCATTGTCTCTGTCTCTGCTCTCTACTCTCCTTTCTCTCTCTGTCTCTCTCTGTCTCCCCCTCTCTCTCTCTTCCCTCTCTCCCTCTCTCTTCTCCCTCTCTTCTTTTTTTTCTTTTTTTTGCCTTTTGCGCATGGCTCGCGCTCACACACACACAAAACACACACACACACACCCAAAACACACACAAACCACACACACACACACACATAAAAATATTATAAATATATATATATAATAACACAATGGGGGAGCGGGGGGGGGGGGGGGGGGGGGAAGGGACAGACAATTACAGTCATAGACAGACAACGAGACATTCTTTCCGTATATTTTTTTTTTTTTTTTTTTTTTTAAATTTTTTTAAAACTTTTTTATAATTGCTTTAAACAAATGACAAAACAAATACACAAAAAAATCATTTCTTTAAAAAGTAAATTAAATATAGAGCGAAAAAAAGTATGAGAGAGAGAAAAAGAGAGGGGGAGGGAGAGAGTGGGGGAGTAAGAGAGAGAGAGAAGAGAAGAGAGAGAGAAGAGAGTTTGGGGTTGGGTTTGGCGTGACTCAAATCTTTCAGTAACATGCTTAAATCAATTTTTGGATTTTTTGGACAAACAACTGAAAACACGTGGAGAGTCAGGGGCAAACAAACCTATACAACCATATTATTAACACAAAAATACAAATACTTGTTTACATGCGGGAGCAAAAGGGCCTTTGTTCAGAAGAGAAAAAAAAAATCACCGTGATTAAGTGTAGTGATCAACAGAGACCAATGGGAAAAGGGAAAATACCGTCAACAATGTAATGAATTGACAATCCCATATAATTGTTTTTATACGTAAACGTTTTGAAAAGTATTATTACTGATTAGTCGTCAATAATAAGGTTTTTATGTTATCCTTTTTAAGAAATTTCCGGGTTTTTAATAGAAAACAGGCATTAATTTTTCTTTTTTATATCTGAATTTTTAATTTTTTCGGGAAAAAATATCTGGGATTTTGTTTCACTAGTTTACAATTACAAATAGTATTTTGCAAAAAATATTAAGAAAGAAAAATGCTGTCTGAAAAATGTTACTTCAAAACCAAAGCAAACAAATGATTCGTTAATCGTACTTTCTTGCATTTTTTTACACCTTTCTTTCTTTAAATCACGAGATTTTTCCAAAAAACCTGTACGATGTCAATTCCAAAACATTGATCAATACTACCCTTGTCTTTCCCACAGAAATTACAAGTATCGTGACAACTATTCCCAATTTTCCCTTTAGGAAATGTTCTACCTAGGCATCGATGTACAATTTTCAACTGAAACCATTTAACTTTTACGCTTTTTTTTAGTATAAAGGGAAGCACATTTCCAGTCAGGGACTGTTAGACTTTAAAGCCCATTTTCAAAGCTTTTTTGGTCTCAGTTTATTTTCTACCATAACAATACATTTTAGAGCCTTTGTTGATTGCAAATATTTTCCTAAAACAAAGGATTCGTTTAGATTTTTATTACCTTTGATCGAATATTATATTTTTTACGCAATCGTTTATTGCCGAGTAAAACCACAAAGTAACAAAGTCAAGTTCCAATTATATTTTTCTTTAAACCCGCAATGACAAAATTTTCCCTTTAATCATAAAAAAACTGTGCAAATTGTAAATCCCTTTTTTTTGTAAGCCCGGAAACAATAAATTTCTTTCCCTACTTTAATTTCGCTTATTGAAAAAAAAAATCGGCTCGGCAAGAAGTTCACGGAATTCTTGGGTGTAAAAATTATAATAGAAAACTTTCATTGCTTCGAAGACATCCTTCCAAAAGTGATTGTATTTTGAAAAACGGGAACAAACTCGGGCCCAAAATTTTATTAACAGGGCCCATTTTGGAAAGTTTTAAAAAAAAACATGCTTCCATTTATGAGTTGATTTTCCGTTTTCCTAACCCAAGACAGTTTTAAAGATAAAACAAAATTTTAAGCGGGGAAACCATGCCCCTTTTTAAAAATACTTTTGGGGTAAATTTTGCGGCAAAATTTTATCGTCTTGTTATTCCAAACGAATTTGTAACAGATCGTTGACGTCTAAAAAAAATGTTTTAGGGGGGTTCGGAAAAAGTAACCATAAAGGGGCAATTTTGAAAAAAAATTGATTTTAGATGGCAACTCTCCCAAGGGGAATTAGGGGCTTTTTAAAAACCCATACTTTGAAAAATGCTTTAAATCTGTCAATCTTTCCGAAAAATTTAGTTAATCATTCTCTAAGATCGTTCTAAACCACTTTCCCAAGTTTTTTAAATTTTGAGGGATTCCGTCCATTCCCAAATTTTCCATGTAAGGGAAATTTCACTATTTTTCCTGTTTCCCCCAACCAAATAGCGCTAGTTTTGCTTTTTTCAATAAAGGGCCGAACACCCCCAAAACCGAGCAAGAACATCAAACTTTTAAAAAGACTTTTATCCCCTGCAAGTAGGAATTCAGTGTCATCAGCGTTTTGGAAAATTTGTATCAATTTTTTTTCCCTGACCCGTGAAATCCGGTTTTTCCCTTTTCCCATTAGGGCTAGCACCCCGACACAAAGTACAAACAAATGGGGGATAGGGGTCTCCTGTCTCACCTCTTTTTAAATTCCGCCAATCTGATACCTACCCTTTACAATAACCAGGGTTTTATAATTTTTATAAAACACATTTACCACTGCATATATCTTCTTGAAATCCAAAAACTTTTAATACCTTA
>CM031615.1:22006503-22020731 GCA_018398815.1 Conus ventricosus
CAATCCCACTAAAACTGATCATGGTGTTCTAGGGTACATACAGTCTACTTTAAATGTCAGTGACGCCTTTCTCTCTTTCTGTTTGTTTGTTTGTTTGTTTGTTTGTTTTTGTTTTATGAATTGTCCGGGATGTTTTTTTCTTTGGACGAGGGGGTTGGGGGGCAGGTGGGGGTGAGGGTCAGCCCAAGGAGAGAGGGAGAGAGACAACGTATCAGCTTTCCAGGCTATGATCCTCTGCGTTACTTTGTGTTCTGTCTCTGTCTTTGTTTAGTTTGTCCTGTCTGTCTGTGTCTGTCTCTGTCTCTCTGTCTCTGTCTCTCTCTCTCTCTCGCTCTCTGTCCTGTCTGCCTGACTGTGTGTAGGTGGGTATGCTTTTCTCTCTCTCCTCTCTCATCTCGTCTCTCATCCTCTCTCTCTCTTTCCTTCTTCTCTCTCTCTCTCTCTCTGCGCTTTCCTTCCCCCCACCCATCCTCTGTCTGTGTGTCTGTCTGTCCTGGCTGGCTGCTGTTTAGAGTATTAATCATTTTAAAACCTGAAGAGTTGGTAAAAAAAAAAAAAAGCGATTCTTTGTAGGGGATTTCGTCCCGCTTGTGTGTAAAGCCTTAACAATAGACATCTGAATTTGAAGAATCCTCTCTGTCGGTGTCGTGGTGTCCGCCCCTCTTCCGACCCCCACCTCTCTCTCGCTCTCTCTCTCTCTCTCTCTCTCATCTCGCTCTCTCTCCATTTTTGCAGATTGGCACAACATCAAAACCGATGGATCATATGGGTGTTTTTGTCCGGGAGTAAAGAGAGAGGAGGGAAAATTATGGATCATGTGAATGTTTGGGATAAGTTGGAATTGGGGAAGTGATGGTGATGGGGTGGCGGGGGGGGGGGGGGGGGGGGGGGGGGGGGTCATCATTGCAGAGCAGAGCTCTCGCATGGAGAGGTGTTAGTGACATCCGTCACTTCTTCATGTTGTTTGGATCCCTACTTTCGTGTCGGGCGACTTGTTCCATATTTTCGTGTCGGGTGACGTGTTTGGTCTCGGTGTTAAGTGACTATTTCGATCTGTAGTGTTGTGTGACGGCCCCAAATCGTGTGGGTCTCAGATTTTCGGATTTTCGTGTTCGTTGACATGTGTGACAGTTGATGCGATGGTGGTTGATTTAGTGTTAGTGTTACGTATTTCCCCATATCGTGGATGTCGCCTTTGGTTCAAATCGTGGTTTTGAGTGTGCGCCCTGTCTGTTCACTGAATTCTAAAATGTTGCTAGTTTGATGAGATATTTAGATATTTTGTATTAGTTTGTTCTCATATCTGAATCTTTCCTGTTCGTTGTGAGATATTTCAGTCTTTCATGTTAGGGCGTATTACTATATTTCGTTTTAGCTTCTATATCTTTAGCTTCTCAGCTGCTTACACGTTTGGTTCGTTAACTCTACGAATTTTCACCTTTATTTTTTCAATCCCTTTTGATCTTTCGCGTGTAGTTTACATATTCTGGTCTGTCATGCTAGCTCACATATTGTTGGCTTTAGTGTAAGTTGACATTTCCAGTCTTTCGTGGTACATGACATGTTTTGATCCCAGATATTTTCGAACTTTTTGAATTAATGTGATACATTACGATTTTTGGACTGTGCGACACATTTGTGATCTTCTCGCGTCAAAGCTCACGTCTTTCCATCTCTGGGTGTTGGTTGCATGTGCTGATCGTCTGTCAGGGCACACAGTTTGATGTTGTCGTGTCATGAAGAGACTTGGGTTTTTATTTTAACTATGATTATTATTATTATTATTATTATTATTATTATGCGTGATGTGCTGGTTAAAAGTATTTCATGGTTTTGCATGCTTACAATATTTCCGATCCTTTGTGTCTTATGATTTTTTTTTTTCTCTCGTGTCCGGTAATTTTATTTTTTCACGGTCGATTCCATCTTTCGATCTTTTATATTACCTAAGACTTTTGCTAACACAAAACAATCTTGTGTGTCATGACAAATTTCCTTTTTTTTTTTGTCTTTGATTGTGCGTGGTTTTCCATTCGGCATTGAACGTCGCATTGGATCGTTTAAGCCGCATATTTCTTGTCTGTCTTTCGTGTATGGCGATGAAGTCGTGTATAGAGACGGACCCTTTCATTTTTTGTCTTTGTTACATATTTCGATTTGTCGTGATTGATGATTAATTGATCCTTCGTGTTTGAGTGACGTGTTTCGATCTCATGTCTTAGGGTGACATACTTTGACCTTCCTTTTTTTTCCCCCCCCCCCCCCCCCCCCCCATCCCATCCCCCCACCCCACCCCCACCCCCCATCCCCCCCCAACACCATTCCGTTCACCCGGTTCCTTCGATTAAGCCGGTCTATGCCACTCCTGCCACACGCCTGTGTGTAGGGTGACCATACACGTGGATTGTAATTTTTTCAACCTGGCCTCCTTCTGCCTCTTCTTCCTCTGCGCACCGCAGGCTGATACTCCTGCGGACACTCCCTGTATAGACATCCATGCGCCCCCAAAAGGGAATGGAGTTTTTGTGTGTATGGACCGTGTTTTTTTTTTTTCCCGCAATTAAGGCAGCCATACTCCATCTCGGGGAAAACTGTCTCCTTTCCTGATCAGGTGTCGGGTGGAGAAAGACGGGCAAGTTTAAGTGTCCCTCTTGATTGTCTCAAACCCTGTGCCTAGAATTATTTGTCGCGCAATTTGTCCTTTTTTTCAAATTCCTCCTGTCTCTCAATTCTCCTCTTCTCTCTCTCTCTCTCTTCTCCTACTCTCTCTCCTCTTCTCTCTCTCTCTCCTCTCTGTGAGCGTGTGTTTGTGTGTGTGTTGTGTTTTGGTGTGGTGTAAAAATTTGTCTCTGCCTGTCCTGACTGTATCCTGTCTATCTCTCTCTTCTCTCATCCTCTCTCTCTCTCTCTCCTCCTCTCTCTCTCTCTCTCGCTGTGCGTACGTGCTTGTGTGCGCATGTGCGTTCATGTGTGTGCATCATGCGCGCGGCGCGAGAACGACCAGAGAAGAGACACTACCCATCCGGCTCGTATTTGATATTCAAATCCAGTTTGGGAGCGACGGTCAGTCTCATTTGGCAGACAGGACATTTCCGAAAACTTACGAGTTTTAATTTTTCTTCTTTTTCGGTAAAAAAAAAACCCACGCAGCATTTTAAAATTTGTTGTTTTGGTTGTTTCTGGCCTGTTTGACGGTTCCTCTGTGTCCAGGGACGCCTCTGTTCGGCAGTGACATTTGAATTTCCTGGTAGTTATATAATCCAACAGACTCGGTGGTTTTGTTTTTTGTTTTTAAGAAAGAAAGAAAAGGAATGTTGACATGGGTGTGAATTAAATTTTTTTGTTTGATCCTATCCTCCTCCTCCGCCGTTGTCCTCCACCCCCCCCCCCCCCCCCCCCGCACCTATTGTCTGCTCCTCCCCATTCGTCTTTCGAAATCTTCCTCTCCTCATTTTTTTTTTACTCCCTTCTCCACTCTCTGTCTCTTTCTTTCTCTTCTCTGTCTCTCTTTGTGCCTATGGCTCCCACTCTGTGTCCTCTGTCTCTCTCACGCTCTGTTTCTCTGTCTCTCTCTCCCTTTCTCTCGCTTCATCTTCCTCTTTCACTCTCTCTCTCTCTCTCTCTTCTCTCTCCTCTCTCACTCTCTCTGAGTGTCTCTCTGCCTCGTTCTCTCTCTTTTCTATCTCCCTCTCTCTGCTCAGTCTCTCTCTCTAACCTCTCTCTTCCTCCTTTTTTCCCTCTCTGCCCTGCTGCCCCCCCCCCCCCCCCACCCCTCGCTCTCCGCTCTCTCTGCCACCTCAGAAAACAAGAATCTCTCCTGTGTCTGTCTCGCTCTCTCTCTCTCCCTCTTCTCTCTCTCTCTCTCTCTCTTGCTCTCTCTCCCTCCCTCCATCCCCCCTCTCCGTGTGTATATATATATATATATTGTGTGTGTGTGTGTGTGTGGGTGTGGTGTGGTGTGTTGTGTGTGTGAGAAGAGAGAGTGAGGAGAGAGAGAGAGAGAGAGAGAGAGAGAGAGAGAGCGATGTTTTCCGTTCCGGAGAAGAATGAAGGGAAATGTGACTGTTGATGTCGACGCATCCCTCACAGACAAGCTGGGTGACGAATGACTTGCCTCTGAAGTGGGTGATGAAATTATTTCATGTGTGTTTTTGTATCCTTCAACATCATTATGTTTGGCTGTGCACGCGTTTCCCTCATTGCAATAGGTTGATTGCCTTTGTATTAAAAAAATCTCCCTCTCTCTCTCTCTCTCTCTCTCCTCAATCTCGCCCCCCCCCCCCCTCTTCTCTCGCCCCCTTTTCTTTTCTCTTCCGCTCTCGCTCTCATTCGCTGCTCTCTCTCTCTCTGCTCCTCTCTCTCTCTCTCGCTTTATTCGCTGCTCTCTCCTCTCGCTTCCTCTCCTTCTCTCTCTCTCTCCTCTCCTCTCTCATCTCTGTCTGTGTCTCCGTCTCTTTCGCTCTCTCCCTCTCTCTCCTCGTCTCTTATTCCTGCTTCCCGCCCCCCCCCCCCCCCCACCCCCCGCCCCTCTCTCGCTTCTAAATTGACATGCTTCTGTTCCAAACAAGGAAGAATTCCAACGTTATGTTTGTCAGTCACGCGCCGTGATGATTAAAGCTTTAGTCGCCTATTGAATCTGTTCTCTGCCGTCAGTTACGACAATTATTCTGTGTTTGTTGTTGTTTGACCTGTGGCCTTGAATTTAAATGTCCCTCTGTCCTGGCTGTCCTGTCTGTCGCTCTCTCACTAGCACCACAGCTCTTTCTCTCTCTCTTTCTTTCTTTCTCACTCTCACTTTCTCTCTCTGTCACTCTCGCTTTCTCTCTCTCACTCTATCTTTCTCTCTCTCACTATCACTTTCTTTCTCTCTCTCTCACTCTCACTTTCTCTCTCTCTCTCTCTCTCTCTCTCTCTCTCTCTCTCTCTCTTTCTCTCTGTCACTCTCTCTCTCTTTCTGTCTCTCTCTCATTCCCCCTCTCTCACTCTCACTTTCTGTCTCTCTTTCACTCTCTCACTCTCTCTCTCTCTCTTTCTCTCTCATGCTTTCCGAAGATTGTCCCGCAGTGGTGGCAAAGGGTGCAGTGTGACGAAAATAATTTTTTTTCTTTTTTTTTTTTTGCCAGCCAGAACGGAGGTTCGAGGGGAGGAGAACAGAAACCCGACCCCCCCCCCTCCCCTCCCCTTCTCCCTTTCCATGTCACCACGTCTTTTCGTGTTTGGGTGTAGAAATTGGAGAGAGAGAGTGAGAGAGGTAGGTATTATATATATATATATATATATATATATATATATATATATACATATACATGTGTGTGTGTGTGTGTGTGACGATAACGATTTTTTTTGTTAAAGGCCAAAGACCCATTTGAAGGGAAACCATGCATAACGGAAAGAAAACTTTTCATGCACTTCGGTGTACCAAATGAACATGAAAATATGCCAGGTGTGTATATGAATTACAATAGCATCATATTGTTACGCTGTTCCGCCGTTTAATCGACTTGTACGATACATAGAAAAGTTGTTCATGGCACCGTAATTCATTTCTCGACAACAAAAGTAAGACTAAACTAAACAATGATGGCCTGCAGTAATAACTGACAGGAATATATTTTGCTCTCAAATCATGAAGTACAGGGCAACACAAAACAAAGTGAACTTCATCCTCTGCACAACGGTGGAGAGAGAGAGAGAGAGAGAGGAGGAGAGAGAGAGAGAGAGAGAGAGAGAGAAGCAATGATCCTGTATTTTACAGCCGTAAGAGGATTCAGTTAGCCATTTTTCATACTCGTCATTGCTGTTCTCCTGAACTAAAACTAAATGACACAAGGCATGCATCAAGACATGGTTACATATTTACACAGACCCTGTCAAAGCACAACCATAACAACAACGGATAAACAAGGGCTGATTTACAAAAAAAGAACAGCAGCAGCGACAACAAAACAGCACTCTTAGATGTAACGCAGTCTTAAAAATCGCATTTGGAAATGAAAAGATGGGAAAAGTGATGAACACAATTTGAAAATCAATAAAGGAAAAAAGTGATTAACACAAAAGAATATAACACAAAAGAATTCAAACCGACAAGTAGCAAAAAGATTATCACATGAGACATACATAATGTTATCCAGTGTAAAAGAATAAAGTGAGGGGGGGGGGGGGGGGGTTGAAAGATTGTTTATAATACTCTCTGTCAGTCTGTCTGTCTGTCCTCTCTCTCTCTCTCTCTCTCTCTCTCTCTCTCTCTCTCTCTCTCTCTGATGACATGAAATTATCTGTAAATATTAACGAAACCAAAGGTATGGTGTTTAGAAAGGGAGGATTCTTATGGAAGCACGAGAAATGGTTTTACGATGGTGACAGACTCGAAGTTGTGATAATCATCGCTGTCTAGAGTTTAACTTAACCACAATGATTAGTGTAAAACAGGGTACCCTGCATTCAACAACTAAAGGTAAAAAGGCAGTAGTTCAGCTCTGCAGAATGTTAAAAAGAAAATTGGGGAAATGACGGCAAGTACTTTCTTCAAGGTTTTCGACACCAAGATTCAGCCAGTCTTGTTGTATGCCGCCAAGATATATAGGATTACATAGATTAGAACGATAAGAAAAAGCACACATGTTGGCATGCAAAAGATGTCTGGGTGTTCCAGGCAAAACGCCGAGCAAAACGGTAAACGGAGATTTGGGTCGATACCCATTATATATCCCCGTTATATATCAACGTTGCTTGTTTACGATTCTGGTTTAGACTTTTACAGATGAAGATTGAAGGGTTACCTCATAAAGCATGTTTGATGCTGCTGGAATTAGATCTGGGCCCTAACCTTGGGTCTGGAAGGTAAAGAGGGAGAAACTCTACGGATCTCTGGAGGGCCTCCGCCGGACGGCAGCCTTCGTCAGTGCATCGGGGGTTCCTGTCTGAGCGAACGAAGAAGAAGAAGAAGAAGAAGAGAGAGAAATCCTGTGTTCAGCTGGTTTTAACTTTGTTTGGTTACAACGAGGTGCTGGAACGTGAGAATGTTTCTAAATGTGTTTAAACAGACGGCAATTGATACTCTCACACAATGATGGGCTGGCACCATACGAGACCGCGAGAAATATTATACAAAAGTTATTAGAGAATTTAGATCTATTTTTGAACGAGAAAGAGATGTTTGGGATATGAACGCGTGCTGTTTCCGCGTTGCTATTACACGAACAAGATTCAGTCTGCTTAAAGACCTACTTGAGTGCTCGGCTATTTTTTGTTTGAGAAGTCTCTATGTTGTATAAAAAGCGCTCGCGGTGTTGTTTCGGACGAAAAATTACCGTTTGGATTTATTTTGCGTAAATTGTAGAAAGCACACCTGCGGAAGTTGCAAATCCGACACTCCAACCCTGTGACGTCACCAATGTGTAATCGTCAGTGAAAATGGCAGCCGAATCAACTTCCGCGGATTGCATCGCTGCGAAGAAGAAGCGGCGGGGAAAATTTTGTGCGGTTGCTGAATGTACGGGGACTAATACTGATGGTATAAGTCTGCATAAGTTTCCAACTGACGTGCAATTAAGAAAGAGATGGACTGATTTCGTCCGCACATGTCGAGAGAACTTCGGGCCACAGTATCGACACCAAACAAAAACTCGTTCATCTGCTCAAGGCACTTCACAGGTGACGATTATCCAATAACATACAGTCTGTGCAGCGAATTCAACATCCCGAGAAGAAATAAATATTTGAAGCCCGTCTCGATAGATCCCCATCTCGATGGATCCCTGTCTCGATTGATTCCTTTCTCGATGGATCCCGTTACTGTTTTTGGATCTACCCAGACGGGGATCTACCCAGATGGGGATCTACTGAGATGGGGATCTAACGAGACGGGGATCTATCGAGACGGAATTCGTCCACATGTAGCGGTGGATCTATCGAGACTGGGATCTACCGAGATGGGGATCTACCGAGACGGGGATCTATCGAGATGTATCCAAACATAAGCCAGTGATCCAGGGTTGTACCAAACTTTTAACAAGAAATTTCAACAAGGTTTCATATTTGCTGCTCGCTCATGACTACGCTATTCCACTTCCAGTGAGCGACACACACTGACACAGTCGCTGCGACAAGACGAAAAAACAACGATGCTCAAACACTCGACTCTGACGTGACTCACGCCTAGTCTGGAACTTACCATTCAGTCGACTCCAGTCTAGATCTATCGTATTCAGGTTTCTGTGATGTGTCTTCTTCCTCATGGTCATCCACAGGTGCAAAGGGTTCGTATCTGTACGGCTGAATTCGGAATTTCCCGATTTATGAACCACTGGAAGTGGTAATTCGCTGTCTTTTTCATGGCAAAAGCAGCTCTTTCCCGTTCCGTCTGCCATGCTTGCTATACACCCCCTACGTCACAAGGCGAGAGTAACTCCCCTTGAAATCTTGATTGCAGGTGCAAAAAATGTCTCGAAACCATCAATTTAATCCAGTTATTTCTAGCTTATTTGATTGAATTCAAACTCCGTATTCTGGATTTGTCAGTTTCTGATGCAGATAAATAATTACAGAAAAAACAGCCGAGCACTCAAGTAGGTCTGACAACCTGCATCGCTGTAGTACAGCAGACAAGATAAAGCCTGTCCTTTTAGCCGCGATCAGATGGAGAACGAACATTTCTTATTTCAATGCTCCCCGTACTATCCAGACGGATGGAGAGAGAGAGAGAGAGAGAGAGAGAGAGAGGGGAGAGATTGTCTGGTTTGGTGGAATGTTAGACGGCAGCGGAAGAAGGAATGAACGAGTGAATGCACCGCGTCTGGACACGGAGCCGTAGCCGTTGATTGAATCCTCGTGCCTCCCTTTTTGGACAGCTCTCCGGGCTTCTCCACCGCCAGGGTGTAGTGGTGTGATTGCGCTCTTCTCTTCACTTCTCTCCCCTGGTCAGACGGATTAGTCTCCCTTCTTTGTGACAGACAGTTGCTTCCTTTGTGTGAGATGGCAGGCGGGGAGGGAGGGAGGGAGGGGAAAGGAGGGTAGAAGAAAGGAGAGGGGGGGGGGGGGGGGGGCGTTCTAGAAGAGTGGTTTTGGGCGAGGATGGGGGGTGGGGATCTATACATGAGGGCAAAGGGAGCGTGAAGATCAACTAAGAGATCGATGATCTTGACGAGGTGTGAAGAAGGTCGTGTCGAAGAGCCTGAGGGCGCGAGAGAAGGAGGGAGAGAGAGAGAGAGAGAGAGACGCATGTTATGTACAGTCATAGACCGCGTGCCGACAAGAAAGCTCTGTCAGCGGACAGTAAGTACAGTCTCCAGTAGATAACAGTATGTCTTAATTTCACTACACCCGAACAGTACGATCGACTTGTCATACAACGACAACACCATCGACCAGCATCAGCTGACAAAGCTATCGATTTTCGTTAGCTGGCAGATCAATATTCGATAGCGACAGTTTGACCGACTTTCATCTGTCGACAGTATGATCGATTTTCTCCAGCGGACAGTACGACTGATCTGCGCTGACTGCCAGAGCAACAGGTTGTGTTTCGCCGACTGTACGATTTGATCTTCATTTCCAAGTAATACGATCGATTTTCATTGGATGACAGTATGACCCTTATCTTCATTTACTGACAGTACGATCTGTCTTCATTAGTTGGTGGTACGATCGAATTTTTATTGAATAACAGCTGCGATCGATCGTCATTGATTTTCATTTCGATTTTCATTAGCCGACACAGTATGGTGGGTCTTTATCATTTAAAAGTGCTCTTGATTTTCAACGGCCGACAGGACGATCAGTCTTCATTACTTGGTAACACGATCGATTTTTATTAGCTGGTAGTGCGATCGATTGACATTAGCTGTTATCATGACTAATCTCCATTGGCCGTATGAGCTTCATTAGTTGACAGTGCGATCAATCTTCGTCCGTTGGTAGTTCGATCGATCTCCAGTAGCTGATATTAAAAAAGCGATCTTCATTAGTTGCAGTATGATCGATCTTGATCAGCTGATTGTGTAGTCGACCTTCATTAGCTAATTCCGATTGTCCACCTTCATAAGTTGATACCATGACCGACCTTAATCAGCTGATACTATGACCAGTCTTCATTAGCTGACAATATGATCGATCTTCTTTAGCTGACAATATGATCCATCTTCTTTAGCTGACAATATGATCGATCTTCTTTAGCTGACAATATGATCGATCTTCTTTAGCTGACAATAATTATGATCGATTTTCAAATAGCTGTCAATATGATCCATCTTCATTAACCGACTGCACATTCTTGAACAGCGGATAGTACAATTGATACTCATGAATTGACAGTACGATTGGTATTCATCAGTTGACAGAGCGATCAGTCTTCAACAGTTGACAGTATGATCGATCTTCCTTGGCTGACAGTTCGATCAATCGTCCTCAGTGGATTGTACAATTGTTCTTAACCAGTTGACAGTATGATCGTCGACAGCGCGATCGATTTTTGTCAGTAGACCGATCGATCGATCTCATCCGTTAACGACGCGATCGATCTTTACCAGTTGACATTTCAATAGATCTTTTCAATTGACAATATGATTGATCTTGATCAGTCGAGGGGTAGTACGGTCGATCTTACCAGTCAACTGTACGATCGATCTTCATCAGTTGACACAACGATCGATCTTATTAACTGACAATACGACTGATCGATCTTATGAAATGGCAGAACGATCAATCCTTTTCAGTTGTCAGTACGATCGATCTTCTCCAGATGACATAACGATCTTCCCCGAAGTTGGAATATGGCTGCCTTAATGGCGGAATGGAAAAAAAAAACGGTCATTTCACACAAAAACTCCACTCCCTTTATTGGATAGATGGGATTAATCCTTGCCTGTCTGTACAGGGAGTGTCCGCAGGAGTATCAGCAGCGTATGCAGAAGAAGAGACATAACGATCGATCATATTAACTGACAGTGCGACTGATATTATGAAATGGCTGTACGATCGATCTTGAACAGTTGTCAGTACGATCGATTCTTCTCCTGTTGACATAACGATCGATCATATTAACTGACAGTGCGATGTATTATGAAATTGGCAGTACGATCGATCTTGAACAGTTGACAGTTCGATCGATCTTATTAACTGACGATGCGGCTGATCTTATGAAATGGCAGTACGATCGATCCTTTTCAGTTCCCAGTACGATCGATCTTGAACAGTTGACAGTTCGATCGATCTGATCAGTTGATTGTTCGATCGACGTTCATCATCAGTTGGCAGTGTGATCAATTGTATCAGTTGACAATGCAAACGGATCTTCATCACCTGACAGTAGGTAGTATAAACATTATTTTTGATCGTAATTATCCGGTCTCCTAACCATTATTCAGTGCAACTCATGTAGACGTTATAATCAATCAAGTAATCATTCGATCGATCAATCAGTCGCTAAAAATATCATGTAACTGAAACGGAAATGAGGAGTCGAACAGCCGCACTGACATGGGAAGACGGCCAGAGAGGACAGACAGACAGACGGACAGACAAAGACATAATGAAAGAGATCACACGACAGGCAACGGGGAATTCGGTAGTCCAATCTTCCAGAATAAATCCGAATAAAGGGAGACGATTCTATAAAAGTCCCTAACTTCTTTGTGTGTGTGTGTGTGTGTGTGTTCCAACTCCACGCGTGACTCTCTCTCGGTGAAGTTCGGCCCTCCTGGATAGACAATCAACTACCGCCACGCCCTCACACACACACACACACACACACACACACACACACACACACACACACACACACACACAGCACCACACACAAAACCCAACACCCCACACACACACAACACACACACACACACACACAACACACACACACCACACACACACCACACACATCCCTACCCACCCCATCACTGACCCTCATCCTAACCCCCTCGCCCCCCCCCACCCCCTACCACCCCCACCCCCCGCCCCCTTCCTCATCTTCTCCCCCCTTCCACCCCTTCTTTCACCCCACTCCCCCCCCCCCCGCCACCCCTCACTCCCACACCTAAAACTCTCTAACCAACCCCCCACCACCCTTCACCCTCCATCTTCCCCAACATCCAGCCCCCCACACCCCACCCCCCACCCCACCCGACCCCCTACACCACCCTAAGTAAGACGCCCAGAAGAGAGTCCAGTTACGTCATTCACCATCCTTAACCACCGCAAGTCCCTGTGACACCTCCCCTCCCCGCACCCCCCTCCCCCCCCCCCCCCCCCCCCCCCCCCCCCCCCCCCCCCCCCACCACACACACACACCACACCCCGCGCACACCGCCCAGGGAAGACGGAGAACACCCTCCCAGAGGGTCTTGTCACGGAGCCGACCTCGCCGGCCACTAACAAAAGGCCCGCCCTGCCGTACACCGACTCCCGTGGGGAGGGAGGAAGGGGGGGGGGGGGGGGGGGGGCAACACAACCCTGCTCCTCCCTCCCACCCCCAACACACACACAGACACACACACATGTATATATCCCCCCACCCCCACCCACCCATCCTTCAACCCCCGTCCTCCCCTCCACGCGCCTCTCCTGGGGCAGATCCATTACAAAAGACTCCCGGGCCGCCTTTGGCAGCGCGAGCGGGACCCCCCATATCCCCCCCCCCCCCCCCCCCACACACACCACCACCACCACACCCCCATGCCCACACCCGCACCCACCCACCCCACGCACCCCTCCCACCCTCCCACCCAGTCCCCCTACTACTACCCAGACGCGGGAGGAGAACCTCCACCAGGCCAGGCCAGCAGCAGAAGAGAGGAGGGTAGGTAGGTCAGTTTGTAAGGTAGCCGGGGCCCCCTGCCCGCGCCACGCCTTGCCCGTCACCGGTTCTTCTAACCTCACCCCACCTACCCCCCTCCACACACACACACACACACACACACACACACACAACCTCCACCACCTCTGCCCACACCCACCCACCCCCAGTCCGAATCTCCTTCCGTCCTCCTCCTCCTCCTCCACTCCCCCCCCCCCCCCTCTTCATCTCACCGTCCTTCTCTCTCTCTCTCTCTCTCTCTCTCTCTCTCTCTCTCTCTCTCTCTCTCTCTCTACCAACCAGCTCCCCACCATTCTGGGGTTGTTACCGAGTCCCTTCCTCTTCGTCATGGCCCGTGGTCGTTACAGACTTGTCAGAAACGGAGGTCTCCAGAGGAAGGTCCTCGCGGCTGCTCACGCCACCCCCACCCCCCCACCCCCCACCACCCACCCCCCACCTCCACTCCACTCCCCCAACTACCCTGCCCTGCCTTACGCCACCACCCCTCCCCCCGCCCCTGCCCCCCTCCCCCCCAAACCACGGCTACCTTTCACGTCCCCAAGGCCTGCCAGGGACAAGCCTGCACAATGGACTTGGTGATGAATCCGAACTGTGTTGGGATGGGGGTGGAACTGGGTGGTGGAGGTGTGGTGAGGGAGTGTGTGGGGTGGGGTGAGGGGGGGGGGGAGGGTTGGTGGGAGATGGGACGGGGTGGAGGGGGAGACGAGAAGGAGGGTGGTTTGGGGGGTGGGAAGGGGGTGGGGGGGGGGAGAAGGCGTGTCTGTCCCCATGGCATTTTGACAAACTTTCCCGACAAACCCGCCTGCCTGCCTGTCGACTGGACAGGCCCCCCCCCCCCCCCCCCCCTCGCCTCACCACCTCTGCAGTTCCAGTTGGGGAGAGAAGGGGTGGAGTAGAGAGAGAGAGGGGGGGGGGGGTGGAGTGAAGAGAGACAGACAGACACAGAGTGGGAGAAGAGCACAGAGGCAGACAGAGAGAGAGAGAGATAGGGGAACAGAGAGAGAGGGTGGGGGGGGGGGGGTACAGACACAGACAGACAGAGAGAAGGGTACAAACAGGGACAGATAGACGGACATTCAGACAGACAAAGCATAGAGAAAGAGAGAGGGGAGAGAGAGGGGCCACAGACAGACGGAGAGAGAGAGAGGGCGAGAGAAAGCACAGAGAGAGAGACAGAGGAGAGAGAGAAGAGAGAGAAGGGGGGGGGGGGGGGGGCTGCAACTTCCTTTAGTAAATTGCTGAAAGAGAAGGAATTCCTGAGAGGCAGAGAGGATGTAGAAGGACAAGACACGATTCTGCTGGATTGGCGTGGAACCTCTAGCGGACGTGGATCAGGGGCCGACAAAACGTCCGGAGCGGCAGTGGACACGCCCGTAATGTCATATCGCTCCTGTAGGACTCGTAGGTCGTCACCGGG
>CM031615.1:22020831-22023331 GCA_018398815.1 Conus ventricosus
TTGTCGAAAATGTGAAGAAACGGCAAGTTGATGACATTTTTACTTCTATGGTTGTTACCATCTCCGGGGGCGACCTTGGTTGTTGGGTGTATCCTTTTTTGTCTGCCTTTTGACTCTGGGGAAAGGTCCAGTGACGGTGAGGAAAGACTCACTGACCGCAGGGAAAGTCCTGTTGACAGCGGGAAAGACTGTGACCCGGGATTCTCTTCAGAGATCACGCAAGACCTCAAGGCGAAAGCTTGGCCGTGTCTGGAGTTGTACTGTCATCGCCTGTAAGCGGAACAGCAACGAGTGAGGCTATGGGATGCACACGGCAGTTGCTTGACGGCGGCGTTTTTTGCCGGTAGGCTCTGCAGTTATGAAATATGGGCTGGTACACCCATGGGAACGCTCCCGTGGAGGTGCTGTCGTCCAGCGGCCATTACACAATGGCATCTGCCAGGGAGCAGTTATGTCCCTTGACGTGTTAATGGAGTGTCCTGTGCGTGCCTGCACCCTGTGTGATCACAGCGCAGGCTTCCAAGGGTGGTTTGTTCGGGGCTCTTCCGAGCGAGAGAAGTGTTCAGGGGTCGGACCGACCTGTCAGGTAACCACGTGTGCCAGCTTCTTCTTCTTGTCCTCTGGTCAGCCATGGCGGCCCGCAGCCTGCTCGGAGCCTTGCCCACGCGCGATGCACCGTCGGTGTGCTCCAAAGCGTGACCGTTTGACCGTTACCAGGTGTGACGTAACGATGAATAGACAGTCGTCCCGTTTATCTGGAGACGGTCAGTCATGGAGCCGATCACATCGACAGGACACTAGTGAATGCCTTCAACACAAACGATGGAACCTAAACAGGCGAAAGGCGAAGACGCGGATCCTGTCCCTAGTGCGTCTTTGGCTAGGTTGCTACAATCGGGCAAAATCAACAACTAACACGGCTGTAGTTTCCCTTCCTCCAACAGCATCTCTGGCAGCATGTGGCATTCTGGCCACGCTGGCGTTGATAAGCATTTAAACCAGCGGGGGTATTTGTCGGCGTCTGATTTCGGAGAGGGCAGAGACCGAAACAAACTTCAGAACCCCCCCCACCCCCCATCCCCCTCCCACCACCACCACCTCCACCCCCATTGAAAGGAAAAGAACGCCCTGATTAAAAAAAAAAAATTAAAACGAAAAAGAAGAAAAGGCAAGCTGACATTGGCAGAGAATTCAAGAGAGCTCAGTCGCCGCAGGCAGCAATGCGCATTCCTTCAGCAAAGTCACACGCCGCTGTTCTGTGCCTCGAACCGTTTCCTGACATGCTCCGAAACGCCGCGTAATTCACGTGACCGTTTTGCGACGTGACATTTGTTTTTCTTTAAATAAAGCCAAGTGTGGAAAACCAAGTATCAATTCTCACAGACCTCTCCTCCCCCACCCCACCCCACCCCCCACCCCCCACCCCCACTTCCTTCTCCAGCTATTCACTTCTCTTTTTTTTTTTTTTTTAAGGATGCGTATCCAGGACGTCGTTTACGTTTCCTATACATATGAACCACCACGCACCCCCACCACCCCTCCACCCCCACCACCCCTGCCTAGATATAGATACAGCTTTTTGGCGTCAGGTTCCTCCTGTGACCCTCATCTTGGCGTCATCTGGGTATCTCTAAGTACAGTCCTGTCTCACGCACTGTGATCTGCCTGCTCGGGACCTGGTATCTGGCATGTAGCTTTGACTGCACACGAAAGACAAGTTAATAAACAGACAAGAGAAGAGTGGAGCGTCGACTTTCAGATTTGAAAGAAATTCTAAAAGAATAAAAGGTTAACGGTGAAAACTCCGGGGGCTCTTCCGGCCAGTCAGGGGAAATAACTATTTGTTGGTGCGTGGAAAATCAAATAATGGTTGCACATAATTAGAAACTATGTCCCTTTCTCCTCTAGCCCTTTGAGGTAACATTTGTGGTCTATCGAGGATGAACTGGATTCGAAACGGGGAAAAAACTGAAACAGAAACAAGACAGCTCAAGACCTCGTCTTTGTTTTTCGTCTTTTGTCTCTTTGATTTATGAATTTGAGTATATGCGTCTGGCTTTGTGATAGGCTGAATTCTGTAAAGTTCCTTGCGATTGGTGGCAAGAGCGGTCGGTGTTCGCCTAAACACTTGAAGCCTTGGTCACGGTCGGGGCGAATGAAATGCAACGGACTTTGGAACCTGAAAGCTTCTCACACAGGTTATGAAGGCACCCACAGTGTCGCTGTCTGCCCATTGAAAGTTATCTGGCTGTAAGAGGGTTCTGTGCAGCCGATCAGATCAAAATTACTATTTTGGGGTACGCAGGGGGAAAAAAGATGACTGAATATGATTTTGAAAGGTCTCCAATTTGACCTTTCGCGCTTCAAGGCGACATTTATTTTGTTTCGATTTTGAATCGAAAGACGCTGAACTAGAAATTAGATTGTTAAACTTCTTTTTTTTTAAATTTCTGTTGGTATTATAACTGTTATTATCATCATCATCGTCATCGTCGTTGTC
>CM031615.1:22050831-22053331 GCA_018398815.1 Conus ventricosus
GGGGGGGGGGGGGGGGGGGGGGGGGGGGGGGGGGAGGGGGGGGGGGGGGAAAGGGAAGATGAGGATTAAAGAGGGAGGATGGCGGGAGGGTCAGCTTGACACAACAGGAACTGGCACAAATTTGAAAGAAAAAAAAGAAGAAAAAAAAGAAGAAGAAGAAGAAAAAATTTGAAAAAAAATATAACCCCCACCCGCTGAGAAAAAGAAGTCCACCCCTCAGAAATAAGCCACAAAAAAAAACAGCACACACTCTCTCTCTCTCTCTCTCTCTCTCCTCTCTCTCACTCACCACACACACATACTCCGCCCCACAAAGAAAGGACACAAGGGAGATCAATCCGGGGGAAGCCAAGGCTGCGAAACGCATTGTCGGTCTTGGTTGGCTAACGACGAGGAGACCAGAAAAGAAACCGCTTGGTTTGTTTCCCACGCTTTTTTTTTTTTTCCTCTGCCCAGAAGGTTGGGAGATTCCACCACTGGTCTGTTTTCCAGACTGCGGGGAGTGAAGGTGTCTCGGGGAATGCCTCGCCTTATGAACTGAATCCCATACCTTGAGAGAGAGAGAGAGAGAGAGAGAGAGAGAGAGAGAGAGAGAGAGAGAGAGAGAGAGAGAGAGAGACAAGACAAGACAAGACAAAATTCTTTATTTACGAGGATAATAGATAAGCACTGATGTTGCTCTTTTACATCCAGTCCTCGCCCTGTGTAGGGTCAACAATATAAAATAAAAGGTAACAAAGGAAGCATGCAAAAGTGACTAGAACTACAATACAATACGGGATTAAAATTTAAAAAGGGGGGGGGGGAGAGAGAGAGAGAGAGAGAGAGGAGAGAGAGAGAGAGAGGAGAGAGAGACGCAGGAGCGAAGGGAGTGCGGGGTAAGCCTGCAGAGAGAGAGAGAGAGGGGGGGGGAGAGAGAGAGAAAGAGAGGGAGGCAGAGAGAGAGAGAGAGGGTGGGGGAGAAAGAGGCTAGAGTGGGTGCGATAAGAGAGCATGTTTAGAACAATCTGACAATCAGAAAATTCCAAGAGATACAAACAATCAATTTTGAAACACCGGGGGAGGGGGGGGGGGTAGAAATAAAGCACAAATGGAGGTGGGAATGCATAATGATAGCGAGAGAGAGAGGGAGAGAGAGAGAGAGAGAGGAGAGAGAGAGTAGAGAGAGAGAGAGAGAGAGAAGTTTTCGTCTTATACATTTGTTTTAAACCAAAATATCACAGTAAATTACCATTGACTCCTGCAGTCAAATATCTTTTCAAAATCAATAAGTGCTACGAATAATTTGCAGTTAGAAGACAGAAAACCATCTCTAAAATTGAAGCGAGAAGGGTAAACATTTCGTCAGCTGGTGAGTATCCCGTTTCAATCCAGCTTGATGCTCGCTGCCGTTAAATTGTTTTCATCTACAGACCCGAGAGTCTTACACTATGATGATGGTACCAAATACTTTGCTACTGATATCAGATAGCGAGATACTGCTACTAACATCAGACAGCTTAGACACCTCGACAATTGTTGGCGTTGTTGATGTCGGATTTTTGTAAGACGAAGAGCTACAGACTCACACCAACAGTCCTGCAAAATATCCTTAGCAAGCACTGGGGTTAGGAAACGCTTAGAACACCAAATGGTGTAGTGTATGGGTAGACAGGTAGATATCCAATCCATACAAACTCTCCCAGCAGAGGTATCCGCTAATGATCAAAGTTGTTAAGAACGAATGATGATAATTAAGAATGAATAATGACAGGTTACGACGAAAAGCCTGTAATAGATGTTACTTGAACGAGGCTCAGGGGGCAAAATTAATTGGGTGTCTGACATGCGTATTATGTTTGTGTGAACTTAGGCTTTGGTACGCTTGGACATAGCCAGAAGAATTACCGTTTGTGTACAAATCCGTCGCCAAAGGTTGATCGATAATAGGTGGCAAACGTGATATAGTCGTATTGTGTCAAGCGACAGATTTGATATACACAAACCGAATTGTTCTTCACATTTAGCAAAGAAATATACCTCGTTGAAAATGGACAGGCATACACTCTTTGTTTCAGCAGGTTTTCCGAAAGTAAGGTACACGTGTGTTACTATAAAGATGTTCCTTTCTGTGAACTTCTTTGTCCCCCTGTATTCCGAAAGTAAGGCACACGTGTGTTACTAGAGAAATGTTCCTTTCTGTGAACTTCTTTGTCCCCCTATATAAAGAATCCATTGACGATTAAGTTCATTTTGTCTTACAGTTCCCAGTTTCAAGTAGTCTCCGTGTAAAACTTATTCCTCGGAAATTTTGTAACGACCCATCATGTCTGTTTCGGTTTTATGCAGTAATGACATCAAATGATGAAAATGTAGGTCGCAAGTTAAATTTCGTTACACGTATTATAAAGCTTTTCAGTTGAGAGAGATAATTAGATCGTGATATTTTTGCGCGTTAATTTGAGAAGACCGGTGATACTGTTGCTTATGTGTTTTATCGTTTTTTATTGTAAGTTACGGC
>CM031615.1:22058331-22073331 GCA_018398815.1 Conus ventricosus
AACCTTCGACCCGTAATGCCAGACCACACAGTCAGGTGTGATTTCGCAGACTCCCATACAAACCGGAGGTGAGACCGCAGTTAGAAACGCATTCTTAGTCCCAAGCAACAGTGGGGACACAAGAAATGTTTAGAGTGGAAACGCACATGTTTTTAAATGTGGCGAGAGGGTCATATCGCCAAGGAATGTACAGAGTGGCGAATACACTCAGTGTTGCGTTGATACACTTCAACAGGAAGGCAGGGGCCACCACCAACTACTAGGGCAGTAGTAAACGGTAGCCGTTGACCTGCTTGTTAGATACAGGACTGCCTCTACGCAATGGTAAGCCCGTTTTGTGAGAGAGACAGACTATACCGGGAAACCACCTGCGTGCATCTTCAGATGGAAGAACAAGCGGCTACCTTTTGGCCCGTACAAATAATCAGAGTTGTCAGGAGTACTCCTCACTGCAGCATTGCAAAACACTCTTCCCCTATCCAGCTTTGTTAGGGGTAGGTAAATCTCCAAGCCCTAACCAGGCGCCAGTCAAGTTGGAAAGCAAGGTAGTGCAGGTAGAAAGGAAACAGAAGCAGTGGAGTGCACTAGCGCCGCTAGCAGTAGAGCTAGCGTGGGAGCCATGAAGTGCCAAATGGTGGTGTGCAATAACGCATGAATAAGGTCGTAGTTGCAGTGCCGAGGCCATGAGGTGGCCGTAGTGGCGTGCTGTAGGAGCCATGGAAGGTGGTCCGTAGTGTCGGTGCCGTGGGCCACGGTGGCCGTAGTGGTGGTTCAAAAATTGTTGGGCGTTGCCGGGAAGTCAAAATGTAGGGAAGCCACGTGCGACCCTCAGGTCGGGGCCAAGATGGACCACAATAACTGAATCCAGCACTGGGTGGGACCAGGAGGCAGTCATAACGCATGGCCAAGAAGGTCGAGGTGACCAGCTATCGTAGAAATGCCAAAGACCAGTCAGTTCAAAGGAGGCTGATTGATCCAGTGTCAGGAAAGGGTAAAGTACATAAAGCTTCATCAAGTAAATGGGCATAGGCAAAGAGATGGGATTCGAACCAAGGAATTTCCCAGAAGAAGGAAAATCGTTTCGGATAAAAGAGTAGGGATCATCTCATAACATTTTGAAAAGGGAGATGATCGTCGTCGCATGCATGGGTTGCACAGCTAAAGAGGATCGCGCCACTCGCGTGTCAATTCGTTCACATCCACGCGGCATTCAATCGCTTTAAGACTAAAATGTGTGAAAGGTGCCTGACTCCTCTTGAAAGCCTGGAATGCGCAATCTAGCTGCCCCAGGTACTATTGGCGAGCCACAAACGGCTGTCAAAATGTTGAGAGGGGCAGAGTAGTCTAGGGTTGGAGTAAAGCCGCCTGGTGTTGCTGTTGTATGTGAACTATAAGAAGTAGAAGAGTGTAGGAGCATGCTCTAACGGCTGCTGGTTGTGTGGTGGTGTGAGCAGTTCATCTGTTACGGGCAGCGACCGGGTAAAACAATGTAGCTGCTGGTTGTGTTATTTGATTTGCGTCCCGCTTCGGGGGGGTTGAGTCTTGTTCATTTGTTGTTTTAAATATTTTTGATTAATGTTATCAGTTTGATGTTCTTTTGTTCATTGTCATTATGGTTGAGTGCATGCCATGTGTATGATTTATGATTTTTCTGGTTTATATCTGTTTGCTTATGTTGTCTTTTCACATATCGGTAAACGTGTGAAAATGTCTTATTTTGTGACATCATGAAAATGTTGAATTTGCATATTGGGGGGAGAGCGTGTGTGGGGCCACACCCGGAATTTTTGAAATCTGTGTTTGTAGTTTGTTGCCACACGCAGAAATTTGATTTTTGGACTTAAGTAGGCCTAGCCCCAGCTTCCTGGATTTGGATCTAAGTCAATCTCAGGGTTTGCTATATAAAAGTGAATGGAATGATTAATTAACATGTATGGACATGCGATAGCTAACGCTATGGAACACAGAGTTTCTTGATTATATTGAGCCAGTTTAGAGTTAAATGTTGGTTGCACAGGGTGTTTATGACTGACCAAAGAGTTATCATGGATTATCTAATTGATTATGGTTTTAATAGTACATTATCCATTTTAAGATGTTGATGGAAGTGAGGTCTTAACATAGGGGTCGTAGTTATATCGCCCATGCAACTGAGTTTGTTTTATCCCAATCTGAGAACATTCGTCCCTGGAGGAAATGTTGGATTATAACAACATTCTTATGGTACTGGGTCATAGTCGCACATGTGCGCGAGCATTAGCAAATTAAGGGTAAGTTTTGCTTTGTTGAGACAAGTTTTCCTGGGTGTTCAGTGTGCGAACTCAGAGGCCTCACCAGAGGGGAATACCCCGGGTCGTGTATGGTCTGAGGAGGGGGAGTTGCTGGGAAGTGTTTCGCATGTTCCGAGGGAATGACAAGGAGTTGCGACTGTCTGCCGGTCCTCTGGTAGAGATGGTCCGAGTCCCGACCACTGGCTGCTATATCACGTCTCCATGGCCTGAAGGGAAGGCGATCCGTGTCAGGTGACCGTCACGGGTAGGTGACCGTCAGCCTGCAGGCAGATACTGCGACCATTCAATCGTCCCCTGTTCTGAGAATGAATGGAAGGCTTCGGCCTATTGAGTGATTCGTCACCTTTGTTGTCTATAGAGGTAGTAACTTACTTCAAGCATCAATCCGGCTGGTAGAGAAAGTCCAGCTTAGTACAATGGTAGCTCTGGGGAATCGAACATCCATGAGTTTGAATAGTGAAGGCATATGCATTAACCACTGGTGCCCAGTCTTTGTTGGCGCTAGCAGCTGTGGTGTGTGTGTATGTGTAGGTGACTTGTATTCCATTGGTGGAATAAAAATAACTTGGGATTTATTGGTACAAATCGTGTGATGTGTGTGTGCCGGTGATCCATTGGTTGAGCCAGTTAAACTCGGGTTATCCTTGTTTGAGAATGAATATAAGGTGCCTGGAAAACCAGGAAGAGTGTGACTCACTTAAGGGAAAGTGAACTCGCCCGTCTTGCTGAGGGCTCAAGAAAATACAGCGTGAAGCAGAGGTTAGCTGTCGCCTCGTTGTCTCCTGGGTGGGGACGTATGACAGTGGAGGTTGCTGTAGCCTCGGAGCCGACGACGAGAAGAATTGTCTCCCGTGTGGGACAGTCGACAGCAAGACGTGTCAGCCTGTTGGAGCCTAGACAGGGAGCTGCCAGACAACGGTGGGGTGTTTGCAGCTAGAGAAGACCTGTGGGAGAGGCCGACAGGAGCCCTTTCCGTGGAGAGGGCGAAGTACGGTGGAGTCCGGGAGACTCGGTGTGAGGGTGCGACTCAAGCTACGTTGCAGTGTCCCCCAACTGGGATTTGGCCAATCGGGAGGACACAACTGTGGCAGCTTCAGCTCGTAGTCGCACAGTGGGATGAGAGAAACTGACGGTCAACCGAGAGTGCTGGCAAGTTACGGACGTTTATTTGTTCTAAGTTATAAGTGTGCAAACAGAATTGTGGAATATTGTCTTTCCTGGTTAATGAAGAGTAATTGAAGGAAAGGGGATGCGATTTATGAGATTATCTGTATGATGTTTACATTGTTGTATGATACAGATAGTTGTGTTGTGTAGTGACGGGTGGGGCTCGGAGTCAAGTTAAATAAAGTTGATTATTTTCTGTGAAATGTTATTGGTTTCCCGTCACCTTTGTGCGGGCCCGATGTGAGTGACAGAGTGCGTGTGCCTATGCGAGAGTGCATTTTGGTTGTGGAAGCGTAAATACTTCTGTCTATAACCCCCTGCATCCCTGAATATAAAAATCATATTTTAATAACGAGGGGGAGCATCGGAGACCCGTCACACAATGATTGAACGTTTTTTTAGGCCATGCACATCACATTGAAGAGAAAAATAGAAAATTGTAAACAAGTGTGTAAGAGTGTGTGTGTGTGTGTAAGTGTGTAAGTGTAAGTATAAGAGTGTGTGTAAGTGTGTGTGTGTGTGTGTGTAAGTGTATGTGTGGTGTGTGTGTGTGTGTGTGTGTGTGTGTGCCCCAGCGTTTATTATTTTTTTCTCCAAAGCGCGAGAAGGGTGTCAGGTTTTAGAAGAAAAATGAGTGTGAAAAAAAAAAAGAGGACAAACTTTGGATGGCAGCTAAGCGCTGACAGTCCATCCATATCCTCTGTGTTTGATTTCACCATGCCACGTTTGCAGGTCGTGAGAGTAACCCCTCACTACCACCACTCCTCTCTTCCACCCACCCTCTCCCTCTCCCTCTCTCTCTCTCTCTCTCCTCCTCTCTCTCTCCTCTCTCACTCTCTCTCCTCCCCTCTCCTCCCCTCTCACATCTCATCTCTCTCTCTCCTCTCTCTCTCCTCTCTCCTTCTCGCTCGCTCTCTGCCGCTCTCTCTCTCTGTCTCTTTCTCTGTCTCTCACTCTCACTCTGTCTGTCTGTCTCTCTCTCTCTCTCTCTCTCTCTCCTCTCTCTCTCTCTCTCTCTCTCTCTCTCTCTCTCTCGCTCTCTCAGAAACACACAAAAAAAGAATTTTGCCAAAATGATTGATTACATCATCTTTGGATCATCGCTTCCAACCTTCATCATCAGTACCATCATTGTCATGGTCATCATCATCATCATCATCAAAGTCAGGTGAATCATTCATTATAACTTCGGTTGTTGGTTGGTTGGTCGGTCGGATCCAGTTCTCGCAGGTGAGGTCGCCCAGTGTTGAAACGTTTACAGCTTCGTTTTGAGTAGCATGCGAAAAATGCACACTCTTCCAAATTGACAGCCCCATCTTTGATTTCCATCAACTCATACAAAGGATTATGTTCAGGCACACAGTGTAGCATGCAAACAGGACGACATCTGTGTCGAGAGTTAAACTCACGTTTGTCAGTTCAAACAAGCACAGCATTCTCTCACAATTAGCATTGACCAGTGAAACATGTCTTTGACAATGACTTCCTCACCAACAGTAGAACACCACCAGAACGTCTTCCATGATGGGAATAGAATAGAACGCCACCAGAACAATAGAACACCACCAGAACGATAGAACAACAATAGCACACCATCAGAACAATAGAACACCACCAGAACAATAGAACTCCACCAGAACAATAGAACACCACCAGATCGATAGAACACCACCAGAACTATAGAACATCACCAGAACAATAGAACACCACCAGAACGATAGAACAGCAATAGAACACCACCAGAACAATAGAACAACAATAGAACACCACCGGAACAATAGAACACCAGAACAATAAAACAACAATAGAACACCACCAGAACAATAGAACAGCAATAGAACACCACCAGAACAATAAAACAACAATAGAACACCACCAGAACAATAGAACACCACCAGAACGATAGAACAACAATAGAACACCACCAGAACAATGGAAGAACAATAGAACACCACCAGAACAATAAAACAATAGAACACCACCAGAACGATAGAACAACTATAGAACACCACCAGAACAATAGAACACCACCAGAACAATAGAACACCACCAGAACAATAGAACAACCATAGAACACCACCAGAACAATAGAACAACAATAGAACACCACCAGAACAATAGAACACTACCAGAACAACAGAACAACAATAGAACACCACCAGAACGACATAGAACAACAATAGAACACCACAAGAACATCTTCCATGATGGGATCGTTTTCTTCCTGGTACACTGAACTTTACACAATCTTTTTTTTTTTTTTTAAGCACTAAAATGGAAAGAGCTGTCACCTAAAGTCTCTGTCAAGCAAGCAATATCAAATTTTGAAACATAATGCTAGAAGGAAAAGTCGTTTAGCTGGTTACATAGACATCTTCGAGAGTGACAGCCATCTTCCTCCGTCTGTATCTCAGTCTGCACAAGACTCACGGCACTGCGACATGCAAAAAAACAAAAGAGATTGAGATGCGAGCAGTGTGACAAAGAATCGGTGACAGTTGCACACGATGAAGTGTCGATGTTGAAGTTTGGGTCAGTGAAGCTAAGTGCTGACCATGATCGTGTTAATGAGTTTTTTGTGATGTGATTTCTGAACAGGATCGGCGCTCCAGTAAGTGCACAGACTTCTTACACAACGCAAAACTGAAGGCAATTGTGACGGCTGCTGTGAACATGATTGCAATATAGAGACGAACCCAAAGACTTTTTTTCAGGTGATGGAAACAACACAAATGACCCTCCAAGAATGTGACTCAGTGACATTATTCCATACCTACAGGAAATGATGAGAAATAAGACAGCGATCATCTACAAACAGAGAAAATATTGCCATTGCCTTCCAACAGCTGTGCGGACCGGAAATCTTGATGACTGCGGATAAACGCTTCGCAAAAATCAACAATGACAAATCATATCAGTGTTCGATGTTTAATAATTGCTTCCGTGACTTTGTTTGCTAATCCGATGTTGTTTTATGACATGCATTGTCGGTGTTTTATATCCTTTGACATTGATTTGGGCACAACAACCCCCTTCCCCACCGATTTCCTTGCACGAGGATGGCTTTGAAAAGCTAACCTCATTAAATCATTCCTTCATTCATATCCTCTGCTGCCCCCCCCCCTCTCTCTCTCTCTCCTCTCTCATCTCTCCTCTCTCTCTCCTCTCTCTCTCTCTCTCTCTCTCACTCTCCTCTCTCTCTCCCCCTCTCGCCTGATCCTCGCGCCTCTGCCTACCCCACCTCTCTCTCTCCGCTCGCTCTCTCTCCTCTCTCTCTCTCTCCCTCTCTCTCTCCTCTCCTCATCTCACTCCTCTCTCTCACTCTCTCATCGCTCTCTCTCTCCTCTGCGGTTGTTGTATTTTTTTCCTTGCTAAAAATCCAATATGTAGATTCTGTTCCACAAAACCTGAGAGAACTCCCACATCCCTTTACGCGTGCCCGCTTCATTGACATGCCTGTGGCCAAAGCACACAAAACCATTGGAACTCCAGAATCTGCCTCTGCTCCCCTCCTCTCACCCCACCCAACCTCTCATTTTCCTTCCTCAATCTCTCCCTTCTCTCTCTTCTCTCACTCCGTCCTCTCTCTCTCCTCTCCTCTCTCACACTCCTCTCATCCCTCTCCTCTCTCTCTCTCTTCTCATCCCTCTCTCTCTTTCTGTCTCCGTCTCTCTTCTGTCTCTCTCGGCACTGTCCCTCTTTCTCACCACTCTCTCTCTGTTTTTCTCTCTCTCTGTCTGTCTCTCTCTCCCCCTCTCTCTGTCGCTCTCCCATCGCCTCCCTCCCGCACCCCGTCCTCTCTCCTCTCATCTCTCTCTGCCTCTCAATCTCTCCTCTCTCCTCTCTCTCATCTCTCGCATCTCTCTCTCTCTCTCTCTCCACTCTCTCTTCTCTCTCTCCTCTCTCCTCCTCTCTCACTCCTCTCTGTGATTTCCGCTTCGAAATCGCCTCCAGAAATGATCTCCCGTAACGTTATTGAAAACGGCGGTAAACACCGATTCAAAGTTTCCACGTTGCATTTGGTCACTGTCCAAAACTTTCTTAATGTCCCTGAAAAATGATGTTCCTTGTGCAACTTTAACTCCATCACAAAAGTAAAAGAAACTTCTCCCTTTTTTATTGACTCAACTCTTCTTCTTCTCTTCTTCTTGACCCTTTTTTTCTTTTTCCTTTTTTTTTAACCCAATCAGCCCTTCTTCTTCTTCTTCTCCTCTCCTCTCCTCCTCCTCCCAACTCCTTCCCTCACCTTCTTCTTCTTCTTCTTCTTCTTCCTTCGCCAGCTTGCCTCTTCTTCTCCTCCTTCTCCTTCATTCTTCTTTTTCTTATCTTCTTCTTAATCTTCTTCTTCTTCTTCTTCTTCCCCCTTCTCCTTCTTTTTCCCTCTTCTTCTTCTTTTCTTCTTCTTTGTTCTTCTACTTCATCTTCTTCTTCTTTCTTTTTCTTCCTTTTTCTTCTTTTCTTCTTTTCTTCTTCTTCTTCTTTTTTTCTTCTTCATTTTCTTCTTCTTCTTCTTCATCTTCTTCTTCTTCTTCTTCTTCTTTTTCAGTCTTCTTCTCCTCCTCGCTTCCTCCCTTCTCCCTGCTTCCTCTTTGTTCTTTAATTACTTTAAATATAAGCCTTACTGATGATTTTATGCTTTGAAAAAGAGTGTGATAAAAACATGTTCCCCCCCCACCCCTCTCTCTCTCTCTCTCTCTCTCTTCTCTCATCTCGCTCGCTCTCTCGTCTCACTCCTCTTGCGTGAGTCGTGCGTGCGTGCGTGCGTGCGTGCGTGCGTGCGTGTGTGCGTGCGTGTTGTGTGTTGTGTGTGTGTGTGTGTTGTGTGTGTTGTGTGTGTGTTGTGTGTGTGTTTTTTTTTTTTTTTTTAACCCACCACATTCCCGTCTATCAGAGATACCTACATCGAGATAGGCTCCTGATGTCGTGATGAAACTATGAATATTTTCGCTTTCTTTGAATTTGGAAGGAAAAACTTTAACAAAAACACATAACAATTACTAGATTTCACTAAGATAGGGCTTGGGTATCTGGAAGTAGAAGTTCAGCGTAACGAATATATAGTAATAAAAAAAAAAATCAAAATAAAAAAAAAAAACTCCGTACGCACACCACCCACGGACTTATACAAGCTTATAAAATCATGCAAACATTCTCTCTCCCACGCACCCTAATCCGACCTCCTACTTCATCCCCCCCTCCCCCTCCTGTTCGCCCCCTCCGCCCCCCCTCCCCCCCCCCCACCCACCCCCCACTCCCTCCTATTAACCCCTAACTCTCCCAACATCTCTGTCTCATCATAAATCGTTTGTCCTAGCTATCATGTACTATCCATCCATTGACCTATCAATTATATCCCTCTCGTATTCGTTTCAAGGAAGAGCCCCTCCCCTCTCCACCAGTTTTTCCCCCTACTTGATTTTGACCTCTCGCATTTTTTTTTCATTATTTTTTCTTTTCTTTTCTTTTTTTTTTTTCCTTCTTTTTTTTTTTTCCTCCCATTTCTTCTTTCTTTTTTGTTGTTGTTGTTTGATAATAATCTTCCAACATCCATAATCATAAACAGCCGTCAAACATCCTCCACACAAGAACACCAGCACACAGACACCTGCTGACACGCGTTTCGCACTGTCATTCCTGCTCGTTCAAAGTGAGTAATGTGCGCTGTTGTTTCCCAGCAATGGACACTGTTATCCGTTTTTTTAAAACAATGGACAGTCATTTCCTGTACTTTTAATGTATTAACAGATGTAAGTGAGTCCGGTTAAGTTTTTGTTAATTTACTTTCCATTAATTTAACTTTGCCGTTCATTCCACATGCACGCTGCCATATATAGTTAAAGTGGTTGTTATTTAAACTGAAATTCAGAGAGAGAGAGAAGAGAGAGAGAGAGAGAGAGAGAGAGAGAGAGAGAGAGAGAGAGAGAGAGAGAGCGTGCTTGGCATGTGAGTATGTTCTCCTCATCCTGCAACATCCCCATATGCCAAATCTCTTGCACAGAAAAAATCGAAAGTGTGAAAGAGAGTGCAAGGAGTGGAAAGTGAGGAGCAATGAATTTCCTTTTTTTTTTTTTTTTTTTTTTTTTTCCTTTTTTTTTTTTTTTTGTTGTTGTTTGATTATTCCTTCGCAAGTCTCTCTCGTCCCTCCATCTCCCATGGTCACTCAACCCCTGCTCTAAATTGAAAGCGGAAGCAAGCAAGGATGAGAAAGAGGAGTGGAGGAAGGCAAGGCGTTTACTGGCTTACCTATAGCCTTAGACGCCTATACTGTAAATCGCTATTCAAATATCAAGGACAAAGGCAATGTCGATTCGTTTTTTGAAAATACTTATGCACAATTTCGCTATTAAATAATATGATAATTTTATCAATTACAGATCACTTTAAAATCCGCCTGGGAGTTTCCAAACAAAACATCCGCAACTGAAAATGTTAGTTGATGTTAACTCTACTGAGTATGAATTGGCAGATATATTTCCAGAAGGAATTGGACGCTTGGACCGAAATAAACGAAATGTTCTATATAGTCCATTTCTCAGTGGCAATAGGTACATTTTTTTACTATTTTTTATTTTCATTTTTAACACAACAAAATAATTCGTAGGATATATGTTATGTAAAAATCTCTTCCAGTGTAATAATCCTAAGTCTTGTTTCTTTTGTGCACTTATGGGGGTACAACCAGTGTTGCTTTGTTATTCTTAATCCGAGTTTATTTCTTCCAGAAACCTACGGCACAAGGAGTAGAACTTTCAATTGCACAAAGTGTTTACGGAAGTCTTTACATGTGAATATTACTTTGGCCCGCTAAAAGGAGGGGGTGAGACAATTTGGTTGATACCATATTTTCATTTTCAACTAAAGAAACATAGTACGAACTGCCACCAGTTTTACAACATTGTATTCCAGCATTCTTGCAGGTGTATATCCATTTTTTAACCGCATATTTCCTGAATACATTATTCTAATTTTGGTCATAAATATCTTGGACCACAAGTATTCCAGCTTCAATCCAGTCCGAGAAAAACAAAACGTTTTCCCCTCAATATTTTATGTTTAACATTAATCCACAACAGAGATGAGAAATCATTAATTGTGTTATGAACCAGCCAATCTTTTAAATACGTCTTCCAGAATGCTGATCGAATATATTGAAGATTTTTGAATGAAGAACTTTTAGAAATATGCATAAAAACATAAAAAATGTTTGCCAAGTGTGTGTGTGTGTGTGTTTGTGTGTGTGTGTATCACTTTATCACTGGCATTTTGGTGGAATCGTGCAATGCTAGCAGGAATGAAACATGGCGTAAGAAAATCTGTTTGCTCGTACGCCCCTTTCAGTATTAAACTGGTGACCAGAGAGGGAGAGAGAGAGAGAGAGAGAGAGAGAGAGAGAAGAGAGAGAGAGAGAGAGAGAGAGAGACAGACAGACAACAGCCGAGAACTAGAGAGAGACAGACAGAACAGACTGTGACTTATAAGCCCAGCCGAACGCAAAGAGCCGTATCACGGCTGGGATCCTCGTCGAACTCATATCCCTCAAAAACATTTTCAAAACATTTACAGACAATTCATGGAAAACGGATTTCTAAAAGCACGCCAGAATTGCGTTAAAGTCTTTCAATTTCGTAAAAATTTTACATCACAAGAGAGAGAAAAAAAATCAAAATCTTTCAGAAATTAAAAAAAAAAAATCACATCGGGTGAGACATCTCTGCACGAGATCGTCTTGATGGTCTGTTGTAAAGAGTTATGCTGACATGGTGGCCCAGCACCCTTTGGAACATGTTTTTAAAGTGGGGTGGGGTGTCGTGAGCTAAGAATCCCCAGAGGTCAAGACTGTTAATTTTTTAATACATTTTTAAAAAGAAAAATAAATGCATTTATTGGTTCAGGAATATTTGAACACAGACAATGATCATTCCGACATATTTGAATTTGTTTTTTTTTAGAGTTAATGCAAGACACGTCATATGATCTTTTTGCAAAATGTTGCGATAACATAAAAATAAAAGGGAAAAAGATGGACTTTTCGCTTTTTGGTACTCCCAGTTCTTATAGAACAGTGATACTTACAATGGAACGAAGAAATGCTGTCCTGTGTGTCTGTCTGTGGTCAAAATGCTTTCCACTCGCTCAGACAAAAATTCTGGGCCGATCTTTCTGAAAATTTTTAGGTATGTTTCATATGGGTCACGGATGATGCCCCGATGTTTTATTTTACCAGAAAGCCGATTACTAACGGCTGTAAAGATAATTTAAAAAAAAAAAATCAAGTCCGACACGGAAATAACCCACCCGCACAGTCCGAGTTTGTTTGGGGGGGGGGGGATTCCACTAATGGAAATTGACTCCCCCTCTTCTCACTGTACGGGAGTAGTTTACATGCTTTGCAGCTTGTTTTTGTTCTAGATCAGATCGTTTTAATGGAGCAAGGAGACGATTTCTTTTTTTCAGTGTTTTCAGCTATCTTTCTCGCTTGTATACATAGAAGGACCGGTCGCCGCCAATTCCAACATGATCGATCTTGACTGACCGCTTTGTTCCGGCTGTTTTTCAGCTCGTCTTTCCCCAACATCCCCTCCTCCTCATTGTTACCTGGCCGTCCACTACGTTGTGTTTCCCCTCCCCTGGATGTCCCAGTCCTTGGCATTGTGTTGATGGTTGTTTGAACCTGTGTTGCAGTGTGATGTGTGTGTGTTGTGTGTGTGTGTTGTGTGTGTGTGTGTTGTTGGCCATCCACTATTTGTCAGTCAACACTATGTTAATCTGATAGTAAAAGGTTTTCAGTCAGTCAGTCCAATCCACTTCTGCTTTTCGGTTTTCTGATGGTGTCTTCTACTGGTCTCTGTGGAGTTCTGTGCCGAATTTTCTTCATCAACTAGTCATGTTGTATATCCACTGACCCGCAGGAGGGGGGGGGGGGGGGGGGGGGGGTGGGGGGGGGGGGGGGGGTGGTGGGGGGGGGGGGGGGGGGGGGGGGTGGGGGGGGGGGGGGGGGGGGGCGGGGGGGGGGGGGGGGGGGGGGGGGGGGGGGGGGGGGGGGGGGGGGGGGGGGGGGGGGGGGGGGGGGGGGGGGGGGGGGGGGGGGGGGGGGGGGGGGGGGGGGGGGGGGGGGGGGGGGGGGGGGGGGGGGGGGGGGGGGGGGTGAGGGAGGGGGGGGGGGGGGGGGGGGGGGGGGGGGGTGGGGGGGGGGGGGGGGGGGGGGGGGGGGGGGGGGGGGGGGGGGGGGGGGGGGGGGGAGGGGGTCTGCGGCAAGCTGTGTTGAAGAAGATCAGCAACTGGCGTTCCGTTCCTTTGGGAGTTCCCCTACCCCCCCCCCCCAACCCCCACCAAGTCTCCTTGAGCCAAACAGGCCTGTCCTAGTCTTGCTGGTCTCTGACCTTCCGGGCACGAAGTCAAGGTCCCCCAGTGTCTGAGTTTGAATCCTGAGGACCCCACGTGACTGTTCCTTGTTATCTCCATGCATCAGTCTATGACAGGAGAGGAAAAACAGAGGTCTCAGCAACATCCTTGCCGAACTCCTTGTTCCCGGCTGAAAGATAAAAAAGAATAACAGACAATATGTCATAACTATTAGCCGAAAAAAATGAATGTAGGACATTAGAGATGGTATTTTGATAACTTCAACTAAAGTAAAGGCTTTATAAGTAATCGTTGATCAACCCGAAGCTGCTGCGTTGAAGCAGAATATCAAAGAATCTTCACACTTTGATCAATGACAGTTATCAGTCGATTGTGTGTCCTGTGTGGTGTCTGTGCGCGTGCATACGTATGTGTTCATTCTGTGTATGTGTGCATGTGTATGTCCATGCGTGCGTGCGTTTGTGCGTGCGTGAGTATGGGCTGTGCATGCGTAGATTGCGTGCTTCCGTATGTGTGCGTGTGTACATTCAGTGTGTTAATCATAGGAAAATTTGAATGTTTGTTTTCATTTCTATTTGTTTGATTGTTTCATTTCTATATGTTTTGATTGTATCAGTCCATGCCCCAAAAAGGGTCACAGATTAAGATACTTTGAATCATAGAATCTTTGTATGTGCGTGCGTATTGGTTTGTTTGTGTTGTTTGTGTTGTGTGTGTGTGTGTGTGTGTGTGTGTGTGTGTGTGTGTGTGTTTGGGGGGGGGGTGGTGTACGGTACGACGTAATGTGGGTTGCGTGCGTGTGTGTGTGCGTGCATATAGTATTGTGTTGTGTGTCAGTGTGGTGTGTGTGTGTTGAGTGTGTGCGCGCGCGCGCGCGCGCAGCCATGTTAAGGAGTATATTCTTGACGGAACGTGGAAGAGTGTGTCAGAAGAACACGGCAACAGGACAGCCGGACAGCATCTATATTCAGTGTAGTGGCTGAACAGTAGGGGGATGAAAACCCTCTGCCTGACACACGTCGTGAAGTCTCCCTTTGGCCGCCCCCCCTACCACCACCCCACCCGACCCTCCCCCGTCAACCTTTTCCTGGCCTTCCACCTCACCCTGTCCTTGCTTCTGTCGCCACCCCCTTTCCATCCCCCCTCACGGTCTGTCTGTCTGTCTGTCCCCAGTCTGTTTGTCCTGTGGTCGCTGTCTGTTGTCTATCTCTCTGTGTCTCTGTCCTCTCTCCTCTCTCTCTCTGTCTCTGTTCTCTGTCTGGCTGTCTGTCTCACTCTCTCTGTCGTCTGTATCTCCTGTGTCTCTGTCTGTCTGTCTGTCTCTCTCTCTCACTCACTCTCACCTCTCTTTCTCTCTCTCCCTCTCTCTCTCTCCTCCCTCTTTTCTCTTCTCTCTCTCTCTCTTCCTCTCTCTCTCCTCTCTTTCTCTCTCGTCTTTCTCTCTCTCTCTTCTCTCTCCGTCTCCTCTCTCCGTCTCTCTCTCTCTCATTCTCTCTCTCCCCCTCTCTCTCTGTCCTGTATGTGCTGTGTTGATGTGTAATGCATGTCCGCCACATGTACATCTCACTTCCTCAGCCTGCCTGTCTATCGGTCTTCTGTCCGTTCCGATCTGTCTGTCTGTCTGTCTGTCTCTCTCTCTCTCTCTCTCTCTCTCCATCTCTCCTCTCCTCCTCACTCTCTCTGTATCTCAGTCTCTCTCGCTGTCTCTCCTCTGTGTCTATATATCTCTGTCTCTCTGTCTTGTCTTTGTCTGTCTGTCTTCTCTCTCTCTCGATCTCTCTCTCTTCTCCTCCGATCTCCTCTCCTCTCTCTCTCTCTCTCTCTCTCTGTTTTTCTTTTCTTTCTTTTATGGGCCATTACTGCCCTTTTATGCTAACATTATTCTCCTTCTCTTTCTCTCTCACTCTCTCACTCTCGCTCGCTCTCTCTCTTTCTCACTCACTTCTCCCCTCTCTCTCTCCTCTTCGCTCTCTCTCTCTCTCACTCCTCTCCTTCATCTTCTCTCTCTCTCTCCTCTCTCTCTCTCTCTCTTCAGTGTCTCTCGTTGTTTTGGGGTCGGGGGGGGGGGGTGCTTTCCTCCAAGTGGGCCCTTACCAACACTGCAAAACATTAGGCAATAGCTGTTATCTGGCCTGGCGCACGCTAACCTGTTCCACTGCCACAGCCGTGGCAAAATGCT
>CM031615.1:22081175-22083675 GCA_018398815.1 Conus ventricosus
AGGACGAAAGAGAGAGGATAGAGAGGGGGGGAGAGAGAGGGGAGGGGGGAGAGAGAGATAGAGAGAGAGGGGGAAGATAGAGAGAGGGGAGAGAGAGGGAAGAGAGAGAGAGGAGAAAAGGGAAGGGGGGAAGAGAGAGGGGGGGAGATAAGAAAGAAGGGAGGTAGAGAGGGAGGGAGATAGAGAGAGAGAGGAATAGAGAGAGAGGGGGAGAAGGAAAGAGGGGGAAAAGAGAGAGAAGGAATAGAGGGGAGGGAGAAAAAAAGAGAGGCGAGAGAAAAGAGGGGCGGAAAGAGAGAAAGAGAGAGGTGTAAAAAGGGGGGACGGAAGAGAGAGAGGAGAGAGAGAGAGGGGGGAGAAGAGAGGGGGGAGAAGAGAGGGGAAAGGGAGATAGAGAAGAGGGGAGAGAGAGAGAGGGAGATACAAGAGGGAGGTAAAGAGAGGCGAGAGAGAAGAGGGGCGGAAGAGAGAGAAAGAGGAGAGGGTGAGAGGAGGGACGGAGAGAGAGGAGGGGAGATAGAGAGAGAGGGGAATAGAGAAAGGGAGAAAGAGAGAGAGGAGATAGAGAGAGCGAGAGAGAAGGGGCTGGAGAAGAGAGAAGAGGGGAAGGTGAGAGGGGGGGACGGGGAGAGAGGAGAAGAGAGAGAGAGAGGGATAGAGAGAGAGGGGTAGTAGAAGAGAGGCGAGAGAGAAGAGGGCGGAGAGAGAGAGAGAGAAAGAGGGAGGGTGAGAGGAGGGACGGGAGAGAGAGAGGGGGAGATGGAGAAAAGGAATAGAGGAAGGGATGTGATAGAGGGGGAGAGAGAGAGAGAGGGGAGATAGAGAAAAGGCGAGAGAGAAGGGGGGGGGGAGAAAGGAAAAAAGGGGAGGGAGAGGGGTGAGAGGACGGGAGAGGAGATAGAGAGAGAGGAGTTTAGAAGAGAGAAGAGAGAGAGAGGAGATAGAGAGAGAGGCGAGAGAGAAGGGGCGGGAAAAAGAAGAGAGGGAGAGGGGGGGGAGGGGGGAGATAGAGAGAGAGGAGATAGAGAGGGAGATAGGAAGGGGGAGATAAGAGAGAGCAGAGAAAGGGGGCGGGAAGAGAGAAAAGAGGAGAGGGTGAAGAGGGGACGGGAGAGAGAGAAGAGGGCGAAGAGAAGGGCGGGGGGGAGAGAACGAAAGAGAAGGAGGGTGAAAGGGGGGAACAAGAAGAAGGGAAGAGGGGAAGTTGCATGAAAAAGGGGAAAGCAGAGAGAGTAGTGGGGGGAAGGGGGGGGAAAGAGAGAGAGAGAAGAGAGAAGGGGAGAGATGGAGAGAGAGAATGCAAGTGGTTGAACCTCTCGGGATAAAAACCAAAAGGCTTAATGTGAATGCCCACTACGCATTATACTGATCATTTTTTTTTCCATTGTGTATTCAAACAGTTAAATTTCGCTGGTGTCTCTCCATTGGCAAAGGAACTTGACAAATCGACGAACACGTACTGACACCCACACCACAACATACAACACACAAAACACACACACACACACCACACACACACACTAAAACTAATATAATAAAATATATATATAATATATATAATATATATATATATATATATATATATAATAATAAAAATAAATCGCTACTTTTGGCAACACTGAAAAAGGGATTAAGGTTTAAACCCCCTCTATACTGTTAATTTTAAATGATACAAAATCAAATTAGCTCTTATGTTCTTATACTTTGAACTTTTAAGTTGTAGAAAAAAATAAAGTAAAAATAAAAAATGACAGAAATATACATTTTTACCTGGTTACCCTAAGGTTTTCTTAGTGTTTGTTGGGTCTTAGGACAACCCGCAAATTTGTTTTAAAATTCCAAGCAAATTGAAAGGAGGGACGAAAGGAATGATCGGATTTGGCCAGATTGGGTCTCGTTCAATGCTCGCTTTCTCAAGCGAAAGATTGAATTCTAAAATAGCTTGAGTGTGCGTATAAACTGGCAAGATCGCGGTTTACAAAAAGAAATTACAAAGCCCTTTTGTTCTGTTTTTCAAAATAGTTAATGGATGAAAGAAGTTCATGTGTAACTTTTTTCAAAATAACCCCCTTTGAAAAAAATATATTTGACCAAATAGGGTGGTAGCCATAAAACTCTTTATTGCAGTGGTTTGCCCTAAGGTGAAGATCATTAAAACGATATTACTCTCCAACGGCCCTTTTTGGGAAAAAAAGCCAAAATATACCCAGACAAACTTAAGACAATGAATCCCCGATAGCGTATTGAAATAAGGGTGTATGCACGATTCCCCTTTTCGTAGCAGGCCAAAACCTTAGGACGACCAAATCGCGGTTTTCCTAAGTGCAAAGTAATATAAAAACGGGTTTTATGTCAACCATTGGTCATCCTAAATACCCTTTAAGATATATATATATATAATATATATATATATATATATGAAGGCTGAAGGCTCATTTTGAGAAGCATTTATTTTATTTTTTTCCCCATTCACCCACTCAAGCACTTACTGTTAGTTAGG
>CM031615.1:22086175-22091175 GCA_018398815.1 Conus ventricosus
ACGACAAGCGAAACAAAACTGCCTTCCCCCGCCCTCCCCCCCCCCCCTCCCCCCCGCCCCGTCCCCCAGGGAAATCCACTTCGTAGTCTCCAGCGCGGAAGAGTCCTCACCGGAAGCGGAACTGGCAACCGGAAAGAGATGGGTGTCTACAGTGACTTGCCACAAAACGCTTCCCTCGTAAATAATTTTTTTTTTTTTTTTTAATGGGTGACGAAGAAAATGACTATTTCAGCTGTGAAAAGATGCTGGCGACACACACACACCACACACGTCAGTGGTGTGTCAGGTTATGGCAAGCTGGAGAACGTCCAATCGCAATACTCGCAAAGGGGATAGGAGGGAACTGCTCCTCCTAAAGGTTTTCGCTTCCATTACCCCAATGAAGTGAAGTGGCGGGCGCTGGGACGACTGAGACAACAGCGCTGGTGGTTTAGGTGTCTGTCGCGGCACCTCCACGACCACTGGGGTGGTGGTGGTGGTGAAAGGATGTATAAAGGTTCGATAAGTCCTGAAAAAAAAAAGCCTGACCCACTTTTTTGGCAAGGCGGACCTCTACCTCCACGCTCATTCCTTCTAGAATATAGATATATACGTGCTGTCAGGGCTGGGAGGAAGAGATGGAATTTTGGGGAGGGGGGTGAGCAGTGTGTTGTTTGGGGAAGGTGGAGGTGGGGGCGAGGGGTGGGGGTGGGGGTCTAACCACCACCACCTCTCTACCTTCAGGCGTCTGGCAACGAGTAGGGCTAACACACTCAAAAACTGTAGGTCTGAGACTGCTGGGATGTGTGGTTCCTGTTCAAGTTCATTGGGAATGACAGGAGTGAGCGTGTATGGGGCAGCCCTGCTGGGTGTGTTTTGACCTCTTCGTGTCCACCGTTTGAATAGAACGAACCCGTTTTGATTGGCACAGAATGGAGAGAATGAGTGGGTTACACCATTCATCCAAAGACATCACCATGCTGGCTTACTCTTCCCGACACCCTCCCTTATACCGTTTTGATGAGCTACAGTGAGAAGACTGTGTGACAAACGGAACATATGAGTCGAATAGGCAAATTGCCTTCTGATTTTTTTTTAATTCAAGCCATAGGTACTTGGCCACCGGCTACCTTGGCTCAGTGGTTAGCGTTGCGGGTTGCGAACTGGAAGGTCGTGGGTTCGATTCTCATCAGAGCCGTTTCTTTGTTGGATTTTTCTGCCCCGGCCAGCTCTTAGAGTTGAGTATGCCATGGGCTTAAATGGGAAGGTTAGAACCACAAAATCGATTTTCATTCATGTAACGGATGCTTCTCTGAGAGCGTTACTCAAATTTCCTGACCAACACTGCAGGCGTCTGTATCTCCCGGACGTGGTTCATCCGGGATATGTTATGAACGTAAGCGTTGAGTACAGCGAACTTATATTTCGGTCTCTGACCGTAATGGAAGTCCGCGGCATCATGTTTGACATGTTCATTCTCATCGATCACCACTATACAAAAACAAAAAACAAAAAAAACCAAAAAATCCAATGCGTTCTCTGCTCATGTCCTGCTTTCTTTCAAACCGCATTGTACTGCCATGATGTCATGAGGCCGCGTGCAGATCAGCCATTGGAACAGGTTGTCCAGGTGCGAGGATATTGCGAGGGAGATGTTCAGATGAATTGATCGATGCCATAATAAAGTCACGCGTAGCACGTCAAGGATACCTTCGCCGTGACTTGCGTATCCGCTGCCTCAGACTCCTCATACATTCCACTCTCTGTGGGAATGCCGTGACACGCACTGGCTCCTCATTGACACGATATGAGGACAAAGTAATTTTCCCTGCACTGCTCATAAATCTGCACATTTGAATTCCACGCTGTTGATGGACGGAGAGACGTCCTTTCGCCTAGAACTAACTAACTTATCCCCGGGCTGACTGTTAAATTGGCTCTCTGACCTGGCCATGTTTTTAGACATGCGCATGCACGCGACACACAAACACTCACACGCGCGCGCACATACAAACACACACGCGCGCGCGTGCGCGCACAAACACACGCACTTACGCTCGCACATGCACACACATGCACGCACGCGCGCGCGCGCACGCACGCGCGCGCGCGCACACACACACGCACGCACACACACACACACACACACACACACACACACACACACACACACACACACACACACACACACACACTCACGCTTGCACGCAAGCACTGAAGCTAGCGCACGCGCACACACTCACATGCACACGGGCGAGGGCGCGCGCGCGCGCACACACACACACACACACACACACATTCTCTCTCTCTCTCTCTCTCTCTGCATCTCTCTCTCTCTCTGCATCTCTCTTCTCTCTCTCTCTCTCTCTCTCTCTCTCTCCTCTCTCTCTCTCTCTCTCTCTCTCTCTCTCTCTCTCTCTCTCAATTGTCGAACTATCCTCACAGATTCTGAACTGGCGGCGGTTCTTTCTGCTAAATCGTTTTTCCTCCCTGGGAATTTAGCGTCGTAACATGATCAGTTACGTAACGCTGGCCCCGGACACACAAAAGAAGTGGGGTCGTGACAGTGAAGAGCTTCCAGTCTCTGAAGCCGTGGAAGTGTTTCCGGTGTGTGTTTGCACGGTATGGTTTTAACCGCTGATCCCGTGCTCCTTTCGCCTCCTGCTTGACCCTCGTCAGTCGGCGTCCCGTTTTTTTCTTCTTCTTCCTGTTTTCTCCTTCCGTTAATGAAAGATCATGTTGTCACCCCTGACCTTCGTTTATTTATTTGTAATGGTTTGTTTGTTTGTTTGTTGTTCTTTACTGTGTGTCAGCAAGATTGAGCGAAAACTGCGGACCTGGTTTGAACCCATTGGCAATTCGGAGGGGGGGGGGGGGGGGGGAATGGAGTGTGTGGCCCGATCATTTTTGCTGCGGATCCTGATAGTAAGTACGGGAAGTACCTCTTTTCATTCCACACTTACTATCAGTTCGCCACGGGGTGTATTATGGTGTGTGTCCCCCCCCCCCCCCCCCTTGTGTGATGTATGTATGTATCTGTGAACAAAAGTCAAAGGGTTTATCAATCTTGAACACGAAAGCAGCTGACGAATTAGGCAGCCTGGTTCAGAGGATGCCGAAGTGGCGCAGAGAGTGGCGGAATCTCGAAAGGGATCAGCGTCGATTTTACACATGGCGAAATCCAATACAAAGAATTCATGGACTCCTGCCAAACGGTAATACCTAACATGTTCTGGTATCAGAAGTTTGCTATCGAAAACTAAGGTTTAAAGCAGAATAAGAAGAAGAAGAAGAAGAAGAAGAAGAAGGAGGAGGAGGAGGGGGAGGGGGGGGAGGAGGAGGAACCAAAACGATAAGGAAGGAACCAGAAGAAACAATAAGGAACGAAGGAATATTAATTGATTAATTGATCGTTCGACTGAATCTGAAACGGATAAAGAATAATGCATATTAAAGGCCTTCCAGAGCAGTTCTGCCCGCTAATCAACAAAGATGAAAAGAAAGAAAAAAATTAAAGGCCATTGCATGAAGCAATGACCAAAAATGATTTTGTAAACACAATAACAATCATATTCCAACACGCTCGCGCATACACACACGCACGCACGCGCACGCATACACACACGCACGCACGCACGCACGCGCGCGCACAACAAACAACACACACACACACACACACACACACACACACACACACACACACACACACACACACACACACACCTCTCAACTGCGAACATATAATCATAAATGCATACACGGGCAAAGGTCCTTATGTAACCTACATTCTCACATACCTGCGCATACACGCGGAAATTGCCTGGATGTTTATACGTAAGACATCACAAGTTAACGGTATTAGTTAGACCCAGGTATCCATACACGTATGTGCTCGTTCAATCGGTCACTGATCGCCTTTCACACGTTGTTATCTTGTAAACACAGAGTGTTCAGATCAGATAGTTCAGTTAATAGGCTTTGTTGTTGTTGTTCTTGTGCTTGTTGTTGTTGCTGTTGTTGTTGATGCTGTTGTTGTTGTTGTTGCTCGAGGTCAGTCGGCCTTGGTGAAGAACTTTTAATTCAGTCCTGAAACCTACCCTTTACGGAATCTGACGATGTAATACAGGAAGGGAGAGAACAGAAGAAATGATAGAGCAGGAAGGAAGGACGGTTGAAGGAACGATAAAGGAAGGGATGAAAAAAAAAAAGAAACAATAAGGAAGAAAGGAAAGAGGAAAAAGATATGATAAGGAAGGATCGAAGGAAGGAAGAAAAAGGAACAAGGAACGAAAGCAGAAGAAGAAACGATGAGGCAGCAAGAAGAAGAAACAAAAAGGATGCGAGGAAGAAAAACGTTAAGGAATGAAAGAAGAAGGAAAAACGACAAGGAAAAAAGAAGAAGAAAAAGAAGAAGAAGAAGGAGAAGAAGAAGAAGAAGAAGAAGCAGTACGGAAGAAATAGAATGAACGAGAAAACCAACAAGGAAGCGGGGAAGATGGGAAGGCGCCGCGGAAGGAAGGAAGAAGAAACACTTAATAAAGATAGGATGAAGTCGAAACGATGAGGAGAGAGAAGTGTGAGTGAAGGAAGGAAGGGAGGAAGAAAATATGGAAGGACGGTAAGAAGGAAGAAGAAGCGATAAGGAAGGGAGGAAGAAAATATGGAAGGAAGGTAAGAAGGAAGAAGAAGCGATAAGGAAGGGAGGAAGAAAATATGGAAGGAAGGTAAGAAGGAAGAAGAAGCGATAAGGAAGGGTGGAAGAAAATATGGAAGGAAGGTAAGAAGGAAGAAGAAGCGATAAGGAAGGGAGGAGGAAAATATGGAAGGAAGGTAAGAAGGAAGAAGAAGCGATAAGGAAGGGAGGAAAAAAAATATGGAAGGAAGGTAAGAAGGAAGAAGAAGCGATAAGGAAGGGTGGAAGAAAATATGGAAGGAAGGTAAGAAGGAAGAAGAAACAATAAAGAAGGAAGGAAGAAAGGTGGGGTGACAACGGCAAGGAAGGAAGGAAGGAAGAAGAAACG
>CM031615.1:22103675-22111175 GCA_018398815.1 Conus ventricosus
CGTTGGTCTGTCGATGAAAGTGGCGCTGGCCAAGTATGAGGTCGAACCCCCGGTTTAGATAGAACAGTGACTATCAACATCGATCTGTTCTCCTTTCTTTCTTCCTGCATTAACGCATTGCACTCTCTCTCTCTCTCTCTTCTAGTCTGCTCTTATCAAATGGACATGGTTGCTTTTCTTTTCTCTTTTTTTTTTTCTTCTTTCTTTTCCTCTTCATTAGTTAGCAACTCTCTCCACATCTCTCCTAAGTCCTTCCTCTGCAGACTATCTCGTGCTAATGCCCAAACTTCACTCCTCTCATCCCTCTGCCTTTCTCCTGCAGAGACTACACTCAGACCTCCCTCTCCCTGTCTCTCTGTTCGTTCTCCCCCTCGTTTTCCCGCCCGAAGTTCTCTCCCTCTCACATCCTTCTTATTCGTTCCGATCTGTCCAAAAAGGGCGAGTACCATTGGTCAGTATTTTTAACCCCTGACACCCCGAAGTTATCTCCCCTAATTCCATTGGACATTCAAATCATGACAGTCACGCCTACACACCTTACTCTCTGTGTGGTCAATCGGTCATTTAAATTGATTAGCTAGATTTCACACCCCCACCACACACTACCTTCCCCCTTCCCTACTTAACTGGCGCCGTGTGGCTTAAGTCGTGGACACTGGTCACTCTAAATTGGCCAATGAGTCTGGGTAGGCTCTAAGACTTGGCTGGCAGACCAATCGAGACATTCGGTCCAGACAGCTTAGTCCGTCTGGCAGACAGTGCTGTCTCCACGAGGCTAAAAATAGCCTTTAATTGGCTAGGCGACAGGTGAATGCGTCGGTCAGCTATTTAGTCCGGCTGGTTGGACAGACCGTCTCTGTGGAGGATGGGATGTAGCCCCCCCTTTGCTTAATTGCCTGGATCCGAACCATGGGGCCGTCCGCCTGACGCCCAGAAATTTTGCGTTAGAGCTTAAGTCCAACTGGGCTGGTGCGAATGACCACGAATTTGGTGGAGTTATTTTTTTGACCGTACAAAGGCCAGAATGAGGGATTGTTTTTTAACTATCTGTAGAAGGACCACAATGAGGGATTTTTTTAACTATTTGTAGAAGGACCACAATGAGGGATTGTTTTTAACTATCTGTAGAAGGACCACAGTGAGGGATTGTTTTTTAACTATCTGTAGAAGGACCACAATGAGGGATTGTTTTTTAACTATCTGTAGAAGGACCACAGTGAGGGATTGTTTTAACTATCTGTAGAAGGACCACAGTGAGGGATTGTTTTTTAACTATCTAAGGACCACAATGAGGGATTGTTTTTTTAACTATCTGTAGAAGGACCACAGTGAGGGATTGAAGGACCACAGTGAGGGATTGTTTTTTAACTATCTGTCGAAGGACCACAATGAGGATTGTTTTTTAACTATTTGTAGAAGGGTCACAATGAGGGATTGTTTTTTAACTATCTGTAGAAGGACCACAATGAGGGATTGTTTTTTTAACTATCTGTAGAAGAACCACAATGAGGGATTGTTTTTTTAACTATCTGTAGAAGGGCCAGAATGAGGGATTTTTTTTTAACTATCTGTAGAAGGGGCACGAAGAGGGATTGTTTTTTAACTATCTATAGAAGGACCAGGATGGGTGACTGTTTTTTGGAACTATCTGTAGAAGGGTCACAATGGGGATTGTTTTTTTAATTATCTGTATAAGGACCACAGTGAGGGATTGTTTTTTAACTATCTGTAGAAGGACCACAGTGAGGGATTGTTTTTTAACAATCTGTAGAAGAGGCACAATGAGGTGGGGATTTTGTTGTTGTGTGTGTTGTTGTTGTTGTTGTTGTTTATCTTCTGAAGAAACACAAGCAAGTGACTGTTTTCAAGAACTATCGTGTGAAGAACCACAAACAAGTCACTGTTTAGGGAAGTATCTTCCGTAGAACGACAAGGAAAGTGCTCTTTCTTTATGCTAGTTTTTGAAAGAAAACACAAATCATGAACGTTTCCATCAACCATTTCAGGAAAGGAGGAAAAAAAAACCAAAGACTGTTTCAGGAAGAAAGAGCTGGAAATGAGTATTTCCGAGAACTATCTGTGGAAGAAACACCAAATTAAGCGACTGTTTTCAGGTAATAGTATGGCTGTTTTGACTTTTCAAAGAAATGTCTTTAGTAAACCACAGGTGACTGACTGTTAACGGATATAGCTGTTTAAGAGGAACAAAAGTGAGTGATTGCTTCAAGAAATGATCTTGAAAGAACCCAAAAAAGCACAAGACTGTTTCCATGGAGCATCACAAGTGAGTGGTTGCATGAGGAAGCATCTTGAGAAGAAACGCAAGCAGTGGCTGTTGACGCGCAAAGTGTATTTGGCATTCTTACGAGTAAATGGCTCTTTTGGCGCCGATATCTTTTGAAACGAAGAAAAAAAATAGAAATAGTGATGCCTATTTCGAGGAACTGTATTTAGAAATACACTTAAGGACGTGACTGTTTCCAGATTCTTAGTGTAGGAGAGTTACAAAGGAGTGACTGTATAGGGGGAAGTACGTTAAGAAGAAACAGAAATTGAGGGTTGTTTCCCAGGTTGATGTCAAGGAGAGGCGAACGTGAAACTGTATTCAGAGAAAGTCTTTAAGTTAAGTGACTGTTTCCAGGAAATGTGCGAAGAAGAACGATAGGTGAGACGTGTCCATGTAACCAGCCAGTAGAAATTTGTCTGAAGACTCTGTAAACCAGTCATAGGTCGATGGTTTTCCAGAAGCCATACGAGAACAAAAAACAAACTCTCTCTCTCTCTCTCTCTCTCTCTCTCTCTCTCTCTCTCTCTGCCCTCTGTCTCTCTCTCTGTCTCTCACTCTCTCTCTCTCTCTCTCTCTCTCTCCTCTCTCTCTCTCTCTCTCTCTCTCTTATCTCGTGTTGTCACTCTTTCGTTCTCTCTGTCTCTCTCTCTTTCTCTCTCCCTCTCTCTCTCTCTCTCTCTCTCTCTCTCTCTCTCTCTCTCATCTCTCTCTCTCTCTCTCCTCTCTCTCTCTCTCCCCTCTCTCTCTCTCTCTCTCTGTGTAAACGCGTAGGCTTCGTATCATCCTTATTTTTCTGACTGATGTAACTTTGGGCACTGGAATCTTTCAGATATGCTCACAGACAGACGGACGGGCGCACAGACGGGTCAGACGGACGGTCAGACAGACAGAAGCAACTGATATTATTCGGAAAGATTAATTGTGTTTGGCTGTAGGGAGGCAGGGGGTAGAGGACCGGGGGGGAGGAGGGGGGAGCATTAATATTTATGAGGGTAATATTTCTCACTCTTAAGCGGCGCTCTCAAAACTTACAGTTCGTCGTCGTAAACAAAACAGGAAACATTTATCACCAGCGCGTTTCTCTTCATTTTTGCCTATCGCCGATGCGGAATCAAACAAGACTGATGTCCGATATTTAGCTGGACTGAACCTTATTTTTTAAGGTCAAGAGAGGGACGGTAAAGAGAGAGAGGGGATAGGAGAGAGAGAGAGAGAGAGAGAGAGAGAGAGAGAGAGAGAGAGAGAGAGAGAGAGAGAGAGAAGAGGTGCAGAGGTTGGAGAGGAGGAAGAATAACAGCGGGTGAGGAGATGAAAAAGAGGGGTGGGGGGAGACAAGAGGGCAGTGCAGGTAGAGGGAGGGGAGGGGGGGGGTGGAGGACGTAGCGGGGAAGACAGAATTAGAGAGCAATGATTCGTGTCACTTGAAATGCGCGCAGATGGATTTGAATTTGTGTTTGTTGCTCTGTTCATGTTGCTGTTGTTGTTGTTGTTGATTTTGGTCCAGACCGGGGCTGCTATGCTTTAAAGCCTGATAAGATATGAGAGAGAGAGAGAGAGAGAGAGAGAGAGAGAGAGAGAGAGAGAGAGAGAGAGAGAGAATGTTAACGCAAAGATTTATTCAATGAAAGGCCTTTGCTCCCAGTATTACTGAGTTTTCGGTCTTTCTTTTTTTTTACGTTTTGCTCGGGGTTTCTTTTTGTTCTTGCTTTCTTTTTTCTGTTGTGAGACGACAGTCAATTTCATACTGGATCTATAAACTGATGAATGTGATTACGTTAGTGTCGTAGCCGTCTGTGTTGTCCTGTGATTGCATTGATAATGAATGATAGTGGTGACCCATTGCCGCGATGGATGGCGAGTTTTTGTGTGTTTGTTTGTTTGTTTGTTTGTTTTTGGTTGTTTCTTTCTTTCTTTCTTGTACTTGTACAAAATGTTAGTAAGTGTCATAATAACTGACAGTTTATAAATTCATTTCAAAGAGGAAATTATGTAGATATTCCCCCCTGACAAACATTATGTCGTTAGTTAAACTTATGAAATTTAGATGCTGCAATAGAAAAAGAAAAACCTGATGGAGACAGGAGGAAAGTATATCATTGAGGGACACGAAGGGTTTCTGAAAAGATTGTAATATGAACTTCATTGGAGATGAATATCATTATATGACAGAGTGCCCCAAAAGTGATATAGTACGAAAACAGTCTGCACCTACTTATTATGGCGAGGAGAAGAGAGAGAGAAGAGAGAGAGAGAGGAGGGAGAGAGAGAGAGAACGAGAGAGAGAGAGAGGAGGGGGGGGGGGGGCTTGAAAACTGAACTTTGTCAGGACGAAAGTTTCGTTAAGAAACGAAAGGGAGGGACACATTACAAAGACCGGACAGTATTCTGTATTTACCAGAGTAGCAGACCAGAAGTAGGAGGGTGGAAGAAGGAGATGGAGAAAGATTGGACGCGGTGGACAGGAGGTGGGTGGGAGGATGGGGGGGGGGGGGGGGGGGGGGTGTTGGCGACAGAGAGAGTTAATTTGTCACGTTTTCACCTTGCCATCAATAGGAGAGACGGGCGGGGGAGGGGGGGGGGGATAGAGAGGTAGATGGATGAATGGGTGGATAATGGATGGATAGATAGAGAGATAGATAGTTCAAGGCCATCGACGTTGAATGTCGATGCCTCGTGCGATTGATGAATGTGTCTTTTATTGATTGGTTTAATTTAAAAACTAATTGCAGTCGGGCTTTGTCTTCTGATCAAAAGAGAGTTCAAAGTTTTTGTTGTTGTTGTTTGTTTTGGGGTTTGTTTGTTTGTTTCAATGTCTTTACGTGTAGTTGTTTATGTGAGAGACCTGTACGAAACTGGCAGGGAAACGTTGTCATCTCATCAAAAAGATAATGACATGAAGTTCCCTTCCAATCGGTGCCATCTTCTGGTGTATATGCCAGGTCGTTACGGTGATGACTTTCACCCAAGGGTGCTTGGAGTCTGGTTGTTGCTGCTGCTGCTGCTGCTGTTGTAGTTGTCGTCGTAGTTCATATGATGGCTGTGTGTCTATGAGACGGTTCGTTACGAAGTGTTTGGTAGGTCAGTGTCGTCTTTGTAATGATGGCTGTATAAAATCCGAGAGGTCGTTACACGCCAGTGTTTACAGCCGTTGTTACTACTGTTGCTGTGTCGTCGACTGACGCCAGCGCGTGAGGGCAGGCAGATCACAGCATTTCCCCGCTGCTGGCTGTGATTGTTTCAAGATCAGACAGTAGTAGTAGTGGTGGTAGTAGTAGTAGTTGCTGCTGGCTGCTGCTGCTGCTGCTGGTGGTGTCTTATTGTCGTTGTTTGTTCACTGTGGTGCTCGTGTCTGTTTGTCGTCGTTTGGTTGTTGTTCTTAGGTGGGGTGTTGCGGGCCTCTGTTGGGAGGGGGGGGGGGGGGGGGCATTTCGCCGACCTTCTCTCTCTCTCTCTGTCTCTGTCTCTCTATCTGTGCCTCTCTCTCTCTCTCTCTCTTTCTTCTTTCTCTCTCTCTCTTCTTCTCTCTCTCTCTCTTCTCTTGCTCGTCTCTCGTGCTCTCTCTCTCTCTTGCCCTCTCTCTCTCTCTCTCTCTCTCTCTCTCTCTCTCTCTTCTTCTTCTTCTTCTCTCCTCTCTCTCTTCTCTCTCTCTCTCTCTGTCTCTCTCTCCTCTCTGCCTGTCTGTCTGTCTGTTCGTCTCTTTCTCTGTCTGTCTCTCTCTTTCTCTCTCTCTCTCTGTGTCTCTCTGCCTGTCTGTATGTCTGTCTCCGTCTGTCTGCCTATCTCTCTGTCTCTCTCTGCTTGTCTCTCTCCTCTCTGTGTCTCTCTGTCCTCTGCTCTCTGTCTCTGTCTCTTCTCTCTCTCTCTCTCTCTCTCTCTCTCTCTCCCCTCTCTCTCTCTCTCTCTCTCTCTCTCTCTCTCTCTCTCTCATAGCGATGCCGATCTGGTGTGCCCGCTTTGCAGCAAGGGTGTAGAAAATGAAGTGCATTTTGTGTCGTCTTGTCCGGTCTTGCACAGATTAAGAGCTAGCATATACCGTTCAAATTACTTTATAAATTCACACAAGTCAGTTTAGTTTAGCATTTCTTTTAGCAATGTACGGAGGAGCAGACTGTTAGAAAATTCTTCAGTTTATTCATTTTAAAGCATTCAAGTTGCGATCATTTCTTCTGTCGTAAAAGTAATACTTGTCTGATCGAATGTTGTTTGTGTTTGCGAGCAGTTGCATGGGGTGTTGAGAGACGATTGTTTTTAACTTGCAACCCCCTTCATGAGGCGCAATGGCCTAACCATGAATAATTCATCTAGAGTCTCTCTCTCTCTCTCTCTCTCTCTCTCTCTCTCTCTCTCTCTCTCTCTCTCTCTCTCTCTCTCTCTCTCTCTCTGTTTAGAAATGGCGGTTATATTGCTTCAAAAGAAAAATGGTTTTATGATAGTATGCAACTAGAGATCGTTAATCAATATAAATATTTAGGTGCTATATTCTCCACTGGCCTTACTTTTTCTCATTGCCTTGAGGATTTAGCATCCAGGCAAAACATCAGGTCATTATTATATTGAAACTTCTGTGGAAATATCAGAGTGTGGCCCCAAAATTATTTTTCAAACTTTTTGATTGTCAGATTCAGCCAATCCTTACTTATGGCGCTGAAGTATGGGGCTTAACTGCAAACATCTCGGCTATAGAAAAAATACATTTGTTTGCACTCAAGAGATTCCTGAATGTTTCTATAAAAGCGCCTAATGCCTTGGTTTATGGAGAAACTGGTAGGTTTCCACTTTATATAAACATTTATACTAAATGCGTGAAGTATTGGATACATGTCGTTAATATGCCTGACAATCGTCTTCCAAAAAAAGCGTATAAAATGTTATATGATTTACATTGCCGGGGTAAAAACAATTGGGTTACATCAGTCTGCCTCACATTAAATCGTTACGGTTTTGGATATGTATGGGAAAATCAAGGAGTTCCCAACGTAAAAGTTTTCCTTTCAAAATTCAAAAGTCGGCTAATCGATTGTCATTTACAAGAATGGTATAGCCACATAGAATCCAAGGACCGATTTCTCTTATATTCTTCTTTTAAGCAGTTTTGGGAAATGCCAAATTATCTATTCACTGTAAACAACGTGAGCAGTCGCAAAAACTTGATACGGTTCAGACTTGGTGTATCCTGTTTGAACACACACAAACTGCGGTATTCGAGCGTCCCC
>CM031615.1:22116175-22126018 GCA_018398815.1 Conus ventricosus
CACAACCTGCCGAATTCCTGAAATGACACAATCTATCTGCCGAATTCCTATGATGACACAAACAGTCTGCCGAATTCCTGTAATGACACATTGAATCTTCCGAATTCCTGTAATGGCACGATCTATCTGCCGAATTCCTATCATGACACAAGCCATCTGCCGAACTCCTGTAATGACACAATCATTCTACAGAATTCCTATAATGACACAAACAATCTGCCGAATTCCTATAATGACACAAGCAATCTGCCGAATTCCTATAATGACACAAACAATCTGCCGAATTCCTGCAATGACACAACCAATCTGCCGAATTCCTGTGATGACAAAATCAATCTGCCGAATTCCTGTAATGACGCAATCAATCTACAGAATTCCTATAATGACACAATCAGTCTGCCGAATTCCTGTAATGACACAATCAATCTGCCTCTCTTCGTGTCTCAGACCCAGGTCAGTGATGTGTGACTCTGATTCTCCCTCCCCCAGTGGAACATCTCCGACAACTTCTTCCAAAACCGCCAGCGCATCAAGCAGGACCTGGACCGCGAGCTGCCGGAGAAGGAGCGGCAGGGTAAGGAGTTGCCTCCCTTTGACGCCCTGTGGATGTGCCTCTTCCAGCGCCTGGGCCACCTGTGCGTGGACTCGCGGCCCGCCGTCCGCAAGAGCGCGGGCCAGACCCTCTTCTCCACCGTGTCGGCTCACGGGGGCCTGCTGCAGAAGAACACCTGGAGGACGGTGTTGTGGAAGGTAAAAAAAAAAAAAAGGAGGGGGGGGGGGGGGGGGGGGGGGGGGGGGGGGGGGGGGGGGGGGGGGGGGAGGGATCTGCAGGGATTGGCGGAAGGCTCTGTCAGTGTGTGTGTGTTTGTGTGTGTGTGTGTGTGTGTGTGTGTGTGTGTGTGTGTGTGGTAGTGGTGTGGTGTGTGTGGTGTGTGTGTGTGTGTGTGTGTGTGTGTGTGTGAGAGAGAGAGAGAGAGAGAGAGAGGAGAAAGCGGGCGCGCGCACGTGCATGCGTGCTTGTGTGTGTGTGTGTGTGTGTGTGTGTGTGTGTGTGTGTGTGTGTGTGTGTGTGTGTGTGTGTGTGTGTGTGTGTGTGTGGAGAGAGAGAGAGAGAGAGAGAGAGAGAAAGCGGGCGCGCGCACGTGCATGCGTGCTTGGTGTGTGTGTGTGTGTGTGTGTGTGTGTGTGTGTGTGTGTGTGTGTCTTTTTCCCTGTCCATCTCATACATATGTCTTACTTACGTAAGAACGTTTACTTACTTTACAGAAGAAGACCAGTAGATCGAAACACGCTGTTTTTGAGTCCTTCAGTTGTCCAGTTCCATTCACGTTTATGCGGTCTTGGAACCAAACTTCAACTTCTTTCTCCAGCCCGTCATTTTTTTTTTTTTTTTGGGGGGTGGGGGGTGGGGTGGGTGGGTGAGGGAGGTTGGGGTAGGGGGGGGGGGGGGGGGGCGTTTTCTCCCTACCGCTTCCTCCAGGCGCTGTTCCCCCATATGCTACATCTCCATGAGGCTGACCCTGTGTCCTGCTGTGGGCATTCCTCCTTCCAGGTGCTGTTCCCGCTGCTGGAGAACGTGAAAAAGCTGTCGAGCAGCGCCTCCACCAGCCGGGACGAGGTCAGCACGGGCAACATCCTGATCCACCACTCCCGGGACACGGCGGAGAAGCAGTGGGCGGAGACCCGCGTGCTCTCCTGGCCGGCGTGGCCCGCACCTTCAACGCCAAGCGCAGGGTGCTGCAGCAGCTAGGTAGGTGGGAGGCGGGGGGGGGGGGGGGGGGGGGGGGGGGGGGGGGGGAGGCAGGGGGGTGTGAGGGTGAAGAGGGCGTTGAGGTGAATGTGGCCACACGCCACAATTAGGGTTTTGCGGACGAGGGCGTTGAGGTGAATGTGGCCACACGCCACAATTAGGATTTTGCGGACGAGGGCGTTGCGGTGAATGTGGCCACACGCTACAGTTAGGATTTTGCGGACGAGGGCGTTGAGGTGAATGTGGCCAACGCTACAGTTAAGATTTTGCGGGCGTGGGCGTTGAGGTGAGTGTGGCCACACGCTACAGTTAAGATTTTGCGGGCGAGGGCGTTGAGGTGAATGTGGCCACACGCTACAGTTAGGATTTTGCGGACGAGGGCGTTGAGGTGAATGTGGCCACACGCTACAGTTAAGATTTTGCGGGCGAGGGCGTTGAGGTAAATGTGGCCACACGCTACAGTTAAGATTTTGCGGGCGTGGGCGTTGAGGTGAATGTGGCCACACGCTACAGTTAAGATTTTGCGGACGAGGGCGTTGAGGTGAATGTGGCCACACGCCACAATTAGGATTTTGCACTAAACACTATAATTATAGTCCATATAAGCGTTTTGAGGCCTTCCATAAATTTGAGCCAGCATTTTATGTTAAATCCATGGAAGCGTTTTTAGACCTTCCATAAATCTGAACCATCGTTTAACTGATCAAAAGAATAACTCCCCGCCTATTATTCACCCCCCCCCCCTTTTTTTTTTTTTAAAAAAACAATTCTTATACAATTTCTGCACAATTCCTGCACTCAATATAATCCATACAGAATCCCTAAACAACTTTTGCGCAATCCCTAAACGACAGTCCTTGCACAATTCCTACATCCTATATAATCCCTACAGAATCCCTAGACATTCTTTCACAATCCCTGAAAACAATCCTTACACAATTCCTACACTCCCTACAGAATCTCTAGACAAGCTTTGCGCAGTCCCTAGACAGCGACCTATACTGTCCCTACAGAATCTCTAAACAATCTTTCCGTAATTCCTAGACAACAACCTATACTGTCCCTACAGAATCTCCAGTCAATCTTTGCACAATCCCAGACAGCAATCGTTACACAATTCCTACACCCTATATAACCGCTACAGAATCCCTTGACAATCTTTTCACAATCCCTAGACAACAATCCTTACACAATTCCCAGACAATCCTTCTTACTCAATCCCTAGATAATCCCAAAGTATAACAGCACAACCCGTAGGCCATCCTGCTTTACACGATCCTTAAGAAAAGAAAATCCCCTAATCCCAACACATTTCAAGAAAATCCCTGCACAATCCTTACACAATTCCTCCACAATCTCTAGACAGTCCTTGACAATCGCCGGACAATCCCTCGACAATCCTTCACATCACCGCATCTCATTATGAAAAAAAAAATGTTTGATGTAGGCCTCAGGGAGAGGAGGAGCGGCGGGGGTCAGGAGGGGGGGGGGGGGGGGGAGGGGGTTGGAGGAGGAGTGTGTGTTTCCCTCTCATATCGACAAACTGACAAAGCCATCAATTCATTAGGCCACGACCAGCTTTACTTTAATGCGATTAGTTGTCTAATCACAATCAAACCCGGCTGCGGTTTTTGCGGCGCGTGCGGTCGGCATAAAACGCCCTGGGAGCAATCGGTGAAAATGGGACATGGCAGGAGAAATAACAAGATTGAATGGTCCCGTTCGGTGGAGAAATACGTTTATCCCCCCCCCCCTCCCCCCCCCCCCCCCCTCTCCTCAGTTGCTTTCATTCGCTGATTTCTGTGGGTTGTTGTTCTTTTCCCGTTTGTCTCTCTCTCTCTCTCCTCGTCTCTCTCTCTCTGAACGTCTGTCTGTCTCTCTCTGTCTCTTACTCACTCTGTCTGTGTCTCTCGCTCACTCTCCTCTCTTTCTCTCTCTCTCTGTTTAATCCCCATGCCCACTGTGACCCCTCCACCTCCTTTTAACCTCTCTGTCTCTCTTCTGTCGGTGACTGGTTATGTCCTCTCGCTCTCCCCCCCTCTCCACCGTCTCTGCCCTTTCCAATCCTCCCCCCCCCCCCCCCCGCCTCCCTCAGTCCCCCCCCTCTCTCTCTCTCTCTCTCTCTCTCTCTCTCTCACGGGACTGGGATGGCCGCTCATAATTTCGAACATGAAAGTGCCTCTGAATGGAACGGAGAAGCTTGGCTAAAACTGAGTCAACAACTCACTGAAAACAAGACTGGACTGAAAACGAATTAAATGAAGCGATGAATTGATAAATAAATACATAAGAAGCCGTGGATTTCATCACGGGATTTTCGCTGATCTCGTGTGGTTTTCACCATTCTCTGCGTTTCATCCTTCGGAACATAGATCTTGGATAGATAGATAGACAGACAGACAAACAGACAGATAAATAGATAGATCGATCTGTTGTGTTGTGTGTGTGTGTGTGTGTGTGTGTGTTATTCGCTAACCGTACGAATATTCTCGATTCTTGAGGACCAGGGGTCTGGAGGCCTGTGTCAGCGATGAGGTTTTCTCGCCGAGGTTTTGGCGATGAGGTTCTACTGAGGGTCTCGTTCTGTCGACGACGTTCTCCCAGCAGGGTTCTGTGGACCTTGCAGAACTCCTCCCCCCCACCCCACCCCCCACCCACCCACCCGTCCAGGAGTCCGTGTGAACGATGGGTTCACTTGCCTGAACCTGCTGAGGGGGTTCCCTGGATGGTGTCCTGATGGGAAGCCTCCTCAGCCGAATGAAGATTGCCCACACAGATGAAAGTCCGCCCGTGCGGCACCGGATCTCAGACCCCCAAAACACATCCTCCAGCACTGCCCAGCCCATGATGTTCTACGGCGTCAAACCTGGCCCGAGGGTGCGGGCGGAACTGCAGATATGCAGCTTTGGGGCAGCCGTCAAGACCTCAAGAAGATTCCCAGATTCATCGTGGCGACAGCATTGAAGATCTGACGCAAGCAAAGAGATCGACCGCAGAAGAAGAAGAAGAAGAAGAAGAAGAAGAAGAAGAAGATGATGAGGATCTCTTGAAGGGGTTTGTCGATGGGAGAAGATCTCACGATGGCCTCACGATGGCTGGGGGGTGGGGGGGGGGGGGGGGCAGTCTCAAAGACTAGCAGTCCTACGGTCAGTGATCTGCCAGAGGTTCACGGTCTCTGGGACATGGCACGGCATGATGGAAGGCGGAGCCCATCCTTGTCCTTCCGCCGCCTTTGTCCCTCCCTTAACAGAATCAGGTACCCATTTGACCACTGGGTGGACGGAGAGGGTTTTTCAGACCGAAAACAAAAAAATCCGGCATCACAAGGGATTCGATCTCCTGGACCGCCAGAATAGGGTTATCTCGGCTGGCCGTCACAGCCAAGTCCTGGTTGATAAGGTTCTCTCGTTGGTTTTCTTGACAGGGTTCTCTCGATGAGGCTCGTCATTTGGGATGCTTGTGCTCCCATTCTTTTTTTTTTTTTTTAAAGGTGAAGAAGCTCCGTGGTGCATTCCATGTCATGTACCACTCGCAGTGAAACATTTCTTGCATGATGTGAGATGTGAACACTTTGCGGCAGACCCCATGAAAACCTTGTTCAGAGATGTCCCCAACCTGATGTGATCTTTGAATTTCTGAAAGAGATGGACATTTTTCCTCTGATCTAAGCTTTTACGGAGCAAGGATGTTTAACGAGATTTCCGGTGTGTGTGTGTGTTTAGGTGTATTTAAAGAGTTGTGTGAATTAGTTGGGGGGGGGGGGGGGGGGGGGTTATGACATGAGTTGATTTCAACGCGGTGACAGCCCTGATATGACCCTTTGCGGTCGTCTGGGCTATAAGCAACATTCTCTCTCTCTCTCTCTCTCTCTCTCTTCTCTCTCTCTCTCTCTCAGAGAGAGATTTTCCCTGATGAGGTTCTTGTGCCAGTTTCTGTTGATGAGGTTCTCTCAGTGAGATTCTAGTGATGAGAACCACCCGATGAGCTTCTCTTGATAGGATTTTCGTCGACCTTGAGAATAAATAATTATTCTCAGTTCTTCAGCAGGATTCTGGGAATCAGCGAAAACGGTACGTTTCTTTCGATGGAGTTCTCGCGATGTGCCCCTCCCTCCCTCCCTCCCCCCCCCCCCCCCTCTCTCTCTCTCTCTCTCTCTCTCTCTCCTCTCTCCCTCTGTTAACCCGTGGTACTTGACGGGTCTCTCCGCTTCCCTATTATCGTTAAGGCGTTACTACCTGTCTGTCCCACTGTATCCGATCCAGCGTTCTTTTCTTTTTGTTTGTTTCCTGTGTGTGTGTGTGTGTGTGTGTGTGTGTGGAGGGGAGGGTCGAGGAGGGGTGAAGGGTTTTTGAAGGGGAGGGGGATGGAGGGAAATGGGGGGAGGGGGGGGGGGGGAGAGAACGGGGCAGTGAAGAAATTTGAACTTATTCTGGAGTTGAGTATGTTTTGGCCTGCGAAGTCTGATCGATTTGGATCGGAATGATTGAAAAGGCGCGGGCGCGCGCGAGCTTGTGTGTGTGTGTGTGTGTGTGTGTGTGTGTTGTGTCTGTGTGTGCATGTGTGTGTGTGTACTTGCGTGTCTGTATGTGTTTGTGTGTGTGTCTGTGTGTCGCGCGCGTGCGTGCGTGTTTGCGTGCGTGCTCACGTATGTGTATGAGTGCACGCGCGAGCACGTTGTGTGTGGTGTGTGTGTGTGTGTGTGTGTGTGTGGTAGTGTGTAGTAAAGGCTGTGGGTGGTATTAGCGAGACCGCGAGGTTGGCGGGGGGCTGACGGTTGTGGGCGTGAGCCAAAGGTTCCACTCCGTTGTGGCAGGAGGTTCTTAGCGGCGATCATTTATGGGGCATCGCTTTACGTCTTTCTTTTTTTGCCGTTTTGTTGGAGGGGGGGGGGGGGGGGGGGTGGCCATACGTACATTCGTGGGAAGGGGGTTGGGGAGGGGTGTGTGTGTGTGTCGTGTGTTTGGGGGGGGGGGGGGCTTACGTACATTTGTGAGGAATGGGGGTTAGTGGAGAGGGAAGTGTGTGTGTGTGTGTGGGGGGGGGGGGGGGGGGGGGGGTCTTTACGTACATTTGTGAGGAATGGGGGTTGGGGGTCTTCTGGTTTTTTTCCTTTCGTGGTCTTTTTCTCTTCCTTTTTTTTTTTCCTTTTTTTTTTTCGTTCTTCCTCTGTTGTGTGTGTGGTGTGTGTGTGTGTGTGTGTGTGTGTGTGTGTGTGTGTGTGTGCCTCTGTGTGTGTGTGTGTGTGTGTTGAGAGAGAGAGAGAGGGGAGAGAGGGGGGGGGTTGGCAACAAATATTTTTCTTTCTTTTTTTCAAATCAGATTATTACACAGCTTTATTCTAAAATCCCACACGCTATATAAAAGAAAAAACATCTCTCCTGACTTGATTTGATGTACTTAAAAATTCATTTTCTTTTTAAACTGTCGAATTTCAGCATAAGGGGTATTTAGAACAATATAAAACAAAACTAAACTATCAAAAATGCACTTAATCACGCACGCACGGACACAAACACTCGCGCGCGTGCACACACTCACACACACACACACACACCAAAACACCACACACACGCACGCACGCACGCACGCACGCACGCGCGCACACACACACACACACACACACACACACACACACACATACACACACACACACACACACACACACACACACACACACATCGATGTTTTGTCACAAACCATCTGTCGATTAAGCTATGATTGGAAAGTTCAAGGAATGTAACGGTTAACATTTTATTCATTTACAAAATATTTATCAGGGAGCCGTCTTGAAGTGTTAGCTCCCCCCCTACCACTGGGACTGAAACAGACTGTAGTGTTAGTGAAAAAAGTAACGCAGTGTTTGGGGAGAAAAAGTAACGCGGTGTTTGTGGAAAAAAAGTAACGCAGTGTTAGTGAAAAAGGTTACGCAGTGTTAGTGGAAAAAGTAACGCAGTGTTTGTGAGAAGAAAAAAAAAGGAACGCAGTGTTTGTGGAAAAAAAAAAGGAACGCAGTGTTTGTGGAAAAAAAGAACCAGTGTTAGTGAAAAAGTAACGCAGTGTTAGTGAAAAAAAGTAACGCAGTGTTAGTGGAAAAAAGTAACGCAGTGTTAGTGGAAAAAAAAAGTAACGCAGTGTTAGTGGAAAAAGTAACGCAGTGTTAGTGAAAAAAGTAACGCGGTGTTAGTGAAAAAAGTATCGCAGTGTTAGTGAAAAAAGTAACGCAGTGTTAGTGAGAAAAAAAGTAACGCAGTGTTAAGTAGTGAGAAAAAAGTAGCAGGTTAGTGAAAAGTACGCAGTGTTAGTGAGAAAAAAAGTAACGCAGTGTTAGTGAAAAAAGGTAACGCGGTGTTAGTGAAAAAAAGTAACGCTTAGTTGCCGCACAATACACACACGCACATGCGTTCACGCATTAAAACACACACACACACACACACACACACACACACACACACACACACACACGGTTCCGTGCACACACACACACACACACACCACACACACACACACACACACACACACACACACACACACACACACGTGTACTCTCACCACACACACACAGACACTGATAATAATGTCACAACCAATGTTAGTAGGTTACTCAAGGTCTGTGCGTAGGTCAGACATCATCTAGTCGTAGCCACGGGACCCTTTCGTACATTGTCTCATCTTGGTCATTAACTAATTTATCCATCAGCTTTAAATCATGCGCAGTGTGGCTCTCTGAACGTAGTGAATGTGGTGTAGCGTATATGGACTAGTCCACACCAGTGACACCGTGATGAAACTGAAACTACAATACACAACAAACAAGTGGACGACTGTTCCGAAAATCCTTGGGGGTGGGGATGGGGGGGGGGGGGGGGAGGGGGAACAAACTGCTGTTTCTGCAAAGAACGTCGCTCAAGGACATGTAGAGTGAGGGGGGGGGGGGGGGGTTTCCCTGCTCTGTGTCTGGCTGGCTTTTTACGGCCCTTTCGCACTCAGTGCCTAACAGAAGCAACCCGTTGTGATTGGAAACAGAGCAAGAGTGACGACGTCATTGATCTAGACTTGGTGCGTGATCTGTGCTTCTTCAATATTCTTGCCCTCATTTTCACGTTGAGGCTTGGTAAACCTCACGAAGACTCGACAGACTAAGCAGCGTTCCTTTGGATCGTTCGGGTAGTGCTTTAAAAGCAGTTTATTTGTCCCCACGTCGTTAAGTGTCTCCGAACAATGTCTGTTTTCGACAAACATATCATCTTCATCACAGTCACAAACGGGCATTAAAAAAAATGCACCAAACACTTCTCTCCAGATCACTTCCTGCATGACGATTCGTATTCAGACTTCTTTCTTTCTTTCTCCGTTCTCCGGCCATGCTAGATCCTCAATCTGGTTAGTGAGGCAAAGTCCACAGTCCTCCCAGAGACCCCGCCGGTCCCCACAGCTTCTCCTGGACCTCAGCCGGACTGGGCCACGTCTGGCGTCTCAAGGCTTCAAAGGAAGGGGCAGGACTGTAAGATGTGGGTGGGAGTTTGTGAAAGCCTGTGCCACAAGAGCTCCGGTCTGTATGAGAGAGTTTGAGACGTGAGAGATGGGAGAGGAGCTGGCAGTGTCCAGTTCGCAGCCTGAAGATATTCAGACTTCAGTCTGGGGAGTCTGTGTTTGTGGGTATTTCCTTCTATTATAGCCGTTGTTCTGTGGTCGTTTGAAGAAGTACATGTTTCTCGAAAATTCAGCTGCCTGTTTTGGGTTGTATGTCAAATTAGCGTTACTGTGGCCCTCTGTTCGGGTGTTCGTTGGTATCTAAGCCATCCGCTATAACCATTGCTAATTCTTTGGTTGTACCTCGGCAGAGGTGGTGATGTCGTCCTCACCAGTGTGTGTCAGTTGGTCGAGAGTTTGCTGGCAGGATTATGCACTTATCACTGAATCTTGAGAAAAAGAAACACCGAAAGTGTGGGAGGACCCAGAGAAGCACTGTCTTCGCCGCCTTTAGAGCAGTCCTGTACCACCTTGGAGGCCTGCGCTGTGTTGACGATGGGTACCAGGCACTGAATCTTCATTAACGAAAACATCGTCAAAAGTAAGGGAAATGTGCAGACGAA
>CM031615.1:22126118-22143618 GCA_018398815.1 Conus ventricosus
GGCTGTTGCCCGAGGGGCATCTTCATCTTCCTGGCGGGGGTTTTGGGTCTGTGGGTGTGCTCGGCAGCTGAGGGTGGTGTCTTTTGCCGGTGGGCTCTGCAGTCATAAAATACGGCTGTACACCATGGGATGCTATTTTAAGGCTGTTATGAGTTGCATCCTGCAGTCTGATTTACTTCTGTTCAGAGCAGTTATGTCCCTTGATATCTTAATGGAGTGTCCTGCGCGTGCCTGTACCCATCGTCAACACAGCGCAGGCCTTCAAGGGTGGTACAGGACTGCTCAAAAGGCAGGTGAAGACAGTGCTTCTCTGGGTCCCCCCCCAGCACATTCGGGTGTTTTCTTTTTTTTCATATATATATATATATATATATCTATAAACACATACATCAACTAAAAATCCTCAGGATTTTGATTGTTCACGATAAGCAGATGACTAAAAATTACATCAAATCTCCGATCATCTCATCTCCAGCACAAATTTCAGAAGGATTTTGTTTTCGCCAACCGTATAGAACCACTGAAGGGTGATGGATGGAGAAAGGGTTTTTTGTTTTGTTTTGTTTTTTGTCTATTCAGATGAAGGCCAGGGTCTGTCACATAAGGCGAAAGCACGGCGAAATAAAGATGGGGAAAAAATAAAGAAAAGAATCTGTGTCAGTCCAATGGGAAGAGAAAATAATGTGCAGGTGCCTGTTTTTTGATGGTGGTGGTTGGATGTGTGTGTGTTGTGTGTGTGTGGGAGGGGTGGCGAGGGGATTAGAATTAAAGAGAGAAAAAGGGTTTGTGTACCAGTTTGTGAGAAACAGAGAGAGAGAGAGAGAGAGAGACGGGGAAGCCGCGAGATGAAAGAAAGAGAATGACACGGGTGGGGTTGGGGACAATGTCCATGAGACAGACAGAGAGAGGGAGATGGGGTGGGGAGGAGAGGGATAGTGTATCTATGCATGCGTGTGTTGTGTGTTTATGTCACAGACAAGAAAAAAGAGAGGGAAGTGTGTGTGTGTTTCTCTCTGTGTGTGTGCGCGCGCGCGCGTGTGTACGTGTGGTGTGTGCGTGTGTGAGAGAGAGAGAGAGAGAGAGAGAGTGTGTGTGTGTATGCCCGCACGCGTGTTTGTGTGTGTGCGAGTTGAGGGGAGCAAAGAAAACAATGACCAAAAATCATGTGAAAGTGAACATTGGCAAAAAAGAACATGTGGATTGGGGAAGGAGGGTAGGGTTTAGGGAAGGGGGACTGTATGCGCGTGCCCGTCTGCACAACTTGTTATGATCATTATAATATTAATCTACGTATTTATGCGTGGCGTCTCTGAAACTTCGCAAACAAAATAGCGCCACCACACCAATTCCCGCAATTGTGCTGAATAATCCACTGAAAGTATCAAGGACGATTAATGGAGCGCGTATCTTAAGTGGGTATGGGAGAGCGTTTTTTTTGAGGGGCGGCGGGGGGGGGGGGGGGGGGGGGGGGGGGGGGGGGGGGGGGGTGTTAATAAAGTGCGTGGGTTAAGTATTTGGAGATGGAGAAATGTCGACCCGAGACGCTGTGTGAAATTCGATACTGGAGACTGGAAAGGTTAGCGATCTGCTTTATACAACTGGTGCCAAGACATGGGCCCTGAACACAAGTGTAGACAGGGGTGGAGGCGAGAGGAGAAATACCCCCCCCCCCCCCCCCACACACACACACACGTGTGTGTGTGTGTGTGTGTGTGTGCGTGTGTGTGTACACGCGCGCGTGTGCGTTTGTGGAGAGAGAGAGAGAGAGAGAAAGAGAGAGAGAAACTGATATAGGTTCACAAGCACTAGGACAGACTTGAATACACACGCGCGCGCGCGCGCATTCACACGCAATACACACATACGCATGCGCGCGCGCGCACTACACACACACACGCAACACACACACTTCATTTCAGCTTTTAATGTACTTTCGAAAACAAACTAGCAAATATTCCAACTTTTTTCTTCTCTTACGGCACATCTTTTGTCTGTTTTTTTTTTCTTTTCAGAAATAAAACTTATTCCCATTTAAATTATAATCTTTAATCGATCACTGGTTGAAATGTCAAAACGAAATAGGGAGGGGGGGGGGGGGAGTTTCATGATGTTTTGTCAAACCTTGACACTTGCCATAAATCTGTTTAATATCTTCGTCCAATCTCACGCACATATGCCCCAAGTTTGAGTAACATATTAAGCAATAATACATGTGATCATCATACAAAGTTGAAGTATATCAAGCTTAACGCAGAACAGCAAAGTCTGTCACGGGTTTTTCCGTCTTTTAAAACTTAAGTTACAAATCAAAAGCGTTGTTGTTACATCGAGGGGATAAGTAGAAAAGGCTTGTTTACGTCTTTTTTTCTTAGTACTTAGGTCTGTATTATGTATCCACGGAAGCCTCGACAATGGAGATCTTTTTTTATCTGTCGTTCGCCTCAAATGGTCCATTCCGACAAAAGCCGTTTCTTTTCGTTTCCTCTCCCACCCCCCCCCCCCCCCACCCCCCTTCCCCCTTCCGAGACTAACCAATTTCTTTTTCTCATCATTTTGCGTCTACAAAAGACGGCGTGTTCGTACGTAGTTTAAGATCTTTAGAGAGTGCCTTCGATATAGTGAGCAATGCCTAACCAAGAAATCCGTTGTCCACCCTCTGTTCAGAGCGATTATCTCTACAGAAGAGTTCGACGTGTTGCTGTTTCGTTATATGACTGTTCTCATTCTGTTTAACACTTTCATAACCGTTAGGTTTGCTTTTTTTCCCCCCCCCCCCCCTTTTTAACACTTTCATGACCAGAGGAGAAGGGATTTTCTGTATCAAATACAAACGAAAGGAATCGCCATGACGACTTTAAGACATCCACGCAAATATGATTTAACCCACCTTCCCTTTTTCCTCCCCCCCCCCACCCCCCCCCCATCCGGCCCTTCCATTTCCAAAACGCACCCAGCAGTACCCAATACCGCACCCACCCTGCGTCCAGCCACTCCCTCCCACCAGACTGCACGTAGCACACACATGCTGCCGCTTCATGTCTGTCCTCTTTCGACCCGGAGCGGCTGGACTTCAGGCGGACGTCTCCATCTGGAAACAGCGGAAGGTGTCGGGCAGATGCGCGCGCAGGAACTTGCTGACGTCGTCCATGGTGCAGGTGGCGGTGGTCTCCCCTTCGTCACGGTCCGTGCACACGGTCCGCCCACCGCTCGGCTCGTCCAGCTTGGCTTTCTTCTCATCCAGCTCCGCGATGTCGCTGAGCCGACGTTTTCGCTTCTTCTTCTCCTCGGCGGGGTCGCCGGGTCCTCGTTTCCCGTTGTCCTCATCGGGCGGTGGTTTTTTCCCGTTCATCTTCTTTCTCTGCCCTCCTCTGGAAGAGCTTTCGTGCACAGGTCCGGTCCTCGCTGTCACCTGCTGCCACGCCGTGTTGTCCCGTGCCCGTATCGGTGACGTGTGATGATTCTGCGTCTGCGCGCGACGTTTCCGGTCCTCGGCGTCGTCTTCTTTCGAGGTCTTCTCAGCTGCTGCCTCCCTTGCCTCCGTTTCTTCCTTCGAGGACTCGTCTTCCGGGCCCTCTTCCATGGTCAGGTCAATGACGGCGAATTCCATGTTCTCATCGTTTTGGTCCTCGTCTTCGGGTGGACCTTCGCTGCCTGGCTGGCGCGTCCTCAGCGCGAGTGTCTTCGCTGAGCTCCGCTTCTTTGTCTTCTTTGTCTTTTGGGGACCTTCCAGACGAGGCTCTTCTTCGCGACGTTCCTCACGCAAAACAACAACGTCGTCGTCGTCGTCGTCGTCACGGGTTTCGTCTGCTCGTTGCGTTTTTTCGGCGGGTTCGGGCTTTTTCTCAGATTGTTCCGATTCGTCTTTTTCTGAAACGTGGCCCTGGGGGTCGGCCACATCGATTTGGTCAGTTCGGTCCGTGACGGGCGCGAGTCCTTTTTCAGTCTGTTCTTCGTCCTTGGGTTTGGTGGCCGCTTTCTCAGATTTTCCCTCTGATCTTTCTGTTCTTCTGTGGCTCTCTCTCTGTCTGTGGGTCTTTTGTCACTTCCGAGACTATCGCCTCGTCAACCACGTCCTTCTCTTCATCTTCGTTTCTTCTTTGCCTCCCTCTTTATAGCTTCGTTCTCCTCTTTATCAGTGGTGTCTTCCTCTTCGTGAACGTCGTCACCTGCATCGGCTTTCTCCTCTCCTCTTCCTCAGCTTTATCTATTCGGCTTTCAAGTCTTCTTGTGAACGTGTTTCTCCCCCGGTTTTCCTCGACACACATATCTTTGTCTTTGCTGTCTTTCTCTTTGTGGTGCTCTACACCGTATCTCCTTTCTCTTTTGCTGCTACCCCCATTTTGAGGTCTTGGTCTTCTTTGCGTTTTTCAACGTTCAAATCGAGGTCGTCGTCATCTTTCTCTTTGTCTTTCTCAACACCACACCGAGGTGTTTGTTTTCTTTATCGTCTTCTTCAGCATCCATATCATAGTCTTTGTCTTCTTCTTCCGTGTCTTTCTCAACGCCCCTGCTGTGGTCTCTGTCTACATTCTCTTTGTCTTCCTCAACACTCCTATCTTTTTCTTCGCTTTCTTTCTCTTCGTCCTCCTCGGGACCTTTTTCCTTTTCCACTTTTTCTTCCGGAGCTTTCGTGGCTTCGGCCAGGTCCGTTTTCTCTGCGTCTTTCTCTGTTGTTGCCGTTTCCTCGTTGTCCTGTCTCTCTGCGTCTTTCTCTGTTGTTGCCGTTTCCTCGTTGTCCTGTCTCTCTGCGTCTTTCTCTGTTGTTGCCGTTTCCCTCGTTGTCCTGTCTCTCTGCGTCTTTCTCTGTTGTTGCCGTTTCCTCGTTGTCCTGTCTCTCTGCGTCTTTCTCTGTTGTTGCCGTTTTCCTCGTTGTCCTGTCTCTCTGCGTCTTTCTCTGTTGTTGCCGTTTCCTCGTTGTCTCGTCTCTCTCGTCTTTCTCTGTTGTTGCTGTTTCCTCGTTGTCCTGTCTCTCTGCGTCTTTCTCTGTTGTTGCCGTTTCCTCGTTGTCCGTCTCTCTGCGTCTTTCTCTGTTGTTGCCGTTTCCTCGTTGTCCGTCTCTCTGCGTCTTTCTCTGTTGTTGCCGTTTCCTTGTTGTCCTGTCTCTCTGCGTCTTTCTCTGTTGTTGCCGTTTCCTCTTGTCCTGTCTCTCTGCATCTTCGTCTTCTTGGACTCTTCGCTCTTCTTCCCTCCGTCTTCTTCGGATTGCGTCATCTTATCTGCTTTCTGGTTCACGTGCTCTTCTTTCACGAGTCCCTTTGCGGTTTCTCTCTTCGTCGTCGTCGTTCTTGGGTTGTCGGTTTTCCTGTTCCTCCTTTTCACGTTTCCCTTCCTGTCTTCTCTTTCGGCGCTCTTTCCATCAGTGTCTTCCTGGGGTTTCTCTCCTTAGTCTGCTTTGTTGTTCTCTTTCCTTTCGTTGTTGGGGTCTGGTTCCGGTGTTTTTGCGGCGAGTTGCCCGTTCCTGCTTTGCGTGCTTCCACGGAAGTCTTCACCTTCGCAGCGATTCCTTCTCCGACTTCTGGATTTCTCTGGTGTTCTCCCTCCTCGTCCATGTTCTCCTCTTTTGTTTCATCGCGGGCCGGCATTTCTGTGTTACTTCCGTTGCCCTCCTGCGCGCTGGGTAAGTCGCCGGTAGATTCTGCGTCAGGTTTGTTCTTCCTCTCCTGCGCGCTGGGTAAGTCGCGAGCAGATTGTGTGTCAGGTTTGCCAGTAGATTCTCTGTGAGGCTTGTCCTTGCTCTCCTGCACGCTGGGTAAGTCGCCAGTAGATTGCGTCAGTTTGTTCTTGCTCTCCTGCGCGCTGGTAAGTCGCCATAGATTCTCTGTGAGGCTTGTCCTTGCTCTCCTGCCGCTGGTAAGTCGCCAGTAGATTCTCTGTGAGGCTTGTCCTTGCTCTCCTGCGCGCTGGTAAGTCGCCAGTAGATTCTCTGTGAGGCTTGTCCTTGCTCTCCTGCGCGCTGGGGAGTCGCCAGGGAGTTCTGCGTCATGTTTGTCATTGCGCTCCTGCGCGCTGGGAAAGTCGCGAGCAGATTGTGTGTCAGGTTTGCCCAGGACACACGTGGTATCCAAAGACTGTTCAGCGCTTTCTGTGGTCGTCGTCGTGTCACACTTGTTCTCACTCTCTGCCCACTGTCTTTCGCTTTGTCATCCGAAGCACGGTTCGATCCTGCCGATTCGTCACGCGCCTCATCCGTCTCGTGGTCCTCTTGCATGGGGGTCGTGTCGCCGGTCACGTCAGCTTGTCTCTCTCCGGGTTCACGCGTCATCTCTTTCCCGTCGGATCTGTCGTCAGTCTTGTCGCGGTCATCGTCATCGCCGCCCTGTTTCTTATCGCTGGGGACCGCCGCTGGCTTTCTCGGTGGCTTTCTCGGAGCTGCTGGCGGCGGGCGTCGTCACTCTCCTCGTCGGCGCGTTTTGCCGAAGTGACGTCGGTCTTGAGGCGTTTTGGGCCAAGGTGCGCTGTCGGAAGTTCAGGGTGCGCTTGCCTTCCGCCTCGCCCACGGCCTCGCGAGGGTCCTCTTGGGTGGGGTCCGTGTAGGGTTCTGCCGTGGTCTCCCACTCCATCTCGCTGCCCACGTCCATCGCTTCGTCGCTTCCTGTCCCCGTGGAGTGTTTTTTGTGGGATGGGGATGGCAGGGTGTCGCTGGACGGGTTACCTGTCGAGGTGTCTGTTTGGGGTTTTTTTGTTGTTGTTGTTTTTTTGTAGACTCCTGGAACAGATTATTTTGATTAACTCCATGTTTTTGAAACGTTCCGTCTCGGTTCTAGGGTTAAAAGGATTGTGTCTGTGAAGTTTTGATACCCGGCAGATAGAATACTTGGCCTAGGCAGGTATGCGCATGTGTGTGTGTGTGTGTGTGTGCGTGTGTGTGTGGGTGAGTGAGATGTGTGAGAGAGAGAGAGAGAGAGAGAGAGAGAGAGTGCCGCACACACAAGCATATGCATGTGTATATATGAATAAATGCGTACAAGTGGGGAGAAAGGGAAACAAGATGGGGGGAGGGGGGGGGGGGGGGCGCATGGGTGTGTACATGTTGCATGCGTACGTATGTTTGTTCACGTGCAGGTTCGTGCAACCTGCATGTTCGATTCGTGTAACAGAATTTTGTTTAATAATCCCCAAATGTACATTGCCACTGATGTTTCACGCGGCTTTGGGATTGAAACACAGAGAAGACTCGACCAAAGCAAACGAGCCAGAGCTGGTTAAATAGATGTTTGAATAAATAAACGGATTGACTGCTGAAAACGATCCCTGGATCCTTCGGGGTAGCAGTTTTAACACACTACACACACATCATCACCCACGTCACCACACACCAATTCACAATCTGTGTGGAACACAGAATTGGGCGGTGTAAATCGATATCGAGAAAGGATCCTTTTGTTTTAAATCATAATTTCTCGCTCTGATAATATTTTGATTCTTAAAGAAAGAAAAGGTGGGGAATCTCAGTGTGGTTCCTTGGCAGCCCTCCGTACGTGTGTTTTGTGACATAGTGTTTGTTGTGTGTGTGTTTGGTGTGTGTCAGATGAGGTGGGTGGTCTCCGTGGTTCTGCGTGCGTATGTGTGTGGTGGGGAGGGGTGTGTGTGTGGTGTGTGGTGGGGGTGGTGCATGGTGGTGTGTTAGCGGCGCCGCGGTGCACGCTTGAAAAAGGGGGGAAGGATGGATGGAAGGGGGGGCGGGGGGTAGGGGGAGTACAGCGAAGAAGAGAGAGAAGGTGGAGGTGAACCGGGTGGTGATACGGTTGTGCATTTTCTGGAGAGAAAAAAAGGAAAATTCATGGACACTTTCGTCCCATCAGTAAGATTTTAATTCTTTATAAAGAAAGGAACAGAAGTACAAGATCTTCCTATCATTCTACGTGCGTGCCTGTGCTATGGGGTGTGGTGGGTTCAGGTTACGTGCGAGCGTGTGTGGGTATGTATGTGTGCGTGCGTGCGCGCGCGCGCACGCACGCGTGCTTGCTTCAAAGACGCGTGCTTGCTTGCTTCAAAGACAGGAAGGATGGAAGGGGAGGAGGGAGAGAGCGAGAGAGAGGATGGTGGTGTCAATCTTAAGAATCGTCTAAAAATGCCACCCCCACCCCCCCCCCCCCCCCCCCTCCCCCACCCCCCATCAGAATCCTCTTACTTCCCACCCAGTCTTTGCCTCGCCTCCACACACCCCCCACCTCTCTACTCCCCCACCCACCCCGTCTACTCCTCCAACTCTCAAGAGAAAAAAACCACCAAACACCCATGACTCAATAGCAGAGATGATACTGTAGATTGCGAGTGACCGTTATAACGAGTCGTGTCATCATCGAGATGGCTTGTTGAAAAAATCCTGTTTACATTGACCCCTCACCAGTAGTTTACAGCAACATCCTCTTAGTGTTGACTCCTCTTTAGTGGTTGACAGAGACCAGAAGCCGCTCAGCAGGATTCCCCCCCCCCCCCCCCCCCCCCCCCCCCCCCCCACCCCACCCCCCACGCCCAGCCCCACCCCACTCACTCCTAACCGCCTCCAGCTGAATGTCTAGACTTCTCCGAGGGTTTATTATTAAAAAATAGAGTACTTTGTTGATTTCGAAAGGGCGGAGCCAGGCGCGTCACATTTCATTCCGTGTTCATCACGTGTTACGTTGCGAAAGAAGAAGCGCGTGAGAGTTTTAAAAAAAAAAGAAAAAAAAAGAGAAATGGTGGGGTGGGGGAGGGGAGGGAGTAGGGGAGGACAGGTGGAGGTAGGGTGGTGGTGGTGGTGGTGATCCAACCAAAACTCGTTACAAGTTAAAACACCTTTTTTGACCTTTGAAACCACCGCCGGACTGTTTCCATTTGAGTGAGAATGTAAAAATAACTTCGGTATTGTTCTCATCGAAAACCTCTCTACTTCCAAACCACCCACCCCCATTCACTCCACCTCTCCGCCCTCGCAATGCTATTTTTGAAAGTACTCTATCGACCATTTGATTATTTTTTTTTTTAATGAGTTGCAACAGGCGTGTCAAGGACAAACTTATTACCGCACACGCGTTCTCCAGTAGTAGTAGTAACAGTAAAAAGTAGTAGTGGTGGTGATGGCGTAGTCAGCAGCAGCAGCAGCAGTCGGAGTAATAGTTTAAGGACAGGAATTTTAGCCTAGGCCGGGGAGTGGGGATGGAGGGAAGTGTTGCTTTTTTCCAGAAGTTATTCTCTAGAGAGAATCAAACTCGTTCACCCAAATTGTGTGTGTGTACGCGCGCGCACGCAAGTGTGTGTTGTGTGTGTGTGTGTGGTGTGTGTGTTGAGTGTTGTGTGAATAGTGTGTGCGGTGGTGTGAAAGGGCGGAGAGGAGGGGGGGCTGTGCTTTTTGCTGATGGCCCGTTTCTCAAATGATTTTTTTTTTCTTTTTAGAGTTTCTGATGGGGAACGGTCTGTTCCAAGGCATTTCAAATCGCCCTCCCCCGTCCTCCACAGAATTGAGCAGGTGGGGGGGGGGGGGGGGGGGTAGGGGAGAGAACATTCAGGACCACCACCTCTCTCCACGCCCTTCCGATCCGCCCCAAGTTTATCAGGTCGAAGTGACAAAGCTGATGTAATGAGACTGCCAAATGAACTAGCAAATAGTTAAACTTATGTATCTGCAATAATGCAAATTGGGCGGGGGGGGGGGGGGGGGGGGATTAATAATGACTTCCTGTTGCGCTTCCTTCCTGATAAGAATTGATTGTGATTTCTGATTGTGCCTTCCCTCCTGTTGGGATGGGATTCCCTCCCTTTGATAATGAATGATAATTTCCTGTCGTGTTTCCCTCCAGTAAGTCGATGACCCCGTTAAAATCATTTTGAGTGTGTGAACATCCCTGAACAATTTCAGTTCTGATGGTTACTTTGTTGTCTAATTTGACGATATCTTAATTAATGGACATTAATTGTGTTCGATTTAGAGGTCGGCAAACCCGCAGCTTAGGGGCCCCCTGCTTTCAACGCTCGCCTCTGAACCTGGTTTTTTTTGTTTGTTTTTGTTTTTTCTACCCCTGCTTGTGTTTTCCGTTGAGAGTCAAAGTGCATTTAATTTTGAAAACACCCCGAATATTTGTCTTGATCTCGATCGCGCACTATCCGAATGGTTTGTTCTAAAACGGTTTATTTCTCTCAGTGTGTGTGCGTGCGCGCGCGCGTGCGTGCATGCGTGTTATGTAAAAGGACAAACCGAAGGGAGGCGCTCGATCGAAAGAGAGTCAAATATTCTTCATGCAAACACACACGCTGGCAATACTTGAATTATGGCCCCTTCTTGAAAAGCTCGTTAGATTAAGTAGGTAGCCTCCCATTGAAAGAGGGCTGCTTTCTGTCAAACATGGAGGCCGACGCTGTGGAAATATGCCAACTCGCGTGTTTATCTGGCACTTGTTGAACGTTCACAGCATTTTCTAATCAGATTCACTTCGATCTTTGGCGAAAAGAAAATATGACGGGGAGAAATCATATTTGAAGGTGAACGCGTGTTTTTAAAGTAGATTCCCTTTCAGCTTGAGATTTGTCGAAATATCAACTTGTCAGACATCAACTTGTGTGCACATTTGGTGTTTAAAGAACATTAGGGGTGTTCCATAATTCAAACGTCACTTTGATTTTTGACGGAAAGAAAAGACAGCGGAGGAAAACTTGGTTACATCCACATGCATCTCTGATAGCAACTTGCTGACAGAAAGCAGCTTCCTGAAATATTTGCTCAATTTTCTTGGGGTAGTAGGGGGGGGGGGGGCTGTTATACTCTGAGTTTAGCCAGAGTTCTCTAACAGGGTAAGGGGGTGGACTAGAAGCAAACAAAGGAATACAAATGATCGTAATTACAATCAACTTACTGTCCAACACACAGGCAGAAATTATCCAGGTCTCGAGCAGAGGAAATGCCCAACTCGGTGTTCGCCGTGTCGTGTAACCACAGCGCCGGATGTGGAAAGAAGGAGTTCATCTGTCGAGTTGATGCAATCCGTGTTGCACGTGCACAAAAGTGTCGCTGCGTGTGTGTGTGTGTGTGTGTGTGACAGAATATGTGCTGAAGGACACTTCGCGATTTCGAGCGTGTCCATAGTAACCTAAATGGATTGGGCGGATATTCTCGTGTGTGTGTGGTGTGTGTGTGTGTGTGTGTGTACTGGATGGGAGAGATGACCAGATGCTGAAGACGATCGCACGTCAGGTTGTTTTTTTTTTAATCTTGAACTTTTGCAATGAATGGCATTTAATGAAGAGTATGCGCGTGCACGCGTCTGTGCGTGTGCCAGTGTCTGTGTGGTCATTTATGTCTGTACGCCCATGCGCGCTTGCAGAGAGAGAGAGAGAGAGAGAGAGAGAGAAACACATGAATTCACGTACACACGCGCGCGCACACACACACACACACACACACACACACACACACACACGCACGCACGCACGCACCCCCCCCCCCCCCCCCCCCCACACACACACACACACCACGGTTTTTTTCTCGAAATAGATGAGCCAATCCGATGTACAGGGAGAAGGGCGCGGAAGGGTAGATTTGAATCTTTGAAGGTTGGAAGGGAGGGGTAGTGGATATGGGGCTCGGAGGGGAGAGGGATGTGAGTGGAGCGGGGCAGAGGGGGGTGCTCCAATCCGCATGACTTAAAGAATTCCTCAAAAAAAATCACGTGTATATAATAATTAATTACCATCAAACAGAAAAATATAATGTGTGTGTGTGTGTGTGTGTGTGTGTGTGTGTATCTGTCTGTCTGTGTTGTGTGTGTGTGTGTGTGTGTGTGTTTCACCCTGTATGTGTCGTTGGCCTATTTGGGCTCTCTCTCTCTCTCTCTCTCTCTCTCTCTTTTGTTGTGTGACAGTGCGCTCGTGCGTGCATGAGTAGTGCGTGCTCCATATGTGTATATACATGTAACTGAACAATGTAGGAAAACGAACGCTGGTTAACAGCCTTTCCGTTAGTGTCAAAACGGCTTGGTAAGCATAAATGTCGCCTCTCAGCCAAAGCACTCATGCGTCCTACAAAGCGTGGCAAGAAAAAAAAAGTTCTGAAAAATATATACATCACGTAATGTAACCCGATGAAAGAGAACAAAAGAGATCAAAGAGAGAGAGAGAGAGATGAAAAAACGTGACAAAGTGTATTTTCATGGAAGAAAAGCAAAACAAAGAAGACAGGGAAAAAACATACCCCCACCCCCCACTCCCCACCCCCAACTTGCGCCCCAGCCCACCTCTATCCTGAGCCGTGCCTCTCTCTTGCAGTTCTACATAATGCACGAGCTCACGGTTAATGTTTGTTCTGCCAAAGCCTTGTCCATCGTTTGATTGGTCTGGTAACTTGTGAAACAGTGAACAAGTGCACAGGGAAGTAGTACGGAGGGATGGTGGTAGGGAGCAGGGAGACAGTTCTAAAGGAAGGGGGCGGGGGGGGGGGTGAGAGCGAGAGAGAGAGAGAGAGAGAGAGAGAGAGATTCTTTATCAGATCGAAGTTCCCAGTCGGAGCTTACAACAGAGAGCGAGAAGGGGTTGAAGGTGTTGGTGGAGGGAGAAGTTGGTAGGGGGAGAGAAAAGAAAATTCACAACCAAGTCGTTATTTCCAACCCAGATTTACAGATCCAGAATCCGAACCACCCATTCCACCTATTCAGACCGCTGTCCCCTCGGTGGTGGTGTCTTCGTCCACTGAGGACCCGTACCTCGACGATTCGGGTTCCATCCTGCCTTTCGTGTCCACTGCCGCGCAATGTTCAGAGTGATCTGGCCTTCCCACCCCTCCAGACTCTGCGCCAGCCTTCCCGTTCACTGTGCTGTCCACTGCGGAACCCCACCTCCAAATGTCATCATTATCATTATCATCATTAAATGCGTTCACCCATGATTTTTGCCCGGTCGAACTAAGACCGTCGATTTGGCTGTCTGCCAGTGTCGTATTTCGTGTTAGGAACTGGAGATTTTCCTCTGTGCAGTTGTCTCGCTTGTTTCTCGATCAACTGCTGAACCGTGTGAAACGGTTTCGTTGTAAGCTTCAGAATCGCGCTGCTCGAATTCAGGGTCGGTCGGAGAATCCGATTTGTTGGTGTCGTTGTATAGGCCAGAGAGAGCAGTCTTCTCGTGTTCTGTGGAATCGTCGTCTTCCGGCCCAGTGGTCGCCGCGTCTTGGACAGAACCGCACTGTTCTCGTGGGCTGACATTAGCAGCACAACCATGATCGACACCCATGTCTACCGGAACATCCAGCGGTTGGACTTTTCTACCCCGCTGGACTTGCGTTCCCGGAGACGTCGACTTGTACGTCCTCACTGTGTTTGTACACAGGTTCTTCATCAAACCCGCGTTTTCCAGGTTCAGTTCCTTCAGTAGAGCCATATGGGCTTCGCCTAGCCTCGTGAAAGGATTGGTGTTGATTGAGTTTAGCTTTTGATGGTGAATTGCTGACCACAAAGCCGTCGACTGTCTTGTCATCGGAGCTTGGTGGTTGTCTGTCCACTGCAGAGCCATACTGTGCGTGGTCATCCCAATGTATGCAGAAATGCTGTTTGTTAGAAGTCTGACGGTCTCTGTTACTCCTGTCCTCAGTGCGTTTTTCGTTCTGTTCCGGGCGAACGTGAACTTCATCGTGATGCTTGTTTTCGTGATGTTCGTTCTGGCCATACTGGACATCGGGTGTAGGTTGCTCTGTGTCCAGCGTTCGGCGATGTGGACTCCCAACGCCGTTGGTGGACCCGTCGTCAGCATCTTGCCGAGATGGACGTTCGGAACCCCTTGGGCCCTCGTCTCTTTGTTGAAGGAGAGCGGGAGAGAAGATTCTCTCGCTGGGGTAGTTTCCGTCATGCTTGTGCTGAAGTGTTGGAGGTTTGGTTCCCAGAGCTTTGCCATCCTGGTCGGGTAGAGGAGGAGGACGAGGCTGGAGATGTGTTGCAGGAGAGTTTGCTGCGGGAAGTGCGCTCTTGTGACTGGCTGACGGGTCCCGGCTGACGTCATCCTTCACCGTGGTTGGTGTGGCTGGAGTTGTTGGTAGTCCTGGGCCGGGAGTGGGAGAGACTGTTCGTAGGTCCATCTGCTGATCTGTGGAAAGTTCAACACTCAATTTGTATTTTTCTTCATATTATTTGGCACCTCTAGTCAATCTCTCTGTCTGTCTGTCTGTCTGTCTGTCTGTCTGTCTCTCTCTCTCTCTCTCTCTCTCTCCTCTCTCTCTCTCTCTCTCTCTCTCTCTCTCTCTCTCTCTTCCCCCCCCCCTTTTTTTTCACATCCTTTTCCTAGTCTCATTGTACAGCAGAATCTGGCCTACAGATTCTGCTATGATTGTAAATAATCAGCTGGCATCGAGCATCGTACACCTCACGAAATGGGTAGACAGGAGTAGGGGCGGTGGAATCCTTCCGAATATGTTAATCTTCTGTCCAGGTTTTCATTAGGTTAAGGTTTGGTGTGTGTGAGTATGGAACCTTATGTTGATGTTATTGTTTTGTTCTTGTTTTGCTTTGCTGTTTTGCCCGCCAGTTGTTTTGAGTTCCATATTTTACAGTTACTAAAAGTGGTATCAGCAGTAACAGAGCTGCACCTTTTTGGAATAAACTTCCTTTTTATATCAAAAGAGCGCAAAACATTAGTTCCTTCAAAAAATTCAAGCGGCCAGTGGGATATTTAAAAGCCATTACGAATGGCGGATGAAGGCATCACAAAACACTGAGCGCTTAAATGAAATCATGTGATTAAAGTTGGACATTGAACGTCTGATAGTCGGGGTTTTTTTGTTTTGTTTTGTTTGTTTGTTTGTTTTTTGTTTTTTTGGGGGGTCTCTTATTTTCAGATCTAGTCCTCATGAACTGATTTGATGTGATCAATAGATTGAGCTTGGTTTACAAAACTGTCAGAATTGTGTCGATCACGAGAGCCACGAAGAAAGAAAGAAGACCAGATTCCTTCGCATGCTTTTCTCTTTCCCGAACTTGGGTTGGGCTGTTTATCGTCAGGCCTTGCGACATGCGCAGGTCTTGCTCAGTACCATGCGATCGATCTGTGGAGTTCCGAGGCCATGTTGGTCGAACTCCATAACGATTAAAATCCAGTGGATGACAACTGCTTTCTGTCAAAACTGATCGAGGATCCACATTTTCAGAACGTACCCATTTCCCATCTTTCTTTTGTACCTTTGGAATATTTGGATACGTTACTGCAGTGGATCTTTAATCAGACCTTAGTCCGGTAAACAGCACACGGTTCATGTGTCTGGTCATCACACCCTGCCCATTGTCCAGCGATACTCATTACCAGGAATTCATCGCCCATGCACGTGCAACTACCGCATAATCTTGATTCCAAAACCTCGCAGCGAAATTCAGTTTAGCCTCGATTCCTATAAGAACATGAGGGGGGGGGGGGGGGGGGGGGGGTTCACACGTGGGACATTGGCGTTTTTCTTCTTCTTCTTCTTCTTCTTCTTCTTCTGTGTACGCAGGCTGATACTCCTGCGGGCACTCCCTGTATAGACAGGCAAGGATTAATCCCGTCTGCCCAACAAAGGGAGTGGAGTTTTGTGTGTATGACCGGTTTTTTGTGTGTTTTTTTGTCCAGCCATTAAGGCAGCCATACTCCAGCTTAGGAGAAGGTACATGCTATGTGTAACATGTGATCCGTACCAACGGCCAAACTGGCCTTCTCCTCCGAAAGTTGGTGAAGGAATTTTACGTGTATGTAAGATGTTGTGCGTGCGTTCACACAGGGAACCTCATTCGAAGGACTGTATTGGGAAATGGAGTCAGAACCAATGTTAACTCCGAGGGAAAAATCCCGCTGTACCAAAACGGCCCGGCGGAGATTCGAACGTGCAACCCCAGGATCACTAGATTACCAGTCCGGCGCTCAGCCACTGAGCTGTGCTGGCCCCCGGACGTTGGCGTTGACACCGTCTTCATCCTGAACTGTTTTCTGTACATTTGGAGGTCTCTGATACCCAGGTGTACCCTCCTTGATGGTGTCAGGGCAGCTCTTCCTTTGTCTTCCTTTCCCTCTGCCCTTCACTGTGCCTTGAACACTTGTCTGGGCAAGGGAGGTCGTGGCGTGCCCACGCTGGATCATGTTACACTGTCTGCACAGTCGTCCTAACAATTGTCTTCAAAACGACGTCTTGGTATGCAAAGCAGACCCGCCGTGAATGTCGTAGCTTCCACACGCTGGGCAAGAACACACGAGAGGACTCCTTGTTCGTCGTGACACCCCTGAATTGAAACCTAATTTGTCATTTCATCTTTCGGACCTGGCTTTCTTCCACGAGAAAGAACAGAACAAAACAAAACAAAACAAAACGCCTCTTCCCGTTACGTGGGGCGCCACAGGGAACAGTTTTGGCAAGACATCCGATCCCGTCTACGACTTGTGCGCTGCTTAGATGCGAAATTGAATTTGAATTGTCGAAGACATTGAGATTGTATAACAATATTATCATTCCATTCACTTCACTCGAATCATGTTTTCATTTTTCTCTGTCTGTTCTTTATCTCCACCCCCACCCCCTCCCCCAATCTTTCTGATGAGATTGGTTCACACTCATCTGGGTGTTTTGTTTTTGTTTTGTTTTGTTTTTGTTTTGCGTTGTTTTGTTTTTATTTGTTTTGAATTTTCTATCTGTCAGGAAGATTATGAAGACAAAAAAAACCTGAACAAATTTTAACAACACTTGGTTGAAAGATTGAACGTGGTCCAAAGAACACAACTGTCAAATTTGAGTGTGGATCCGGAACAAAGGGCAGGTTCATGTGTGTGTGTGTGTGTGTGTGTGTGTGTGTGTGTGGTGGTGTGTGTGGTGTGTGTGTGTGTGTGCGCGCGCGAGTGTGAATCTCCTTCGACATGATTTTTTTTTCGACATTTTCGTAAACATCTGAAGAAGTGGTGCGTGGATGTGAAAAGGAAAACAAAATTCCGGCTTATGAAACAAAATTAATCTATACGAACTTTGTAAAACCTGGTGCTGTCCAGAATACGAGCCGGATCCAGTAAACATAATAACATCGGGGGGGGGGGGGGGGGGGGGGGGAGATGTTGGGAAAGGCATAGTTAATGGTCAGTCACTGCACAGCAACGCACTGAACTCTAAACCTGCAGTTACCCGCCAGTGTGTAGCCACGTCCATGGGAATTCAGACTGTGCTTCAAAAGTGTCGCTGTCTCTGTGGCAGTTCCGGAGACACGTCAATGGACATAACGATGAATTCGGAGAGAGTTTGATTAGAGTCACGGGAACCGTTTAACCTCGGGAGAGGTTTGCGTTCTCCCGAACACCATTCTCCTTTTGAAAGCGAAACTGGTTAGTAGGGTGGGGATGCGATGGACGATAGAGGGTAAATGGGGAGGAGGGGGGGGACATAGTAATTTCCTACCGCTTAAACCAGAAGACCAAGCTACCGAAACTTCTGCGATTGTTTTAACAGTCTGGGTCTGGTCATGAAAGGACGACGGCTTTTTCTTTTGGACCCACTTTCCGACAGATAATGTTTTGGGTTTTTAAAAATGGAAAGGAGCTTGTG
>CM031615.1:22148618-22233657 GCA_018398815.1 Conus ventricosus
GTCTCAAAGTGAGGGATCTCAAGAGAGAACAACGTCTGGAACACTAGTCTCTCGGGTGGTTATCTCCGAGCCGTATACCCATAATCGTTGATGCGTGTGTGTTCTGTTTATCCCCGAAACCTGCGCCGTAGCTGACGCATTCGGTCTTCAACAGGCCGGATCAAGTTTTTCTGTATGGGGGCTTCTCCCTTAGCTCAAAACTAAAAAGTTCTACCCTGTGAGCGTAGAGGGGGTGGTTTGTTTCATTGGGGGGTGTCCTTCCTCAGGGCAAAGAGCTTGTAGCGCGGCTCCAAATATTATGACACTCCTGTCGTATGACATATGGGGTAATTCAGCGGAGATATCAGTGCCGCGAACGAACGATCACTTATCTCCTCAAACTGGGCGCAAAAAAAAAAAAAAAAAAAAAAAAAAAAAAGCACAGACAAAGATTGTTCTTTGTTCGTTTTCATTGTCTGGAATGTTGTTTATTCATGCCTGAAGGAGACCAAAGAGGTCGAAACGCGTCGTGTGTTGTAATTTGTCACTTTCGTTCGGCGGTATGGTGATTTTTCTTTTACGTCTTTTTCCAAGAGACGAAAGTCAACTCGGAGCAAGCACAGTTCTGATCAAAATACGGAACTCAAGGATTTCCAGGGCTGTCAGAGACAGATTTATCATTATTATTTCAACGTCGTCTTTTTCATCCATCTTCCACTCTCCGCCAACCCCCCCCCCCCCCCCCCCCCCCCCCCCCCCCCCCCCACACACACACCACACACACACCATTCGTATAAAATTATTGCATAGCAACTGAGAATTGTTCTCCCACAGGATTTTTTTCCCAACCACATACATGTTTACTTCCATCGTTGGTTGGTTTGTTGTTGTCGTCCGTCCTGGAGAACAAGACTCGTTACTTTACGTTTGTCGGTTTATTTGGCGGGTCAGCGCTTCGATGTTTGGGTTTCACGTGAGCAAACCAAGCAAACGTTTGGCCTACGTTACATAGGCCGGGGTGTGAGCGTTTTCAGGTTGTCGAATTTGAGCCAATCAAAAATAGTGTTGTGTTGCCGGCATTGGCACGTGACGCACGGACATGCTGAAGTTGGTTGAACAGTCAAAATGGAAGAACGGTGTTGTGCGGCGGGCGTTGGGTAAGCTGTCGTTTTATTAGACCATAACGCCGTGTAGTTTCAAAATGTATTACAGGTCAAGGCTTGAGCTCATTTGAAATGTATAGGATGAATTACCGGTTTAATTGAAAAATAACCAGTAAAGTGAAGTTTAGCTTTCCGCTCGTGCCTGTGAAGAAGGACACAAAAATTGTCATTCTCTGCTTCAGGCGTCAACAGATGAGGTCACTGAGCATAAAATTGAAATAAGATATTAGCTGAGGTGCCCAGACAGAATGGAGGGCGCTAAAGCACTGTTACCAACCATATCATTTTAGATCTATTTTCATGTCCGTTGGAAGTTTGCACGAACTTTTCCCCGGGAAAAAAGGCCAGTTCTATGGCCCCACCTCCGCCACACTTGAAATCCCCACATGGTAAGTATCCGTCGAAAGACATGTTCTTTATTTCAAAACATTTAGGCTGAAAGAGTTCGAATAAATATATGCCAAGTCAATAATAGTCAACAATGACGGCTGACCTACAATTTTGAAGATTGAAGTCGTGTGTTTATTTGGCATTTGTGGAACATGGAGACTTGTTTTCAACAACGAAGAGAAATCGTACGTTTGAATCAAAGTTGCCCCCCCCCCCCCCCACCCCCCCCCCAAAAAAAAAAAAAAAAAGTCTAGGCTGTGACGATGAATTTAACATGATTCATTAGGAAGCTCAGAGCGAGACACGCAGAAGGAAAGTGTAGCCTAGTATGTAGGCCTAGTGTTTACTCTGGCTTTTAAGTTGTAAGGGCTGCCCAAGGCCTGTTGCCAGTTCATTTGATGCAGCTCCTTTTGCATTTACTTCACACAAAACTGCCAGTCTCTTGACCACATCTCGGTCTACAATGTGCCATAAAACCCCACAGATGATTTGATGGGAATCTTAGAGTTTGGATGTTCCTCAACACACTAAACATGTAATTCCTAAGCAAGTCATATATGTACTCTATTATCACCGTTCATTGTGAGTGCTTCAACCACTTCTGCAGGCAGATGATTCCACTGTTTAATTACTCTCTTGAGAAAAATACTGGAATAACCTTGTGCTACATCCAAGTTTCTTCATGCCAAGTTGTCTGGATTCGTAGAGCTCTTGGGTGTACTTGTAATTCCCAGTTAATTCAGCTCTCGGTCTCAAATCCACCATAATTGGGATGGTCATCTCTAAAATGTCTTGGATGAATATGGAAGATTTTTCCGTCAAGGAACACAACTCGTTGGAGCATGCCCTCGGTGAGCCACATGTCAGTTTTCAAAACAGACCATCCCACCTACCTGAACCTGAGATGAGAATGCACTTGCTTAATGAACATCTTCATTGATTTACAAAGTTTATAGTAAAAAAATTAATCATCTTAAAATTATGATTATTGCAACCTATTAGCTTGCATGCTTTGTTTACTTGATTTTCAGTATATGCTGTGAAAAACTGTGTACGCATACATCCTTTTTCCAAAATCAGATGCTTTTTCTTCCAGTTGCCCCCCCCCCCCCCCCCCCCCCCCCCCTTCTCCTCTTAAGCTATATTGGCATTTTCCCTTTCAAAGAAGAAAAAATAATTTTGCATTTTTCGGCATGGAAGCGCAGTCGTCACGTTTCTGCCCCAGCTCCAAGTCCATATCAGGCATCTCTGTCTCTTCTGTGGTTTCAGTCATACAATATACTTTCATCTTATCACCGTACATCTGGCGCAAACTGGAGACTAACTCTGATGAATCATTTATAAAAATGAACAACACTGGGCAGAGCATGCTTTCTTGTGACGTACCATACCCTTCCCTGTAGTTGCCTACACAGCACTGTACACACATGTATACATTCTCTTTGCTGTCTCCCCATAAGGAACTCGATCTAAAACCTGTCCCTGAATTGCCAGCGTTGCGACTTTCCACAGAAGCCAAAAGCAGCAAATTCTGTGTATTATAATTTATATCTATGCGCTCATTGAAGGGCAACAGTTATCATGCAGAGGGGAGGTGAAGTGGTCTTGCCCTGTTTTCCTGAAAATAAGACAGAACAGCTGGCACTAAGCTGGTTAACAATACTGCATTGTTTCTGTGTTGATACCTGCCATACCAGTGTGAATAGTTGGAATGGAAAGGGTGGCTGGGAATCCCTTTCCTGAATGTTGGAACTGGAGTTGGTCATATTTTTGTCGTCAGATGTTGCGACTGCCGCTGGGCCTGAAGTATGACTGTCCCTCCTCCTCCACCTGGCAAGAGGCAGTCACGGCGTTCCACTCCGTGCTGGCCGTCGGTCTGCCTGTGGCCAGAAAACATGGTGAGTGGGGTGGGGTGCCAGATCTGACCTGTAACATCACGGTCACTTCGTGTCCTCACAGCAGCTGAAGTACGACAGACAGGACATGGCTTTTGGTTTTGACTGTCATGTTTCAAATAATGTTATGCATTTATACTCCTTCCCTACCCCTAACCCCCCCCCCCCCCCCCCCCCCTTCCGGGGAATCTAAGCTAGTTTCAATTATTCAAACAGAAATAAAACTGCACTGGCATCAGACCTCTAATATCACAATTTTGTGAAAAGAAGTAAAATTCAAGTTCTGCTACTGGATTCTAAGCATAGGCATGCCCTCGCACTCTCAGGCATTCAACTAGATCAAGTTTTGAAAGATGCACAGCATGACATGTATGTAATAAGAATGATAATGCATGTACAGACATGCATCAGTTCTGCATAATTTATGTGCATAATTATGTATGGTATTATTCACATGTCTTTATGTAGACATGCATAGGTTAACGCTATACAGAAAAATGAATTTACACACACTCCTTGCGGACAAGACTGCTTCCGTAAGGACAGTGAGGGTATAGATGTTACTTTTTGCCCTGGTAAAAGGTGGGATTTCATTCTTACAAGATCTGCTGCTTTTAGCAATTTAGGTAAATTTAATGTCGTAACATAACTCTTGAATGAATGGAACTTGAGCATCGTACAATAAGCACACATTGAAATATTCAGTTTTAATTAGAAATGAAATCATTTAAAGTTTTTTGTTTTTGTTTTTTTATTTGTCTTCATTGTCTGATAGCTGAGCTCTGTGATGTCAAAGACCCCATACAGATTATTTCAGGTGAACTGATAGGTGTTTTTTGTGCTAAGACTATTGTATGAAGTAGCTCTGAACTCAAGAATTTATCAAGATATGCATGCACAGCTTTGAAAAAATATGAAGATTTGAAATGAATTTTTAAAGGTGAAGTATTGGCAGAAAAAAAATCTTCACGAGAAGCATGCATTACAGGTTTTGTTGTTTTTTTTAATTGAAACAAGTGTTTTTTGTTTGTATACAAATGTACATGTGTGTGTGTGGTGTGTGGTTTTGTTTATTTGGGGGGGGGGGGGGGGGGGGGTTGATTGGGGCACAATGTTTGCAAACAAATACATGAGCAGGTGTGTGCACACAGGTGAAGTGTGACAAAAGCAGTAATAAACGTGTGCATAGGTGCGCACACACACTCTCTCTCTCTCTCTCTCCTTCCTCTCCTCTCCTCTCCTCTCCTCCCCTCCCCCCCCCCCCTCTCTCTCTCTCCCTCCCTCCCTCCCTGTCATAAAAATGAATTCAAAGATTTGATTGAATCCAAGATGACAGTGTTTGAGATTGCTTACATTGACAAGTAGTAAACGAGGGAAAATTATATTTTTCAGCCAAGATTTTGGCTCTGATACAATGAAATAACCTTATTTGATGTCAATTGATGCTATTCCAGTCATAAAATCTCAAATGACTGTGCTCGACATATTCAGAAACGGTGGGAAATGTTATGTTATGTTGTTGTTTTATGGGAGTGAACTGATGACAGAAAGTTATTAAAAAGGAAAAAAAAAATTCTACCTGTCTATAAGAAGATTACTGTAAAGGGTAGTATCCTTACGTGATTACAGACAAAATGCCAAAGGAAAACATGGTTGATGCCATGGTATGAATGCAGGTGCAGCTGCAAGAAATGGTATCAGACTGAGGAGGGTTTTCGCAACACTTTTTGATGTGTCTGTGTGTGTTGGTGTGTGTGTGTGTGTGCATGTGTTTTATATGTTGCCTGTATTCCCGAGACTGTGATGCCCAGCGTGGTTCCCAAATCAGAACTAAGGCTGCATCTACATGGTACTTAACATTTCAAAGATTCACCTGTTTCTCGCCCCCTTTATCTGCTGCCCGATGCAGCTCGGAGAGAATACCCACACTTCCTGTACAATAGCTTGATCCAGTTTAATCGCAGAAAATATTGAAGAGGCTCTGAGATGCCAAGGGCATAAGCATAGCGTGCTGTTAGATTTCAGTAAACTGACTTGGAGGATTGACTGCAGAGAGGTTCTTGTATTGGGCATGGCAGAAAAGGAAATCTTTCACCCGTTGCAAGGACGGTGATCAGGGCAAGGTCAGCCAGTTACAAAAGTAAGCACAGTATTGCCATTCTGGTCATCTCCCAGTGCTTGGAGCATAAAGCATTATACATGTTAACAGTTTCTGTCTTGAAGCAGTTCTAGCATAACGGTATCTTTTATTCTTTGAAAGCTCTGCATATCTGGATTGCTAGAGATACACCAGATTTCCATCTGTAATTGAATTTGCGGACAAATCTTAAAAGAATACCACAATTTGCATGCCTGCGTGATCAGTATTTTTGTCAGAAGCGCATGATTTAGGAAGGGGAAAGACTTTCTCCTCCTCTTTATCAACGTCATATCAGTAATTCAATGAATATGGATGAACTTTTTGTTGCTCTGCCTTTGCAAACTCACTTTAGACATTCAGGGGATTTCTGCCAAAGAGTGAAGTTCAGAGCCATCTGAGTTTTGTCTGTTTACATTCTGTAATGAAATGAAGGTAGAATATGGCCAGTGTAAGCATGGGTATGGCTGCATATTTTGCAGGGATTTTTTTTTTTGACAAGGCCATAGAAACAGAATTATATCTGCAAAGTGAGATGTCGTCTTGATGGAAAAGATTGATGGGAAAATCTAAAAGGAAATGATCAGCTGAAGGCTTTTAGGAATGATAGTCTGTTTTGGAAGACATATATACTGTAGATGAATGAATTGAAATAATTCAGTTCGTTCACACAAGCGTGTGTGTGTGAATGCATGCTAACTTGTATATGCATGCATACGCATGCACGTGCACCTACAGGCTCACACACACGAGCATACACACACACACACACACACACACACACACACACACACACACACACACACACACACACATACGCTGTGAAAGTAGATTAAGGATGTGTCCAGCATTTGACAGTTGGCAATGCTGAATGAAAAACAGAAGTGGCAAATTGTGCTGCCAGTAAAGTGAAGTGAACACTTGGTTACTAAATCTCAGGCAAGGTGTTTGTGTGTGTGTGTGTGTGTGTTGTAATTTCTCTTACCTTCTTCCCCGCATCACACCTCCACTTCCTTTCCCCTCCACTTCCCACCTCTCCATTTCTTCTTCTTTGTTCCCTTCCATGTCTGTCTCCTCTTCTATACTTTCCATAGACTCCTACTCGCTCTCCTTTTGCCCTCCCCCCTCCTCCCTTCATTCTTTTGCATTTTATTCCGTTTCAGTTATCTTCGCACTACTTCTCTCCATTTCTCTTCGCTCTACTTCTCGTCACTTCACTCCTCTCCATTTCTCTCCACTCTACTCCTCTCCATTTCTCTCCACTACTCACTTCTATTTCTCTCCACACTACTCCTCTCCATTTCTCTCCTACTCTGCTTCTCTCCATTTCTCTCCACTCTACTCTCTCTCATTTCTCTCCACTCTACTTCTCATTTCTTCCACACTTCTCTCTCCATTTTCTCTCCACACTACTCTCTCCATTTCTCTCCACTCTACTTCTCTCCATTTCTCTCCACCTACTTCTCTCCATTTCTCTCCTCTCTGCTTCTCTCCATTTCTCTCCACTCTACTTCTATTTCTCTCCATTCTCCTTTTCCACTCTACTTCTCTCCATTTCTCTCACTCTACTTCTCTCCATTTCTTCTCCTACTCTACTTCTCTCCATTCTCTCTCCACTCATACTTCTCTCCATTTCTCTCCATCTACTTTCTCTCATTTCTCTCCACTCTACTTCTCTCCATTTCTCTCCACTCTACTTCTATTTCTTTCCACTCTACTCCTCTCCATTTCTCTCCACACTACTTCTCTCCATTTCTCTCCACTCTACTCTCTCCATTTCTCTCAACTCCTCTCCATTTCTCTCTACTCCTCTCCATTTCTCTCCATCTCTACTGTTCTCCATTCCTCTCCACTCCACTGTTCTTCCATTTCTGTCTACTATTCTCCATTTCTCCCCACTCTACTCCTCTCCATTGATCTCTATTCTACTCTTCTCTATTTATCTCCACTCCACTGCTTTGCATTTCTCTCCACTCTTCTCTCAGTTTCTCTCCACTCCATTTTTTCTCCACTTCAACTCCATTCAACACCAGTTCCATTCAACACCAGTTCCATTCTACACCATTCCATTTACACCAGTTCCATTCACACCAGTTCCATTCAACACCAGTTCCATTCTACACCAGTTCCATTCTACACCAGTTCCATTCTACACCAGTTCATTCAACACCAGTTCCATTTTACACCAGTTCCATTCAACACCAGTTCCATTCAACACCAGTTCCATTCAACACCAGTTCCATTCTACACCAGTTCCATTCTACACCAGTTCAGTTACACTACCATATTCTCTGTCCCATTCTAAATCCATCCACTCCATTAATCTTCTCTCCATGTCATGTCTACACCACTTTTTTTCCATGCCTCATTCTACTGGTCTCTGTATTTCAAACTGAAGGCTGTCTCAGGCCAACTGACATCGGCTAGAACACCAAGGCTACATCAAAATGTTATCCTCTGCATAGTTATGCGGGGATTGTCTTCAGTTGTGACAAGCTCCTAGCATAACATTCTCAGTCTCCAAAATCCTGAAGTCAAGAGTGTGGCTGCCCATGTGGCGGGGTAATCAAAAATGGTCACACACGTAATGTTCTCACCCCCAGCTGATGCATTTGTACCATAGTGTTTAAGTACTTCGGCTGTTCGGATGATCCCTGGAGTCTTTTACTTTTAGCGAGGGTATGACGACAACAACAACAAACTACTACTCACCGCTTCTCCATGTATCACTTCTCATCACCCCCCTCTACTTTTCCCCATTTCACTCCACTCCGCTTTCCCTCTGTCCAGATTTGTGACCTTCCACCACAAAATGAGTCATTTCTAAGATATACATATTTCCTAAAAAAAAAAAAAAAAATTTCTGCTCTTTTCAATGGTGAAAACCATTTTTAAATCGGGCTTTTAGATACAGTGTTTTGAAGAGGGTAACCCTCAGAGAAGCGCTTTTGAGAAAATGAACAAAAACATGCACACATTCAGCATAATATTGACATATTGGGTGTTTTAAAATGTCATTTTAAGGCAGAAAGCAGTCAGATATAAACAATTCATGTAGTGTATTTTGTGCTGGAAAACTTATAGTATCAGCTAGGGTCAAAATCAACTCCTGACACCCCTACTGCGTATTTTGGCTGCTAACTTAAAACCCGTAGAGATGACAAGCGACTCATTCCGTGGTGGAAGGTCACATTTGTTCTATTTAAAACCGATGTAGAGAATTGACTTTGACGAGGTGGCAGCCCTGATACCGCCCTTTGTGCTCGACTCGACTAAACAACATGAACAAATGGGGATCTCCTGTCCAGATAAGGATGAACCAGATAGGGGGATGTGACCTACACCTGTAGAGTCTGAGCCACTGCATTAAGCTTGGTCACCAGGTGCCTTTTCATGTCCCTCATACTGGTCCAGCGATACAGTTTCAGGGTAAAGTTATTGACAAAAAAAAGGAAAAGATCTTAACTGTTGAGGCGTAGTGCACTGGTTGAGAGGTTTTTTTTTTTTTCCTTTCTGTTTTCATTTTTGCTGTATGTCATTTAGATGTGTATGTATGTGCGTTGGTCCAAGCATACGCTGGTGGTGGTTGTGTGTAAATTACTGTTCTGTCACAGCTTTGAAGTTACGCTGTAACACTTTATGATGGGTATTGAGATAGCAGATTCATGAAAATAAAATGTGTCAAGCGCAGGCTTACAACCAACAGGTAATGATGGCTATGGGAATGTGCCCACTATGATTCTTTTTACAGTGTCCGAGTTTGAAGGCATGTGGCATGAACTGGGTCTCCTGTTTGAAGACTTCCTCTTCACCAAACAGTAAGTCAGCCTTGTATGATGTCTGCCTTTTGGTCCCGCCCCAGCTCTGCCCTCCACCTTCTGCCCCTCCCCACCTCTATTTTTGTAACTGCGTCCATTGTGGGTTTGGAATTTTTGTTTTAGGGGTTTTTTTGTTTGTTTTGCTTTGTCAGCAGGATTATACAAAAACTAGGAACGGACTTTCAGTTTCAGAAGACTGAAAGGAATGTGGCCCATGGAGGATCTTGTTAAAGTTTGGTGCGGAGCTGGATTCAGGGACGGATCCATACGTTTTTTTGTTTGTTTGTTCACTTTCTTTAACATCTCAAGGAAGGACTTTTCGCCCACCCTTTTTTTTTGTTTTTTGATTCTCTAGAAATAGCTCACGGATCACAGTAAGCCAAGTGTCAAGCTGATTAGATATATTCTTTCTTTCATTCTTTGTTGATTGTGTTATTATGAGGATTGATATCCTGTTTCCTACACACTGAGTAATGGCTGAATGAACACGAAGCATGTATTGCTTGTCGACCTCCATTGAGAATAGAAAACGTGTCACATTTCTTTTATCTCCATCACTTTATCATCCCTTCAGTCTCTTGATGTACATGTACTTCTGGTGGGTATTCCCCACTGTCCTGCACATTTCACCCTCATCCCGTCCCCCTCCTTAAATCTGTTTTCCATATTTCCCTTTTTCTTGTGTTATTCAGAGCTTGGAATCGGGTCATCGTATTCATGCATTGATGTGTAATTGATTGTAGTTGTTTGTGAATTGGTATCACCAAAGTGAATGTGTGAAAATATGAAATGTCAACTCCTACTTTTGTGGATCAGATGTAAATCTGTCATTAATTCTTAATACCTGTGATCTAGTAACGGATACCTGTGATAACAAATCATGACTTGCACTCGCATACAAATGTTGGTTAGTTGGCATCTTTTTACCACTTTTAATGACGATACATTCAAGAAGATGAAATGTTACGTGTTTATATTTGAATGTACACCACATTTGAAAACAAGTTATGATCTGATACGTATGTCAATGGGTTTTTTTCTTTTTCAATGAATGTGAATAGTGTTGATGATTTACCCAGTACGTGACTTGAAATGACCTGATGCACTGACTGACCTTTGGTGTGCAGCCCTTCCCCGCCCACGCTGTCCATGGAAGACTTCTCCAGAGACGAGGCCATCGACTGCAAGGTCAGTGATGGACAATCGTATAAGAGTGTGCTTTGCTGGAGGGGGGATTGAATATTAGGGGACATTTTGGAAAGAAGATACATTGTTACCATTATAACACAACTTCAATTTTTTTTTTTTGGGGGGGGGGGGCATGATTGTTGTAGAATGACAAAGTTTTACAGCGACCTGATATTTTGCTCAATTTTCTTTTCTTTTTTTTATTTAAGATGTGTGTAATCTCATTCTGTTATGAGTTTGGTGATAGATAAAAAGACATGTCTTTGTTACCAAGTGCACATGAATCTAAAGGGGTATTTTGAGGTATATATAGACGTTGATACTCGATCCTGATTATACACAAATGCATTGTTAGAGATTCTGGCTTGTACAGCAGCTCAGTATGTGTTTTATTTTTTCATCATTCACTGTTGATTACATGCAGTGTATAAACACAGTGTAACGGGTAAATAAAGCGAATTATGGAAAGAAAGAAAAAACGGTGAAGGTAATTCCAGCATAAACAATGGAAGTATATGTACACACATTGCAGCAGTGCAGTATCTTCTCTGGCAAGTTGCCTAACAATAGCCTAGTATTGATAGCTAGCTACCAATGGATTGCTCAAACAGTGACTGGACATGACTGAGGCTGTGAGCCCCCCCCCCCCCCCCCCTCCCTCCCTATCTATAGATTACTGAATGTAGATTTTAGACTTTGATTTCAAGACCTCTTTGGATTGTTAGGGATAGAAGTTTCAGTTCAGTGATTTAAGCTCGCTTTTTTTTTTTTTCCAACCTTAATTCAGTCCTTCTGCATGGGTGCATGATATTTTCTGCAACATTTAAATGTGAAGACCCAGTTTAGAGATGACAGGTGAAGAAGGCTTCCAGAGTAACGCGGCTTCCTTCTAGCATTCTGCTGTCTGTTAGTGATGAATACATGTTTTTATGTTTACGTAGCCAGCTTTGATGTTTCTTGCCTGTCCTCCACCCTGTTCATGGTTAAGACTGATGTCGAGTCGTGTTCAGTGGTGTAGTTCTTTGTCCTGTTGAAGCATTTTGATAACTTTGTCAGAGACGTGGGTTGTTCTGCAGGTTTCACACCATGCACTTCACAGAATGTGTGTCATGTCGACGTGGGGGGGGGGGGGGGGGGGGGGGGGGGATCATTCTGCAGTGGGAGCACCATATAAGGAAAAGATGAAATGCCAATGAAATTAGCAATCGTTGCAGCAACAGAAATATCAGGAAAGGTCAGACGTGATTGAATTCTTTTGCTGGAAGAGAATGTAAAAAGATAAGTTTTTTTAACTGTTGTGTTTTTCCCCCCGATACTTCCCTCACCCTCTCCTTCAGATTAATAGAAGCTATTCTTGAATGCGCATCTGCTTCACCAATGCACTCTGATTTCAATTTTGTTCTTGCCATGATTAAAAGGAAAAAAATGATGTTCGCTTGTATTGACGTCCCCGCTCCCCCCCCCCCCCCCCAACCTCCTCCACTCCTGTGGTAGCTGCACAGGCTGTGTGTCTTTCAAATGGTGAGCACAGGAATAACTCTGATAGCAAGGCACGGAAAGCATGGCTTTTACAGCTACTTACTGCTGTGTGCTAGACCCCCCCCCCCCCCCCCCCACCCTCTCCACTCCTGTGGTAGCTGCACAGGCTGTGTCTTTCAGATGGTGAGCACAGGAATAACTCTGATAGCAAGGCACGGAAAGCATGGCTTTTACAGCTACTTACTGCTGTGTGCTAGACCCACTTGACAGTCTGTACTTTGGACTCGCTGGTAGAAGTCACAGCACTTGTCTGTTCTGGGGCGTCTATGTTCTCAGAATTCCTTTCTCCAGGTTATAATTGCAGTCAGCTTGCTTGCTGTATGTATCTGGCCCTAGCTGGCTTCGACGCGGTGACAACCGTGATATGGCCCTTTGTTGTCGGCTGGGCTATAGGCAACATTACAGTACCTGACTCTGTCCAGGCTGTCACAGGGGGCACAGCGGTGGGCAGACCTCCCACAGGTATTGTGGAGAAGCCTGGATGAACAGATGAGAGTGGACAGGTGAGCACACTCCCACCTGGTGTGCCTTGACCGAGGACGAGGCTGTGGAGGTCCTTGATGGCCCACCCAGTGTCCTGGCTCCTGCGCTGTGTGTGGTCCATGGTTAGGGCCTCGTTTCATACCTGTGCTGCTTTTCAGATGGTGCACCTGATCCGTGACGAGATCCTGCCCTACGCCAGCACGGTGCCCAGCAGTTTTGTGGTCAAGGTGATGGAGCTTCTCAACAGGGGGTCCATCCACTCCGCCATGTCCGACACCTTTGTGGGTACGTATGCACAGCCTGGACCTCGCGTCATCGCCTCCCTCGTTTTGATGGAGCACAGATGAATGCGTGACATTTTAGGCTGCAAGAAAATAAACGGTCTACAGGTGCCGTAAAAGTCTGGGGTTTTGGGGATTTTTTTAAAGACTTTTCTAGAACAATTTTCTGTTCATCTGATCTGTGTTTTTTAAAGACTTTTCTAGAACAATTTTCTGTTCATCTGATCAGAACTGATTCTTTGTGGGAGATTGTGGTTTTATTTGGGTGATTTTTTTTTTTTTTTTCCTTTTTTTTTTTTTTTTTTTTTTTGCATCCTTAGATTGGAGGACTAGAATCAAGCAGTCAAATTTTCTTCATTGATGGGATGCATCTCAGAGTTGCTCAAATTTCCTGATCGGTGCTGCAGATGTACATATATCTTGGGTCTGATAGAGCAGGGGATCTGTCATGACGTACTGCCCTCCCAGGTAGTGTAGGAGTCCATAACGTCGTCGTCGTCGTGGGAAGTCAGAATTTCTGCCCTCCATGCCTACTCTCAAGGTGACTTCAGTTTCATCTCCATGTTCATGCTTGTTGTGGGTGCGTATAAAACTCTCGCGTGTAGGCAAACCTCTGACAATGAAAATATGCAATTAGGCGAACTGACTGGAACTGTTGTGGACATGTTAGCACCCTGGGAAGAAGCTGCTTTGCTCATCCTGCCTCCTCTAAAATTATTGTCAGTTGGGACTTGCATCTTATCAAAGACACTATTGAACGTTATGAAAATGGGTTGGCAGTGATGCAGGTTGCTCTCTGGTAGGTTGCCTCAGGATGATCCGATATGAAATCTTGTGTTCTCCCAGTGGTGTGCACTAGATGGGGTCGGGCTGTGGCTGTGTAGAGATGCAGCAGAATGACCGACGTGGAATAATGGCACAACAAACAAGGGGTGAGAAAAGATGTGCAGTACTTTCGCTAAAAACAAAACAAGAATGACACGAACAAAATTCACTCGTGCAAATAAAGTGAAAGAGGGTTATTCTCCATGGCACACATGCCTGCTGCATTACCCCCCTTTCTTCTGTTCCTCTGTATAGAGAAAAAGGTAAGCTATCCACCTCGCTTGTCATCGCTAAGTGGCTGTGGGCGCTCTCTGCATGCACAGGTCCTGCTGCTGCTTGCCAGATTTATATCGTTCACACACATTGGTAAGATTGAGTTGAGTGAAGTGGAGACCTGGCTGCCTCGCTTGTCATGGGTAATCCATGCTGATGGATTTTTATAGATATGTATGACCCACACTTGCTTGCCTGCACACTTTTTTCCATTTCCCACTGACAGAATGTGTCGGTGAGCATGACTTATCTCTAGAGGGGAGCTGCTTTCTCTCCTCCTTTCTCTCTCTGGCTGCATGTCTGTATTCTTTCTCTCCCTCTCCTATGTCAAACAGAAGTAAGGCACGAATAAGAATTTGTGCACTCTAGTAAGCATGGCTGGCACACGGGTGCGTGCACGAACGCACACCAATGTGCACACATCACAATGCACGATACGCACAGTGCACTTCCATCCTACTCTTCCCTGGATCTCCATCCCTCCCCAATCCACCCTACCCTCCCCAATCCACCCTACCCCTCCGAAGCACACGCACACAATTCATGCTCACACAGACATTTTCATACACACGCTCTCTCGCTGTCTCTCACGCACGCTCTCTCTCACACACACACACACACACACACACACACACACCACACTCTCCTCTCTCCGACAGTCAGGCGCGTGCGCACACACACACTCTCTCATGCAGTCGGGCATGCGCGCGCACACACACGCGCACGCGCGCACACTGCGCACACACACACATTCCAAAAAGAGATACCCTGTAGACTGCATCACCTCGCTTTCTGGGATGGGTTGCTTTTGTTTTTTGTTGTTTTTTTTTTTGTGGGGGGGGGGGGGGGGGGTGAGGGGTAGGGGGGGGCCAGTCCCTATGCACCTGCAGAATTCTTTTCACCAATGAAAATTGCATCCACCGTCAGACACTGCGTCTTTTTTTTTTTTTCTTTTTCAAAGGGGTTTCATTTCATTTTGGTGTGTCCTTGGTGTAGCACTAAGAGACTTGGGGGAATTCAGTGATGCTGATCATAACAGCCAGCCCTGTCAAACTGATAGATCCCTGGGGGAAGACTTGGGGAGTTCAGTGATGCTGATCATAACGGCCAGCCCGTCAAACTGATAGATCCCCAGGGGGAATTCAGTGATGCTGATCATAACGGCCAGCCCGTCAAACTGATAGATCCCCTGGGGGAGACTTGGGGAATTCAGTGATGCTGATCATAACAGCCAGCCCTGTCAAACTGATAGATCCCCTGGGGGAGACTTGGGGAGTTCAGTGATGCTGATCATAACGCCAGCACTGTCAAACTGATAGATCCCCTGGGGGAGATTTGCCAGCCTGTCAAGATGATCCCTGGGGGAGACTTGTGGAGTTCAGTGATGCTGATCATAACCGCCAGCCCTGTCAAACTGATAGATCCCTGGGGGAGACTTAGCCAGCCCTGTCAAACTGATAGATCCCTGGGGGAGACTTGGGGAGTTCAGTGATGCTGATCATAACAGCCAGCACTGTCAAACTGATAGATCCCTGGGGGAGACTTAGCCAGCCTGTCAAACTGATAGATCCCTGGGGGAGACTTGGGGAGTTCAGTGATGCTGATCATAACAGCCAGCCTGTCAAACTGATAGATCCCCTGGGGGATGCCAGGGCCCTGTCAGTATAAACTTCACTGCTGTCTGCAAATGCTCTTCTAGTAAGTGGCTTTCTTGCGCCATTGACTGGCTTTTTTTTTTTTTCTTTTGATGATGTGTATCTATCTGTACTGTCATATTTTTTTTTTTGCCTTTGTGGTCGTTTCACTTTATTCTAGAAAATGTTTCACAGTTGTTTTCCTCTTGCCATACAGTTATTAATACCATGCCATTTTTGGGTGTGTTTTTTTCGTCGTCGTTGCAATTTGACGACCAGTAGTGAAACTGTACACTCTGTCAGCGTGGACACAAGCTGGCAAGTCTGCCTGTCCACACAGCCTTTTGGGCTTTGTTTGTGACACTGTTGTGTTTCTCATCATCACCTTTATAATCTGAGGAGGGTCAGTGGAGCGGAACTGCTGACGTCTTCAGCATATTTCACTCGCCTTGATGTTAGTAACACAGGGTCACAGCCCTTTGAGACTGGACAGTATGGTCAGCTTGACAGTAATATCACTAAAAGTGATCATGATCTGTTTAGGGCTTGCTTTGCAGACTTTACCACGTGCGCCACTCGACACACACATGCACATAACACACACAGAAAAGAAGACAATCTCTTGCTGCTATGTTTTTTTGCCAGTCCTTAGTGTAGCAAACGCAGTGATAATCCTGAAATACGTTTGCTTCAGACACGGACTCTAGTCGCAAGCTGCGCGAAGACTTTGCCAAGACCTGCTTTGAGACCCTGCTGCAGTTCTCCTTTGTCGGCAAGAAGAGCGAGGAAGGCGCCGTCACCAAGGTGGCAGTGCTCTCCCTTTTGCAGCGCTGCCAGGAGGTGGTGAAGAAGTACGTGGACGACGAGAGACTGTCCGGCAAATGTCCACTGCCAAGGTGAGCTGGGATGGCCAGGTTTCATGGTATGAAGACGTATGTTGAGTAGAAAATGGACACCTCGTAACGGTCAGTTCCGAAAAGTTGGTCTGTCCTATGCCTCCTGTGACCTAAATGAGATGCACACGCTACACAGAATGTGCTAACTCGTTCCAATTTTTTATTTCTATTTGCTTGTTTCTTCTAAAATGTAGTGTTTGGCTATGTTTTTTACTCGGGGAACCTTTTGAAAAACACTGAAATGCAGCTGATAACGGCAAGAAAAGCATATTCTGAATCACGTTTTTTTTTTCCATTTTGTCAGTGGAGAAGAATCTGTCGCATCACCACTATTCAAGCCATGATGAAATGCATAAACAGAAATGGTAGTATAAAGAAAATGTGCGTTGCAGATCATGAGCGTTTCGTAATACTAACCCTTTTTATATGTTAAACGTATATTCGGTCTTTGCAGGGTTTTTAGACCGAGTATACAAAAACCTTTATCTTAACAGGGTTTCGATTGGTTTGTCATTGGCATATTGAAATAGAGGATAGCAACAAAATGATTAAGAATAATTATGGAGGATTTGAATAATCATCGAGGCCTTTGCATCAATGCTTTGCCGAATAGATGTTTAAAAAATGTGATTTTTCTTTGCGTTTGAATATGACAACTCGTGACAGGTCATCCTATCTAATTGCTCATTCTTTGTGTGGTTTTAATCAATTTGCAGCATTCTGTTTCTCAGCTCTCCAGATTTTGTGACTCAAGTTCCTAGGGGTTGTTTTTTTTTGTTTGTATATTTTACCAGACTAATTTGGTTATCTCGCTTCGTTTTTTTTGTTGTTCACAAATTGAGTCTCAAAGCAGGATTTTGTCTCGCCTGGTCAAAAGCATCGTGCTTCAGTTAATGTAATTTCCTTGATTTCTTTGGTTGCCGGCGTGGCCTCCACCGTCCCTTACAAACGGCAGCCTTTGAGTTCGCTGATTTCCTGTTTTCCACTTCATCAGTTTAATCTAATTTTTCAGGTGCAGTTTTATTCTTGGCCCCCTCCCCAGTGTCGATATCTCTAATAACATTTGGTTCCCTCATTTTCCAGGGTGTATCCTTTGCTTTGCATAATTGCGCATTTTGGATGTTTTTATTATCTGTTGGCAGTGTGCTTTTATCATCCCTTTGGTTGTCTGGGTCACACATATCGGAAAGTGATTTGCTGGGTTGTGGATCTGCAGGCTTTTTTTTCCGTTGTTATGTATGCTGTTTGTTGTAGACAGAAGAGAATGTTGTGCGTGAAAACTGCTTGCATTTGCTTATTTCACACATACACACACACATTGTCTCTCTTTCAAGTTTAAAAGAATAGGGTCTCAATACTGGAAGTGTAGGTTTGATATCATGGTCCAAGGGAGGTAAATGCTGTATGTAAGTGGATGATGCTAGAATGATTGTGTTTCCATGAATGCGTGTGCTTCGTTCAGTTGGTAAGAAGTAAGGCCGTATGTGGTAACCAGTACTTTTGAGTGTTTGTCTCTAGGAGAGAGAATCAAATCAATGTAACACAAAAACCAAAAATGATCTTTGAATAGAGTCCGTTAGCTCATGCACACAAACATGTGCGCATGCACACAAACACATGCACACACTGTTCCAGTCTGTCAGCTTTTCAGATGCTTTCTTGTGTCTTTCAAACATGGCAGTGCAACTGACAGTTGAAGGGGTATGCGTGTGTGCACACATGCAGGTACATGTGTACAAGTCCGTATGTAGTTTTGGGTGTGTGAACCACCACTTTTGCCGGACAGGTGAAGGAAGATGTATGGGCAAGGGTGGGGAGAAGATCGATCTTTATCAGCACATCTTTTCATCCACTATGATCTCTGGTTTGTTTTGGTGTGTGTTTCTTTTCCCCTAACTTTTAGTTTTATGTGTTCACAATTTCTAATCATTGTTCATGATTTCTCATTATTTCGTGAATGCACGGATTGTCCTGGCTCATTTGGAAAGATGTCACTGTAGAAGGCTTATGGCCTAAACGAATGTAGGGTGGGTTTTTTTTTTTTCGTTTTTGTCTTTTTAATATGTTGTTTTCCTTTTCGTGGTTGGTAAATAGATATATCTCCAATTTCGATTTTAGTCCACAATTTTAATTGGTATTCCTTTTTTCCTTTCACGGAGTGCTTTCTTGTTTGTTCTGCGGGCGACAGTTTTTAAATAAGCAGTGAGATCTAATTATGATTTTCAACACATTGTTTAGCTTCGCTTGGGTGTCGGGGGATTGTTCTTATTTCAAGTGTGGGCAATGCATGTATGTGCGACTTTATATGTATATATATATATATGTATAATGTGTGTGTGTGATTGTCATGTATAATGAACATTTCTTTCCATAAATACAAAAACATACCTAATTTTAAGACATGTTATGCCAAATCTCATCTGCCTATCCATGGGATCATTGACTTTAGCCCTCTCCAGACATCGTTCTCGACTATACAGTCCAGACATTGTGGTTCCCGGTTCCCAATTTACATGGGTTTTACCAAGCGTGTTTAGCTCCCTAATTCAGGTATTACAGGCCCTGGTGGACCCATCCTCATCAGAGAGCCATTGAGAGTTGATGCTTTGTCAGAGGATGCGTTTCCATGTGGATTTGTACTCAATTCACTGCAGTATTCAACTGCTGCTGTTTATGAGCGTGGGTCCAGCAGGACCCTTGCTTCAACCAAAGTGCAACTTCAAATGACAAGATTTTTTTTTCCTTTCAATGCATAAACGTCAAAATTCACTGACAGAGTATTCTATTTTTGAAAGGTACTGAAAATTTCATTGGAATAGTCCTTATGGTTCCAGGTATGTAAAGGCTTTTGTATGTGTTTTTTTGTATGGGGTAATACCCAAAGAATCACAGCGGATGTTTTACTATCGATGGCTTCCTAGAATGAAAGACATTTTGAACATGTAGATGCTTTTTTGCCTCCTCTTCGATGACATAAATCAGCTAGGGGAAAAATCCTTTACACAGTAGATCTTTCCTTTAAACTCAGCTGTTTGTTTTTTTATTAAATAGCAAATCTGTGTTCTCAAATCAGAAGGTAAGGTTCATTACTTCTTCGATATATTATTGACTGGGGAAAAATGGGTTTAAGAAGTAAGTAGACATTCGCTTTGAACAGCTTTCAAAATCGTGAAGAATGTGTTGAATTTTTTTTTTTTTTAAGTCCGAGTTTAACGTGGTAAGCAAGTTTGTGTGAAGAGTCTGTATGTTCTATACAATGTTTCAGGCCCCGTCTGGCCGAGATCACTGCTGTGCTCAAAGCCATCACCACCCTGTTACAATCCCTGAAGAAAGCACCTTCCAGTTGTGGTCAGTATCCCTTTTGATTTTGCCACTGAGTATCGAGTGCTGCTTGATCATGGCAACTTATTTTTTTATTAGCTTGGTTGATCATCTGTAACGACAAGGACTTACAGTCATGTTGTATGATTCTGGTGTGTATGTTTGTGTCAAGTCACGACTCATCCTAGAGCGGAGTTTTTCCCACCATTCCCTCCCTAATGTCTTGTCCCAAGTGATGTTTTACTTCCATGCATTTCATCCTTGATGCTTATGTAACCAGAACCGATTCCGTATCGGACTCTTTCCAGACTTTCTTGAAAAGTAACAAGCTCCTAAATGCCACATGATGAAAACTGACCCATTAAAATTGTCATCGAGTGCAACGCTCAAGTCAGCTGGTTTCACAGTGTTTGCTTTCAGCCAATGATGTCACCGAGTGAGCATTCAATTTTCACAGTGAATTTATAGCTAAGAAAAAAAGTTGAAAATTGTCGTATCCAACAAAATTGTACACTTCAGTAATGCTCGCATGCAAATACACCTAGGTATGTGTTTCGTGAGATAACCCACACAATAACACAAAAAGGGAAGTGTACACGCATACAAAAGCATCAAACTAAGCGTCATTTTGAGCAAGGACAAACTGTGGCAGAGAAAAATGAGATGGTGGTGGGAAATGAAGGGCAGATGTGGGGGATGGGGTGAGAAAGGAGAAGTGTGGGATTGTGAGGGATGAAATAATGACAGTTGGAGCAAGGTATAGGATTGAAAATGGGAAGACTAAGAGACTATGACAAGGTCAATGGTCGTGGCTTGTTGTGTGATGAAGGCAGATGGAAATGACACAAAATGTTATCCTATTAATACAAAGGTAAAATGATATGTGGATTTCAGCTGGAGGCTTCCTAATTTTCAATCCATAGCAGGCTTGCTAGGTCTTTACACTGATGTCAGTGTGCGAATAATTCAGAAGGGCATTACACTCGGGCTCCTGTAACTGAATTTCTTGAATATAGTGCCATTTTAACATTTCAAGGCATCCTCAATCCAAGGGAAGTAACTGCACTCTTTTTGCTTGAATGAATGTGTCAAGATAAAATATTTGTCACATCTGGACTGTGGTATGTTGAAACTTGAGGGCAGAACACAGAATTTTTGTTTATGTACGACAAGATCAGTCCATGCAGAAACGTACATGGGCCAGTTGCTTGATCTCTGTGGACCAAAAACTGTTCAGTCGGCGAGATCACCCCCCACCCACCCACCCAAAAAAGAAGGGATGACAGAACAAAGGCAGTTCTAATTTTGGGAGGCAATAAGACTGGTGATAGGTGGAGGATGCTACATTGAATTTATTTACTATAAATGCTTAACTATAAGCCGCTACTTTTTTTTTTTTACCCAAAAAACTAACCCCAGTGAATTTATTTACTATAAATGCATAACTATAAGCCGCTACTTTTTTTCCCCAAAAAAGTGACACCAGCTGCTACTGCACTGGCAGCGGCCTCTTTATGGATTTGTTGCAGTTCTGTACTAAGCTTGCTATTGGGTTTTACCCCCATAATCTCCAGTTGGTCGGACAGAGAGATTCAATTTTACCAGAAATCAGATTTGACCACTCTTCACGGAAAGACTTGATTCATACACAAGTGACTGTCGTTCACAATGGAGGAATGTTACTTTTGCTGGTATTTTATCAATCATAATGATTTTTTTTTTTTTTAAGCCAAGCTTACAAATGGATTTCACAGTTGATTTTTTTTTAATTTTTTTTTTTTTAATTTTTTATACTCATCAATGGGGCAACTGCAGCAGCTGAAAATTGGGTACTTTCCCATTGCAAAAAAACCAAAGCAATCTACCATCTTAACAGTTTACGCACACACAGAAGCATAGTGTCGACAGACAACATAAAAGTCACATAGAGTACAAGCACGGAGGCCAAAGTACTGGTAGTACCAAATCAAAATGGTATGCATTATAGAATTAAAGTATCATAAAGGTAGGAATTGCACACAGTTATCAGAACTCATCGAGTATCTGTTTAGACTTTTACAGATGAGCATAATCTGTTTAAAAAAATCATGCACAGTTTGTACACTTTGGTCATGTTGTGCTTATCTACGGAATATTTAAAATATGGACAATATTACCTCATCAGATGATGTCTATGTTACATTGTTAGTGAACTGAAATCAAAATTTTTTTTTTTTTTAATAAACTGACATTATCAGTGATTGATTATATGTCATTAGCAACAGTATAAATTTATAAACAAATCCCCCTGAAAGTGTGAATGTATTTATCAGAGTCTGCACTTGAATAGTATATTTTACAGATGTTATGCCATACGGATGACTGATAATAAGTTCCCTGCTGGAAAGATTCGTCTGCTTACAAGAAATGACCTTCCTGTCTTGAAGAAAAAAGTGCAGCTGGAATGTTAGGATTTTTTTTTTTTTTAAATTTAATTCTCTCTCCTCCTCCCCCTCCCCCTCCCAAAAAAGTCTTAAGTATCCTTCCAAAGACGGATGACAGGAAATTTGAAGTCGGTTGGGGAAATGGAGAAGGGAGCAATGATGTTACATTTTCATCATATTTCACAAGTTTCAGAGGCCTCAAAATGACTAAAGCATACAAGCTATACACAATTTGCAAAAGCATACAGGCAGTTTTGTAGTTAGTTGCGTTTTAAAATTCTTTGCATAGCAAAGACTTTTCAGGAGTGTGGTTTGTACATTTTTGCAAGTTACATCACCAAGTTTATTATGAAAAAAAAAAAATTCTGTGTTCTATGTTTGAACTGTCAATTGGCAAATGAATTGGAAAGTTTGTTTTTTTATTTAATTCCCATCAAAGTGATGTTCCCGAGTTCTTTAAACATGTTCAAAACCGGCTTTTTTTTTTTTTTTTTATACCAGTCACCAACATGTTCAGTGTCAGCTTTTATACCATCGCAAGTTTGAATGCATTAGAAAAGAGAATTACCCTCATGTTTGTAGATAGAGGGACCTCTGCTGTGGAGGGAAGGTGGATGTGTTGTATAACATCGGTTTCACATTGTGAAATAACAGATTTGCTGCTTTCAGATGTTTGTAATAACTTTTTTCCTTCAGATTTTACTTTATTGGCTGGAAAAAAAATCTGGGGGGGGGGGGGGGTGGGTTGTTCAACCATTTCCAGCAGCAAATAAAAATAAATCAGGAATCAGCAGGGGGGGGCGAAGGAGGGAGGGAGAGGGGAATCGGATGAAAAGAGGACAACCGACATGCATGAACACTATCATGGAGCGAAAAATACTACATAGTGTTTGGTCTACACATAAGAATTATTGTTGTTAAAATGGTCAGACCAAAGCCAAAAAACCTGTTGGGTTTCACCTAGAGTTACCTCATACAAGAAAACAAAAATCATGCATTCTGCCAAACTTTGTAGCATCACGTGTGGGTGGGTTGCTGTCTAGTGTCCGTCAGATGTCATTGACCTGTGCATAGTGGTGTTGTCATGGTTTCAGTGGAAGGGGCGGTGTGGCAGCAGGTGATTGTCCTGTACCCAGCCCTGGTGGAGTGCACCACCTCCTCCTCACCCCACGTCACCCGCGCCCTCAAGGATGCCCTTCACGAGTACCGCGACCTCCTGACCCCACCCTCGGGTCAAGTGCAGAATGGCCGGTGATACAGACTGCAGCTGATCCTTGCGTGACTGACAAATTGCTGGTTGGGAGTTGAGAGGCTCTGTTGTCATGTAGCGATGATAGGGGGGTGTGTGAATGAGGATCGGTCATTGCATACACATTCTCTTGTTGGTTGGTTGTCACATTCAGTTCATTGATGGACATTCATTTTTGATAATGAGCATTTTGGTTTTGTTTTTCTTTTCTCAACATTTACCCAGAATGTGGCATTTTGTCTTTTCATTGAACAAGATATGTTCCAGTTTGATTTTTTTTTTTTACATCCCTTGCCATGTTTTGCAGGCAATGTAAGATGCCATAACAGAGCCTTGAAGTCGGATCACTCAAGTCTCTATAGATGGGATTTTGACTTGAATCGTACATACAAAAGCAGCTTAGTTGATGTTCATACTTTTTTTTTTTATTTCTCATTGCAAGATGTAGTGTATGTTCCATCAGTCATGTTGGGGGAATTTATACGCAGCTTCCAGTCCGAGGTTTGGTTGTTCTTTTTGATCCCCCCCTCAGAGCATATAGCATTGCTTAAATTTCCTGCACTTTCTCTAAGTGTGAATGCTGGAGGCTGAAAGAGAGATCAAAGGGCAGATCACTGTTCATACAGACAGATCAGATATCGAACTGCCATGGCAGGTGAGACTGCAGTGCCCATCTGTATCCACAGAATTTCATCATGCCTGGTGTAGTCGTGTGGTCATGGGTCTAGTCTGGATGGAATATGGGGCAGGACAGGTGAACTTTGTAGCCGCAAGAAAGCCAGACAAATGCAAATGTGACAAAGCACACGGGTCTCGCTTTTCTTTTCTTTGTGGCTAGTTGAAATGTGTTTTTTTTTCAGGACATCTATCCTTGTCAAGCAGAAAATAAATCGTGAGTGAATACATGTTTGGCTATACATGTTTGGCTCTAGGGTGTTTTATCCCATCCGAAACATTCTCGTAATTTACATCTGTCCATAGCCCTGCTTCACCTGTCTATATGTCCTCTTAGTGGATACAAAGTTCACTTGACCATATGTCCTGTGCATACAAAGTACACCTGTCCATATGCTCTGCTTCTCTGGTGGATACAAAGTCACCTGTCATTGATCTGCTTCTCTGTGGATACAAAGTTCACCTGATCATTGATCTGCTTCTCTCGGTGGATACAAAGTTCACCTGTCCTTGATCTGCTTCTCTCAGGTGTATATGAAGTTCAGTCCACATCGTTTCTGGACACAAGCTTTTGTGCGTTGATGTTCTCTGAGCTAAGATGTGCATCTTCAAGATGGGTGCAAACATAAGAAAATTCAGACTGTCACAAATAATTTCACATTCAGGACCACAAAGGTGGTCTCTCTTCCTATCTCGGTCTTCTTTCCTTCTCTTTAGCAGTCTTGCTTATATTTCTGTTGTTTCTCATGGTTTAATAAATTCTTGGTTTCGCGGTTTAATAAATTCTTGATTATCTTGTCTCTATTGCTGGGTCCCCCTTGTCTTTGTTGCCATATGGATGAAACCATACGTCCGGAAATCGGAATTTGACCTCACGTTTGTACAGAGATCCCAAAATGTTCAGGCCGATTTCCCTCCCTAACATTTACCGAAATTGCATGCTGGTCTTTCTTTTCCAAACTGATCATTCCTTCGTCATCTCGCTGCGCAAATGCCGTTTCCGCCAACAGTGCGATACCATTCGTTGAGCTAATGAAGATATGTCCATTATGGATGCCAGTGTTCAGAACAAGTTTCATTCTGCATAATCATACATTAACTGCGGTAAAATAGATCATTTTAACATAAATTACTTTAAAACCTCATTCATCAGCACGCTTTGGCACAGACTCTTGCGCCGATTTTTTCGAAGTTTCTGGGCATGTCAAAATTGCCACGGCCTGACACCATTTTGCGCACAGAAGTTATCAAGAGTTGTCGGTCTTTAGTTAGATATCCCCCTCCTACAGTTAGTGCCATTGATCTCCGCAAGTGCAATTACCACTAAAAAAAAAAAAATAAAAAAAAAAATTTTAAACACAAAGCAATAGTCCTCCAAAGGAGAAAAGTAAGAAAAATCCAATACCACTCATCTAATTTTCGGCCATGTGGCCTTTTTCAAGAGGAAAAAAAAAAAATGCAACTATGTGATGTCCATCTTTGGCGACTGGTCAGAGCAAAGAATTGATGTCATAAATATCTTGGGCAATTTCTGACATCATATGTGTGATGTCATCAACAAGGGAACAAACAAAAAAAAAAAGGTGGGTGGGGAAGGAGGGGGTGCAAGTTTGTGTGTGTATGCGGGGCGCGCGGGCGTGGTGTGTGTAGTTATTCAGAACCAATGTACTTCAAAAACATATGCTCCATAAATCGATGAAACTGCAACCATAGAATAATATGACCATAGTCCTGTCTGTGACTGTATGGCATACAAGAACTGTCGCCTGAAAAATATATATAAATTTCCTGCAAATCATCAATGTTTACAGGTAAATCTGGATAGGGTTGTTACAAATTTGTCGTAACATTACATCCATTTGGACATTGGATACAAGGTGCCAATCCATTTGAGTGTAATTCCATGTGCACCCTTGTATCTATGTCCAATGGATAAGTAAGACAATTTGTACCATAGATTTACTGTAAACATTGATGATTTGCAGGAAATTATATTTTCAGGTGACAGTTCTTGTATGCCATGCACAGCTCACAGACAGACAACTGTCACTTCCCATCCATGTTGCAGTTTCTTGTGATTTATGGACTGATATGTTTTGAAGACACTGTTACTGTTAACTACACAACGCAGCGCCCTTTTTTGTTGTAGTTCCTTTTGACATCACATGTCAAAATTGCGTAGAATTATAGTCAATTCTTGTCTACCAGTCGCCAAATATCGCAAAGATGGACATCATATAGTTGATGTTTGTTTGTTTTTTTTCTCTTGCAAAAGGCCACGTGGCCGAAAATTAGATGAGTGGTATTGTGATTTTTCCATATTTTCTAAGTTCTTCATAATCGTTTTTTCGCCAATCATGGAAACAAAATTTGGGGAAATTGAATGGATAAACATGTCTGTCACTTATATGCTCGCAAAAAAAAAAAGGAAGGAAAAAGTGTTCATCCTACTAACTCGTAACAACATTCATTGTGGTTTTATCTTATCAGTTAGTGCAAGCTGAAAGGCTTATTGAGTGACAGAGCACCAGTTGGTTAATTTAGTGGGCAAAATCAATAAGTATTGTTCATTCTATATTTTTTTTAATCGTTCTGTTTACATTACAGATTTCAGCTCGATTCATTCTGGCAAATGGTCATGCCTACTGATTTTACAACTCGTTTTTCAGCCTGATTTATGATAATCGGGGGATATATCCTTGAGCTTGTCACCCCCCCAGTGTGTTAATACAACTTTATATATAAGGTTCATTTATTAGAACTTGTTTCATAAATAGTAAAGAAAAAAAATCTGTACATTTCATATGACCATTTATTTTTGCTTCCACTAGAAATTAATTTGTGCTTAGAATTCGGCTATCTTCATTGTACTAGTAATTTATTGAAATTTGTCTGGACTCTTTAAAAATTAGACGGGTGGTTCAAGGTATCGGTTTAAATCAATGAGCCAAGTCGCATACCTGTTGGAGCAACAACTTCCATCCCACCCCACCCATATGCCCCGACACCCCCCCACCAGGGGTTCTGCCTTGACCCTGCTAGAGGAGCTCGGGCAGCCATCTGGATCCCCAGCCATCCTGCTTTTTATTTTTTCCTGGTTTCACCTTTTCTATGTTTTTTCCATACTTTTTGTCGGCTCTTTCCTTCCTCTATCAGTTTTATTTTCTTCTCTTGCCCCCCTCCTCCCTTTTCTTTTTTTCCTTTGTTATTCACCATCTCCCTTTTCATACTTTTCCCTTTTTTTAACCATTGTTTTTTGATTGTCTTGCTCACTCCCCCACTTCTGCCTCTTCCCAGAAGAAAAGTGATAGACTTCATTAAAACAATTAGTAGCTTAACTCCCGTGTGGGGGCAGTTATTTTTCTTAAACTTTGGTCAGCATGCATCCTTCAAAAGCACGACACATTCTTTTTACTCGATATGTATCACCTGTGTGAAAAGCACGGCAGACGAGCAGGAATGATTTATTTTACACACTGTATTGTACGCAAAACATATCTGCTGTACACTCCCTTTAGCAGAAACTGGCAATTATGTGAAATCACAAACTAGATGAAACTCTAAAAGAAAAATTAGGAGGGGGGGAAACAACTCTAACCTGCACCGAAGCAGCTGGCACCAGGCATGTTCAGGTCAGTGAATACTGGTCATTCATGCCGTGTGCCCAGTCTGACATTGAAGAACCCAGGAAGAATTCTCATACCTGTCATTTATTACAGCCGCATTGTTACAAGACCATGATTTGTGTACACATGGTAAATGCTGCAAGCAGTTTGCTTTTCACCCTCTTGCAAGCAGTTGGTTCGCAGACAATTTCCTTGTATGGGAAATGTCCAGCTGAAGACATGCATGTCAAGCTGCCGTAGGTTTAAGGTCCTAAAGGCCCTTGCCACATTGCTTTGTGGAAAGGTCGGGTTGGTGGCGACGGTGAACTCCCGTTTCTGGTGTCTCCTCCCTTTGCTGTGGCCACTGCCAAAACAAAAAACGCACTTGTTGGCAAGGGTGGTTCAGTGCGTCCATGGTATTGGATATGTTTTCCAGAGTTGGTATGTGCAAGATGTCCTGTTACCATACTTTCTTATCGTTATAACTTTGTTTCCTCTTTAACAGATACATCCGAAATGCTTTGTTGAAGACCATATTAGGCCAGACCTCCACTAGTGCTCACTCTGTCCCATACTGTTGGACGGGTACCAGGTTAAGCAAACATAATATAGAGTGCTTGCTCAGTTTTGGGAAGTTGAAAGTGCAAAACTTCAGAGGCAAGATGGTGGCTCAACCAGTTAGAGCAAAGGTGAAGGCCATGTGCTCCCCCCTCTCCTGTGGGCATGACTTCTGTGAAGTAAAACTGTCTCGGCCAATATTAAGAACTCTTTGATTTCTGTGTCAAGCAAGATTCTAAAAGTCAGAATGCCTTGGCAGATATCCTATAATGAGGAATAACCAGTGGTTATGCACACTACTTTTTTCCCCCATCAGACTGAGCACAAAGGCCAAGGCGAAGGAAAGAGCAAGAACAGTTTTTGTTCAACCCAACTAGGCTTTATGGGAAAAGTTTTTTTGTATATCGGCATGTGCCCATTAGTATGTTTAATCCATAGACTAGGACGTAGCTATTTTGTCACATGTACATTGCATGTATTCTTTCCAACATTTTTTTCACCCTCATATAATAGGTTTTCCTTATTTTTAACCAACTACTATGGACTTCCAACATGTCACAATTACTGTTTTGGGACTTGATGTTGGCAGGTAAACTTGAACTTTCATCGATTTTTTTAGCGACTGTTCATGTTTTCAGTAGCCTGGCATGCTACTTCAGTGTACATCCAGATTTTTGTCTCTCCCCCCCCCCCCCCTCCCTATTAAATAAGTATGATTCTAATCTAGAAGCTGTGGTTAAGAGATATGCAGTTTCATTTTTCTTGCATTTTGATTGACAAATCTCATACGTTTGACTGTATGCATGTTTTATTTATATGAGGTAGATCAAAGTGTTCAACATTATGATGTAAAATTGTTGGGTATTTCATGGTGATGGACAAAAAAAAAAATCTCATCTGCATATTATGTAGCAATTTTTCTTTGCACGAGCGTGTTTGTATGTACACTAGACAAGCTAAAATTGAATTAAAATAGACCAACAAAAAATATCAAAGTGCTAACTGAAACTTCCTGAAAATGAACTATTTGAAAGAAAAACGACTTAATATAGAGGATTCTGGATTCAACATTAGAATAGTTACATACTCGGAATCAAAAACTTACTTGGAGAATATTTTGACAGGCTCGCCCTGTCTTCTTCAGCCCACTGTTGCCGTTGTGGCAGCGAGGCTTGATGGGACGACTGTTGTTGGGGGTGAACGGTTGTCAGGATCTGATTGTGGATGGGGGGGGGGGGGGGGGGGGGGAGTTTAAAGCTTTGATCTCTGTTCAGGTTGGGGCGTCTGGTCTCAATTTCGATGGCTTCTTTGACTTTTCTTTTGTGAGGAAGGGCTCTGTAGATAGGATCTTGGGGACTGAAACTCTGGCTTGTAGATGTTTACTATCCAGCCGACAGCGACACAATGGCACGATTCCCGGCTGCCGCGCACAGCGCTCATTCCCTGCCGACGCACAGATTTGGCCACTTTCTAATTTGTTTTTACGGTAGCTCTACAACAACTGACAGTCTTGTGTTAGGTGTCACAGGAAAGAACAAACACTCAACTCCCCTCATCACCAGATCCACTTTGTAATACGATTTCAAGCGCTTCATTCAGCGAGAAATTGCTACCACCTCTTTGCCTGACCGACATTTTTTTCTGGCACAGGAAATACGCGCCACGTGGTGGTGCCGTCAGTCCTCTTTGTTTGAAAGCTCCTGGGTCAGCCAAGTTCACAATAGGCCACTGAAAGTATGGTCGACAACTCGTTCCAACATCCCCAAGACTAGTTACAGCGCTTATTTCCCTTGGACCATTTCATGGAAAGTGTAGGAATTTTTTATGTTCCCGTCGTCTGATCGTGGACGACACGGCAGGGTTACTGCGGTCTGTCCGTTACCCGGACTTGGGTGACTCGCCTCAAGGGAGAGAAATCCTGTTACCCACTTTTGAACGACTCGGCTGGTAAAGGTTATGTATGGCAGAAGTAGATTGGTTTTGGTGTTCCTGTAGACGGGTGGTAAGTGGTCTTGCCGTCTCGCCAATGTAGGTATGGGTACAGTCTTGACACCCTACCTGGTACACTATACCACACTGCTTGAGGGGGTCAGTTGCTGGCGTAGGGAGTTGGGTTTGTGGAACACTTTGCATCCATGTTGTTGGAAGGTCCTGGCTAGACGCTCTGAGACTCCTTTAATGTAAGGGATCCCCACTTTCAGTGTCCGTATCTGTGGAAGAAGGTAGCGGATTCGAGGATTGTCCCACATGCATGCAGGTATCCATTAGCGGAAAGGGCAGTCTTGACGTGTTCTTCTTTCAGCTCTTCCTCCTTAGGAACACAGAAACAGAGGCCTGTGCATGAGGGCTTAACAACAGATCTTTTGTGCTGGGGGGTGGTTAGAGTGAAAGTTCAGATATTGGCCAGTGTGGGGGTTTCCTCTATAAAGTGGTCTCCACCCTGTTGTCGGGGGTTTTCCGGTGAGGGGTGTGTCCGGGAACGGATCTTCCCTTCTACTTCAGTTTCGGAAGTGAATTGGGATACTGTCATAGATGGAATTCAGGTGAGGTGAAGCTGTCAACCTCCCTCTCCTATGCGGGTCATGGTGTCGTCCCCCATAGCGTACCACAATGCTGGGAGGGCTGGCAGCAGCCCTCAAGGCTACTTTTTAAAAATGTTCCCCTGTACAGGTTGCTACCACTGGAGATACTGGCGAACCCATAAGCAGCCCCCTTGTTTCTGCTGGTAAAAACTCGTGGTTAAATGAAAAGTAGTGCTAGTGGGGCACATTCCAACAATTCTAGCACCTGTTTTATTAAGTTTCACACGGTGACGAAGGTGGTAGTCATCCTCAATCTTCTCCCGAATGACTTGAGAGCCTTGGAAACTGGGATGCAGTGAACAGTGCACAAACATCATGGGAGACAATTTTCTCCCCTGGAGCCAGATGCTGTTTTTCCATCTTCTGTACAAATCTGTGCTGTTGACTATGTGTGCTGGGTCTGCCCAACTGAAGTCCCAATATTTGTGTCAGGAATTTGGAGGCATTGAAACATGACAAGTTGGACCTTCAGTCGGCAACCAAGCACCACAAGTCAACAGCACAGATTCGTAAGAAAGGAAAACCAGCAACGGGCTCCAGGAGAAACTTGTCTCCTATGATGTTTGTGCACTGTTCACTAGAAACCCTGTACCCAAGGCTCTCCAAGTCATTCGGGAGAAGATTGGGGATGACTACCACCTCGTCACCAGTGTGAACTTAATACAAAACAGGTGCTAGAATTGTTGGAACTGTGCCTCACTAGCACCACTTTCATTTAACCATGATTTTCTACCACAAAAAAAAGGATTGCAATGGGTTCGCCAGTGTCTCCATGGTAGCCAAACCTGTACAGGAACATTTTGAAAAAGTAGCCCTTGAACTGCCAACCCTCCCAGCATTGGTACCGCAAATGTGATGACACCATGACCCGCATACGGGAGACGGGGGTGGACAGCTTCACCACTCACCTGAATTCCATCAACGACAGAAATCCAATTCACTTCCAAAACTGAAGTAGAAGGAAGATCCTCTTCCGGGACACACTCATCACCCGAACCCATGACACAGGGTGGAGACCACCATTTTATAGGAAACCCCCCCACACTGACCAATACTGAACATTCACTCTAACGACCCCCTCCAGCACAAGAATCTGTTTGTCAACACCCTCATGCACAGAGCCTCTGTACTGTGTTCCACAAAGGGGGAAGAGCTGAAAAAAGAACACATCAAGACTGCCCTTTCCGCTAATGGATACCCTGCCATGGATTTTGGGACAACCCTCAAATTCGCTACCCTTCTTCCACAGATATGACACTGGGGGAAAGGGGGATCCCTTACATTAAAGGAGTCCCCAGAGCGTCTAGCCAGGGCCTTCCAACAACAGGATGCAAAGTGTTCCACAAACCCAACTCCCTACGCCAGCAACTGACCCATGCAAAGACAAAGGACCCCCTCAAGCCGTGTGGTGTTTAGTGTACCCGGGAGGGTGTCAAGACTGTACCCAAACCTACATTGGCGAGACAGCAAAACCACTTATACCGCCCGTCAAAAGGAACACCAAAACCGATCTACTTCTGCCATACATAACATCTTAAAAAGCCAGTTTTCAGTCCCCAAGAAACTAAGATCCAAACTAAAAGAGCCCTCCTCACAAAAAGAACCTCAAAGAAGCCATCGAAGTCCCGGACCAGATGCCCCACCTGAACAGAGGAGATCAAGGCTTTAAAACCCCCCCATCTACAATCGGATCCTGACAACAGTTCACCCAACCCCCACCAAAAGTCCGTCCCATCAAGCCTCACGGGCCCCAACAGCAACATGAGCTGAAGAAGACGGGGGGACCCTGTCGAAATATATTTTCCAAGTAAGTTTTTGATTCCGAGTATGTACATTATCACTTCCCCCTTAAGCACAACTTAATTACAATGTCTCGTTATTTTCTTAAAATGGTACCAATCTTTTTTTTTGGACCATTAATGCACACTGCTCTCACACACTGTTGCATGCATGAAAAACCTGTAACAATTTTGATTTTGCAAGAATTTACAAATGGAACGATATCTGTAGAGCTTATGCTCCAAGAGCTCCCAGAAAGGGTTCCCACACAATTCCAGCGATTAAACTCCGATCTTCATTAGTACGACATACTCGTATACCAAAAACTTCTCGTATCAATGACGCTGCAATGTCTGGTGAATATCCAGAAGATTTTTTTTGGTACTTTGAGGAATACTGCTCCAATGTTCACTCCGACTCCAAGGAAAAGAAGACAGGATAGGCATCTCACCCCCGCCTCCCCCAAACCACCCTTCTTTGAAAGAGTCATTTGCTCACAGGTCACTAACCACTTCCACCTTACAGTCGCCACATGCATAGCACCACTATGCCAGCTGCATGTTCAGTTTGGCAAGGTCGTTCCACTGTCTGCATGTTGTGCTTGTGCAGACCACAAAGAGCAAAACTTCAAACTTGCCATCATCTACCAGCCCCAAACCAACCCATGAGGGGAGACCAAGAGGCCAGTCCCTAATCTACAGTAATGATGCCTTAATACGCCAAAAAGGAATGCAAAGGTGAAGACCTTTCCCTCCTGATCATCGAAAAACCACAATGCATACTAATGACACCTAAAGACCAGAATACAAAGGGGCACCACATACAATGAGAAAGTCAAATCATTTACCTTCACCTGCCAAGGCTATTTGCATGCCATATTTCAGTTACAATGACGATTTTTTTTCCAGTAAGAAGTAAAATATTCCCCTGAAAGTACACAAAATTGTCCCCCGTATCTACACTACATTGAAGAAAATAAAGAAATGTGGGCTTGGGCACAAAAAAATGTCATGAAGTGTAACATCAATATGGAATTTTTTAAATACATTTGCAAACAAAAGGCCAACACAAACTGAAGAATATTTGTTTCTTTCCTGCATATGCAGGCTGATACTCCTGCAAACACTGCCTGTATAGACAGGCATGGAGTTTGTGTATGACCGTTTTTATCCCGCCATTAAGGCAGCCATACTCCACTTCGGGAAACTGAAGAGTATAACGCTGTACAAAAAATACCAAGGTATTCAAAGACAGGAACATGAACCACAATCGCTATTCTACCTCACTGCCACTAAACGAGGTTGGTATGTCATACTGTTGCACTTCTCCTCACAGCATCTTGAAGTAATACATTCTTGTGACTTGACTTTCAAATTACAAGAAAACAACATTGGACGTCGTACAGTACTGTATAACAGTAAAGGGATATAACCGTGCCTTACTTTAGCTGTAAAAATGCAGTTGTAACCCTTGAAGTGTTTGAACCAGAAAGTCTCTACCATACCTTGTTTCCCTTGGTGTCAATATCAGAAAGTATCACGATTACCCCATGTGTCATCCAAGGTATGGCACACACTGTCAATTTTATCCCATACAGGGCAAGGCAATGAAGTGGCTGGGTTCATCTGACCCTATGGTGAAAAAAAAGGATCAAATACCACAAAATCTCCTGCACTGGACACACTGTCTGCAACTAACAGCATTCCGACTTGGTATATCATTTCATAAAAGGCTTATAAAGCATGAAGATGTTGGACCGGGTCTATTAAAAGTGGCTTCACTCTAGTGCTAAACTTCCTGTCTGTTTCCCATCTTCTCAAGAGCCATGCATAGACTTCTAAATGAAGGCAAAAAGGTCGCACAAAGCAAAAGAAAATTATGGCAACACAATTTACACTGAAGTGGCTCATTCACTAAAAACTATTGACCGATAGTGACAATATCAGCATAGGTCAACATTCCACCTATATGATGGCATCTCTAGACTCTAACGCAGATCATCATCATCATCACGCAGATTGTGTACTCACAATTACAACAAAGACTGGAGGGAAATGCCAGCTGAAAAAAAAAAAGAAAAACATCACTGCTGATTAATACACAAGCCTGGAACTACTCATACTGCCTCAACAAAGCAACAGTCATCAGCAGGGAGCTTATCGCCAGATGGTTTCCAACCCAAGTTGAACAAACCGTAAATGAAAATCAAGAGGAGTCTGAAGAAGCAGATGCCGACTCCCAGCATCACCTCTGAACTCGCCATCTACGAACTGAACTGTGCCATTAAACAGCTGAAGATGAAGAAAAAAAAATATATCACCAGACAAGGACAAGATAATCAACAAAATAATTTGTCACCTTGGAGAATATACCAAACAGAAACTTCTGGACATTTTCAATCAGTCCTGGACACTGGGTGTTTCCAACAAGCTGGAGAGAGGCCCATCATAGTTCCCATCTTTAAGAAAGGAAAAGACAAACACACCTACCCACCCTATCAGTCTCCTGAGCTGCCTCAGCAAAACTATGAAGCTTATCAACCGGTGGCTCCAGTACCACCAAAAAAAATGGGCTCCTCACACCTACACAGCTTCAGAAAGAACAGGAGCACCGAGGGCCAGGTCGCCTTGCTTTCACGAGACATCGAGGACAGCTTCCAACAGATTTGCCATCTTTGACCTTACAAGCCATTTAATAAGGTCTGGAAGGAGGTCTCCTCTTCAAGCTGCTCCAGAAGAAAGTACGTGGAAGGTTGAATGCCTGGATCAAGAGCTACCTGTTCAACAGGACAGCCCAAGTCGAGCTGACCTGTTCAACAGGACAGCCCGAGTCGAGCTGGAAGGTCACACCAGTCTTCCAGTAAAGATCAGAGAGGGTGTTAGTAACCCCAGCAAGAGTCATACTGACGATCCTCTTTACCATCTTAATCAATGATATTACTGACCAGCTGTCCTCCCATATTCCCCGGCACTGCATGCAGATGACCTTGCTGTCTGGTCAAAAGAAGAGCAAGTCGGCACCGCAAGTATCAGGATGCAGGAGTCCCTGAACCACATCTCGGACTGGGTGAGAGTGGCTTGTCACCATCAACAGGACCAACACTGAAGCCACCTGCTTCTCCCCTCTCACCCAAGAGAGTTCACCCTGTGCATCAGCAGTCAGAAGTTCCCCAGCAGGACACCCGCATATCAGAACCATGCATAGCAGAAGCCTCAAGAAAAATCACAAATGGCCCTGATAACAAAATAGGGAGCCGACATGAAAGTCCTAAAGCAAGTGTACACTGTAACCGTCAAACCACATATCACTGCCCGGAAATACAACTGCCGTTATTTCTGAAAATCAAAGTTTACAGGAGACGGGAAAAAACTCTTTATCCCAAGATACACGCGAGCTGAGTTATGTGCAAGTATTCTATCACAGCATGTTTATCTTTAGGATGATGATTGGAACTGGGCTACGTTATGCCCCTTGGCCCTCTCTTATAGTATACCAAAAGCTCGAAAATGTGAAAAATTCGAGTTGCGGCAGTTGTATTTCTGGACAGCGATTTGGAGTGTGCCTCTAATGCCTGGTCTGCTGCTGCAAAGACCAACCTGGACCACCTGACAAAAGATACAGAATGCCGGCCACAGACTCGCTGACAGTGGCATGAAAACTACTCCAATACCAACCATGGAAAAGACGACGGGCATTATCTCGCAAGAGGGGAGATGACAAGAAAAACTCTTGCAGCAACATGAGCTCATCAAAAGACTGCCTTCCCCACCCCCTACATTCCAAGTTCATGGTTTCCACAAAGAACAGACTGAAGCGACAGAACCCAAACCACCTCATAAAGGCTCTAAAGAACCTTAATCAGCATCTCAGATTCCAATTAATCAATTCAGATGTTGCAGGACTGGGAGGACACCTGCCTATCACCTTTAGTATCCCAGGTGTAACAGTCAAAGCACATCACACAGCAGAGGAACTCGCGTCCCAGACCCTCAAAACTCTCAACACCTCTTACCCACCTATCACCTGGGCTAGGCATACACGAATGGGTCAGCAGATGAGGATGTGAAAAACAGTCGAGGTGGAGTTCCCAGCCAGCAGATCCTTCAGAAAATCTGTGGCAACAGGTACATATTTTACAAACTACTGAGCTGAAGTCCGTGCCTTAGTCCTTGACACCCAGAATCTTAACAAGAAAGACAGGATCCCAACCAACACCATCTGACAGATTGTGAATCCACCCTGAAGAGCCTCCAGACACCAGGAGGGGAGCAGATGCTCAAAGCCATCAGAGAGGAACTTTGTCTCCTGCAACAGAGAACTGCTGTGACCTTGGCAGTGGATCCCTTCTCCCTGTGGCATTGCAGGGAATCAGGAGGCAGACCATCTGTCCAAGATCAGCAGCAGGCACAAACAGTCAGGGCACCTGATGTCCCACAGTGACGCTAAAACCATCCTGAGGAACAACTTCAGAAGAGCGTGGCGCCAACGCATGGACATTGGGACTGAAAAGGACTGCATCCACCAACTCCACAGAGCAGCTCAGGCTGCGAACTGGACACTGCCAGCTCCTCTTCCATCTCTCAGGTCTCAAACTCTCTCTTCTGACCAGTGCCCTTGTGGCACAGGCTCCCAAAACTCCCACCCACATCTTACAGTCCTACACCTTTTGAAGCCTGGAGTCGCCAGACATGGCCCAGTCCGGTCAAGGTCCAGGAGAAGCTGTGGGGACCAGCAGGGTCACTGCAGCAGACTGCTGACTTCGCCTTTCTAATCAGTTTGAGGATCTAGCACGGCCAGGAACGCGAAAGAAAGAAAACCAAAAAGAAAGAAAAACTATTAACCACTGAAGACCAGGGAGTAGCTTGAAGGCAGCATAGTGTCTCTCTAACTAGCTTATATTGATGGCTTCCTTGGTTTCGCACTGCTGGGTCTGTGACAGGCCAGCCCTAGTCTGGTGGTGTATGGGAGGGCTGGCATGAAAGGCACAAGAATAATGCCACCAAAAGACACACACGCACATAAAAGAAACATCCGATCTGAACGGTTTCTGTTTATCAAGAGCAGTTCACATCCCTTTAAAAGTTTAAAAAGCAAATCCATGTTAATCCCTTGACTGTTAAATATGTAAGCATATTTTGTGTGGCTTTGTTAGAACTGACATACATTCCAGTTCACACACAGATTTCATATTATCATTATGCTCAAATTTGGTTTGTTAGAGCCCACATACATACTTAGTCCACACATAGATTTCATATTAGCACCCAAAATGAACTTTACATGAGCCCACATATATACTTACTTTTCATACATATGATTTTCATATTGCATACAGACCAATAACAAAACAGCTACAGGAAAGGAACAATGCAGAAGTGGGGGACCAGTAGACAATTCAAAAACAGTCCACTCCACTTTCCTGGGGGGGGGGGGGGGGGGGGGGGGGGGGGGGGGGGGGGGGGGGGTGTTGTTTGGGACAATTGTCAATTCAGAAATGTTCAAACAGTTTGATTAATATATATATCATCAGTCTGATTAATATATATATCATCGTCCAATCAGCATTTCATCAATGGAGCTCAGAGCCACATTGTCAGCTAGCTGGAGAATTGAGTAAATTTATGTACGTATGGACAACATATGGGACTAAAAAATCAAACAAGCATTACAACCACACGTGCTGGGCTGTCATCCCTTGACATAACAAGCGTGTCCTGCTTCCAACATTAGCAGTTTCTCGGTCACAGGCTTCCTCTTCAAAGAAACCATTAAAAAAAATTAGTCTAAATCAATTAACCTCTCTTTTAACCTGTATGCTCTCAATCTCTTACACAACTACTTCAGCAAAGTATGGGTGAAGCTTCAAGAAATCACAAAAAAAGACAAACAATGAGCGGTAACCATTTGAAAGTGGCATGAATGTTTATGTATCAGCAGAAAATGTTCAGTCAAGGAGTAACCAGCAACAGATGTATGTAATCGACGAGTTAAAGCACACATACATTCATTTCCAGCTAGCGACATCTTACCAATTTATGAAGAAGCTTCTTTCAGCTGTTTGGCCAAGCAACTGTGTCCCCAGGCCACTTGTGTAGCTTCTCTATCACCCACAGTCTGAAACGCGGCAGCTGTGCCGCTTGCATATGCATCACCAGCTCCACAGCATCAGATCAATTCTCGGCTTGTCACCTGATACAGAGCAAGTAGACAACACTCACTTATACAGTAAGCTATCAAACTGAGCACCTCGACATTTAAATCCTGCCTTATAATCAGTCAGAAAAAATGCCCAAATGAATAGTTCAACACTCCTAATCTCTGTTAAAAACAAGATGTGAAAAATATTCTAAAAATAGTAAAATTCACTTTTTCTCCCATACCTTGTCTTCCCAGATTATTCCACTATAATTTCTAAAACAACTGTGCCATTAATGCCCAAGTATCTCTCTTTGTACATGCAACACCATGCTGTGTACTCTCCTTGCATAACGGAAAAAAATAAGACTAATAATGATAGCACTACAATCAGATCTATTACCTACCACTGGCCCACTGAACAAAAAAAAAAAAATAAACAAATCGGGTATTAAAATTCTATAAACAACAATTCTCTTATATATTACAACCATGTCAGAGCAGTCTCCAATAAAACGCCCGTTATTGTAGCATTCTCCATTAAAAACGCCCGTTATTGTAGCATTTTGCATATTTCTGTGTGATTAAGTAAGACTAATACACAAGAGTCCAAATGTCTGAATTGTGCAAGATGAGGTTTTTATCACATGAGCTAATCACATGGCAACAAATTTTCATTTTACACAGCTGTTTTCTGTCATAGAACAGCAGGTACAGCCAGCTACTTTTACATGAAAGTCACTAATGTCAGAAAACAGGAAGCAAAAGGAATTTATCATAAATCTTGCAACAGAAAAGGGGTGATAGATAAAAATGTACACACACAAATCCTCTTTGTCTTCACATAAACAAGTATGCGGTTTACATAGCTGTATGCATAAATTCATATATTTGACAACTTTACAACTGCACTTTCCCACAGAAGCAGTTAATGACATGAGAACTGGTTTCCATTTACCATGCTGCAAGTCTCCTTTTCGTACACTTGCTAGTGTACACCCAACAGATACGTTCCACAAGTCTCCTGTCAGTCCATGCAACATGCCGACCCCTTTATCAGAACTGCTGTCCTTCATTCTTCTATTCCATCCAGGCATCTGCATTCACAGTGCATCTTTATGAAATGTCTGCGACATTCTAACACTCACCTTTTCTTTAAACCAATTTGTCAAAATCAGGTCAGGAAACACGTTTAACTTCAGACTGTGTGTTTTTGGGAATGGTATTAACACACACACACAAAATCATAAACTCATTAATTCCAATATTTTCTTTTTCGTACACAGATGCTGCATTACGTTTGTAAACAATGGACTCTGACAAGGTGACAGCCGGCCTCACATGGTCTGATGGGCTGTGAACAGCATGATTTGAATTGTATTATGTTAAAAAAAAAAGATTAAATCCTATAAACTAATGGCCATGGGGATAGTGTGACCATTTTGGGGACATGGCAGATGAAAGCATCCTTCTTCCTGCCCGTCTTACACTTCCTTGGCCTCAGAGGTTTTCAAACCATAAAAACCTGACCAACAAATAGTTCAAACACAAGACTGTGATCTCCGCAGGTAAAAGCTCCAGAGGCCTTAGTACATGTGTGAATAGAAGTGTTTTGGTTTGTGATATTCAAAAATGGCTGAACTTAATAATAATAATAACAATAATGAATACTTATATAGCGCCTATTCTCGGCTAGAGGCCAAGCTCTAAGCGCTTTACAATCCACACTCGTTTACACAACGGCTGCCTACCTGGGTAGTGCCGACTGAAGAGCTGCCAGCTGGCGCTTCATTCAGTCGTTCCCGTGTCATCCAGTCAGCACGTTCAATATCGATCACTCATTTTCCTTACTTCCTTCATTCTTTCAATTTCTCACGCAGGGTGCATGCTATGTGTAACGTGTCATCCATACCAACGGCCAAACTGGCCTACTCTTCCGAAAGTTGGTGATGGGATTTTACGTGTGTGCAAGATGTTGTGCGTGCGTTCTCACACACGGAACCTCGGTTATAGTCTCATTCGTATCATGGCTGTAATATCACTTTCAAATCTGGGAGTTAGTGTTTTTTGGGGTTTTTTTTATGAATGAAACAAAAAAGAAAAGAATCTCTGTCCCCCCCATTCCACACGAGGACGTGTACTTGTGTTTAACGTACAGAAACAGCGTCTTTTTGTTGTGTGTTTTTTTAGTTAGTCAACGTTAGTCAAGATCCCTCACAGCTATGGTCAGATAACAGTTCCACTGACAACTCAAGAGGAGAGGGAGAAGAAAGAAGGGGAGTTAAGCACTTCACACCCATTATATTCTTTACATGCACACTACGTCGTGTTTAGACATCATCCCTGAAAATGATATGTGGCTACCTCAATGGTGGATTAAAGACGGTCGTACACACAAATATCTAACTGACAGTGAACCTCGGAATGCCAAGGAAGACGAAAGATTCCCTATGTTAAGGAACATTAACTCTTACAGCAACTACCCCGGCTTGCTACAGAGGCCATAGTCAACCCATTACAACAAAAATAACACATTCCTGTGCCTCCTTTACAGTTTCCTAGGGGAAGAAAATCAGTTCAGCTCGGTTCATCTTGTTCATAGCCCAGCCAACTACAAAAGGGCCATATCATGGCTGCCACCTCACCCACGGGCTTTCCTCAAATTTTGGGTTGAAAAAAAAAAATTTTCCCATATACACACAGATTTTTCTATTTAAAAAACTTTAAAAACCCTTTTTTTTAAAAAAGGCCGCTTAAAACTGCCTTAAAATCCTTCTTCCCTACAATCCTAGTTTCAATACAAAATGTTTAATCTCTTTAAATCTTTTGGGAAAAAAAAAGGGCCAGCATTTGGGCATTTTCGGGCCCAAGGTTTACAGGGAAAACTGCATAAAATTTTTCCCACCTGCTTTATTTTGGGGAAACCCATTCTGAAAATTGGTTTTATAGTGATGGTAAAACCACAGGAGTGCCCATGGAGCTTCTTTTTTTTACAAAAGTTATCTGGGGGTGTAACAAAAGTCGCCTGGTGCAACGGGGCACAAAACTTCTTTTCTTTGGGGCCCCCAGTGGAACAAAAAAAGGGGGGTTTTTTGGGGTTTTTAAAAGGGATCTTTTACCCCTCTGTGGTGGGTCCGGGACAAAAGCCCGAGTTTTGGGTTTCCAGCCCTGATGGATAGAAAGTCGCTAAACTCTGTATTTGCACTTTTTTGGCAGTTGATAAACCACCCTTGTTCCCCCAAAATCCAACATAAAACCGGGAACCCAAGCAAAAACTATTTTTGTAACCATCAAAAATGTTTTTTTTTTCAAAGAGGTTTTTTTCCCCCAAAAAACCCCCCTAAAAAAATTTCCAGCAAGAAAATTAGAAAACCTCTGTTTTCTTTTAGAGACCACTGAAGTCCCAGGCCCAAATTGCTCTGAGCTCATGAAAAGGGGCCATATCACTGGGGGAAAAATGAAGAACATTTCTTAAAATTGTTGGGCAAATGGCCCAAATACCTAACAAGGAAAACTCATTTGTCAGTTTTGGGAACCACATCGTTTGGAACACCCAATTTGGAACCATCAGTCTTTTTTGGAACCGCCCGTTTTGGGGAACCATCAAAAATTTATATTCTTAAAAGGAGGGAAATATTTTTTTAAAAAAAAGCTGGGCAAAAAGTTTCCTTGAACACCGGGGACCGGGTTTGGGGTCTTCCCCAATAAATTTGTCCAAAATCAAAGCAGATAAAACCACCAGCATATGAAACCATGAAGAAATATCCAACCCCCGCAACGCTAAAAGGGAAAGACGCCAAACAATGCTACAAATTTAGAAGGCATGCTCTAAAAAATATTTGTATCGTTGACTCACTTTTAAAGGGTCAATTACTATAGAAAGCAAAAACCCCTATAATAAAACACTCCCGGGGTTTTTGAAAAGGGAAAAGACCAGCACAAACCCAACATGCATTTTCCAGACCATTTTAAACATGAGTTATGGCTTGACAAATCCCCTATGACAAAAGGATTTTAATGCTTCTAGTTCTATTTCTTGCCCGCCGGTTTTTCACTTTATTTTTTTTCACACATCCTCATCCCTCTATATCAAAAATTCTCTCATTAAATGTTCAGTCAAAAATTCCCTTGAATAAAATAAAAAATCCTCTCCTCTCTCTCTTTTACCCCCACCACCCCCGTCCAATTTTTTAACAACAAGAGCCTTGAATGCATTTTCACTTCCCCTGCGCAGGGTTTATCATTTTCTTTTTCTTTTCTTTCTCATGTGAGTGCAAGGAGTCCCCTAAAAAAAAAAAATGTAAACCCCAAAACTGCCTAAAGTCACACATAAAAAGGGTTTAAAAAGGGACCCCAAAATAAATCTAGGTTACAGTGTGAGTGACCATTTAGTAAAAGTCATAAACCCAGTCTACTCTGAACTTGATCCTTTAAATAAATTAAGGGCCCTGTAAAAAAATTCAAAATAACCTAAAAGGGTAAAAAAAAAAAAACCTAACCCCCGGAAAAACCCTGAATTTATTTTTTAAAGGCACTAAACAGTCACTTCAAACTTGTCTTTGTTTTTTTCCCTTTTCCAAAAAGTTTTTTCATCAACCTTTCCCAGGAAAACAGCCAACGGGAAATTTAAAATTCAATGCAAAATTACTGAAAAGAAAAAAACAACTGAAAAAAGGTGTTTTCAAAATAAGAATTTTTTGTTGTTTACTATTTTCCAAGAGAAAAAAAAAAAAGTAACAAATAAACAACCCGTTTTCGGGAAAGCGGGAAATTTTGCTGGATTTCAGCTGGTGACCTATCCATATTTCCCGGCAAAAAAAAAAGTTTTGAAACTAAAAAATTTTTCCCCCCCTCTCTGTTTCCTAAACCGCTGCCCCCGTTCAAGACCCCAAATTTGTTTGAAAAAAACAAGAAAATGAAAAATATTTTTGGAAAAAAAAACACCCCCCACAAAAAAAGTTTAACCAAAACCCCCCCGGGCCCCGGGGAACCTTAAAACTTTTTTCCCACGCTTTAAAGGGGTGGCTGCTTCTTCAAAATGGGGATTACCCCTCACCGTTTCCTTTCCCCCATATCATTAAAGTGGGAGCTTGGATAATTCAACTGAAAGGTAAATCAGCCACTTTCCCTTTAACTGTAGAAAAAACCCAAACCCCAAATCCCCATTCAAAATTCAAATGGCATTTCCCAAAATTTCTTTTCAAAAGAAAATATTGATTTGCCAACCAAATTTTTTTATTGTCTAATTTACAAAAGTACCAAATTCCCCCCCCCCCCCCCCCCCCCCCCCCCCCCCCCCAACCAATTTTAAACTAAAACACAAAGCCTGCATTTTAAAACTGTCAAATTTCATGTAATTTTTATTTTCAAATCTTTTAACACAGGTAAAGTCATGTTTTAAAATTTCATTCAATATTTTTTTTTTTTCATTTTTTTTTTTAAATTCTTCTTTTTGCTTTTCTGTCTTTCTTACATGCTGCATATGAAATCTACCCCCTCTCATTTCAATCATTAAAAATTAAAAAATTTTCCCAAAAAGGGAGTTTGATCACTCATTTTGGAAAGTCGGGTTTAACCATTTGAAATTAAAATCAACGGGTAAAAGAAAATAAACTACTATCACAGGTTTTTTCCCCAACTATTTTAAAAGGCGGGTTTTTATTACAACAAAATTTAATCTTTTTTTTTAAGTAAACGTTATTGAACCCGGGAAAATCATCCCCACATTTTAAATTTTTAATTAAACCAATATGACATATGTAATCTGATCGTTAAAACGGGTGCAAAAAACCCAAATCAGTCATTTTTATTTATTAAGTCATAACAACAAAAAAGTAATCAGGTCCTGCTTGTTTCGTAACTGAAAATTTTCCCATGTTTTCACTCATTAAACCGGGTAAATTCTCTATAAAAAAATCAATTATTTTTGTTTTTTAATAAAAACAATTTTTTCAACGTCAGGGGCAAATTTCCCTTTTCGGGAAACGTTTCTTATATTTTATTCACATCTAGGGCACAATTTTAATCTCTTATTAAAATAGCAGAATCAATGTCAAGCGTTCTATACATTCACAAACTATCCAAAACATCTTGGTTTGTTGACACTATTAAGCCCATACAAATTCATCAATAAAATCTAGCAAATTTCAACAGTCATCATATGATAACATATTATAATTAGCAATCCATGGGGATCTCTAAGTTTAATCACATCAAATACTTTGTATTCAACATTATGGTCTATAAGTACAGCATCTCCATTTTTGTTCTTTTCAAAGCCACTGAGTTTAGCAATATGTCCTCAACTGACCCATACGAAAGCTTCAGTCTGAGCCAGCCAGGGTGACTCCAAAAATAAAATGTGAAAATCCCTTTTAGAACATCTGTAAAAAAAAATATCACTTTTTCCCTAGATCATTACGTCTATTACAATTGTATGAATGAATTTTAAAAGGACTGGTTTGCATAATTATTTAATTTAGGAAAGAGGGTAAAAGTCATCAATCTGTGAGGCATTTATATAGGAAAAAAACTCAGCATGACAAAGGAAACATAGCAACAGCATGCGTAAGCTGTTCAGTAATTTTTTTAAGTACAAATGAGAAAGGGACTACTACTGTAAAACCATCATAATGCCAATATATATATATATGTCTTCACTGTCTTAACAACAGACAGCAAATGGATGCAATTTTATTAGATTTTTCTAAAGCCTTTGATAAGGTTGACCATGAGGGCCTGCTGCTTAAATTAGAACACATTGGCATTGGCGGTTCTTTGCTAAAATGGGCTAGATCATTCCTCGTTGGGAGAACGCAGAAAGTTGTTGTGGAAGGGTCGTCATCCATTGTAAACCAGTCTTGTCGGGCGTACCACAGGGAACTGTTCTGGGGCCCTTGTTTTTCTTAATTTATATAAATGACATAAGTAGAAATCTCTCTCCTGGAACTACTATAAGGCTTTTTGCAGATGACAGTTTAGTATATAGAACAATCAGAAGCAAGAATGATACACGCATTCTACAAGAAGATCTAAACGCTTTACAAGAGTGGGAAAGAACTTGGAAAATGGAATTTCATCCTCAAAAGTGCCAAGTGTTGCGTATATGTAACAAACGCTTACTAATTAGATCAGATTATTCTATCCATAATACTATTCTTAAAGAAACTAATGCTGCAAAATATTTAGGCGTGATTATAGATAGTCGTCTCAAATGGAAAGAACATTACAATTTAGTATGTAAGAAAGCATCTTAGCTTTCTTACACAGGAATATCAATGACTGCCCACAAAAGGTTAAAGACGACTGCTACAAAACACTGGTTAGACCAGTACTGGAATATGGTTGCTCAGTTTGGGATCCTTACCATCTAAAGGACATTGATAACCTTGAAAAGATTCAGAAGAGAGCAGCACGGTTCGTAACAGGGAACCACATCAGAGAAAAAGGGGAATACTAGGAAGAACATGAGGAAATTAGAATGGAAACCCTTAGAAGAGAGAAGAGCTTTTATTAAACTTAACACCTTTTTCAAAGGCAGAGCTAAAGTAATTGATATTCCAATGGAACAACTAGTATTGAATAAAAGTAGCACCAGGAGTGGCGGTCAATGTTATACCATACCTGCATCAAATATTGACAGCCACTTACATTCTTTTTATCCCAGTTCTGTACGGCTGTGGAACTCACTGCCGGGTGCCATCAAGATTGCCACGGGTGCGGTCTCATTCAAGAGACAAATTGATTCGACAGTTTTGAGATCTGCATATTGACGATTTTCTATTTTTACTTCCCTGATATTTTACTATTACCTGGGCCTGAATTTGGCCATTGCTTTTATCTTCTTGAATATTGAGTGCAACCCCTTGTTGCTAAATTTGCTCCAGGGGCCAACAGTCTGAGTCGCACTGTTTTATGTTATTTTATTTTACTTTTTAACATGCGCGCTGGTGACCTACTCGTTTTTGAGTGAACCAGTATTTTAGGAAGAAGAAGAAAACACGTCTGAACGTGAGGTGACCGACGTTTTGGAGACCCTGTTTTTCTATGGTTGTCGAATGCTTAGATTTACGTCCTTTTGGCCGGAGGCTTTTTACGACACGGTATTCTCACAGCCTTTATTTTTCGTGGTAGGTCGCAGGCAGTGGTGTTGTGCCTGGCTCCGGGTGGGGTCTCTGTGAAGTTGTCCTCTTAGTCGAAGGTTGAGATATGTGCCAGAAGCTCTTATGAGAACAAGGTAAAAGCCTACTCACAGACCAAAGTCCGCATTTTTTGTTGTTTTTTGTGGCAGTTGTCGGCAGTGGTATTGTGTCTGGCTCCAGATGGGGGCTGTTGTCAGTTGTCCTCTCAGCTCTGGCTCTGTATGAAGTCCGGTTTACTTGGTTTCAAATGAGGTGACTGAGGATGGTAAATGAAACAAATTTTAAAAAAGAGAGGGTGTTAGTTCCGCCAGACGATACAGATAAACAGATTACAGGACAAAAACACCATTTTGACCCTTTGGATCTTCAGGCAAAAGCAAACAACATTTAGGACCATGAAAACGAAGAACGAGCAACCACTTATCTTCACATATTCGGCGCAAAATGCGTGTTATCCGATCTAGAGGCCGGAGGCCCTTATGGACAGAGTGAACTTGCAGACTGAGGACTGCATACTCTGTGGCAGCTGTTGTCGCTGGCAGTAGTGGGCGAGTTCCATAGGGGGTGGAGGTGGTTGGGGGGGGGGGGGGGCGTCGTCTGTCGCTGTCTGAGCTCTGGTTCCTTGTGAACTTTGGCTCACATTCGGTTGTTGGCCGGCCGACGATGGGCGTCGGTGTACTTCGCCTCTTTCCCCCTATCAATAGGCTGTCTTCAGGACCACCAGGCGGCCTTCTTCGTGCTCGGGTGGCGATGGTCCTGTGCCGCGTGAGACTGCCTCAAAGATGGAGCGGAACAGAAGTCGCTGGGGCTCTGCACGAGTCCTTTCTATTCTGTGCTGTCAAGCTGTGTTTATATCTTGCTGTTTTTTGTTTGTTTGTTGTTTTTGAGTGGAAGGTAATTTGGCGATATTTCTGTTTCTATTCTTTCCCTTTGCTTACCAGATTGTCTCATCCCCACATGCAAACACGCATTCAGACAGACAGCTTGTGACAGTCACCCTTAAAGTACTATATCTCCTCTTAACCTGCTTCTGAAAATAGTACATGTGTAACAGAGAATAGATCCCTGTGTTTGGGCCTAATCTGTAACTCTGGACACAGATCTCAACTACCTAGACTTAAATAGATTGTCGTGACTGTAAAGAAAACTATGTCAGGGAAACAGAGAAACCTTCGAAAACGCTTGACAGAACACAAAAGTGACTCATCACCAGTAGGCGCCCACCTACACACCCAGCAACATCAGTTCGATTATGAAAACAGCGTTCTCGACCGTGACAAAAGATGGTTTCAGCGTGGGGTGAAGGAGGCTATACATATTGCCGCCAACAACCCCACACTCAACTGGGACCGGGGCAGACACACCTTGCCATCGGTGTACAACACCCTCATCGTTCAGTCACATGACCAGGGTTCGACCCGTGGTCGTGTGCACTGAACGCCAGTTCACCCAGTAGCCACACCACCACTGAAGAAGACAGACGGAGGTCTGTCGAAAGCTCCAAGTAAGTGCTATTCCTAGCTGAGTGAACTGTGTAAATCTGGTAGTCGTTAGATCTAAACTACTCGCATCACATTTCAGGCTTGGGACCTCATCTGTGACCCTATCAGGATTTCAGAACCATTCCTTTCATTTTGATCCGTCTGCTTGGAATCTTCTAGCATGCATCTCAATAGGAATATGAAAGAAAGGAAGAGGAATCCACTTTCAGGCACAGGACATTTCTCAAATTGTTTCAGTTGTGTCTGTTCATAAATACTCAAGTCAAAGCAAGTTGTTGTAAGTTATTTCCATTCTGTCAAAACAAACACAGAAAAAATAGAATATGATTCGATTGTGTTTACCCATAAATAGTCGAGTCAAAGAGAGTTATAAGCTATTTTCATTCTATAAAAACAAAAACAAAACAAACAAAAACAGAACATTTGAATTTAAGCTGGTTGGCATGTGGCAACCTCAGGCCCTGCTTGAGATGGTTCCTTCGAATTCTTGCAGGGAGTGCTGTCTGCCAGAGGCTGGTTGGGTCCTTTCTGCGGTGAAGCACTAGGCATATGTGGCGGAGTATTGCCGGTAGCTCCCACTGCCTTGGACCGTACCGAAGGTTGCACCTTGGAAATCCTGCCATGGGATATGGTCCTTACCGCACTGACAGAGCATGCAGGAACTGGAGCCTCGACTGGAGAGCTAGGATCCTTTTCCTTCCTTCCCTCTCCTTTGCTAGACTGGTTCTGCAGCCACTTCTGGTAGCGCCTGCAGTCTTTTTTCCTGTGCCCAACCTGCTTACAGTAGAAGCACTTGATATTGGAATCTGGGCTGTCAGGAGCTTGCTTTCCACTTCCTTTAGCTAGAAGCTGCAGACGAGGGTCAACTTTTCTAGGATCTGCTTAATACAGCTGTCCAGATCCTGCCTGGAAAAACCAAATCTGACTTGTGGCTCCTCCTGAACTTTCCTCTGTGCCTCATCCATGACCAGGGAGACGTGCTGGAACCACTTTACTTTATGGACGGCTTCTTCCATGGTTCTGGGTCTCTCAGGATAGGCGGTCTCTCCGGTGGGCTCTGCAGTCATGAAATACGGGCTGGTACAAACCCCTGGGGATGCTACTTTAAGGCTGTTATGAGCTGCATCCTGTAGTCTAATTTACCTCTGTTCAGGAGCAGTTATGTCCCTTGATATCTTAATGGAGTGTCCTGCGCGTGCCTATACCCATCGTCAACACAGCGCAGGCCTCCAAGGGTGGTACAGGACTGCTCTAAAGGCAGGTGAAGACAGTGCTTCTCTGGGTCCTCCCCAGCACCTTCGGGTGTTTCTTTTTCTTCTTTGCCTTAACTAGGCTGACCCTGGAGAAAGGTCCAGTGACAGTGAGGAAAGACCCACTGACCACAGGGAAAGTCCTGTTGACAGTGGGAAAGACTACAACTTTGGATTCTCTCTTGAGGGCACATAAGACCGTATGGCGAAAGCTTGGCTGTGTCTGGAGTGGCACTGTCTTCATCTGTCCGTGGGCAGGGGTGGTTGGGTCTGTGGGGTGTGCTCGGCAGCTGGAGGGTGGTGTTTTTCGCCGGTGGGCTCTGCAGTCATGAAATACGGGCTGGTACACCCATGGGGATGCTACTTTAAGGCTGTTATGAGCTGCATCCTGTAGTCTAATTTACCTCTGTTCAGGAGCAGTTATGTCCCTTGATATCTTAATGGAGTGTCCTGCGCGTGCCTGTACCCATCGTCAACACAGCGCAGGCCTCCAAGGGTGGTACAGGACTGCTCTAAAGGCAGGTGAAGACAGTGCTTCTCTGGGCTCCCCAGCACCTTCGGGTGTTTCTTTTTCTCCTCCTGCCTCCTTGTTCAGAATACCAATGCAAAATCTGAGCCTCATCGCCTCGCCCTGTACATAACTTTCTGGCAGGTCTCTGAAGGCTGAAACAGCAAGCACTGTGACCCTGTGTGCCCAGTCCTCATAGGACTCCCCTGGGTTTTGGCTGGCTTGCTGGAACTTGAGCTTGGCTGTTTCAGTCAGCTCTCTGGCCCTGAAGTGTGCTTCCAACTTCCTCATCATTTGGCGATATGAACACTGACTGCCCACCTTGGTGACAATAATGAAGAAGTCTCGGGCTTTTCCTTCCAGACACCATACCAGGTAATCCCAACTTTCATTCTCAGACCAGTTGCGGGCTGTTCTATAGCTGTCGAACCTGTACTTGAATGACAGCCAGTTTGTGTTCCCGTCATACTGTAGATTTGGGGGCAACTTCCGGGGCTTCCCTCTCGGTCCAGAATGGGGATGCCCATCAGGACTGTTTCCCCTGCTGCTGTCCGAGGAGTCAGAATACAGTGCAGTCATGGTGGTCATGGCAGTAAAACCTGTTTCTGTGTGACCTACTTCTTTGGTGCCTGCTCCAAGTTACTCTCGAGGGCAGGGGAGAGCTCTACCAGGCCCGTGTTCGTCCGTCACGCCTCCTGCCACTATACAGGTGCCCCTCCCCATCTCCATGATCTTGGTCATGATCTCCAGCAAAATCTCGACGCCTGTGGTCAGTCGGTGCTGGTGACCTGGACCTACTTGAGTATGGGAAAAAAGTGCCTGAAATCTTTTGGTCTAAAGTCCCCCTCATGGTGTCTGTGCCATCGTCCCTGTGATCTTGCTTCAGGATTCGACTGCTTCAGACTCTGCTTGTGTTCCCACGTCAGAGACTCTGACCCAAATCTGTGGCATAGCAGTCTGCTTGAGGCTGACCTAGATGAAGACTTCCGTAACTGCCCGTGTCCTCGATCTAAGTAATTAAGTCTAAAAGACTCGCTCCTCCCTAGTAATTGCTTTCTCACCATTCTGGAAGGATGGGGTTCCAATTTTTCAGCAGACCCAGGAGACCCCACTTCCAACTCAACCAGCTTGTCCACAAATTTTGGTGGACGAGTCGGAACTGGTGGCAGCTCGGCGAGCAAGGAACTGGCATCACTGGGTTCAGCATCTTGACCAGCTTTTGCTTGCCCCCGAGTGAAGAGATGACCAAAAATCATCCATGGACTGCTGCCCATCCCATGTGGGCAAGGGAGTACTCTTTCTTCTCCCCCCCCCCCCCCCCCTCACCCCACAGGCGCTGGCCATTTTGGGGCTCTATTAAATCCCCCATGGCCCTCCTGCATTCCGAAATCAATCAGTTCGAGCAGGTCGTCACTGGGTTTGCCACAAGGAATGGACATCATCATGGATAATGTTAATTTCCCCTTCCTTTTCCCTGAACACACAAGCTGCACTGCTCAATCCAGAGGCTGTATTACATTCAGCCCTATGGTCTACTGAATAGATCTTTCCCCCTTTTACGAATGGTGCAGCTGGTAAGTGCTAGTGTTGAGTACAATTAGCACCAGGTCTGTGCGCAACACAACCAACGCTATTAACAACTTCTGTTTGTTGTCAACTTACAGCTAGGGTTGTACTAATTGAAAGTGCTAAGTATATCCCACTCCTGACACCAATGAAGTGTTTTCCCTACACTCTAGAGAAGTTCGTTTATATACCTAGCACTTTTTCACTCACACACACACATGCACTCTACCTTACCTGGTCAGTCCAGACTCTGGCTTGGGGGTTTCGTCAGGATTCTTACCCCTGCTCTTCACTGGCAGGAACTACCAAGTAAGGTCCGTCACACACAGTCACTGCCTTTCTGTCAGTGTCCAGCAGTGAAACTGTCAAAGCCGTCCTAGCCGTTGTAACCGTCTACGGCTGTACTGTCGCAGTGCTAGAGCTAAACTGTCTCCTGTTAACTGGAGGCCCTAGCACTGGTCTGTCACTAGTGTTACTGTCACTGTAGTGCGACGTAGCTCTCTGGCTAACTACAAGGTAGCTAGTCCGCTCTCCTCAAGGCCGAGTGTCGAACTCCCTAGCTAACTACAAGCTAGCTAGTCCGCTGTCTTCGAGGCCTAGCGTCGTACTGCCGGAGTTCGTCTGCTTGTTTACCTGAGTGTCAATGACCACTTCTCACTCGAGGTGCACTTCCGCTGAGCTCGCCTATGTGCGCAGAAACCGTGCGTCACTACAGCAATAATTAGGGCGTCAAGGTGCTTGTACAAGTCAGAAAGTTTCGGTTGTACGTTCTACTTGTTGTTAGTGAGCATCAAATTAACTAGGCCATGGCTGAGTAAGTCATGTCAAGGATATATCGCCATTTGTCTCGAATCCTATGTTTGTGATGCTGAAAATCTATGACGAATTTATTCTGGAACACACAGGCTTGTCGTTAAAATTTGACTTAAATTCAATGTCTGTCCATTCTGCGTGATGCTGACTGCTGAAAAATGTCTGGACTGTTTATCGAGGTTTGGCTTTTCCCTGAGCCGACTTCCATCCGTTATACGCTTTAACGGTTGCTTTCTTCAGTCCATTACATGGTAGGTTCTGGAGTTGTGCTTTACTGTTAGTGTTACCCAATAGGTCGATATGTTAGCAACGTGATGCAGATTCAGAGAAGCTGCCCAGAATGGGACTAGAGATGTTGAAGTCTGTGTTGAAGTCAATAAACATTACTAATTGAAGCTGTAGATTAAAAACAAAATGTTTTGTCTTTATAACCTGTTCTGGTGTATTTTGAATCATTGAAATTTAAGAACATTATTTTGTGTAGGGTCTATTTGAGTGGTGTTTTGTGAATTTGCTCAGCTTGAGAAAGCCATTTTAGGTATTGCACGGGCATTTCGGCAAGGGGACACTTTGGCCGAGCCCATTAACTGAATGCCATGAACTATATTATAACCCTGGGGAGTACAGCCTTGGACATGAGAGTAATGGCACATACGTTTTAGACACACATAGAAGAGAGGATGGGTGGGGGAGAGAAAGAGAAGTTGGGCGTGTGGTGGTGGTGGTAAACTGTAGCAATTATCAAATGCAAGTATGACCTGTCTAGAGTCTGAAATCACTTGTCTAACAAAAAAATTACATGACTCAACCAAACACAACCATATCATAGTCACACCCACCAACCCAGGCACACACATGGTCTTTCTTTTCTCATTTATCAGCTAGAACTCTGTGGTTCTCTTTTTCTCTTCTTCTTATTTATTCCACCATTAAGGAGGCCACAATCAACCTACGAGCAGGATCTCTAAACAGGACATCTGTGTACATGCGTATTATTTTTGTGTCATCCTTCCTTCTTTTCTCTACAGAAGGTGGTATGTGTGCAAGATTGTGTGTGTGTGTGTGTGTGTGTGTGTGTGTGTCTGTGCATTCATGTGTGTGAGTGTGTGTGTGTGTGTGTGTGTACATGTAGGAAGTGTGTACAGGATGGGGTTGGGGGTGGATGTGTGTGAGAGGTGAGAGAGGGAAATAATGTGTGTGTGTGTGTGTGTGTGTGAGAGAAACAGAGAGAGAGACAAGGACGGAAATCATGCACAGGTGTCAGAAGAACAAATACTCAGGAAAAAGGATAATCAGACTAAAAATATGTTTTTATTGGTAAGTTGAAAATTTCAAGAATGTGGAATACACCTTGGACAGGCCCAAAAGTCATGTGACCGTATATGAGCAAACTGGACCAGGAACAGATCAAACATAAGCAAAGGAGTTGGTATTGTTGTTGTCGTTTGTGCTTTTTTTGTAAATGCGAGCATATTGGTCACACTTTATGCAACAAAATATCAACACAACAACAAGAAAAAAAAGAGAACTTTTTTTTAGCTCAAACACACAAACTTCTTTGTGAAATGCTGTCTGAATATTTTATTAAATCTATCACAACCTACAAAATTAAGAGTAAGAATCTACCTGTAAAATGATATGCTCTTTTGATATTTTCAATTATCTATTTTTTTTTTCCTGGTTTCATCAGCTTGTAGACACAGCACTCCAATAGCATAAAGTTATTTGTTCCTTTCATAACTGTTTCGATTTGATTGAGAGCATTTTTCTTTTTTTCATTTTCTTTCCGAGACTGTCAAACAGGCAGAGCCAGCACCACAAAAGATCAATCCTTAATGGTGTTAGCCTCTGCATTTTTTTTTCTTCTTCTCTCTTGTTCTTCTGCAGTCATAAATCACCACTCTTCTCTCAGAATGTGCTCAATATGATTTGTGTAGAGAAATGTGTATTTTCGAGGCACGTTATCACTATGATGACAACTGATTGTTATGATTTGGTAATGTTTCTTTTAACGTATTACAAGCACAGTTGCTCGCCTTCTGCAGACCGGAATCAGGAGCCAAAAGATATGAGAGAAGAGTTCAGGTTTTAACTGAAAATCCTCCTTCTCCTCACCTCTTGTACTGATCAACAGGATTCTAATACTACGTGGAGTTGCTGCTGGGATTCATAGCACATCATACCGGTTCTGTGAGGCAACATTCCATCAGCCAATTAAAAAGAAAAAGAAAAAAAGGAAAAAAAAAACCCTCTCTTCTATGAAAAAAAAAATCTGCAAGTCATTTTTTCCCATCACATTCAGGAATAATTTTCAGAATACATGAAGTTTTGGAAAATTTGGTTGGCAACTACATTAAAAGATAACGTAAAAAAAAAGGTATGCAACACACACAGATCGATGTCATTTTTAGTAAAATTCATGAAGTCTGAATTTGGACTTTTTGAGAAGGGCAAAAATTGTCAGTATTTCTCTTCTATTTGATCTTGCAGATGCAAATTACACTGCTTCCTTGAAGCAAAATACACATGAAAACCAAAAAAGATGGAGCATACACTTTAAAGTCACAATAAAATTAAATGATATTGCTATATTCTGGCTAACGGGTGCAAATGATATATAAATCCATGTATCAACATTAAATGAGCAATACTGAAATGTTCCAGTTCCAGTACTTCAGATTCCGCTTAAAAATTATTACATGTTCTTGGTACTTGAGATTCTGCTTAACAATTATTTAAATAACAGTGTCTTCATATCATAGGAAAATATTCAATTATCCTAATATTAACACACATTTTTGAGTCATTATGTAAAAAGAATAAATAAAACTGAAATAGTCTTGTATGATCTTGAGAAAAATCTGCTCACCTACAAACAAACAAAAAGCCTAAATTAACCAAAATTTCCATTAACATAAACACAGAAAATTTTTTGGGTGATCTTCGTAACATAGGCTCTCTAATCACTAATACTGCTTCCAAGAAGTAAAACCATTTATTTAAAAAAAAAAAAAAAAAAAAAAAGATTCTGATAAACCAGTTAGAACACATACACACACAGATAAAAATTTTAACAAAATAGAATAGCATGACACTGAAAAAAAAAAAAAGAAATCCAGCAACAACAAAAACATAAAATGCTTTCCAGTTCAATGATAATAGAGACAGGTTAATAATCTTTTTAATAATCTCAACAACATGTGTACATATTCTGCTTTAAACAAACAAAAGATCTATAAGCACTGGCACCATTATTGACATAACTGTCACTATGTGCTGTAACTTGTACAGGGCACGTTTAGATAAAAGGAACATGTGTGCAGGTGTAAAAAAACATAAAAAATCAACAAGCGGACTGAACACAGATGCATAAAGGAAAGGCATTTCTATCTTGTAATGCAACGTAAATCATTTGTAATCAGGTTAAAGAAACGCACTGGTCTCAAGAAATGATTTTTTTTTTTTCAAATGTCCGTTTACCTGTAAATATTAGACTTTCTTAACATTCTATTATAACAATTAGTTATAATAGAATGTTAATAAAGTCTAATATTTACTGCAACTACACTGGCTAAAGACATGATGATTCTGACAAACCAAATATCACGAAAGTGTAAGATGTATCGCATTACACTTGTTCACCATGTGATGATTCTGACAGGATATCGTTTCAGCTACACATAAAATGAACCAATTCAGGGAAACTCGGTCTCCGTGTCAGTCTGACAGCCAGATCAGAAATAATTGTAAGACAGGTTTATACTTTCTTTCAGGCGCCATCTTTGTTCGCAACCAGCTTAAAGCTTTCACATCTGAACACCTGTAAGGGTGTTTTCTTTTAATTTTGGTTCATGGACGTCAACCATCATGAGACCCTGTCAAGTGTCTCATATGCTTTTTATAAATGGCAAGAATTTAGTTTTGCTTTTTTTTCTTTTTTTTAAAGAGTTGCAGGTACAATTGAAAATGGAAATGTTTGAGCAATAAATCAAGACTTTACATAGTTATAAAGAATGTGATAGAATCAGGACTCCCCCCCCCGCAATAAAGTATCTTTATCATCAGAAAAACCAATGTGTTCAGAAAATCAGGTCACTCGAATACAGAACATCATCTTCTGAATATAGGACATCGCTTATTTTGATTGTACACACCCCCTCAAAAGTCCCCCACCAAAATGCAGCACTTGCACCTGGTAATTCTAATGTTCCCAGCTTCTGTCTGACATCAGTGTGCCAGTCATGCTTTATCTGATTATCGATCTGCTTCACTGTAGTCTGACGCAACAGTCGCGCTTTCATTCTTTCCACTTCAAAGTAACTGTGACAAACATATGCCATCATCATGTTTCTGTTTTAAATGTTTGTGCTCACGATTAGAATACTTTTATAAATTTCAGAGTCGGAATGCGTTTTGTCATATTTCACATATGAAAACAATCTTAATTAAAGATTTCTGCTGATCATGTTATTATGGGTGATACAAGCATGCTTATACTCAAGCTGGATTTTCAACCCTGGTATATCATGTGGTCAACTAGACCATAACCAACATTAATCGAACTGAAATGAAATGAAATAATGTGACATCTTTATATCAATCTCAAATGCTGACATTTGCATTGGTCATATTTCAATTAATGCTGAGTGAATAGACAGAGGGATGATGAAGCAAATTACCACAAAAGTGAGAGTGATGGTTCGAGAGCGTGTGCAGGTGAGAAAGAGAGGCAGAGAGAGAGAGAGGCAGAGAGAGAGAGAAGAGAGAGGAGCACACTGAGAGGCAGAGAGAGAGAGAGAGAGAAGCACACTATCAAGTTACATAGAGGAGGTCAGCATACAAATAGGAATGAGACACCAAAAGACAATATCATAATTCTATGGTGATAAATATCGTAACATCTGTACAGTCAAAAAAGACAATTACACTACAATTCACATTTGCTGCATGTGTATCTTCTTTTTTTCTCCAACAATAACATCAACTATGAGCACTAACACAACTGATGAGTAAAACAAAGGTAACAATCTGGATAATAATCCTACGCAAGTGAATGGTAGGAAGAGTAATGAAGAAAAGAAAATAACGAAATACAGATCTGCTCGTTTCTTCCACCTCAGTGATAAACGTTCTGATTGTTCAACGCCGCTGCTGCTGCTGGGCCTCTTTGTGACGACACACGAGCACCGGGCATTCCGCATGATGCAACACGGAGTCTGACACAGAGCCCAGGACGGTTCGCCGGAATGTACTCTGGCCTCGAGTTCCCATGACGATAAGAGAAGCACCACACTTTTTGGCTTCATTGCAGATTGCTTCCCAGGGTTCCTTGGCTTTCAGTTCCACAAACTCAACAGACACCTGCACCATCAGGAACAAGCATGCATGTGTTCAGAATATGGATCCCGCTTTGTTGTTGGAACAGTTCTCTGACTTGAACATCCACTTATATAATGTGGTCTGTATTGTGTAATGAAACATCTCCAACCTTGCAGGCGAAGAAGAATAAACAAATAAAAATCAAATCCAACCTATGTAATCCAAAGGTAAATCATTAAACATACACCATGTATGTTGATACTACCAAAGTCAGACAGATTATTAATGAAATCACTTTGATAGAGCTTTCGATAATACTGGAGCCTGTGATATGACCAAGAGCTTCACAGGGCACAGCAAGACTTAAGTGATCTGGAACGAAAAGGGAATTAAAACTGGTTCTTACAAATTCCTAAGCTTGAAACTGATTTTTACAATTCTCTGGGTCAGAAAGTGTAAGTGGGGGCAGTAGGGAGGGAGAAAAAGGTATGGGGAAGGGGAGGGCAGGTGGGCAGTGGGTGTCTGTCTTCAAAATACTTAGGAAAGGCAGGGTGGGGATGGGGATAGGGACCCAAATCGACAATGTGGTGCAATCTTCTTAATCCAGACTTGTTCTTGATTTGTTCATCATTACATTAATCAAGCCAAAGCCACTTCTTGTTTTTCACGCTTTACTCAAGCGCAGAAAAATCAGATCTGCCAAACTGCAGACCACAGAGCAGAAATCGCTATAAAAGGAAAGGCAGATCTGATGATGATAAAACCAGATTTCGACCAGTTCGAATGGGGATCACTTTTTGCTGCTCATCAGTCCATTAGTTTTCCAATTTACGTATGTTAAAACCAGTTTACCAACCAGTTAGCGACTCTACTCCAAGGCAATTTTCCTTTTCTTAAAAAAAATTACAGATTTCTGGCTTAGCCTGAAAACTGGCACCCCTTAATTTAAACAAGATGGAATTTTTCCCCAGGCCTGAACATGCGCACATACATGGATGCAAACCATTTTGAAAACTGTTGGGAAGAACTGATTGGACAGACAGGTATTTATAGAGATTTGACAAAGGTCATTGTAGTGGACAGTTGAATACAGTCCACTTAATAGTTCAGAGGACATTGACCAACAATGGAAATATTGTCATGTCATTGTGATTACAAGAAAGCAGTTCTTTCCAGCCATGCATTGTCTTCTAGCCGGCTACCCTAAACTGTCTTTCTGAAATGGCCAAAATTCAGCTTGAGGAACACACACAGAAGTGCACATTGATAATGCTGAAATAGTTAAAAGTTGTTCTTTCTCTCTCTCTTTTTCCTATCACTCTTCGTACCATTATTACAGGCAGTTTGACACCCAACAACAAATATTTTTCTCTTCTTTTTCTCCATATGTTGCTCTGTCATTCTGGTGATGGTATCTTGTCATTCTGGTGATGGTATCTTAAAAACATATTTGTCAATGTCTGCAATACCATCATAATTGTAATAAATATGTTTACACAGACACTACAATAGTAATCCTAAATGTCATAAATATGCTTACACAGGCACTACAATAGTAATAACCTCAAGAAAAACAGCAATGGTAAAGCATGTTACTGACGACACTAACACATACTGTATGTGTACAAGAATGCAACTGGAGCAGGGTGATCACAAACTTAATTTTGCTCAGATACATCTGTCAAAAACGGGTCAGTAAAAGAAAGAGTGCACAGGCTTTTGCATGATGAATACACTCATATAAACACATGAACACACACACACACACACAAGCCCATGTGTGAGCTCTCACACACACACGCACACACACACGGCTTCAATCTTTTTACATTGAGACTGCAACATGAGAGAGAAAGAGTACCCTACACAACTACAAAACTTCCCTGGTGTGAGCAGAAGAAGAATTCAAGTTTCTTTCCTCTGCTTACTCGAGCATATCCCTTGTCAACATCTCTTATGTTAAAACTGCTTCAGCCCTGTCACACCTTGTGAATACAGGGAGCTGGGAGAACAGGTGACTTGGGAGCAGAATGTTTTATTCCCATAATCTTCAACGTACATTGTATGGTTAAAACCAAAAAAAACCTCTCCTACAGGGGTTTGTGACCAACAACATGTCCTTTGGATCCGACACACTTCTCTCTCTAAACGCATCAATGACAGCTTTAATCGTACCCTGATTTATCATTTTCAGCTGCTGATGGACCAATGGGTGGGGATGGAATCCAGAGTGGAGCTGGGAATATCGAGGGATGGGTAGGGCCAGGATACATGTCGTTTGAAAACAACAACATGCTCCCCTCCCCCACTCATTTGACACCTCCCAAACCCCATCTCTTCCAACATCTACACAAATGTTGTCACATGTCCCAGAGCGTGGTTTTATCAAAAGTTGTCTGATCAGCCCGCCTTTCTTTTCCAGACCTTAACTCCTCCCACCTACCCATCCCCGACACCTCTCAACTGCCACACCCTTCCCCTTCCTTCCAACACACACACACACTGCAACATTTAATCAACTTGTGACCACTGCACGGGTAAGCAGAATTTAAAACAGCAGAAAATAATCATAGCTTCTGCATTATGTAATATAAGACAACTGTTACAGTTTCTTGCAATCATTTTAAGCATGTTAAATAAAGATTACTTGATTTCATAAGATCAGACCTATTTGCCCTAAAAGCTGCTACTAATTTACATTTTTTTTAAAGTGTATTTTCCACAGTGTGTACAAATCTCCCTTTTTTTTTCTTCTCAAAGTGGGGTTTCATCATCCAATATTTTTTTGTGAGTGTGGAAGATGGAATTGGGGAGAGGGGAGGTTGGGTTGGGCATTTATTTTCATATGTCATCACCCAGCAGAGGGTAGTGCCTAAAATGAAACCTGATCTTGTAGCAACTGACATAAAACTGACCCAATTCATTTGCATACATTGTCATTGATGCTTGCAATTTCAATTTTTTTTAATTTTTAAATAAACTATTTCAGAGCCAGTAGTTGCCTCTGTTGTTCCTACATAACTCCATGTTGTTGAAGAAGCATACACCGCAACTTGATATCGCATATGAGAATTAGCAAGAGTTCTTACTCTTTGGTCAAAGTATCCAAAACTAGCTCACCAATACAAAACCATGGCTTAAATCCGCAAGTGCAATTACTTTTCAAGAACTTTGTTTCCAGATTTTTGTTCTTTTTTTACTTTTTTTTTGGGGGGAGTGTAATTTGTTGCATTTATCATATTTTTCACCAAACATACAAAATACTGCAAAATTGTATGGGTAAACAGGTCTGTAGCGTTACTTAATCTTAAGAGCACCTTTTCATTTATAGAAAATGATATGCAAAATAAAAATATAGACCCTGGATATTAATACTCATGAGGTATTATTTTTTTCCCGATAAAAAATATTTGGGATACTCCACAACAACAATCAACACACACACACACACAACACACACACACACACACACACTCCCACACTTACCCACACAGACACATGCACATACACACACAGTACAACATTCCTGAACTAAGTCCACTAACTTTTTATTTGCATTTTTAGGAATGTTCTGATTTACGGAAAGAATTCAAAGTTTAGATTTACCATTCTGACCCTAAAATCCACATTTAAACAAAACTGAGTATTCTATGATAACTTTTTTTCTCGACATTTTAAAAACTCAAACTATTGGAAACCTACTTTTGTAATGTCGATTTCATTTCATAAATGAATTTTTTCAGATGGTCTTGATTATCTTAAGATGTTCGTACATTAAAAATATGCTGAGATCTATGCAAAATCAAACTGGATTTACAAAAATAATGGCTTTACAAACAGCCACATTGTGGGAATTTGACAGGTTAGGAAACCCAGTAGAAAGAAACTCGTGGAGAGCGTGGCAGCAGAGAGTCCTCAGAAGAGAAGCCCCCTTCAAGCAAGTGTTTCAGCCCTTATCTCCTGACACTCTAGGGGGGTTGGGCCACACCCGGTTCATGACTCCGGATGTCCCTCTGCTGCTCCCTTTTTTTCCCCCCATCTTGGGACGAGCCATGGCTGGGATTCGAACCCATGACCCTCTGGACATGCTCATTTTCTATTAATGACTCGCGCTTTAACCACTGAGCCACAGGGACACCTGATATTTGTAGGGAAATTAAGCCTTATGAAGTTCACTTTTGTTCCTCCTTGACCAGATCCAGCTTGAACACCTCTCTGCCGCTTCTGCCATTGCTTTCAGGGCTCTGGTTTTTTCCTTCCCTGCAACTGAGAGCTGTTTCATGAGGCTGTATGCAGACGTTCCTACAAATCCCCTAGCTCCAATTTCTGCAGTGAGGACTTTGACCTGATAGCCTTCTCTCCTCAGGCTGTTTGCCAGATCAGCATACTTTTCAGTCTTGTAGATTTGAGCTGCCTCCATTCTGTTCTCATATGGCACCGTGAGCTCGATCATGATCAGCTGCTTGGTTGACTTAGAGTGGACTACTATGTCTGGTCTCATGCCACTCTTGCTGATGATCTCTGGGTGACTCTTCCATTCTGGGAGGTCTGCAGTGCACTCCCAGTCATCTGCCCCATCCAGCAGACTCTGCCTGCATGTTTCGAGTGGCACTGTTGTTCTTGGCCATGATTTGCTGCCTCCTGCCGTGAAGAATGTTGCGGGTGCTTTTGGAGTCCTGATTCTCCCTTTTGTGGTGTTGGTACTAGCCCAGACTACTTGTACAATCTCTTTGAGCACTTGGTTGTGCCTCCATGTGTACCTTCCTTAAGCCAGGGCTACTTTACATGAGCTTAGAACATGCTCCACTGTTTGTTTTTTCATGGCAGAGGGGGCATGCAGGATCGTCTGTTTTCCCCACTTCACCAGGTTTGCATTTGAGGGCAGAAGGTCATATGCAGATCTGAGAATGAAGCTGATCCTGAGAGGGGCCATGTGCCAAATGTCATTCCAAGTGAGACTTCTTTGGAGTGCATTCTCCCACGTTGTCCATTGCCCTTGCTGGCTCTGCTGGACTGCTTTTTGGAGTCTTTTTTGGTCTTCTTCTTTTCTCATCTCCTGAATCATCATGTCTCTTTTGGCTTTTCCTTTGGCCTTTGACCACCATTCAGTTTTGGTCACCCCCAGTCCTTGTCTGTTGGTCTGTGTGTGTCCTGTTATTTCTCTGATCTTGAGACTTTCTTTTGCAGAATCCATCGCCTCTTGAACTTTCCATTTTCTGCCTGTCTTCAGCTGGGGCTTGATTGCTTCTACCACCTTGTCTCCTGAGTCCTCCAGCATGCTTTGAAGTCTGATCTTCCCTGCTTTGTATTCCTCCAGGATGGATTTCAGTGGTAGCTTGAGCTTTGCTTGGCGACAGTACAGCGCGATGTCAGTCAGACAGGGTGGGACACCAAGCCATTTCCTTGTGAACTTGTTGATTTTGGCTTCCATTGCTTCCACTGTGCTGGTGCAGATGTCGTATATCATCAGAGGCCATAGGAGCTTTGGTATCAGCATGAACTGCAGACACCAGACCTTGTATTTGCCAGGGAGCCCACACTGGTCAATGGTCTCCAAGCCTTCTTCCGCCATCTGCTTGGTTTCTTTTGCTCTTTGTGTGTCTTTCAGCGTATCATCATACCATCTTCCAAAACTCTTGACTGGTTCTTCTGTGACTGTTGGAATGGCCTGGTTGGCAACACTGAAGACCACAGATTCGGCCACTTTTCCTTTCCTCAGTGAGAGACTCCGTGATTTCTTTGGCTTGAACTTCATTCTGGATGAGGCAACTATGTCGTCCAGCCTCTCCAGCACATGACGTGTCTCGTCTTCTCTGGATGAAATCACTGTAGTGTCATCCATGAAGGCCTTGAGAGGAGGCATCTTGTATCCATCGCCAAGGTCTGTTTGTCTCGCGTTGTTTTGTTGCTGCTTTCAAGATGAGTTCCATTGCCAGCACGAACAGTATCGGGGAAATTGCACAGCCCATTGCAATGCCCACTTCCAAGTTGATCCAATCAGTTGTGTACTCCTTGGTAGAGAACCGCATTGAGAAGCCATTGAAGTACTTCTTGAGCATGTCGCGGATATTCTTTGGCACATGGTACATCTCAAGAGCCAACTGTATCATCTCATGGGGCACAGATCCATATGCGTTTGCCAGATCAAGCCACACTACGTCCAGGTCTCTCTTTTCTGTTTTTGCTTTTTGGATTGCGTCCCAGATCATTGTGGCGTGTTCTACACAGCCAGCCACGCCTGGGATGCCACCTTTCTGGACTGACACATCCAAGTACTTGTTTTCCATCAGGTACTTGGTCAGCCTTGCTGCCATGACAGAGAAGAAGATTTTCCCTTCGACGTTCAGTAGTGATATTGGCCTGAACTGGCTGATGTCACTTGAGTTTTGCTCTTTGGGGATGTACACACCATCTGCCGTCATCCACTGGCCGCTGATCTTCTGGTTTCTCCAAGCCGATCGCAGCAGCCTGTGGAGCCACTCCAGCACCTTGGGACATTTCTTGTAAAGCTGGTAAGGTATTCCGTTTGGCCCTGGTGATGATTTGGCTCTGGCTTTGTCGACCACCTTCTTGATTTCCGCCAACGTTGGAGGCTTGCCATTGAACTGTTCCTCAGGGTTGGTTGGCCACACCAGACCTTGAATGTCGAGTGGTGCTTTGCTCTGTGAGTCAGAGTATGTTTTCCTCAGATGCTGCTCAAGAACTCCTTTGTCCACACTTAGGGTCCCAGATTTTGGCTGCTCAAACAGTGTTTTGGCAAACTGGAAGGGGTCTCTGAAGAAGCGCTCTTGTGTCTTCTTCTTTTGCTCTTCCTCTTCCTCGCAGATTCCGCTTTGCTGAGGGCGCTGTGTTTTTCTTTCAGGTCTTCCCACAGTTTTTCCAAGCCTTGTTTTTCAGCTGGCAGTGCGGTCTTCATTTGCTTCTTGAGGTTGTTCTTTTGGACTCTGATCTTGTCCATCTTTTCTTGGCGTCTGGATTTCTTTGGAGGTGTTTTCTCTTTGGGTAGTTTTACTCCATAGGCGTCTCTACATGTGGCGTACACAATGTCCCCATATGTGGCTAGTTTGTGTTCCACGGTGCTTTTCCCTATCAGTGCATCGAGTCTTTGGACGATTTTTGCATCCAGTTTCTCCCAATCTTCAGTTTCGTTTGCTCGTGGCAGGTTGAGTTTCAGGCGCCTGGCATCGAGGGCCTGTGCAAATTCCTCATCCGAACCAACAGCGCAGGAAAGTGCACTACACACATAAACTCACAAACACTACACACATATGGTCTGATGTGTTGCATAAAGCTTCAAATAGACAACATACCTGTGCTGAGTGAAAAAAAACAAAAAAACTGAAAGGTACTAATCAAACATCCTTCAAAACTTTATCAGTTATGCCTTCCAGACATACTACATGTTAGATTTATAAATTTTCTTCAAACGCTTTTCTGAAGAATTGAAAAAAGAAATGGTGAACATGCAGCAAGGAAACTAATCTAAACTACTTGTGAAGCGCGCGCGCGCCTGTGTGTGTATGTGTGCGCGTGTGGGAGAGAGAGAGAGAGAAAGAGAGGGAGAGAAGAGAGAGATTCGAATACTAAACTCAGAAGTGATGGAGTTAGTTCGTAAACCATTAGAGATCAGTTTTCCAACCAGTGTGTCATTATCCACTAGAAATATTCACTGAATCTTTTACATTCCAGTTCATTTGCGATCTACCTCAGATAAAATTCATGTCAATTATCCTTTTCTTTTAAAGTAATTTTTTGTGTAACATCCAAGACCTTTAGATACACTTAGTTACTTTTTCCCTCAGTAGTTACAATCAGTTCCCCACCATTTCTGTTACATTAGTTTCATTCTTTAAGCGACAGTTTCCCACAAATCAATCTGCAGAATAGGTGTAAAATAAAACTTCCTATCAATTGTAGGTTAATTTACATATGTTTTCTTTCCTTTCCGATTGTCTACTATTACTTCCAGTGAAAACAGTTAAACTGACATAGTATGCACACACACATGCACTAATACACACACACACGCATGCACGCACACGGCGCACACACACACACACACACAAGCACACACAACCACACTCTAACACACAAACACACTGCACAAAATACCCCAATTTGGAAAAAATCATAATCACCACAGGACAGTTATCTGGCATTTTTTTTCTTTTTAAAAAAAAAATAAAAATAAAAAGATCGTACTAGAGTTAAGCACAATCACCCCTAAGAGCACATACACTAACATCCAGAAAAAGAGTATGCTTGTGACAGTAACCCCCTGTTTATGAAACCTCTCCTGGCATTTTTCAGAGATAGCTGCGGTGTTGGCTTTAGCCTCCTGCCGAAGTTTCCTGCAGTCTTCCTGGAGAGGGGCCTGTAAAATAGGAACTGTTTGTAGTTGTGCTGTTGCTTAGCAAATTATTTTTTGTATTGATAAATGATAGAGTGCTTATAACATGGTACAAATCTAGTCATACATCGCCTACTACTTCACTGGTTGTTCACAATGTGTGTTTGTGTTCTGCAGTCTTCCTGGAGAGGGGCCTGTAAAATAGGAACTGTTTGTAGTTGTGCTGTTGCTTAGCAAATTATTTTTTGCATTGATAAATGATGAGTGCTTATAACATGGTATAAATCTAGTCATACATCGCCTACTACTTCACTGGTCGTTCACAATGTGTGTTTGTGTTCTGCAGTCTTCCTGGAGAGGGGCCTGTAAAATAGGAACTGTTTGTAGTTGTGCTGTTGCTTAGCCAAATTATTTTTTGTATTGATAAATGATGAGTGCTTATAACATGGTATAAATCTAGTCATACATTGCCTACTACTTCACTGGTCGTTCACAATGTGTGTTTGTGTTCTGCAGTCTTCTTGAGAGGGGCCTGTAAAATAGGAACTGTTTGTAGTTGTGCTGTTGCTTAGCAAATGAGTTTTTTGTACTGATAAATGATGAGTGCTTATAATATGGTATAAATCTAGTAATACGACACCTACTACTTCACTGGTTGTTCACAATGTGTACGTGTGTGTGTGTGTGTGTGTGTGTGTGTGTGTGTGTGTGTGTGTAAGTCTGTGTGTGCCACCGTGTGTGTGTGTGTGTGTGTGTGTGTGTGTGTGTGTGTGTGTGTGTGTGTGTGTGTTTTATACAGGCTTGCACAAAGATTTCATTATGTGATTTACAGTGACAGCATATTTTCATTCCCCCTTGTGTACACAAAAGTCATGACACCAAAAAATAAACAAGACACAGAAAGAATTTGTTATATTACCTCCCTTAAACACTGATATTGTCATTGTTATTGAGGTACGCTCTAGATCACTTGAAACATTCACCCTAACAGTTAAACACAACAAACTTTCATCTGCACGCACACACACACACACACACACACACACACACACACACACACACTGATATAACTCAAAGCATCAGTCCAATCAGCATACCTTCCATGGGTCCAATATTTTGCCAATATTCAGGGCAGTGCAGCACTCTCACACAATTGCCTTGCTTGTGAACGCAATTGATGTAAACTGCACGCAAAGAACATTCATTACAGTTTGCACCACTCTCACACAGTTGCCTTGCTTGTGAACGCAAATGATGTAAACTGCACACAAAGAACATTCATTACAGTTTGCAACCACTCTCACACAGTTGCCTTGCTTGTGAATGCAATTGATGTAAACTGCACACAAAGAACATTCATTACAGTTTGCACCACTCTCACACAGTTGCCTTGCTTGTGAACGCAACTGATGTAAACTGCACACAAAGAGCATACATTATTGTTTCCTTGCGTTCCATCCTCGATGCCTTTTTGCTGCCATTACATCGCCACATGATAAAAGAGTTCACCACTGGAAAAATAACAACAGAAAACACATCACCACATCTGATAACATTTTTTTTTTCTTTTTCCTAACTTAGTTATGACGAGTATGGGAGGGACATCATACTTTAATTTACTCAATAAAAAATGACTTTTTGGGGTTTTGTTTTAATGCAAAAAAGTGTTTGTGGGCAAGTACCAATCAGCATTCTGATTCTAAAAAGCCAGGAGTAAGATTCTTGTTATTGTCTTGATGAAGATCAGCTACGAAGTCTTTACATCTTCTGCTTTAAGCCAAAGTAAAGCCAAACCATAGCACGCTTTCTGTCATTTATCTTCAGCTGCAGTTCACCTAACCATGATATGACCCGTAACTGTAACTTGCAAACATGTTCACACCCTTGAATACGTTAATCTTTGTAACACATACACACCCTTTCATGATCTTCCATATGTGGTTTCTGATTCTAGTTTGCGATAGCACCCCTTGTCCATATGCACACAACATAAAATCTTTGTCAATCTGGCCGAGCGGTTAGGTCACTGAGCCCTCACTCAGTTTGAGGCTTTGGGAATTAAACCATGGCACTTTATTGCGAATGAAGTGATGGTCAGAATTATTTTGATGCTGAAGCTCAACTGATGTGCGCATAAGCTTAGGGCTGACACCTCCCCCCCCCCCCCCCAAAAAAAAAAAAAAGAAAGAAAAAAAAAAACTGCTTATATTCATTAAAAGGTTGATTTATTTGTGGAAGATACGCAAACGATTTAGAGCCGTAACCTGTATTAAAGACATGTGCAGTTTTTCTGGGGATAGAGATATCTAGGTGTGTGTGTGTGTGTGTGTGTGTGTGTGTGTGTGTGTGTGTGTGTATGCGTAAATTTGTGTGCGCTGGTGTGTGCATGTATACGTCTGCAAATGTGTTTGTGTATGTATGGATTAAAGAGTGTGTCCTTGCAATTCTATAAATTGAATGTGATGAGTGTTAACAACTGTGTTCATGTATACATTCATGTGTGCATGCAGGCGTGCGTATGTTAGTGTGTGTGTGTGTGTGTGTGTGTGTGTGTGTGTGTGTGTGTGTGTGTGTGTGTGTGTGTGTGTGTGCTGGTGTGTGCAAGCACACACATATGCTTGTGCAAGTGCATGTGCCTGTCTGTAAGAATTCATGGAGTTCTAACTCAAATGTATTTCACCAACCTAAGACACCACAATGCATAGAAAGGGGATGGGGAAGCGAGAGGCAGAGGTGTGAAGAGTTGCAAAAGTTAGCGTATCAAAGTCTGAGCAAGATGTTGATAGACAGGGAGGGAGGGGGAAAGAGGAAAGGGGGGGGGGGGGAGAGAAAGAAAAACAGACAGGGTGAGAGAGTATTCAAGTTTGGATTATCTACATTCAAATTTTGGTCTCTTCACCTTCATGCATTAACAGAGATAAATATCACACACACACACACACACACACACACACACACACACACACACACACACACACGAACACAAACACACACATTCACACACACACACACACACACACACACACACAGACACACACACACACACACACACACACACACACACACACACACAAACACACACACACGGAGAAGGGGGAAAGAGTCTGTAAAACAGGGACAACTGTGCTGGCTGTACTCTATGCATGCATGTTACATGATAATTTTCTTTATGTTATAAAATATTGTTATAAAATATTCTAACAACAAATGTATATAGCAAAAGATGCCCATGACTCAATGAGCCATGTCTCCAATTGGAAAGATTACATCCCACAGGTTGTACAAGCATCTTTTCTTTTTTCAAATTGATCCTTGAAAATGTTTATTTCTCATAATCATTACTGCAACATTATGCATACATACGACCTATACACATTTTCAAAAAATCATAAATATCTATATACTGCATCATTTATGATTTCTTCATCTGTTTTGAAGACTTGAGGTGAACAATAACACACATACACATGCACACTCACACACACACACACACACACACACACACACACACACACACACACAGAGCTGCGAGGGTTTGAAAACACATTTACATGTGAGGTGACTGTGACATGTCACATTCCAGCGCACTCTAGTCGTGGGTCCCCCTGTTGCAACCCACTTTGTCCATTTGGACAAACTGGGTCTCAGGTAGTCGTCTGATTTGCCTAACCACAAATTCTGTACATGATATCATGAGATCAAAACAGGTGTAGCCACCCGCAATGGGTCAGAATGATTAAGAGCAATGTTAAATGTCAGAAATCAAGGGCAAAGCTAAATGTTCAATAAAATAACTCAAAATGGATCAGGATGACCCAAAATGGATCAGGATGACCCAAAATGGATCAGGATGACCCAGATTGAAGCCACAGGCAAGCTAGTCCAAAATAGGTCATGGTGACTCATACTGATTCGCAGCGGCTATGTAAAAAAAAAAAAAGATTAAATATCAATGACCCCAATGGCACATGATGCTCAAGACGAAAACTGTCTCAGAGATAGGCAAGAGTCCCAAACTGGTCATGGTGATGATGTTTAATGACAAGAGACCAAGAATGGGTTTGGGTGATCTGGAGTAAGGTCAAAACCTCAAGCAACCAGAATGGGTCACACAGACCCGGATCAGTCTCACGGGTCAGATAACTTGAATGGGTCAGACTCAGAGTGACTAAGGCTGAGCTTCACCTGTCCGCAGCACTTCCCAATGCAAGGGAAAAGAAAGCAGGGCATTAGCAGAGAGGTGAGACAGACAAGGAGAGACAGAGACAGAAGTTATAGACTGAGAGTGGAGGAGAAGAGGCTTGGAAATACAGGCGGCGGGAGAGAGGGAGGGCGACGGAGTGGGAGGGAGAGGCATGGAAATACAAGCTGAGAGAGGGAGAGAATTTTGAATTCATTTATTTAACCAGCAAGGCCTCTCATGAGTTTCTTTTTTTAAAAGGAACAAAAAATACTAAGTTAATTGATGTATCACACCTGCCTGATTTAATGATAATAATAATAATACTGATTATTTATGGCGCTTAATCTTACATCATAAGCCCTAAATGCTTACAAATACAGAAAAGGTTTAAAGAAAAAAAACATAAATGAAACCAATAAGAAGATGAAATTGCAATAAGTACCATACACCTACAAACAAGGGTGCATACTGACACACACACACACACACTCAATACGTGATCCCACACACACTGTCTCACAACAACAGACACAACAGCATGCACGCACACACACACACACACACACACACACACACACACACACACACTAGTCTCAGAATCAATTTGATGGGCAAGGAAAAGGGAAGAAAGAACTGCTATTGATAGGTGATAAGGATTGTTAGAGTTTGAACTATGCAAAGATATTGGGAGTTTGTTCCAAGAAACCGGACCCTGAAAAGAAAAAAAAAGAACGATCGCCATAGGTTTTAGCTCGAAATTGTGGGATTTTGAGCAGAGTGTTGTCGGTAGAAGAACGCAACTACCTAGAAGGAGCATAGAGATGAAGGAGATCAGAAAGGTAGGAAGGAGCTAAGCCATTCAAAGATTTAAAGCAGAGGAAGGACAGCTTGTAGTCTATTCGTTTTTCAACCGGCAGCCAGTGAAAAAATAGAAGTAAGGGAGTGATATGAGAAGATCTGGGTTGTCTAAGAATCATACAACCCACATTGTTTTGCACTTTCTGAAGATGACTGGGAAGTTTCTGTGGACAGCCAGCAAGAAGAGGATTACAGTAATCGGGTCTTGAAAGAATGAAGGCAGAAACAAGGGTTTTGTGGCATCAACAGAGAGAAGATGTCGCACAGAACCAATGCGGCGAAGATGAAAGTGTGGAAACATGTTACTGGAAGGAAAGTGCTGAGTCAAGGGTAACACCTAAATTCTGTGCAGATGTATCCTATTTGACAGAGTTCGGGATACAGTCAGATAAAAGAAATCTTTTGGGTGCAAAGAAGATCATTTCAGCTTTTTCATTGTTGAGCTGAAGTTTGTTAACTGTCATCCAAGACTTTATGTTCATGATACACGACAGTATGTGTTGGATTGCAGAAGGCAGCTGACAGATACAGCTGGATATGTAAATTTGATTGTCGTCTGAAAAGCAGTGGTGAGACAGGCTGTGATAGGCAACAATGTCGGAGATTGGGTGGGTGTAGAGTACGAAAGGAAGGGCCCAAGACGGATCCCTGGGGAACTCCGTACTGGAGGATAGCTGGTTTAGAGGAGAAACCATTAGCAGAGACAAGCTGAATTCGATCAGATAGATAAGACTGAAACCATGACAGTGCTTTATCAGAAATACTAAAAGTGTTTCTTTCTTTCTTTCTGCGTACGCAGGCTGATACTCCTGCGGACACTCCCTGTATAGCCAGGCAGTGGAGTTTTGTGTGTATGACCCTTTTTTTCCCGCCATAAAGGCAGCCATACTCTATCTTCGGGGAAGGTGCATGCTATGTGTCACGTGTCATCCATACCAACGGCCAAACTGGCCTTCTCTTCCGAAAGTTGGTGATGGGATTTTACGTGTGTGCAAGATGTTATGTGTGTGTTCACACACAGAACCTCGGTTTATAGTCTCATTCGAAGGACTATATGGGGAATGGAGTCAGAACCAATGTTAACTCCGAGGGAAAAATCCCCTATACCGAAATTCGAACCCGCAACCCCAGGATCACGAGTCCGGCGCTCTACCAACTGAGCTATCCGGCCCCCTACTGAAAGTGTCATGCAGAGGAAACAAAAGAATTGAGTGATCAATGATGTCAAAAACAGCAGATAAGTCAAGAAGAGAGAGCAGAGATACCTGATTATCATCGAGGGCCAATAAGAGATAATTCACAATTTTCAGGAGAGCAGTTTCTGTACTGTGGCCACAGCGGTAAGCAGACTGTAAAGGGAAGAGGAGGTTGTTGCACTGTAGGTGATTGTGAAGTTGAAGTAGGACAATCTTTTCAATGAGTTTAGAAAGAAAGGGTAAATTAGAAACAGGCCTGTAGTTTTTATGATTATCAGCATCAAGGGAGCAGAGAACTATAAAATACCAATCCTGACTCAAATCACCCTCAACCAGTTTCGGGTGATTTGAGTCAGGAATTGGTATTTTATAGTTCTCTAACTAGTAAACTCTACAAACAAACATACTGTGTAGGATTATCCGTTTTCAATACTAATTTACTAAACTTTTTAGATTTTAGTTTTGCTTAATCCTGTGTTTTTCCTGATCATTTTCAATAACATCATTTTCGCGCAAACATTCATCAAATGAGTCTCTGTCTTTCATGTGAAATAAAACTACAGTCTTTAACTGTTCTCTAAAGTCTTTTAAAACTGAGTTATATTTTTGACATAAAATCCACACACTTATCCCAGCATGTCTTCCACTGAAGGCTAGTTTTGATAAAGTGTTTCTCTTTTTAACTATGTCTCTTTCTGCCGAACAGTCATCTATAATAAATAGTGCTTGTGTTCCTTCAAACAGTCTATAAAACTGTTCTAAACACTCACTCAGTTTATTGCTAGGATCAACTAAATATATTTCATCCTCTGTCCATATAAACCTTCTATCATGATATGCTTTGTTCCATTTAAGTGTTGGACAGAAAATCACAATATGATCAAAATTATAGCGATAAACTGTTTGTAATAGGTCTAGGACAAATATTGTTTTTCCACAACCAGTCTGCCCACAAATCAATGAACAATGAGGCTCTTTTGTCATAAAGTTTAACTGCTCCATAGTTTTATAACAGAATTTAATCTAATCCAGTTATTGTTTTTATCATACTCTCTGTCAAAACTTGTTCAGTATAATAAAATCCTATAAGATCTAAATGGGTAAGATTAATCCAATTTAGTTCTGTAAGATTGTTTCTATTTAGATTAATATTGATTTTGTCACTGGTTGTAACGACCTTAATCCCCCCACCGTCGTAAAGAACGACGACAGTAACTTTAAGTTTTTCAACGTCTAAGTTTTGCCAGCTAATTAGAATTCCTTTTAGAAGGACGTCACTAACGCCCACAACCCCATCCCTCTCCACATCTTTTAAGACAGAAATTTCAAATATCATTGTGAACGTGTCTCCTAATTTCATTTGCGGAATGAACTGTAATTTTGTAGAAGCATCTTTCAAAACTGATTCTCTTCTGTGGAGGATGTACTGTTTATTCCCATACGGCTTTATTTCAATCTCTTTCCGACTATTGTCCTCTGGCATAAGACTTACATGTAAAGGGCCAGAGTTGAGTGCTTTTCTGAAACTTTTTTGACGGCTAAAAAATGTAAATGGGCTTATGAATTCAAATTTTATGTCCCATTCTAAATATGGTTCTAAGTGCCATTTGCTGTCAGGTTTTCGAACTATTTTATATTCATACTGACCAGCATTATTTGCTTCTACATTGCGCAGTTGCTCTAGTTTAGGAAACTTTTTGTTGTCGCCAACCTCTTTGCGTTTATAATCACCATCTTTAGTGTACTCAAACCCATACAAAGTGCCTATCTCACTGTTCTGTTCAAAGTCCGCAACGTCTGCAAGGTCTTTTAATTCTAAAGTTATACACCTCACAGGCGCTAATGTAACTCCTGGCTCTTCTGGCCCACGCGACATGTTTTAGTACAACGTATTATTTTATTTCCAAAACAATGTGCAGGTTATCACATTTCACGACTTTTCTGTTTTGTCTGCGATTTTTATATTAAATGATCCGACCTCCCACAAACTAATCTTTTAAACTGTAAATTAGGGAACTGTATAATTTCATAATCGCAATATGCAGCTTTTCCTGACGGAAGAGCTCTTAAAACAGTTGAGGGCCTTCCATCATATAAGTTTTCATCAGTGCTCAGCTCGTCCAAATGAACATAGAGTAATGAATGTAATGCAAGATTGAGCGGATTTTCTCCCTCATAAGTAGTTTTGCTTGGAGTAACTCTAAATCTATGATTGTCAGCTGCAAAGCCTAACATTTTAGCTAGCTCTTTATCAAAATAGTAACCTCCTTCTTCTTCAGGCTTGAATGTTAACATTGATTTCAGATTCGCATTGTTAAGTTTGAGAGTAATGTCAAAGTTACTCATTGCTTCTTTTAGTGAGCAAAACCCGTAATAACCATCAGGTATTGTTAACTGGCTAACTTTGGCCCCTGTTTTGTCAACTTTTAGAACCTTATCATTCTCCTTGGATTCACTTATATTAAACCATACGACTTTGTAAAATATTTCATGGAGTGCGACCGTTCTGGTTCCGCAATTGTTATCAATAGCATGTTCTAAAAACGAAGGACGGTCTTGAGTTGTTATTGTTACAAACATTTTTTAAACGAAATAAAAAATGAGCGCATTTAAATATTACTGATGCAAAATATTCTGTTGGGCCACACTACAATCTTAAAATATAACAACCGATACTCTTGACATTTCTGTGACTCAGTCTGACGCCTTTCAAGTAAAGGTGAGTACTCCATTGAAGAGCTATCTTAATCCTCCTATTAAAAACGACCACATCCCAAAAGTGTGGTTCAGTCATCCGATGCAGTTTTATCAAAACCAGTTAAACTTTGCTGTGTTTTGTGCATCAACTGGGTGTGGAGTGTCGTATGCTGATCATTTAAATCATCCTGATCCTTTGGTGAGGTCAGTGTACAGATTTCATTTCTATTACACCTTCAGGCGCATTTTGACTGAACTGCAAGCTCCATTACCAAATGACAAAACGTTTAATCCATTCTGTTAAATTTCAGCAACAGAATAGACATGAAGGCTTTTGAAAGGATTTGTAACGAATTCAATATTAAGGCCAAGACAGATTTTAGACAAAAGTTGGATCTTAATCATGGTCTAGGCACCCCTTATTTTTGGGGCGTGCACAGAAAGTATAACTATGCCTGGAATCCTCCTTACACATCTTTCTCTTCAGGCACGGCTGTTCACCTCGGGTCCATAGAGCAAGAGCATAAAACAGCATGGACAACATTTATCTTAGACACTTCTAAGGGCCTAACTAAAGCAGGAATAGACGAATAAACGACTCTGTTCGTACTTACGTTTGGTGTTTGTTTGGTTCGCAAGCACAAACGAGGTCGAGCATAACTGATCCTTCTACTGGGTTTGATGCACAAAAACAATACTTAGCAAATTTAGAGGACGCCATTAATTCTACAGTTGATTTACCTTCAAGTATTAAAAGGTACCAGAATGTTTTACAATACGCAAGATCGAAAGTAGACTTTGCTGTTGGCACTGGTTTATACATGCTGCCTTCTGACCTCAGGCTCCAGATAGGTACAATAATAAACTACAATAATGAAATCCTTGTGGCAGGCAATGAACAGAAAGTTGGGAAAAACGAAATAAATTCTGAGCCAGTAATATTGCAAGCAGTAAACAAACAAGATGACCCCCAAGAATAAGTCATCCAATCCCCGCGGTCCAAAGCCAGAGACCGTCAAAAAAAAATGACCATGAATATAAAAAGACAGCGCTTGTTTTTGGATTAACTTGCTTAGGATTACTTGGCCTTTATTTTACTAAAAATTAACCCGCCTATTAAGAGAACTAATGTCCATAAGTGCTCAGCCATAAAGCCAACTACTTTGCTTGCAGTAGACAAAAGCCAGCTAATAACACCTCCTAATATACCTGGTAAAGCATCCACGGCTTTACTGGCTAATTTTTTTAATAAACCCGCAAGATGATCAAGCTGTTTTTTTACCCACGATTTATCAGGCAGTGGAGGCACTGGCCCAGGACCGCCACCACCTGTAATAGCCATCACCAGTGTACTTATTGCAAAACCTAAGGCCGTTATAACGCTTGCTAATGTGACTCCTTGCTCTCTAAACAGCGTTCGTATTCGTTCTGCTAGCGTTGTGTCTTCATATAAAATTCTTTGGATAGTTTCTCTTATTCTGCTCACTTGAGTTCGTAATTCTTCTCGGTTAGTAGACAACACTTCTAGTCTTGCTGATCTTTCTTGTTCAAGGTCTTTTAGCCTTTTGGTTATTCTTTCTTTAATATCAAGTCCTAAGTTGTTGTCATCAGCCTCAGCGAGTTTTTTTTCTTCTTTTTTTATATCCTCTTTTATTTCAGTCAGTTTTGCTGAATTGTTTGTTAATTCGCCTCTGAAGGTTTGTAAAATACGATTAAGGGCATATAATTCTCTCATAGGCAATGAAGAATCATCAATTTTTTTTGGTACTGTTTCTTCTGAAGAATGGTTTCTGCTTCTATTACATTTATTATTTCATCTGCTGATTGATTTAAATCTTGAAGTTCCATGTTTTGTATTTGGTTATCTGTTTGGGAGTTCCTGCAGTGTGTTTTGAAGTTTAGAAACTGCCTCCCCCCTTAATTTTGGTTTAACAATGCCAAGGCGATTTTGATCTTCCCCCCTAAGTCTTTGTCTAATTGTATTCATGCCTACAAACTTTGATGGGTCTCGTTTATTTGTAAGCTGAACAAGTTGTTCTCGGCCGGGGCGCTTTTCACAAACAAATGACCATTTTTTACTTCAAAATCAGGGTCTATAGTTGGGGAGGTTCTAAGCCTAAACTTTTGTAAAATGCTCCGACCGTACTTTCTGTTAATTCACGCCGCAATGAGATCATTGAGCGATGCTGTGTCAAAGGAGTCATGTCACTCATGTCGTCTCCAGGATCAAAAACATCATAATCTTCTTCGCCTTCAATGCCTGCCATGTTTTTAAATAATTAACTTTTTATTTTGCTTCATAAAAATGTCACAAGCATATGGTTCAATTCTGACCCGCCCTAGAAGACTGAAAGAGCCCTTTGGCGTGAAGGGAAATAAACGGAATATTACTGTTCCAAATAATCCGTCTACTATTGATGCAGATCAAATTCTTACTGTCAAATTTCCAGACCTAGGAGCAGATGAAGTGATTGTGCCAGGCTCTGCGCAACTTACTTTCAAAATAGAACTCGAATCAGCAACAGACCCAAACAGGACAGTTGTACAGAATTTGGGGCGGGCAATCGTTAAGAAAATTTCTATAAAACTTGAGGGACAAGAAATATTTTCTTTACACAATGCAGACATATTTTTAACCTATTCTGATCTATGGCTAACGGGAACGAAAGGGCTGATCTTGCGTTTCAAGGAATCGAAAATGAAGAAGCACTAAAACATAGAATAGGCGCTGAAGATGCTAAAGACGGCAAAAAGTATGTAGCTGTAAGTTATGCGTATGGAAATCGCTTTTCCATACCCCTAGATTTTGAGTTGTTAAAAGCGCATGCCCCATACTTTCAAGGAGCATTAAAAGACAGATTGTCATATGAACCAACTTTTAATGACTACAAATATGTTATTATATCTACAGACACCGAAGCAAAGTACAGCATTTCTGAATCTCGTTAGAGTTTGACGTTGTTAGCAACCCTAACTAAGCGAGGCTGATCGAGCAACAATATCAGGCAAAATTAGCAATATATTACGAAAGAGTGATTTTCATTCTAATATCCTAAAAGCAGGGCAGACACTATATGGGAATGTTAGTTTTAGTGCCACAGCAAGATCGCTTAAAGGTATTTTATTGCTGTGTGAAAATGAAGAACCATTCAAAAGACAACCTGAAAATTTTGTTAATCCCAAAATAACGAAAGTGCAATGTACAATGAGGGTAGTCCTAACCAAATCTACGCTAAGCGGGCTTAAACCTTATCAGCATTTTGATGAAATAAGAAAACTGTTTGGAGGTGGGAGGTGTAGAAATCCAACAGTTGACCTTGTGTCTAAAGATCTACATCTTCACAGTGTTAGACTTGATCATTATTTAACAACGAAATACGGTTTATGGATTGACCTAAGATCGACAGAGGATAATCAGTTGCATGGAAGCGGGAACTGTTAGAGACATAATAAACATTCAAATTGATAAAGAAAAAGAGGCCGATAAACCACTTAACGTGTATTTGTTTTTAATATATGATGCGCAGCTGAATATTCAAGATAACAGATTAAAAGATATACAATACTAAATTATTTTTATTTTATAAAAAGCATGTCTGTTCAGGTTTATCCAAATGTGCCTACAGCACCAGAGCCACCAAAAGAAGGGATAGTAGAACCCCCAACATAAAAACCTTCAGATTAACAAACATTACACAAATGCAACAAAAACTAGAGCAAGACCTTTCAAAATACAGCAAAACCAAACGAAGGTATTCTGCTGCCTTTAATGCTGTTACATATGTTAATACTGGAGCATCAACTATAAGTGCACTATTCAGCAGGGACAAGTGTTGGTCTTTTAGCAAACAGGCGTAGGTGCACCCGCAGGCTTTACCTCTAGGAGGGTTGTCTTTAGCTCTCGGTCTGTGTTCATTAGCTGTAAGTGCTGCTGGCAAAAAATTAAAAACTAAACTCCAAAAGCACACAGCTATGGTTCAACTAATAACAGCTAAACTTAGTTCGTTCAAACTGACAATAAATAAAGCGCTAGCTGACTCAAACATCACGGATGAAGAATTTAGTCGTTTACAGGCCGATTTTGATGACTATAAAAGACAAAAGTTTGATCTTCAAAAAAAGGTGAGGGCAAGTTTTTCTCAACAGCCAGACACCGAGCAGATAAAAAAGGAATGTTTAAAAAAAGTAAACGAGACATTAAACTCTGTTCTAAACAGCTCACATTAACAACATCAAAGGGCGTTTATACTTTAGTTTATGAGTCCAAGCACAAAAAGACTGTTGATATTGATTCTGATTAATTATTTTTTTTAATTAAATAAATATTTGAGTTAGAAAAGAAACTCAACATGGCTAAGATATATGAAGGACAAGACGAATTGTTTGAAGGAATGCTTAAGGAGAGCGTTTGTCAAAAGCTTTAAACGATATTGATCTAGAAGTCATTGATCCAACAAACGTACAGGCAAGTGTGCTTCATGCAATTTCTCAAGTTCCAGGTAAACCAACAATAGACCCGCCAGTTAAAGTAATGTTAGCTGTTTTAATTGACTATATAACAATAAATGAAGAAAATCTAGAAGTCTGGGTCTCGACTCAACAACAGGTTATTCTTTCTCATAATGACTTAACACCCGGTTGGGCAGACGAACTGCTTACACAGTTTGATGTGGCCGCTGAAGAAGCCAAAATGAGAGGCTCTGGTTGGTCAGAGGGCGAAGTCTTAGAGATTAGATTAAAACAGGCTAAGTATGCGCCGATTGTTGGTAAGGCTTACATTCCACTACCTCCAGCATTAGTCGCAAAAAAAGCAGTTTTAAACATAAGAATACAGACAACAAATGTTTTATGTGGTGTGTTCTTGCTAGGCTGCATTACGTCCGCAAAAACGCAGAGAGAGTGTCTAACTATCACCCTTACATCAATGATCTTAACTTTAGTGGAATATCCTTTCCTGTTAGCGTGGATCACATTGATCAGTTTGAAGAACAAAACAAACCAATAACTGTCAATGTCTACACATGGGATGAGGAAACAAATCTACAACCGATTAAAGTGTCCAAAAAAAGTCCATCAATTGGCGAACCAGACAAAAACCATGTTGACTTACTACTGATGTTTTCACCAGCAGGGCTACCCCATTACACATTGATACGCACAATGAGTAAACAATGCAGCATACTTCAAAAGATGGGCACAAACAAGAATTCTGTAGAAAATGTTTAACAAGAATTCCATCTGTTCAAGCCGCGAGTGAACATATAAACATTGTATCAGCCCAGTTGACTGTAATACAGAACTAATTACGCCGAAAGAAGGCAGTAAAGCTAGTTTTAAGAACTGGAAACGGCTGCAAACAAGTCCATACGTAGTTTACGCAGACTTCGAGTCGCTTATTGTTCCTTATGAAGGGCCAACCCCACAGAAACTTCCTAAAACAGCCTTTGTGAGTAATCATCAGAATTTGCTCATTTGCTTTGTTATTGTCAGGTCGGATGGCGCCCATTCAGAACCAGAATTGTATAGAGGACCAGATGCTGCAGAATACTTCTTAGAACGCATGCAGCAATTGCGTAACGCCTGTTCTAATAATCTAAACTTATCTGAAATCATAATGACGCCTGAAGACCAACACAGTATGACTCAGCCACACATTGTTGGATTTGTGGTTTAGAACTAATGTCTAACAGTGAAGACGCCAATCCGACAGTAAGAACCATGATCACATTAGTGGGAAGTTTAAGAGGAGCAGCGCACAGTAAATGCAATCTTCAACTAAACTTTAATCCTAAAGACATGGAAGCTGCCCATCTTCTTTCATAACTTGCGAGGTTACGACTCTCATCTTATAATGAAAGCAGTAGATGACGCCTTCAGGATAACATGCATTGCACAGTCGTCAGAAAAGTACATGTGTTTCACTTTAAATAACATGTCTTTTTATGACTCTATGCAGCACATGATGGGATCATTAGAGGCACTGGCTATGTCCTTAAAGTCCTGCCCAATAACGGAAGAATATTTTGACCCAACTCTTGTTAGAAAGGGCGTTTACCCTTATGAGTACATGAACAGTTGGGAAAGGTTTGATGAAGATACACTCCGCCTAAAGACGCGTTCTTTTCTAGTCTCAGAGGAAAGGGCATTAGTGATTCTGATTACCAGCATGCTCAAGATGCGTGGCAGAAGTTAGATTGTTAAAACGATGGGAGACTTCATGATGCATACTTGATGGCTGATACATGTTTTGTTGGCGACGTCTTTGAAAATTACAGAAAGACCTGCATGAAACATTACAGCCTGGATCCCGCGCATTACATTTCTGCGCCCGGGATGAGCTGGGGCTTTCTTAAAATATACTGGAGTACAGATTGATTTATTGTCTGACCTACCAATGATTCAGATGATTGAAAACGGATTGCGGGGAGGAATTAGTATGGCGTCGCATCATTACTGTAAAGCAAACACAGGGATGAAAACAGTTTTTAAAAAAAAAGAGGAGATTGGCGGGGATCGGGAGGGGGGGGGGTCACCATGAGCAACAGCCCGGCAGGGGTCAGGGGGCAGCGCCCCCTGAAGCTGAAGCATATTTTGTATTAAATAAGGCATAAAAAATCTTTAGAAATCACTTTCTTGCTTCTAAACAACTCATTCTATAGAACAGCTTTCAACACCATGAAGACTGAGACTGATGTGGAAAGAAACTATGTCAATTGAGACAAAGCAAACATTTAGTATGAATCCTCAGAACTGTAGCTAAAGAAAATTTGACAAACAGTGCTTTCAGGACATAAAGAATAAGGCTGTAGATACCACCAGCCCACTCCCCCCACTACCTATATACTCATTAATCAGAGTGGGAAATCAAACTAAGTAAATCAGATGTATGAAAACGACTGCTGGACTTCAATAAACACAATATGAAAAATGATTACTTTGATGTCCTTTTAAAAAAAAAAAACACTCAAGCTTTTGGGCCTTAGACCCTTCGTCAGGAAACACTAAACACAAAAAAGAACAAATGACATCAAAACAAACTGATGTCACAACAGTACACCACACCCCCCCCCCTTTTCCCTTACAACTTATCATATCCCCCCCCCCCCCCCCCTTGACAAGTTTGTGTGTTTGGGGGGGGGGGGGGGGGGTGCTTGTGTGTGTGTGTGTGAGGTGGGGTGGGGGGGAGGGGGCGAAGTGTGTGGGTATGTGTGTTGTGGGGTGAGGGTGGGGGTTGAGGAGAAGGAGGAGGAGTAGAGGAAGTATATAGGTAGTGGGGGGAGTGGGCTGGTGGAAAAGGATTTCATAGAGGGGCTGTTAGCAGACACCTAACACATGTAGCAAACGTTTGCATTATACCTGGGGAAAAGTGTTCCACAATACTGTTGTGACATCAGTTTACTTTGATGTCATTTGTTCTTTTATATTCTTTTTGTCACTTTGACGTTTTTCCCTTGCTTTGAAGACTCTACGAGTGGAAGTACTCAATTCCTCATCTCTCCAGTGGGTTCGAAGTTGTTGTTTTTTCCTCCGTTGTTTTGTTATCCTGTTTTTCCCTTGTGTTTACTGTTTAGTGTTTCCTGATGAAGGGTCTAAGACCCGAAAGCTTGAGTGCTTATCAATTTTTTGTTTGTTTGTAAAAAAGGACTTCAAAGAACTCATTTTTCATATTAAGTAAATCAGAGTCAGAATCAAAACTACCATCGAAATGGAACTTGTAGAAAAATCAGAGTAGGAGTCAAACTATCATTGGAAATGAAACGTAGATTGTTGCATTCCCAATGATCTGAAAACATGCTGTAATGGTGTGGGAAACACACACATTTTCTGTTGGTGACTGGGACGCTCGATGTGATCTCTGATTGCCACAAAGCCACGACTACCAAAGTAGACACGTTTTTGGCAAGGCTCGCAAAACACTTCAAATTCGCCGTCTTTGTCATGTTTTCTTATTACATCCGTGACTCTGCGGTCACACACGTCCTTCTGCAGCCACTCGGTCTTCTAGTGGTTCACATACTTCTTTTTTTTTTTCCCCGTTTTGTTTCCACTCACTGGCGACAAACTCTCGCTGTGAATCGACGCCATGATGAGAAATGATACTGGAAGGAAGCAGAATGAGAACTACGCCGTTTGAGAACATTACCACAGAGAAGAAATTCGCTGTGCAGACAAGTTGAGATCGTTTCTGGCTTCACTCTTCGAATAATTTTTGGGCGGAGACTTTTTCTTTCGGCGGAGATGCGAAAAAATAACGGCGGAGACGGCGGAAACGGCGGAGGAGTTTTCATCCCTGAAACAACAAATACTTGGACGACTATAATCCAAGTAAAAGGTCTAACTATCTCATGTATTTAGATGCAAACAATCTATATGGATGGGCTATGGCGCAATCACTTCCACTACGCAACTTTGAAATGTACAAAGGCGGCGGTACAAATAATATTCAAAAGGCATTAAAGTGGCTGAACAGTTTAACGCCCGATCGACATCGGGGCTTTATTCTAGAAGTTGACTTAGAATATCCTCATGAACTCCATGACCTACATAATGACTACCCATTAGCAGCAGAAAGTCTAAAGATGGCAAAAACAGAGCCGCCTAAACTTGTGCCTAATCTTCGCGGCAAAAAAAATTATGTCTGTCATTACAGACCTCTACAATTTTATTTAAGACATGGTTTGAAGCTAACAGCTGTTCATCGTATAATTGCTTTTGATCAAGAACAGTTCATGAAACCATACATCATGAAGAACACTGATCTCAGAACTAAATCCACAGATGCTTCAGAAAAAGACTTTTTCAAGCTGATGAACAACAGCTGTTTCGGAAAGACTATGGAAAATCCGCACAAGCGTAAAGATGTCAGATTGGTCACCAGAGAGAACGAAGCAATTAAGCTGACTTCAAAACCTAATTATCAGGACTTCAGAAGATTTCATGATCAGCTTTTTGGCATAATGATGAAAAAAAAAGAAAGTCAAATTGGACAAACCGTTTTTATTGGGTTTACTGTTTTAGAATTATCAAAGCTTTTGATGTTAGAATTTCTTTATGACTACTTTAAACCCTCGTATCCAGAGTCCCGAGTACTTTACACAGATACAGATAGTTTTGTTATAGATATCCCTACTGAAGACATCTATAAAGAGATGGAAATAGAAGTAGCTAAGGGGCATGCAGGATGGGGATGACACATCTGATTACCCTAAAGATTCGCCTTTGCATTCAATTACTAATAAGAAGGTTTTAGGAAAGATGAAGGATGAATTATCTGGAGGGGTGATTAAGGAGTTTATTGGTTTAAGGTCGAAAATGTACAGTATTTCGAGCCAGGAGGAAAACCATTAAAAAAGCAAAGGAATATCTCGCAGTGTTGTGCAGTCAAACATATCGCATGACAACTACAAAGAAGCATTGTTCAATAAACATACTTTTCATCATGACAACGTAAAACTACGGTCTAATCTACATGAAATCAACACAACTGTTGTAACAAAGAAGTCATTAGATAGAACAAACACTAAACGAGTATTTGTTAATCCAGAGTTTTCATATGCAATCGGGCACTGGAGGGCCGCATAAACAGGGGGGTTTATATTTTTTCATCAACTTTATTATAAGGTCAATCATAACTTCATCCAATTCATTTAAATCTTTTCTCATGTTTGCTTGACGTGCTCGAATTTTTTCTATTATTTCAAGATATTCTTTTCCCAATTTGGGATTTTGGATTGCAGGTGATCTGGATGGTTTAGCATGCATTGATTAATCTTCACAAATGTTCCCCTAATAGCGAACACGCAGAAAAGATTCCCGTATCATTTGGTT
>CM031615.1:22234657-22255477 GCA_018398815.1 Conus ventricosus
GCTAGCACACATATTCTCATACTGGTAGATGTACTAAGGTCTGCCTAACCCTATCTATTTTGTTTGCCAAAACATTCGAAATCGCCATTCATTGCATAAGAGCACACTTGAAGGATAGATGAACTGGTTAGAATTAAAAAGTAGAAAAGTATACACATCTTAATACACAGATCAGCTTGCCACATGAACACTGAATCTATAGTTAACAATCAATCAAGTCTAATACAAACTGAGAACATTTTTTACTTGGGAGGAACAGCAAAAATGTTTCAAATACGAATCAGTCGTGTTTACCCCCGCCTTCAACTACCAGTTAAGCGCAATGAAGAACAAAGAAAGAGGCGGCTCTCGCTGTATAGCGAGGAACGTGTTAACAACGCCCGCTGTGCGGGCAAACATGTGAATAGTTAGCTTGCCTTCACTGACTGACTCAACTAATTCTTTCAACAAATACTCTAACATGCAGTTAAAATAAAACTTATGGCCTCGAATAACAAACCTGTTCTTCAGTAACGTTTTAGCCATTTTAAAATAACACAATTAAAACACAGTGGTCACAACCGACGAAACACACAGCCTTCTTGAGTGGTGGCTCAAACAATGACGGCCCGGGTCGTGCCACGTCGACAGCCTCGATCTGATGGCAATCTAGACTTTTCCAAATGTGGTGCAACCCAACTGAGTGTGTTTCGTTTAAACAGGACAGGCTAGGTGCAAACTGCCGCGAGCCGTAAATTAAGTGATCAGATTTCAGCCCCGTGTACAAAGTTTGTAGGTGGAAATTAGTCAGAAGAAGTGTGCGGATTTTATGTCATTTAATTGAGAGAGAGAAAGAGTGTGTGTGTGTGTGTCTGTCTGCCCGCCTCTCTGTCTGTCTGTCTGTCTCTCTCTCTGTCTCTCTCTTCTCTGTCTGTCTGCCGGTGATTCTCTCTCTCTCTCTTCCGCCACAGGAAAAGGCGGCTTTAAGGCCACTTTCGCCCAAAAACTCGGTGGTGAAGCAAGTGAGTCAGGATTGGTAAAATGCTGTTCTCTACATTTATCTGTTCTCTACTTTTTTCAGAAGCAGGTTAAGAGGAGATATAGTACTTTAAGGGTGACTGTCACAAGCTGTCTGTCTGCATGCGTGTTTGCATGTGGGGATGAGACAATCTGGTAAGCAAAGGGAAAGAATAGAAACAGAAATATCGCCAAATTACCTCTTTCAAAAACAACAACAACAAACAAACAAAAAAAACAGCAAGATATAAACACGAGCTTGACAGCACAGAATAGAAAGGACTCGTGCAGAGCCCCAGCGACTTCTGTTCCGCTCCATCTTTGAGGCAGTCTCACGCGGCACAGGACCATCGCCACCCGAGCACGAAGAAGGCCGCCTGGTGGTCCTGAAGACAGCCTATTGATAGGGGAAAGAGGCGAAGTACACCGACGCCCATCGTCGGCCGGCCAACAACCGAATGTGAGCCAAAGTTCACAAGGAACCAGAGCTCAGACAGCGACGGACGACGCCCCCCCCCCCCCCCAACCACCTCCACCCCCTATGGAACTCGCCCACTACTGCCAGCGACAACAGCTGCCACAGAGTATGCAGTCCTCAGTCTGCAAGTTCACTCTGTCCATAAGGGCCTCCGTCCTCTAGATCGGATAACAACACACATTTTGCGCCGAATATGTGAAGATAAGTGGTTGCTCGTTCTTCGTTTTCATGGTCCTAAATGTTGTTTGCTTTTGCCTGAAGAAGATCCAAAGGGTCGAAATGGTGTTTTGTCCTGTAATCTGTTTGTCTGTATCGTCTGGCGGAACTATAACACCCTCTCTTTTTAAAAAATTGTTTCATTTACCGTCCTCAGTCACCTCATTTTGAAACCAAGTAAACCGGACTTCATACAGAACCAGAGCTGAGAGGACAACTGACAACAGCCCCCATCTGGAGCCAGACACAATACCACTGCCAACGACAACTGCCACCAAAAAAAAAAAAATGCAGACTTTGGTCTGTGGGGAGGCTTTTACCTTGTTCTCATAAGAGCTTCTGGCACAAATCTCAACCTTCGACTAAGAGGACAACTTCACAGAGACCCCACCCGGAGCCAGGCACAACACCACTGCCTGCGACCTACCACGAAAAATAAAGACTGTGAGAATACCGTGTCGTAAAAAGCCTCCGGCCAAAAGGACGTAAATCTAAGCATTCGACAACCATAGAATAACAGGGTCTCCAAAAACGGGGGTCATGCTGCTGTTCCCCAGGTTCTTTGTTCCCCAGTCTCTATATTCCCCAGTCCCAGTGTTCCCTCAAGAAAAATCGAAATTCAGTCCCCAAGTTCCCCAGTTTCGTTGTTCCCCACCCTGTGGCGATCCCGCTGTTCCCATTCCCGCAAATTCCCGGTGTTCCCCAGTCCCGGTGTTCCCCAGGCCCGCTGTTCCCCAAGTTTTTGGTGGTGTTGGTGGGTTTTGCTGACTTAAACGTTGTTACTGTTGTTTTCATTGCTATAGGCGAGGCAGTGGGAGGGCGGGGTGGAGGGTCGGGGTATTGGGGTGGAGCGGGAGGGCCGTAGAAGAGGGTTTCATGCCGACTGGACAGCGCTGGAACCAGCAGGTCAGCACTTGCATGACCCCATCAGGTCTGTGTAGACAGTCTAAAAGTAAAATGGCCCGTTGCGAAAGAAAAGGTGTAGCTCACGCAAAGTGTGATATAAAGGGATAGGAGTTCAAAGCGTAAAAAGAAGCACATCACTGTCAAAACCCTTCTCTGGCGTCACAAATTCATGCTTTCCGTTCTAGAATCATACACGATCGAAATATTCCGTTTTTGTTACTGATTTGACCAAGCAACTCACAGCGAAATTGCCCCCCTTCCCCCCCCCCCCCCCCTCCCCTATCCGTTGGAACGGTGCCGGGCAATGCACCCTGGGGGCCACGCCAAGTGACGCGCTTCGCAGACGACAGAAGCGCGATGACCCTTCCAATGTCGTGGTTGAAATGGGAACAACCTGAGTTGACACGCGTGGGGCACGTGCAACTCTCTCTATATAGGGGGTTGGCATGTACATTTTTTTCCCTATTATTTTGTTTACCTTGGATGTACCCGGCGCAACCTCTCCTTGTACAGTAGGGCCCGTACTTGCGCTAACGTGCATTGAAATCGGTTTGGGGAACAGCGCTACTGGGGAACAGAGAACCTGGGAACACCGGTACGGGAACAGCGGCACGCTTTTTCGGTCGGGGAACATCGACACTGGGGAACAGAGACACGGGAACAGCGCTACTGGGGAACATAGAACCCGGGGGAACACCGGCACGCTCCCAACAATTCTTTCCTTCCAGTCCTTTTTCTCATTTGTGTTAATAGTGTCAAGTTTCAATATCATTGCATTAGATCTACAAAAAAGACGATTTACAACAATGTGATTCAGTGCGACGTTTCTGGTGTCCCGAGCTGAAATTTTCACATTTTCGCCAGGTTCTGCGCGGCAGACATTTTGAATCGGAATGCCGAAGGTGTAACAACCACTTGGTCTACGTGATAAGCTTGCGGACTCCAGAAATGGCAAACGGGTACTGTGGTTGTATTCATAATGTTCTCAGTGTATGTAAATTAGAAATATGTATGTAAGAGTGCAGTAGTTGGTAACGAATTTTAGTGAAGGAAATGTAGGGAAAACGATGATTGTGACGCCGACTTTGAAGTATCAATTCGCCGAAGGTGAGTTAGGCTTGTAACAATCGTGCGTGAGTTGCAGAGTTTTCGTATTTGCAGTTGTTCAATTGTCGTGGTAGTGTTTTGGTGAGGGGCGGGCATGTGTACAGACTGCTCTAAAGGCAGGTGAAGACAGTTGCTTCTATGGGTTCCTCCCCAGCACCTCGGGTGGTTTCATTTTTCTTCTGGTGGTAGGGGCGGGCCATGAGCTCGCAGAACATGAATTAACGTCAGTTGTCATCTTCAGTCTTTGCCTTAACTAGGCTGACCCTGGAGAAAGGTCCAGTGACGGTGAGGAAAGACCCACTGACCACAGGGAATTTTTTTAGTCCTGTTGACAGTGGGAAAGACTACAACTTTGGATTCTCTCTTGAGGGCACATAAGACCGTATGGCGAAAGCTTGGCTGTGTCTGGAGTGGCACTGTCTTCATCTGTCCGTGGGCAGGGGTGGTTGGGTCTGTGGGGTGTGCTCGGCAGCTGGAGGGTGGTGTTTTTCGCCGGTGGGCTCTGCAGTCATGAAATACGGGCTGGTACACCCATGGGGATGCTACTTTAAGGCTGTTATGAGCTGCATCCTGTAGTCTGATTTACCTCTGTTCAGGAGCAGTTATGTCCCTTGATATCTTAATGGAGTGTCCTGCGCGTGCCTGTACCCATCGTCAACACAGCGCAGGCCTCCAAGGGTGGTACAGGACTGCTCTAAAGGCAGGTGAAGACAGTGCTTCTCTGGGTCCTCCCCAGCACCTTCGGGTGTTTCTTTTTCTTCTTTGCACTTAACTAGGCTGACCTGGAGAAAGTCCAGTGCGGTGAGGAAAGACCACTGACCACAGGGAAATTTTTTTAGCGTTGACAAGGGGAAAAGACTACAACTTTGGATTCTCTCATTGAGGGCACATAAACGAATGGCGAAAGCTGGCTGTGCCTGGAGTGGCAACTGTCTTCAGCGTACCGTGCGCAGGGTGGTTTGGTTCTGTGGGGATTGCCGGCAGTGAGGTGGTGTTTTTCGCCGTGGGCTCTGCAGTCATGAATACGGGCTGGTCACACTCATGGGGATGCTACTTTAGGCTGTTATGAGCTGCATCCTGTAGTCTGATTACCTCTGTTCAGAGCAGTTATGTCCCTTGATATCTTAAGGGAGTGTCCTGCGCGCGCCTGTACCCTTCGTCAACACAGCGCAGGCCTCCAGGGTGGTACAGGACTGCTCTAAAGCAGGTGAAGACAGTGCTGTCTCTGGGTCCTCCCCAGCACCTTCGGGTGTTCTCTTTTCTTCTGTGGTAGGGCGGGCATGAGCTCGCCGAACAGAATTAACGTCAGTTGTCATCTTCAGTCAGTGTCTCCGAGTGGCAGGCACACTCAACGAAGGGAAGCTCCGACCAGACAAAAAAAAAAAAAGAAAAAGAAAAAAGCAGTGCAACAACTGCATGGACGTGCAACAAGAGGCACTAGAAGAAATGAGACGACAGTTACTCGATGTAGCAAAAAGAAATTACACTCAGGCAGTGAGAGACGATATGAACTAAATGGCACGGCAAGATATCCGTATTGAACAGCACGAGAGTGTCACCTTTTACCTTAGAAATGAAAAGGACATTTAAGCAGAAGAAATAAAGACATAGGCCTAGTCTGGTGACTTCTTTCTTCGAACGGTGAACAGGCCATACAGGCCGTCTACACTGCAAAAATCAAGTATCAAGTATTGCGTAAAGAGAACAAGGAACTCGAAGTGAAACTCGAACTATGTGAATGAAGATAACGATCTAAAAAGAGACGTAAACGACAGGGAGGGTCAGCTCGGCCGCCCGTTTAACTTGCGCGTCTATGGGGAACCGGGGAACCAAGGTGGCCAATGACCGTGCAGGACTGTGTGCGTCACTGCCTGGACATTTGCAACAGGAAGATCAAGGTGCCTGTGAACAAAGGTAGCGTGGAAATGGCGCACCGCACCGGCAAGCCTGGTGGCACCAGACCGAGACCCATCATTGTGCGTTTTCAGTCCATGAGGGTTCGTAATCAGGTGCTTGCAGACCGAAAAAAAAAACAAAGCAGACTTGTATCCGTGAAGACTTGATGCAGGCTAATTATAGACCACTGGAGGGGAGAGGCCAGCAATTTGCAGCGCTTGCATCATGGTCTTCCAGCGGCAAGATCTAGGCAACACTGAAAAGGGTAAAACTCTCAAACTTGACAGAAACGTGAATGTTGAGCAAGAACTGACTAAAGCAATGTTATCGATTTATAGAGCTGATGAAGATTTAAATTGCTGATTTCCCTGATCAATTTGATGATATACAAGCGTATAGTGAATGTCTTTTCCCATTCGTTGCATTTTGTGGAAAAGATTTTTTTCCTCTTTGGGTCAGATAGCCTTGCCTGTCTGCATGTACTCTGACACTCGCATACACTCAAAACATTCTATTCTTTCCGCCTCTCGACCCTTATCAAATTATTTCCCGAGCTCCTCCATCTGCCTCTTCCACTGCCTTCTGTTTATTGATACATTTGTATTGTATGTGTTGATTTTGAGTCGTTAGATTAATGGGATCTGAAAAATCTGAATCACAGCTCTTAACATATATAGGTCTCTGCTCAAGACCTCTTGCTTTGAGTGAGGCTGGCTTTAATTGTCTTGCCGTTTTGTGATGAAATCAAAGTTGTAACAAGTATCCTCTCTCTCTCTCTCTCTCTCTCTCTCATCTGTTTTCCTCCCCTGTACTTGTTGTATTCGTATGTTTCCACTGGCGGTCAGGGTGATTTTGGTGTCATGTACTTTATATATACTGTACAAACTCTTATAGTGGCTTTGAAAATGGAGATGCTGTACTTATAGACCATAATGTTGAATACAAAGTATTTGATGTGATTAAACTTAGAGATCCACATGGATTGCTAATTATAATATGTTATCATATGATGACTGTTGAAATTTGCTAGATTTTATTGATGAATTTGTATGGGCTTAATAGTGTCAACAAACCAAGATGTTTTGGATAGAGTTTGTGAATGTATAGAACAGCTTGACATTGATTCTGCTATTTTTAATAAGAGATTGAAATTGTGCCCTAGATGTGAATCAAATATAAGAAACTATTCCAGTACAGGGAATCGCCCCATGACGTTGAGAAAATTGTTATTATGTCAAAACATAATAAAATTGATGTTTATAGAGAATATATCCTGATAAATGAGTGAAAACATGGTGCAAATTCATTGTTACGAAACAAGCAAGACCTGATTACTTTTTAATCTGTTATGACTTAATAACTGAAGTGACTGATGTGTTTATTGCACCAGTATATCGATCAGATCATACATATATTGTCATATTGGTTTAATTAAGAAAGGAATTAAAATGTGGTAGATGATCTTTCAGGACGTTCAATAACCGTTTACTAAAAGAAAGATTAAATTTTGCTAGTAATAAACCTGCCATTAAAGTAGTTGAGAAAAAACCCTGTGATACTAGTTTGACACTGTTGATAGAACTTCAAATGGTAACCTGACTTTCCAAGTGAGTGATCAGCTCATTTTTGAAACTTAATAATTTTAATGATTGAAATAAGAGGGAGTAGATTTCATATGCAGCATGTAAGAAAAGACAGAACTGCAAACAAGGAGAAGAAAAAAGAAAAAAAAACAAAAAAATATTGAACTCAATAACAATTTAAAAACAAGACATGACCTGTGTTAAAAGATTGAAAATACAATTGCACGAATTATGACAGTTTAAAGTGCAAGGCATTGCGTTCAATCAAACTTGGATCAAGTGGGGGGGGGGGGGGGGGGGGGGGGGGGGGGATTAGGTACTTTTGTAAGTTAGACAATAAAAAATTGTGTTGACAAATCAATACTAGCTTTTGAAAAGAATTATGGGACTGCCATTTTGAATCAGAAGGGGGATTTTGGATGAGTATGTATCAACTAGTTAAAGGGATGTGGCTGATATCTACCTTTCAATTGAATTATCCAACGCTCCAACTTTAACTGATATGGAAAGCAAACGGTGAAGGGCTAATCACATGTGAAGAAGCAGCCACCACTTTAAAGCAGATGAAAAAGTTTTAAGAGTTGGCCTGGTGGGTTTAGAGTAAACTTTTTTTTTTTCTTTTTTCCAAAGATATTTTTCATTTTCTTGTATGTTCAGCAATTGAGGGCTTGAACGGGGGACAGCTGTTGTGATCAGAGAGGCAAGGAAAGTTCTATTAGTATCAGTACATTAATTTCTTGCCTGAAGTATGGATATATGGTCACCAGCTGAAATCTAGCAATCTCCTGCTTTCACTTGAAACAGGAGTTGCTCTGATTTGTTACTTTTTATTTCCCTTCTCATGAACACTAGTAAACAACAACAACAACAAATCTCTTATTTAGACAACACCTTTTTTCAGTGTTTTTTTTTTCTATTGGTATTATTCAGTGATATAATTTTCTGTTAGCTCTTTCACTGAAAGGTTGATGCATAACTTACGGAAGGCAAAGGACATCATGACAAGTTTTGAAGTGACTGCTTAGTGCTAATAAATAAAATTCAGTGTTTTTCCGAGGTTAGGTTTCATTTTGTACATTGTAGGTTATTTGAATTGATTACAGGGCATTATCATTTATTGGATCAAGTTCACTGGTTGATCACTTGATACTAAATGGTCACTCAAACTGTGTAACTCTTAGATTTATTTGGTGTCCATTTTTAACTGTTTTATTATGTGTGACTGAGGCAGATGTGGATATACATTTCTGATTTTTTTTCAGGTACTCCTTGCACTCGCATGAAATGTGAAAATGAAATGATCAACACATGCGCAGGTATGTGTATATACATTCAAGAGTCATGTACTATAAATTGTATGTGGTGGTGTGTCAAACTAAAAGAGAGAGATATATATAAATATTTATATTTAGAATTTTTGACTGAACACTGAATGAGAGAATAGAGTGATATAGAGGGAAGAGGGTGAGGATGAGTGAAAGTACAAAGTGAACACCAGGCGACAAGAACAAGAACTAGAAGCATAAAGTCTACAGTCATAGGCATAGTCATAGCCATAACTCATGTCAAACTGGTCTGGAAGTGCATGTTGGTAGTGCTGGATCTTTTCCATTTTCAAAACCGGCAGTGTTTTACTTATAATAGGGCTCTTTTGCTTTCTATAGTAATAGACTTAAATGTGAGCTCAACGCATACAAATATTATAGAGCATGCACGTTCAGTTGATAGCATTTTCTTGGTCAGTCATCCATTGTAGCGTAGCGAGTTGTGACTATATCATGGTTTCATATGCTGGTGGTTGATCTGCTTTGATCTGGCCTAACTCTTATTGCGAAGACCTCACCAGGTCTTCGGGTGTACAAGACACTTTTTGCCAGACTTTTTTTTATAGAAATATTTCCATCCCTTTGAAGAATATATTTACTGATGGTTCCAAATCTGACTGACTGTTCCAAATCAGACTGATGGTTCCAAAGCTGACAAGTGAGTTGCCTCTGTTAGGTATTGGCCATTTGCTGAACAACTCTAAGAAATGTTCTTCATACATTCACTGATACAGTGCCATCTACACAGAGCTCAGAGCATTGGTCCAGGGACTTCAAATGGTCTCTAATGAAAAACCGAGGTTTTCTCATTCGCTTGCTGATCGTAACCTTAAGCACCCTCATCTTCTGAATTTGTTAGGATTCCACACCCCTTTGAAAAAGTGAAATTTTGATGGTTACAACATAGTTTTTGCTTGGGTTCCCGGTCATGTTGGCATTTTAGGCAACAAGATGGTTGATCAACCTGCCAAAATGCTGCAAATACAGAGTTGAGCAGATTGACTGGAAACCTAAAGCTCAGATTTTTGTCAAAGACCACGCACAGATGGATAACAGATCCATTCAAACCCAAAAAACCCTCCTTTACTTTGTGCCACTGGTGGCCCTAAAGAAAAAAAAGTTGTGTGCCAGTTGCACACAGGTGACTTCTGTTACACCCACAGATAACTTTTGAAAGACAAAGAAGCTCCATGGTACACTCCATGTGGTGTACCACTCACTATAAACACGTTCTTATAGAATGTTGACACATATAAAGTCAGGTGTAAACATTTTACTGCAGATTCCATGATAGCCTTGGTCAGAGATGCCTAACTAGATGTCATTTTTTTTTCCTTAAACGATGAGAGATAAAACATTTTGTCTCTGATCTAAGATTGTAGGTAGGAAGGATTTTAAGGCAGTCTTAGCGTGCTCTTTAAAAATGTTTTGAAGATTTTTTTTAATAGAAAATCTGTTGTGTGTATATGAATTTTCTTTTTGACAAAGTAGAGGATGACTGATGAAGTGGCAGCATGATATGGCCCTTTTGTAGTTGGCTGGGCTATAAACGTGAACCAAGTTGAATTGATTTTCTTCCCCAGGAAACTGTAAAGGAAGCACAGGAATGCGTTATTTTTGTTGTAATGGGTGGACTATGGCTCTGTAGCCAAGCCGGAGTAAGTTGCTGTGAGAGTTATGTTCCTTAACGTAGAGAATCTTTCCGTCTTCCTTTGTTTTGACTGGCACTCAGAGGTTCACTATCAGTTAGATGTTTGTGTATGAAAATCTTTAATCCCCGCATTGAGGTAGCCACATTCCGTTGTCAGGGATGATGTCTAAACACGACGCTAGTGTGCATGTAAAGAATCTAATGGGTGTGAAGTGCTAAAGTTCAGCCATTTTTGAATATCGCAAACCAAAAAACTTCTATTCACACGTGTAGTAAGGCCTCTGGAGCTTTTTACCTGCGGAGATGACAATCTTGTGTTTGAACTATTTGAGGCCAGATTTTTATGGTTTGAAAGCCTCTCAGAGGCCGAGGAAGTTTAAGACGGCGCCGGAAGAAGGATGCCTTTCATCTGCCATGTCCTCAAATGGTCACACTATCCCCATGGCCATTAGTTTATAGGACTTTAATCTTCTTTTTTTTTAACATAATACAATTCAAATCATGCTGCTTACAACCATCAGACCATGTGAGGCCGGCTGTCACCTTGTCAGAGTCCATTGTTTACAAACAATGCAGCGTCTGTGTACGAAAAAGAAAATATTGGAATGAATGAGTTTATGATTTTTTGTTAATACCAAACACAGAGTCTGAAGTTAAACATGATCCTGACCCGATTTTGACAAATTGGTTTAAAAGAAAAGGTGAGTGTTAGAATGTCGCAGACATTTCATAAAGATGCTGTGATGCAGATGCCTGGATGGAATAGAAGAATCTGAGGACAGCAGTTCTGTTAAAGGGGTCGGCTGTAGCATGGATGACGGAGTTTGCTGGAACGTATCTGTTGGGTGTACACTAGCAATCGTGTACGAAAAGGAGAGACTTGCTGCATGATAAATGGAAACCAGTTTCATGTCCTTAATTTAGTGTTTCTGAAGGAAGTGCAGTTTTAAAGTTCTGTTCAATAATATGAATTTATGCATACAGCGTTTTGTAAAACGCCTACTTGTTTTTGTGCAAGAAAAAGAGGATTTGTGTGTGTACATTTTTATCTCTCTCGCCCCTTTTTTGTTGTCGCAAAGATTTATTGATAAATTCCTTTAGCTTCCTGTGCTTTCTGACATCCAGATGACTTTGATGTAAAAGTAGCTGGCTGTACCTGCTGTTCTATGACAGAAAAAAGCGTGTAAAATGGAAAATTTGTTACAATGTGATTAGCTCTTGGATAAAACTCTCCTTGCACATTTCAGACATTGGCTCTTGTGTATTAGTCTTACTTAATCACATAGCAAGTGCAAAATGCTACAATAACAGGCGTTTTTTTAATGGAGAAATGCTACAATAACAGGCGGTTTTTAATGGAGACTGCTACAATAACGGGCGTTTTATGGAGACTGCTTGATTTGGTTGTATTATATGAGAATTGTTTGATGTAGAATTTTAATACCTGATCTTATTTTGTTTTTTTTGTTCAGTGACCAGTGGTAGGTAATAGGATCTGATTGTACGTGCTATCATTATTTAGTCTTTTTTTTTCCCGTAATGAAGGAGAGTTACAACAGCTGGTGTTGCATTGTAAAGAGAGCACTTGGGCATTAATGGCCGTTGTTTTAGAAATTTATAGTGGAATAATCTGGGAAGACAAGATATGGGAGAGAAAAAGTGAATTTACTATTTTAGTATATTTTTCACCATCTTGTTTTTAACAGAGATTAGGATTGTTGAACTATTCATTAGGACATTTTTTCGGACTGGATTATAAGGCAGGATTTAAATGGTTGAGGTGCTCAGTTTTGATAGCTTACTGTATAAGTGAGTGTTGTCTACTTGCTCTGTATCAGGTGAAAAGCCGAGAATTGATCTGATGCTGTGGAGCTGGTGATGCGATGCAAGTGGCACAAGAGATGCTACCACAAGTTGGCCTGGGGACACAGGTGCTCGGCCAAAACAGCTGAAAGAAGCTTCTCATAAATTGGTAGAGTCCTAGCTGGAAATGACTGATGTGTGCTTTAACTCGTCGATTACATACATCTGTTGCTGGTTACTCCTTGACCTGAACATTTTCTGCTGATACATGAACAATTCATGCCACACTTTCAATGGTTACCGCTCATTGTTCTTCTTTTTTGTGTTTCTTGAAGCTTCCCTCCGGGGGTTGCGACCTTGTGTGGTGGAGGGCTTGCCGTCCAGTGATCCCTTAGCTTGGCTGGCGTGGGCATCAATACTTGGAAATAGGCTGTTTTTTTTTCAAACTGCTTCTAGGTCCGAAAGCCAAGATGCTGTCTGGCTAAGCATAAACGTGGTAAGGAGTTGATGCCCTGGTAGGGCTTCCCATGTCAGATAGGCTAAGGGTTGGGATCTGACTAAGAGTAACCGCCCTTTCTCTTTCTTTTTTCGCCTCCCTTATTTGGCCCCTTTTCTATCTTGTCTCCCCTTCAAGTCTTCTTTTCCACGCCTTTTTTCCTCTCTGTGGTCTCTTAAGATCCGCCGCGTTTGCCGTTGCGGTTGCGACTGTGTCGGAGGGGGAATGAGATCTGGTGATTGAGAGGGCAGCGCTCTCAACACATCACTTTGGCTCGGACTTCCTAGACAGGGAGTACACTTTGGCCCGGGTGTACTAATCGCTCCCCTTCTTGGGGTGGGTCAAGGACAGGCCAGTTTCCCTGCTGGCCAAGTAAACCCTGCAGTGCTACAGCTCTCTGTTCCAGGGAGTTGAAGCTGATCAGGGGGGATAGGGTTGGTAGTTTTCTGTTTGTCGTAATAATCTCTCCAGAAGCTGGAAGGGGTCAAGACATTGGTTTTTGGCCCTGGCCCCTTAGTTGGACTCCAAGGTGGGTGGGTAAGGGAGGGAATTGAACACAATAAACTAATATGGCTTTTTTCAAAAATATCCCCCCCAAAAGAAGAGAAAGCAGCATCCCCTATTTCAGGGGATTTTCGATATGCCAGTGATTCTGATACGGAGGTCGACAGAGGACAAGGTTCTGGGCTTCCTGGCTCGTGATGGAAGGGACGGAGCAGATGACCCTTTCAGCTCTGAGCACTTTTGCTATCCAAAAGGGTCTTTTTCAAGGTTTGGCAGGTGACCCTCGGTCCATCAAGAGGTTGAGGAATGGACTCATTTCTAATTCATGTAAATCACAAAAATCAATCTGAAAGCTGTGAGGGCAACAAAACTAGTGTGATAGGGAGATCAAGGTGAATCCCCACAAACAGTAAAACCGTCGAAAGGTGTGATTCGTGACGGAAGATGTTAGCAGGTGTCTCGGAGGCAGAAGAAATCAAAACGGAACTGGCGGTCCCAGGGTGTGACGGAGGTGCGCAAGGGTGCCAGTAAAAAAGGTGCGGAAAGAGTGGCCACCAACCACCCTCTTTCTGACATTCTGTAACCCTGTGCTGCCTCCGGTCATCAAGTTGGCGACCTGAACGTCCGTTGTTCAGTTTATGTTCCGTTCCTTTGAGGTGCTTCGGTGCCGATGTTTGGCCATGTCAGAGTGAACCGCTGTTCTGGGCAGGGAGGTGTGCGGTGGTTGCTGCAAGGCAACCCATGATGGGCCGTGTTAAGATCGGCCACATTGTGCTAACTGCTGGTGGCGGACCATCCCTCTTCCGGAATGCCCTACTTTGGGATTCAGGAATCCACGATACAACGAATTAAAATGAAAAGAAAATCTCCTTTTTTGAGGCGCAAAAAGGTTGTGGGCAGTCAGACGCCCACGCATCTTCATATGCTCGGCCGTAAGAAAGTTTCACTTTGGTCAGTCTGCTGCCGACTGATGAATTTATTTTTCCGAGACACTGCAAGGGAAGAACTGTCAGCTCTGGTGGAAGCAGGGGTCACCACCTCAAACCCCAAGTGATGCCCCTGGTGGAGGAAAAAATCCGCACCCTCAGACTGCCCAGCTGTCTACAACATCTGCTGCTTGGGCAAATTTAAAAAAACCAGCACCCCTACCTCGAACTCCTCTGCCCACGTGCCCGTGCGGGCAAGCGAGTTAACCCAGTGTGGAGATGGTGGAGATGAGGAAGAAACTCCACATCTCCAATCCAGACCTCTTCACCTGTTTGGCAAGTCTGCCAGCAGGTCAGTAGACCAACACAGTCCAGTGAAAACTAAATAATATATTCTTCTCCATTAGACGCAGCGTTGAGGAGGAGATGACTGATCTCTCCCTTTTTGCCCTCTGCACCAAGGATAATACAATATTCCATTGGAATATCCGTGGACTAAATTCCAACTTTGAGGAGTGCAGTTCTGTGTCATCTATAAAACTTCCGTCGTGGCTCTTCAGGAAACTCAGATTCAAAGCAGAAGACTTTACTCTTTCTGGCTTTATATTCTTTCAAAACCTTCACAACCTTCGCGTTGGGGACTGTCGGGCGGTGTTGCCTTCTCCTACACAAAAACTTTGTTGTATAGTCCTGTCGCTCTGTCTACCTTCTCTTCAGGCTGTAGCTGCGATGAGTCACTCTCCACAAGACTGTTGACAATCTGTTCCCTTTATCTTCACCTTCTGGTCCCGGTTTTGTCGTCCGGACCTTGTCAGTCTGTAGGTGCCTACTCGACCTTTTTTGCTGTTGGGTGACTTTAACGGTCACAATCTCTTTTGGGGTAGTGTCAGCACGTCATCCAGAGGTCTGCAAATTGAGGATGTCCTTTCGGATTTGGATTTGTGTTGTCTGATCTACGGATCTGCAACTTACCTCCACTCTTCACAGGGTTCTCTTTGTGTTTAGATTTGTCGGTTTGTGACCCTCGCTGGTCTGGACTATGAGTGGTCTGTCGATCTGACGGAAGTTGGACATTTACCTGTCCTTCTAAACTATAATAACTGTACACGTCTTGTTCTCAAATCCTAAATTATAAGAAAGCAAACTGGGATCTATTGCAGCAATATTTCTGAAGAATTCAGGACACGGATTTTCTTCAGGTCAGACAGCAGAATCACTGGACTAACACTATGATCAAGTGTGCTAAAGCTTGTATTCAGTGTCTTCGATACAATTCAGTGGCACAAACACCCTGGTTTTGATTCAGACTTTCCAACAATATTTCCAAAGTTCGGACAACGGGCTCAGCGTCAGGTGTACAACGACCTTCGGCGTCCCATCACTCGAAGCCCATAGAAACTCCGTGCTAAATCAAGGGAACACTTTTAGAATCCAGTAAGTCGGTCCTAGATAAGATATGTTGCTTATAGGCCAGCCGACGCAAGGGCATATCAGGGCTGTAAACGTCGGTCTGGGAGAAGCTTCTGCTCCAGGTGACATCGAAACTTCCAGAAAAGTGTGGAACATCCCGCAACCTTCACCGGGAAGAACACCTGTCCACTGTGAAACCATCTCAAGTTTTCGGATTCTTTAATAACAGAGAAGAAGAAAGCAGTGCTAATCTGCTGTTCCACTTGACAAGAATTCCTCCTTTCTAACAAATCAGCCATGTTGTTGTCCAAAACAAAGCCCTTAAAGAAAATCACCCTGCAACTTTTCGTCAGACAACATGGAAGACTACAATCTTCTTTCACGATTAAACGAGTGAAATCTGCTTACTCTCTTGCAGCGATTTTCCTCTCAGGTTAGATGAAAATCCATTATTCAACTCTGGAAACATCTTCCGCAACTAGGTTGAAAACATCATGCTACAGGTATACAACCATGTGTGGACTACTGGTGTCTCCCCCCCCCCTTCCCTCTTGGCGGAAAGCCTCAGGTTATTGCAATTCCCAAACCTGAAAAGATCTTTCTAACCCATCAAACTACCGTTCCCATAGCTGTGACAGTGTATCTGTAAACTGATGGGGAAAATGGTCCATGCTAGTCTCATGTGGAACTCGAAAAACGTGCCTTTTGGCGAAGAAGAAACGTGAGGTTTCTGCAAACATCGGTCTAACAGTTGGACCTTTGATTCGTCTGGAATCTAATTCGGAACGCCTTTTTTGAACAAACAGCATGCAGGGGCAATTTTTCTTGATTTGGAGAAGCCTAGGATACTACCTGGAAGTCGAGGGATTACTTCATGATCTCCCACGATCTTTGGTTTTCGAGGTCATTTCCGCTTTTTATTCAAAATTTCTTGCAGAACGGACAGTTTCAGGTCGGGTTGGCACCACTCCTCTCTGATGGTCCACGAGCAGGAGTTGGTGTTCCACAGGGGAGCATACTGTCTCCTGCCCTTTTTAGTATTAAAATCAACAACATTGTTCAATCAGTTCTGCAGGGTTCAGACTGCTCTTTGTTTGGATGATTTCGCTGTTCTACGAACTGGGAGGTCCTGTACCGAAGTGTCAGCGCAGGCTCCAGCTTTGCGTAGATAAAATCCATCAGTGGGCGGTGAAAACGGTTTCACCTTTTTCACAAGACGCTAGTGTATTCACTTCCATTATTTCCGTCAGTTTTTCCCCAGATCACTGACTTAAGTCGGGAAATCTCCCATTCCAGGCTGTTAAAGAGGCCAAATTTCTGGGAGTCATTTTTGACCAGTAACTTAACTTTCTCAGCCACATCAAACACCGCAAAATGCTTGCCACACAGAAAGCACTGAATATTCTGCGGGTATGTAGCGCACACGATGGGGCTCTGATAAGAAAACTTTGCTTACACCTCTTACAGAGCCTTGGTCCGTTCCAAACTGGGACACGGGTGTGCTGGTCTACGGGCTCCGCAAAGATCGTCTTACCTAAAATCCTTGGACCCTATCCACCATCAAGGCTTGTCTCTTCTTGGAGCATTCCGCACCACCTGTTTACAGCCTGTACGCAGAGGCGGGTGAACCTTCATTGTCTAAACCGCAGGCTGAAACTGTCTTTGATTATATAATCCGACTGTTCTCAGAACCGCAGAATCCCTGCCTATGACTGTGTCTTTGACCCTCCGTTCCAAAGAAGTTTGAAAAACAACCCGAAATGTATTTCCGCCGTTTGGTCTTCGTATGCAGCCTCACGTGCGGAAAATGCAGGTCTAGACCTGGGAGTAGTTTTCCGATTTTTCCAAGTTCCGGATCAACCTACCGTGGACCTTTTTCACACCTGAGATTCGGTTTCGATTTGCTGCTTTTCGCAAAAGAGTCTACAGCTTCTGGCGTTCAAGGCTTTGTATTCTGAGCTCTGTTCCCAAATTCCCATCCTATCAAACAGTTTTCATGACGTTCCATGTTGATGTGGGAGTGGCCTGTTGCAGCTACTGCCTGGGGACTCCTTCAGATACTGTTGGAACATTACATTCAGATGCTTCTGTCTATTCTGCTGAAAACTCTTACTGCTCTGGTATGGCTATGAAGATAATCTCACATTTCGAAGGAGGACTGTTGGTTCTGGTCTGATTCGCTGTCAGCTTTGGAGGCCATAGCTGGCCGCAACTTCAGCATCCAGAAACTTTTACTTTGGTTTTGAAACTTTTTCGCATGTTGAAGGCGGAACGGTTTACAACCATTACTCTTGCTTGGGTTCCAGGTCAATGTTGGGCATCGGCGGGTACGAAATGGTTTGATCGTTTAGCCAAGAAGCTCAAGAGGAACTGTCCAACACTTATATCCCCTGTCATATCGTGAAACCCAAAATTAATGATTATGTGAAGACCTTGGCAGGAGGATTGGAACACACAGCGAATAACAAACTCTTTATGATCCGTCCAAACCTTAAGGACTTCTCCCATCCACGTTGGGAGGTCGTAAAGAGGACACGGGTTCTGTGCCGGCTGCACACCGGCCATTCGTATTTTACCCATGCTACCTTTTAAAGAGTGAAGAGCCTCCGTGGTGCATTCCATGTCATGCGCCACCACAATGAAATGTTCTTTTAGAGTGTTGGGGGGGGGGGGGGGGGGAGACTTGCACGATGTGAGACACAAAACATTTTACGCGGAGTCCATGAAGATTCCTGTTCAGGGAGTCCCGTCTGATGTGATCTTGGTTTTTTGAGAGAGATTAACATTTTCATCTGATTTAAGCTTTTACGAAGAAAGATTTTACGAAGTTTTGGTACGTTTCTAGACCGATGTCATTTAAGAGATGTGTGAAAGTTTTTTTCTTTTTTATTTTTTTTTTAATGACTGGTGAGTTGATATTTTCCGATGGTGACAGCCTGATGTTGCCCTTTGCGTCGGCTCGGTATAAGAACATTATATTATATGATCTTATCTTGAAGCTTCACCATACTTTGCTGAAGTATTTGTGTAACAAGGTTGAGGAGGCATACGGGATAAAAAAAAGTTAATTTAAGATTTAGGCTATTTTTTTTTTTAATGGTTTCTCTGAAGAGGATGCTGTGATGCGGGAGGAAACTCGCTAATGTTGGGAAGCAGGCCACTTGTTAGTCAAGGATGACAGCACAGCAGGTGTGATTTAATGCTTGGTTTGATTTTGTTAGTTGCCACATATGTTGTCCATACATAAAATTACATATCCAGCTTGCTGATAATGTGGCTCTGAGTCCATCTGATGAAATGCTGATTGGACTGATGATATATTAATATTAATCAAACTGTTTTTGAACATTCTTGAATGACAATTGTCCCAAACAACAGGCTCCCAGGAAAGTGGTGTGGACTGTTTTTAGAAATCTTGTACTCAAACTGTTCCCCACTATTCTGCATTGTTTCTTTCCTATAGTTTTTTTTGTTACTTCTTGTCTGTATGCTAATACATGTACGAAAATTATATGGTCTGTATGCTTAATACATGTATGAAAATTATATGTATGAACTATGGTATATATGTGGGCTCTTGTTTAACGATTACATTTGGGCTGGCTAATATGACATCTATGTGTGATAAGTATGTATGTGGGCTCTAAAAAAACCAAATTTGGGCTACAATCATAATATGAAATCTATGTATGAACTAGGAATGCATGTCAGTTCTAACAAAGCCCATAAAATATGCTTACATATTTTACAAACGTCAAGGGATTAAATGGATTTGCTTTTTAAACTTTTAAAGGATGTGAACTGCTCTTGATAACAGACCGTTCAGATCGGATGTTTCTTTTGTGCGTCGTGTGTCTTTTGGTGGCATTATTTCTTGTGCCCTTTTCATGCCAGCCAACCCTTAACCACCAGACTAGGGCTGGCTGTCCAGACCCAGACAGTGCAAACCAAGAAGCCTCAATATAAGCTAGTCTAGCGAGGACACTATGCTGGCCTTCAAGCTACTCCCTGGTCTTCAGTGGTTAATAGTTTTTCTCTCTTTTTGGTTTTCTTTCTTTCGCGTTCCTGGCCGTGCTAGATCCTCAAACTGATTAGAAAGGCGAAGTCAGCAGTCTGCTGCAGTGACCCTGCCGGTCCCCACAGCTTCTCCTGACCTTGACCGGACTGGGCCATGTCTGGCGACTCCAGGCTTCAAAAGGTGTAGGACTGTAAGATGTGGGTGGGAGTTTGGGAGCCTGTGCCACAAGGGCACTGGTCAGAAGAGAGTTTGAGACCTGAGAGATGGAGAGGAGCTGGCAGTGTCCAGTTCGCAGCCTGAGCTGCTCTGTGGAGTTGGTGGAGCAGTCCTTTTCAGTCCCAATGTCCATGCGTTGGCGCCACACTCTTCTGAAGTTGTTCCTCAGGATGGTTTTAGCGTCGCTGTGGGACATCAGGTGCCCTGACTGTTCGTGCCTGCTGCTGATCTTGACAGATGGTCTGCCTCGTGATTCCCTGCAATGCCACAGTGAGAAGGGATCCACTGCCAAGGTCACAGCAGTTCTCTGTTGCAGGAGACCGAGTTCCTCTCTGATGGCTTTGAGTATCTGCTCTCCTGAATTCTGGAGGCTCTTCAGAATGGATACACAGTCTCAGTCATTTCAGAAAGATGTGTTAGTTGGGATCCTGTCTTTCTGTTAAGATTCTGGGTGTCAAGGACGAGGGCGCAGGCTTCAGCTCGATAGTTTGTGGAATTGTGCCTGTTGCCACAGATTTCCTGAAGGATCCGATCCGCTGTCTGGGAACTCCACCTCGACTGTTTTTTCACATCCTGATCTGCTGACCCATCCATGCATGTTCTAGCCCAGGTGATAGGTGACGGGTAAGAGGTGTTGAGAGTTTCGAGGGTTCAGGACATAAGTTCCTCTGCTGTGTGACGTGCTTAAGCTGTTAACCCGGGATACTAAAGGTGATAGTAGGACGTCTGCCTGCCAGTCCTCCCAGTATCTCAATTGATTAATTTGAATCTGAGACGCTGATTAAAGTTCTTCTCTAGAGCATTTATGAGGTGTGGGCTCTGTCGTTTCAATCTGTTCTTTGTGGAAACCCTAAACTTGGAATGTAGGGGGTGGGAAGGCAGTCTTTTGATGATCTCATGTTGCCGCAAGAGTTTTTCCTTGTCATCTCTCCTCTTGTCGGCTCCCTATTTTGTTATCAGGGCCATTTTTCTTGAGGCTTCTGCTATGCATGGTTCTGATATGCGGGTGTCCTGCTGGGAACTTCTGACTGCTGATGCACAGGGTGAACTCTTCTCACTTAAGTGAGAGGGAGAAGCAGTGGCTTCAGTGTTGGTCCCGTTGAGGTGACAAGCCACTCTCTCACCCAGTCTGAGATGTGGTTCAGAGCATCCTGCATCCTGATACTTGCAGTGCTGACTTGCTCTGCTTGTCCGACAGCAAGGTCATCTGCATCAGTGCTGGATAGGGAGGCAGCTGGTCATAATACATTGAAGATGAAAGAGATCGCCCCAAGGGAATACTTTTCTCC